>JAWMRA010000130.1:12918105-12967801 GCA_035584735.1 Pseudotriccus pelzelni
ACTTTTTTCCCCCTCTCCTTTTCCTTCTCTTTCCTTCCCTTTGTCCCTTCTCCTTTCCATTTTTGTTTTCCCTTTTCCTTACCCTTTTCCTCACCCTTTTCCCTCTCCCTTTTCATCTCTTCCTTTCCCTTTTTTCCTCTTCCTTTCAATTTTCTTTCTTGCCTTCTCTTCTCCCCTTTCCTTTCAGGTTTTATTTCAATTTTTTAAGTTACTTGTATTTCTCTACTTTTTATTTCCTTTATTTCTTTTTCCTTTTCTCTCTCTTTTCCTTTTCGTTTTTCCCTTTCTCTCCCTTTTTTTCTTTCCGTTCTCTCATATAATTTTTCGCCCTGTATTTTCCGCCTCTTTTTAGTTATTTGTATTACCTGCTCCTTCCTTCCTTCTTTTTCCTTCTTTTTCCTTCTTTTTCCTTCTTTTTCCTTCTTTTTCCTTCTTTTTCCTTCTTTTTCCTTCTTTTTCCATCTCTTCCTCTCTCTGTCTCAGTGTCACTGTCTCTGTTCTCTAGGAACGATTCCAGGGAGCGGAGTTGCTCGAGTCCTGGCCGGACCAGGCCTGCCTCAGCGCCTCCCAGGGCTGCGGACCGACCCGACTCTTCCTCCACGCCTCTTGACCCGCCGGGGTGCTCTCTGTACCTGCTGCGCTGTGGAACGGCGTGTTTGTCCCGGGTTTGGCCGGGCCGGCCACTGAGCGCTATTGAACACCCGAGTCCCTCAGACACTTGTCCCCAGCGCCGCCGGCTGCTCGCGGCTTTTCCCGTTGTCTAAGGCTAGAAGGGAAAAAGCTGCATGTGGCCCCTAAACAGTTTTTACCCTGTGCTGTCTGTGCCCGAAGTGCTTGTACCTGTAGGGAACTCGATTTCCTCGAGTGCGGAAAAAGGGGACAGTGTGCAAATTCGATTTTTAAAAAATATTTCTCAGCTGAAATGCGTTGATCCTCTACCTGCGACGATGTTTCCTTCTATTTTTATTGTTGCTTGGAATTCTTTTAGGTTTATGTCCAAAGGTGCGAAAAAGACACTTCGGGAAAGGGCGCGTAGGGCAGGATCTTACCTCGCCTTAACTTTGGCACAGCTACATGAAGAGCACCTCCGGGAAGGTCGAGTTAAGCCTGAGAGTTTGATTATGATTATTATTATTGTTATTGTTATTACTATTTTGTCCTTGGATCACTCCTCAATTATTCTAAAAGTAAAACCCCCCAGAAAGTCTTTTTCCTGCCTTTTTGAGTGGAGCCAGCGAGCTCTCGGCCGAGGCAGCCCCGCACGACCGGCCCCGCATCCCCGGGCGCGCCGAGACTGGGCTCGGGCAGCAGGCGTGGGGTGCGGGGAGCCTGCCTCTGGGAGCGACTGATTTGCATTTGAATTAGAGAGAGGGGAGAAATACTAAACTGGGTTTGGAAACGCTGAGGCAGCCGCTGGGCGGCCCGCTACGTGTCCAGCACCCAGGGGAGCCGCTTTTCCTCCCTCCTGCAAGGGAGAGGGTGCGGGGACAGGGGCTCCCCCCAGCGCCCCGGCCCCACTGCCTCCCTCCTCCGAGAGTCCCGAGAGAGTTCTGCAAAGGCAGTGGCGGCAGCTTCGGCCGCGGGTCCGCGCTGGCGACGGGGGGAAGAAGGTCCTGAGCCCTCACTGGGGTCCTGCGGGGGCTGCGGTACCAGCCCCGAGCTCGGCCCACGGGCAGCGGCACCGCCCGTTCCACTCACTCCGCTTCCCCTTCCCGGCCCGGGCGGCAGCTCCGGGCAATTCTCCGGGGGAAGCAAAACAAAACGACCTCTCCCGCACAAACGCTTCTCTTCCTTTCCTACTGTAAGGAACGGATGGCATCTTTTAAAAAACGGCTGTTTCTTTGGGGATCGCCTCGTGCAAATTTTTTTTCTTTTTTTTTTTTTAAATAGCATCGCAGGTTGAATGGCGCCCACAGGGCTGCCCGTGCATGAGGAACGGATTCAAAAGCAGCCGTCAGCGTTACTTCCTCTCTGTCTTTCATAACTGTCAACCAGAAGTATTCGAAAATATCAATATTTAGTTCATATCCCACACTCTGTTTCTGTTTTTCCCTAAGCTGTAGCCAGGCAAAGTTACTCAGAGGGCAGCCGGGGGCTGTTTTGTGCCGCTCAGCAACTTGAGCAGTGGGTGTAAGTAAACGTGAGCACCCCACGCTGAGGGTGAAACCCACCTCAGCAACAAACTTCTCTAACGAGGTGAGCAAACCGCAGCCCGAAAACGCCGCAAACAAACTACTCCTTGAGCAGACGGGATTGGGATTACTGGCCCGACCCTCTGCTCTCCAATACCGGCTGCGTTTCACCAGTTTCACTGCGTCTCATCGTAAGCGCTTCACCGCTGCAGATAAAGCAACTACCCAGCCAAATAACGAAGGAGGGAGCAGCCGCCGGTCCAGCCGGGGGGTGCGGACTGTGAGGAGGAGCGAGCGGCCGGCCAGCGGTCGGGGCAGTGGGGAGCAGGGGCGAGCAGCAGCCCGGGGGAGGCAAAGCCGCGGGAAGAGGGCAGCTCCCCTCCAAAGCCCGTTGGACCTCGGGGAGTGGCAGCGCAGCCGGGGCAGTGGGGTCCCTGTCAGCGAGGGGCGGGGGCCAGCGGCAGGGAGGGGTTGATGTGTGGTGAGGATCCCGGTCACTGCGGAAGGAAGCGAAGAGGAGGTATGAATGAAGTCAGAGGTGCACAGAAGAAGCGTTGTCATAAAAAGCTGTGGTTATTCGTTTGCTCGTTCAGGGCGTAGGAAGTACGTGGCGCAGCTGTGCCTCCGGAATTCACCTAGGAATGGTCCCGGCATACCTGAACGGAGGGGAAAAAAAACAAAACCAAGCAAACCATGAGGACACCTAAAATTAAAAGGTCCAAAGTGCTTTGGCATTGCAGAGTCAGATGTTCCTCAAGGTGATGATACATGACCCACGCTGCAGCTCAGTGCACCGCGCCGCCTGCGGTGTCCAGCTGTGTGCGGGATAATGCGTCCGAGGGAGCGCTGGCTCTGCCCTACACAGAACTCTTCCAGCCCTCCAGCAGCGGGGACAGGGACCCTAACCCTGCCCAGCTTTTGTCCCGATAAGTCATCGTGACTGGGAGAGGGGATCGTCTGAACTAAATCAAATAGTTCCTGTATTTAGCAAACAAAATATTTTGCCTTATGTTCCTCATTGCGAGCAAGCAATCGGTTACTTTCCTAAAGTAATGGATAGATATTTAGACACCTTTCTGTTGTAGCGGTACTGTAAAGCCACTGAATCATTCGTTGCCTGCCCTACATGGTGGAAAGGAACTGAGCCAGGAAAGCCTAATGTTCTTCTGGGTGCTAATTCCAGCTCTTAATCAAGATCTGATTACCAAAAAGGAAGACAGAGCATAAAAACGCTATAAAGATTTAAATTTTTTCTATCTTGACCATAATTCACTCCACAAATGTGTCCATTATGGCATTCACTCTAGCAGGAAAATTGTGATGTTGTTGCAAGATTCCCTACAGCAGAGCTGCTGCCAATGATGATGAATAATCTCGGTCCATATACTAGCTCTATACTATCTCTATTGTACCAGCCTGCTCTCATTCTCTTTCTGCTTCCTCAAAAACACGGAATATCTGAAGAACAGTAAAAGCTAATTAAAAATAGTTAATAGGTTAATCAGACTTGGTCTTATATTTATCTAATACAGAGTGCTGATTCTTTAGTGATGTAGCTTGAGGCATTACCACGAGCCAAGAAAATGAATCAGACATTTAATGGAGATGTGGAAACGGAAATTTCTTGTAAGACTACAAAATCGCACGCCAGTAATACACTAAAATATAATAAAGTTATCATTAAAATTCCATGCATGAAATGCCATCCTCTGTGTCCTCTCACTAGGCTGAGACAAAGCTGGCCAGAAAAATTTTCAGGAGCCGGGCCTTTGGGTACATCTCACCTGCTTTTTAGCATTCTTGTCCCAGAGTGTCTGCCTGCAGATCTCTGGTGAGAGCTAAAGTCAGAGGCATCACTTCGTGGGCGACCCCACTGCAGACTCCCTGTTTTGCTCTTCAGAGTGCCAAGGGCCATGAAACGCTGCCAGCTGTAGCTGGGGGTGTACTGCAGACGTCCTCCTAGGACTGGTACCGCTCTGCATTACTTACATGTTCTGACCACACAGGAGTTGTTTCTGCGGGTAGCAGCTTTCCCTCTCCAGCCGGTGGCCGATGTTGTGAGCTCTGCCTTCCCCGAGGGCTTCCAGTCACTTCTGAGGACACGCTCCTGTCACTTTGCCACGCTAACGCTGTGGTCCCCACATCCTATCCGAATTTCTCATTCCATTTACACTGAAGTGTATCCAGAGTAACTGGGAAGGGAGGCTGAGTGGAAACAGGACCTGGTCATTGCTTTTTTAAAACAGCCGCAAAGAGGAGAGTACCGCAGGCTGCTGTGTGCAGTCACCTCTGTTCCCATTTCAACATTTCTTTTGCTTTTCTTAAATGAAATGCTCAAGTATTTTCCGTATCCTCAGTAAGGCAAAATATTTTTCTCCTTTCTGGAGCACTGAAAATATTTGCTGCTGAAACAGAGTAGTTATTTTTACTTTTGATTTGCGATCGTTGGTTCAGCCTGACCCCTGCTGGGAGAAAGTCAGGAGGAGAGGATTACAAGTGCTGAGTGTCTCTCAGGGATCCACAGGTTCACCAGAGGCCACTCTTGGTGCGGTCCTGCTCCGAGCCCCCCTCCCACCCCTAGGCCCGTGCCCTGCTTAGGCTCTGCCCTCACTGCTTTCTCCCCTCTCAACAGGACAATCCTTACCGGAAATTTGTCCAGCTTACGTCTCCAAAGACTGTCAGCACCTCCGATGTTACAATGAGGTGTGGAAACATCATAAAACTATTTAAAGCAGCTGCAGGCATCTGCTGCAGGTGCACCCACCACTCTGCTGGCATCCAAGCTCCAAAGCCTTGCTAGCAATAGCCCTGCGACATTGATGATTACCAGGTCTTCTTTTATCCTAGCTAATTAGTGAACAACAGATTTCTCGGCATTGCCATGTTTGTCTATTTCTGTGTGGTGCCACTGAGAATTGTAGTCACAGAATCACAGTATCACAGAATCACAGAAAAGTGTTGGAAAAGACTTCTGAGATCATCGAGTTCAACCCATGACCCAACCACCCTGTTAACTAGACCATGGCACTAAGTGCCACATCCAGTTTCTTCTTAAGTACCTCCAGGAATGGTCAGCACAGATGTGCACATGATGTGACATGACATTCAGACAAGGCATTTCACTCTAACCACGTGCTTGCTGAGGACTGGCCCCTCTTTCCACTGGAAATGGGAGCAGCAGCACCGGGGCTGCTGCCTATGCACAACTCAGTCTACTGCATAATTGATTTTGAGTGACCTGTTCCATTTCGAGGTGGGCTTGGGGAACCCTGTGAGGAGCTGGTGCATAGGACTGATCAGACACAAGCAAGGAAATTATTTGAGAAACCTGCTAAAGTGCCAAAGTGTATGTGTCAGCCAGATGTGTGACAGCGGGGACAAGAAGTACTGGGGCTCCATCTCCGTCTTTTGTCTTTGCCTAAGAGCTGTGAAGGTGCCACGCTTCCAAGATTACCTTCGTTTTCTCTTCCGTTGTGCATTGCTGCACAGAAATTTCCCACTGTGCGGTGTATGTGCATATGAGGTGGGCACAAAGATAGCAATTTAGGTCCAACAGAAGTTCACCCATCATCCCCCAGCCCCGGCTGGCCAGTAGAGCCTCCCAAGCACGCACCAGGTGGTGTGTCCCTACAACTGCAGTTGTTGGGTATGGGTCCAGGCCCTACCCTGGCATCCATGTGAGCACTTTCTTGATATGGATAACCATGTATGCTGTATGGCTAAAAATAATATCTGGCTTTATTTTGGATCCACATTAACAGCAAAAATATATGGAAATTTAACTGGCATATCTGGAGCTTATATATAATTTCTTTCACTCTGTATTTCACAAATATATGTACAGTAGTCCATCACTGCTATCGATCTTTAAGCAGCCCCCTCCTAGAAATCAGCAGAGAGAGCTTAGAAATTGTTGGCACAGGGTGGTCCAGTGCTAGAGAACTAGAAATCATTAAACTGATGATCTAAAGTGGGGGTGGGAGGGAGAAAGTGGTGGCAGTGGCTATCACTATGTGCATATTTTTATGACTTTTAGAAAATCATATTTAAGCCTTTTCCATCACATCAAAGGCTGATGGGAGTGAATTGATTCGCAGATTTATACTAAATGACGGAGAAATCACTGAGAGTGGTATACTTTGTAGCACGACTTAGTTTAAGAAAAGCTCTTGCTTGCTCCGTTTCAGTTTCAGTGTAACACGGACAAGTCGGGGGACATCGGCGTTGTCAGGAGCACGAAGAGCTTCGGGAGCAGGGCTGGGACGCTTCGCGGCTCAGGGGGCCCCCGACGGTCCCGGGGCTGATTTTCGGGGCCGGTTCCCGGAGCTGCTGTGCTCGCTCCGGCAGCTCCACCTAGCGAGGAGCGTTCCCGGGCTGGAGTCTGGAAACCACAGCGCTGTGTCCGCAGGGCAAGGCAGGTCCTCCATGTCTTCCCTAGCAGAAGTAAGGAGTATCCCAAGCATCTGGCTCTGCTGAGAAGGGCATGAGGAGTAATGTGGAAGCTTGATACTTTCAGCCTCCCTCTTGCAGCCTGCCGAAAAGCACACCTGGACTTGTCTACAGGGTTTGTATATCAGTAATGGGCTTTATCTGAACTGTCACCTCTAAGCTCTTTGCTTAACAAGTAGATGGTTAGTCTCAGTGCACAGATAAATACTGAGGGGGGGGTCAATATGTGCTGCCGGGGCAAACCCCCTGCCCCAGCAGAGCAGCTGGGCAGACCCTGTGCTCCCCCTCCCACCACCACAAAACCTTAACACCTCATGACCTGCACGGAGGCTGGCTGTTTCCTTTGTGACTTTATTAGAAAATAGTAAAGGGAGGTACAAATTTATTTGTATAATCATGAAGGACATGATGTTTCTGCCTGCCCTGTGCCAGCGGAGGCTGCTGTGACCTAATGGAAGGTGCAAGAACATCCTTCTGGATGGGGCCAGGGCTGGAGCCTTCACTATTGCTTTTATTGTGAACCATCCCTTTCTTTGGGACTTCCTGGAGCAGAGCAGCCTGACAGCAGGTTAAGCAGCAGGAAGGAGTTACTTCTCTCTGTCCCATCGACATGTGGCACCATCCAGTCCAGGTCACCTTACTGGCCCAAACAACCACATGGGGTTTTGTTATGGGGATTTCGAGCACTATGCCATAGACTGAGTGGCACCTTCAGAGGCCTCAGCAACTGTGGTGGCTTCTGCAAGGCTCAGCCCCATTCTATGGTGGAGAGGATGAAGTGCTTCACATGCTGGCCCTGTGAGGGGAAGCACAGCGTGGCTGGACCTGCTCTCCAGAGGTGTGAGAGAGAAGGCAGAGAAAATGCTGAGAAGCCTGGGAGCTGCAGAGGAAGAAGGAAGACTGATGGTCATATTTTTCTGTAATAAGATGAATTCGTAGGAGAAGGGGATTGCTCAGAGTTTTGGGTATTTTCCCTGTGCTTTCCTCTCTCTAGCAAAGGATAGGAGATGTAGACCACTAAAAATCCTGCATCCAGAAGGGGAAATTTCCTACTGTGAGAGTTGGAATCCCACTTATCACCTCAGTTTGCGGTGGCATTGCCAAGAACTCCTGGGATAAAGCATACTGCCATTTCTTGCCCCACAGTGGAAACTAATTTTCCTACAAGTTTCTCCTCTACCAGCTCCTGCTCTGTTCACATTCATGTTTTCCTTTTCATCTCTCATAACTAGTGAAGTCGTAGTCATGTTCTGCAGCTTGCATGAACCTCTAGCGGCAGTACAGACAGGGCAGCAGGGAATGCTTGGCTGCGGTAAGATACCCAGGTATCTTACAGTACTATCTTATTTCTTCCAGTACTATCTTCGGTTAGCTGTCACGAGGGCATGAAGGATGTTGTTCAGAACACAACACACTGGTACAGAAGTTGGCTGAAAGTGAGTGTTCTTTTATTACAAACAAGAAACTTCTTCAGTTTGCAATTACAAAGAGTGCATCAAAGAGCGAGTGAGCCTGAAAACACAGTTCTGCTCTTTTTTCTCTTCTTTTGGCTTTGCACTGCAGGCTTCAGGTAAGCAGACACCTGTCTGGCACAACAGTAGCAGCAGTAGAAATCCACTTGCTGTTGTTGCTTTCCATTCCCACTTTGGCCCCTGCTCTTCTGGCAGTACCTGTCTCAGGACCAGCCAGTTTGGTCAGAGCCTCAGAGAGAGCTGAAAATGCTAAGAAGCAGAACTGGTGCCTCTTTTGGGCAACCAGAACCCAATCCTTCTGGTGTTGCAGTTCCCTCATTCGCTGTGATCTCGGCAGGCAGCCAGCTGAGGGATTTGGGGGATGGGGAACAGTCTAATTGACCCCAGATGCCTTGGACCTTTTAGCATACAGAGCAAGTCTCTAGAAGAGGCTGTCCAGGATCAAGTGCTTTCCCAATAAATCTGGCACCTTCAGGTAAGAAAAAGAGGCATAAGAAGAATTTGCTGACAACTGCCCCCGCTGGTTACTTAGGGAGGAGAAAAGTGAGATCAGGAACAGGAGTGCTGTGGCATACACCCAGAAGTCACTAGTCGAGATTTGCTGAGAGGCTTTCAACCACAAGCCTGGAATCTTAAAAAGGAGAAGAGGCCATGAGTCTCTGTCTTTTGAAGCTCACATTTTCTTAGCTCTTTAGGTAAGGGGAAGACACTTCTTTCAACATGTACCCCCCTCGTAAAGAGCTCAGGATCTTGTGTAACAAAGTTCCAGTCCACAGGGTTTGCAGAAAGATGGCAAAGGTATAACCAGTAATTTCTAGTGAGTGTATCTTTATGACTATACCCCTGGAAGATAACTCTCAGAGAATTAACCTAAGTGGATATGCAGGAACACCTTTTTAAAGTACAGGATGTACTTCAATTTGAAGACTACCACAACAAAATGGCAGCAAACCAAGACTTTGCAGGGCAACCTTTCCAGATCGTGACTGTAATACTTGGCCTAATTGCATCCTGTCGGCTGATCACCACTTATAAAATACACTTCAAGTGTGCCATAATGCTCCTCCTGTCCCTTGAGATAAGATAGCAAGATGGTATTGCTGGCAAAACAGAGTGATATTTCATAAACTGCTAAAAATCAATGGTGATATGCCTGCTCATACCTTAGATGAACTTTTCTTATGAACTCAAATGTAATAGGGTGAGCAATACTAGAGTTCAATTAAATGAAATGACATACAGCTTCTTGAAAGCGGTATAAAAAGGTAGGAGGGAAGCACGTTCAGTCACAGAAAGCAGAGGCAAGTGCAAGCTGTGCTCTGTGCACCACAAATCAAGCAAATAGTAAATACTTCACATGGAAACATTACTCTGACCTGTGAATGGGAAATGTTGCTGAAACCACCAAAGAGTTTTGCCTCAGCATAAGAAGATGGCAAAATATCCACTGATGTGACTAGGGCTTACCCTCATATCTGTCATGTGGGGGAGTATGTCGGTTGCCCCAGAATGAAATTTGAATTGCTCATAGTGCAGTAGGAAAGCCCATTCCCTGAGAGCCCAGCTATCAGAGAGCTTTGTGGCCTGTTCAGTTACACAAATGAGAATGACCTGAGACTGAAGAGGGAAATAAAGTGTGGGCACACACACACTTCCCTTGACATCATACAGAAGGGATTATCTCTTACAGCTGGCTGCAAGTTGCAGGAACTTGCAGCGTTAAGGCTGGTGCCAACCATATACATATTAAGAAAAATGGTCTTCAGCTCCTGTGAAACTGCTGGGAAGTTCACTGGGCACAATGAGTTTGGGAAAGTTTCTCCTGTCAGGAAGGTTTTGCCAGACAGTGATGGGAGCTGTGTAGGAGGCAACCGGTCTCCTCCTGCCCTGACTGCTGCAGCCTGTGGGTTAGGGCTCCCAGTCTTGTCCTGAGAGGCACTAGGTGTCCCAGCACGCCCTGAGGCTCCACCAGGCTGGTACCACTTGGAAGGTGCTGGTGAGCTACTGTGCAGCAGCCCCAGCTGTGGGGTCACCTGCAGGAATTATTGTGTATCTAGTGAGGTCTTTCTAAAAGCATCTTATAAAACTTTATGAAGACTGATTAGTTCTTCAGTCCTTCCCAAAGCACATGCAAGGTAAGCTAGTTTCTCCAGATACTTTAGACCAAATCTGCAGGGGAACAGCCAATTCTGTCAGTGCTACATTTCATGGGACTTTTCCAGAGTGGAGCCAGCTCCTCTTTTCTCTCTGGCAGTCACTTGTGTTTTGACAGAGTGGTGCCGTTAGTCCCTTTAAATAATCCAGTGGTTACCTCTTCAGCTGGAGTGGCAAATGTAGAGTCTTTACCTCTGGCATCAGACAGTCTGTTTCCTCACCAGTCTTGTCTCCACCTTTTTCTGCCCTCACAGCTCCTCGCAAAAGGCACCCCTGCCAGCAGTGAAGAGTTGCAAGCTAATAAATTATGGTATTCCAAACAGAGGTTTCTATGAAAAGAAAGGATCTGCATGGATAATATAACATACAGTGCATGTGAAATCGCACAAGAAGGGTGTGTTGTAGATTCATGGCAAGTTAAGGCAGTCTCAACAAGTTCAAGAATTAATTTCACATGTAATATGAAAACAGCAGCAGCTTGCCAAGCACCTATCACATACAAACCTTTTTTTTTTGAAAAAGCAAGAGCATCATTGGGATTGTGGTAGGAAGGAAGGATCAAGAATAACTCAGTAGCTGTGCAATACTCAGTCATTTGGACCAAACACAAGGTGACAGTAGCCTGGGGCAAAGGTTTCTGCTGCCAAAGCTTTCACAGCGGTCACTAGATTATGTTCCTCAAACTTTATGCATAACTTGGAAATAATGAGGTCAGTTTGTTTTGTTGTTTTATTTTTTCTGGCATACAAGTGGCCTGTTTTATAAAGTTCAAATAATCAACCACAAATATCTCAGACTGTTATTTTTTTATGCCAGACTAGCAAATGTAAGCAGATTACATGACATATTACCTAAAGATAAAAGAACAACTCAGTGATGTCAATGGATTTAAATTACTAAAATATAGATATGTATGCTCTATTCAGGATGTCTTGCCACAGTATCACTGCCTTCTGACCTGTGTTAAACCCAACAAGAGAGTATTAGAGTTCATGTTGTATTCATTTGAAGGGGGAAACGCAGCCTCTTTATTTACTAGTACAAACCTATATTCCAGTGCATCTTTCCTTTCTTTCAGAATGTGAGTCTAGGACTTAGAGCTGGAGGAGGATTCATCTCAGAGTGCACAGGTTGTGTAATAATGAGCTTCTGACTTGGAATTTCAGCTTCAAGCATATCTCAAGCACTTGGGCTCCCATGCCGTGCTCCCATGTGCCGTCTCAAGGCAGCAACAGGCAGTGTTTTCCAGTTCTTTGTTTTGTCAGGGGAGCACAAGGTATTAATAACTAGTCTTGTGCTTTGGAGAACAAATACACAGTCTGATCTGAGGCTGTTGTATCGCTGTTCCCTCTGCTTCTTTCTGGCTTGAGGTTATTCTCTTTATAATAATCTAAGGATGCAAAAAGATTACAAATTTATTAAATGCAGCACATTACAATATTGTTCATAATTAATATTTTCTAAGAGGGTACTGATCTGTTGTTGACATGACTTGGCACTGTTGCCTATGCTGACCGGTAGGTATTGACATTTTCCATTTGTGTAATTTCTGTGCCTTAGTAGGAATCCATTAAAAAAAAAAAACCCAACCCCAAACCTGCAAACCACTTCTGTTTCCAAGACTGCCAGCAATAGGGATCCTCAGTGTTACAGCTGCAGATGTGCCATTCCTTCCAACACATTTTGAGCTGAATATTTTCTGTTCCTCAGCATTGGAGCAGACAGGGAATCAGTTCCTTCCATTTCCTTCTGCTGTGGCAGCTACGAAGCAGCTCTGCTCTGCTTCTCTCCCATGCAAGAGCCCTTCTGTTGGTCAGCAGAGACAGCAGCAGCCCCATGCCGGCTGCCTTTCTGTCTGGAGGCTGTATGCAGCTTGTGTAAGGGCTTATATAACTGCTTTAATGTCAAGGCTCTAGTTTTGCGTCTGCCTGCAGAGAACTCCTCCTTCTGTACGTAGGTTGAGGCACAGAGCAGAGCAGCAGCTCCCAGCTCAGCAGGCAGCAGGCAAGGCAGATCTGCCTGCTGTGGATAACTGGAGTGCAGGGCAAGGGGGAGCAAGGCAGGGCAGGGGGAAGCAAGGTGATGTGTCTTAACTTTGGGCAGCTAGGGGAGGTGCAAGGATGTGCTTGTTAGGAGCTTTCCTGCGCAGATAATGTTGTGTAGGTAACCGAGGTTTGGGTTGTTTACTGGCAGCTATGAGCCACTAAATTCATGTGGGAATACAAGGAGAAAGCAAAGGCAAGACAGAGCAGCAAAAACCTCTAGGTCTCACACATCAAGATACTGATATCTATCCAAGAGGGGTGATCGTATTTGCATATCAGAAAAGTTGGTGGCTGACATGCTGATACCTTTGCCCACAGAGAACGTGGAGGTTTCTGCCACACGTTGTGAAACCACGCAGGGTCACAACATTTGGAGAAGTGATATTACATTCCAGACAGTGTAGCTACTTGCCCCAAAGGAACCTGAGTAACAGGGTGTTGACTTGGAAAATTCCCATCCAACCAGTCTAACCAGCTGCAACTCAAGAGATGTACTGGGCCCCCATGACTGCGAGGTGCTGCAGCTGAGAAGCACGACAACCACGCTCCCATGATCTGCTTTATCCCTAAGCCCCCTGCCCCGCAGCTCCTCTGGGAGCCGCCTGCCCCTTTCTTCTGAGCTGGAGAGGCTTGAAAAACTTTGCTGTGATACAGCTACTTTTGCTGTCCCTCCTCACATTTCTGAGCACTCCGTGGGTGACAGCAGCCAGAACACCTGGCCAGGGGAGAAACAGAGTGAAGCCAGGGATGGATTCTCACCTGATCCTGCTGGGGCCTGGTCCTTGTTTTTTATTCTCTTTCTCCCAGTGGCCCTGCCCAGAAGATTACTCACTCCCTCACCCCACTGTCACCAGTTGTTCATTGCTTGCTGCCTTTATTATTCCCGAAATGCAGTGACTCATCTTCTTGCACTTGCCTTGCCTCTGCTCATTAATATGTTTTGAGTATTTCACCTTTTCCTTCGTTGCCATTATTGTTACTTTCTTCCATCACACCATTTGCTAAACAATTATTTTTTCCTCTGAGCTTTTCTAGATTAATTCTTTTCCCCTTCACTGGTTAATGATGGAGCAAAGATACAGGAGAAATGGAGGTTCTAACTCTTCTTCTGGATTGGATGTAAAGACATACTGAACGATCTTTATGCAGGTATTGAAGCATTGTCTCTGTCCTGTCAACCACAGAAAAGTCTTTTCTGTAACAAAAGCAGAGCATCTAATCATTCTCAGCCCTGTATTTTTTAGGCCAGGTTTACCAGAAAGGGCTATAACAAGACACAGACTTCTTCATCTAGACTCAGCTGCTCCATGGTGGATGTAGCTTCGCTGGGGTCCACCCTAACCCAGACTACTGACCCGTGTGTGGGACCTGAATGCCAGGGGAACA
Organism: Pseudotriccus pelzelni; assembly: GCA_035584735.1. Classification (NCBI taxonomy): domain Eukaryota; kingdom Metazoa; phylum Chordata; class Aves; order Passeriformes; family Tyrannidae; genus Pseudotriccus; species Pseudotriccus pelzelni. The sequence goes on from JAWMRA010000130.1 coordinate 12,931,744, forward strand.
GCCTGGATGTCTGTTCCACATGCTGCAGCTACCACGGGTGGCAAAGCTGCAGAGACCAGACAAACCACTGCTTATTTTCTGTGCATGGAGAAAAGAAATGTTTATGCTTTCCCATGTTTATAGCTCCTCCCATTTGGATGGCCAACAGGGTAAATGCACATCTGCGCTTGAAGTAAGGGAAACTGGTTTCTTCTGAGAGCTCTGCTGGAGGAACACTTGCAAGAGAAAACTCAATAGCAGAAACATACTGAAAGAGGAGAGAGTGGAAAGAACACCTCATTACCCACTGGGGTCCACTGTGCTGATCCTGTATGGTTTAGGTTTCTTACCTGCTGGAGAATTGTTTCCCACCCTCTCCTATTCAAAGGATGAAGAACAGAGTTTTTCCAACAAAATTTCCCCCCATATTATTTCACTTATGGAGAAACAGAAGTGGCTATTCTTGCTGAATACCAGAGGCTCCACATTTTTCAGCAGCAAGATTGTGTTTATCTGTCAGTTTACCAGTGCCATAATCCCTGTCCATTCACAGCATCTCGCTCTAACTTCCTGAACCATGGCATTTACACACAAAAACATGCCAAGCATATCTTTGGAGGGACATAATAATAATGTTGTTTACATAACAAAATAAAACCAATCAAGCTCGGTGAAACCGGTTGCCATATGGATAATGTAGATGGCAGCAGGAGCAGCTAGACACTGCCTTGGAAGAGATGCTGGTCCTCTGTTTGCAGACACAGTAAGCCAGTGTGTGGACACTGAAGTGATATCTAGACTCAGTGTCTTCATGGGAATACTCCGGGGCAGACAGCTGTTGCCATGGCCAGGCAGACAGTAGGCACAGGCACTGTAACAGGGTGGCTGCAGGAATTCAGCACACGTAACTGGCCTCGCAGGACATTTTTCTTGACTCTGAGCTCATAGGCAGGTGTGTTTCGTTGCTGTAAGGGCCGGTGGCACCATACCCGACAAGGGCGCTTGGCATGATGGGGCAGGGACGAGCCAAGCGCCGCACCTGCCTTTATGAATGGGCACAGAGCAGGTGGGCATAAGCATCCCGAAAAGAAGCAAAGCACTCCACAGACGCCCAGCGATGCCCGGCGCGGGCTGCAGCACGGGCGTCCAGGGGCGCTGACAAGGAGCTGACACAAGGGCTCCGTGGAGATTCCTGCCGCGGTCTCCCAGGGGATCCCACCCACAGTGCCCGTTTTGCGGGCGCGCAGCGCGACCGCGGCCATTCCGGCAGTCAGGATGGAACAACCCGGAGCCTCACACCCCCGTTGCGGGGGTTTGCGGGCGCCCACCAGCGCGGCCACCCTGCCCTCGGCGCACGGGACTCCCGGCCGGCCCCCGCCCGCCCCGGGGCGGTACCAGCGGCTGGGGCGGAGCGCCGGGCGCACCTGGGCCACAGCGCCCCGCCCGTCCCGCTCCGCCCCAGCCGCCGCCGCCGGGACGCGGCGCTTCTTCGCTCCCGGGCCGCCGGCTCCGGCCGTGTCCCCGAAGCCGCTGCGGCGGCGTCCGCAGCCGGAGCGCCGCCTCCCCGGCGGCGGGGACAGCGCCGGGCTCCGAGCAGGAGGAGGAGGACAAGCAGGAGGAGGAGGCGGCTGCGGCTGCGAGCGGGCTCCGCGGCGCGGCCTCAGCGCCCTCCCCGTCCCGACCGCGGCCCCGCCTGCGCCCGCGCCCCGCCGGGTGGGCGCTGCGCTCCCGCGGAGCGATGTCGGCGCGGCGGAGGCGGAGGGCGGCTGCCCAGAAGCAGGAGGAGGAGGAGGAGGAAGAGGAGGAGGAGGAGGAGGCGGGTAGCGACAAGGTGAGGACGCGCGGGGGGAGGGCGGCACTGGCGGCTTTTGGGGCAGCGGGCGCGGCGCTGCCTCCCCTCCGCGGGCCTCGGACCGCGGTGCGCCCCCGGCCCCGGCACAAGGAACCCTGGCCGCTCCGGGCGGCGAGACTGGGCAAGGGGCGGCGTGCCGAGGGGCCGCAGGGTTGGGGCCCACGCGTGTTCTCACACACTGCCGTGCCCCCGCTGAAATGGCAGCGTCCGCGCTCTCTCCGGGCCCGCAGCGAAAGCTCAGCGCTGCTGAGCTGCCGGGATGCGTGTCGTAGTTCACCCCTTGGAGAAGGAGCTGATGTCGTGGTGTGACCCCAGCCGGCGGCTGAGCTCACACCCCCACACTGCCTCCCGCCTGGTAGAGTGGGGAGGAGAGTCGGGGAAAAAAGGGTAGAAACCTCTGGGTTGAGATGAGAACAATTCAATAATTGGAAAAAATAGTGAAAAGAGAGGCAACAAAAAGACATATAAACCCCAAGAAAGAGCTAGTGATGTACAATGCAGTTGCTCACCACCTGCTCACTGATGCCCACCCCAACAGCGAACAGGGATCAGCCCCTCTCAGCCAATTCCCCAGATAATTTACATACTGGGCAGGACACTCTATGGTAGAGCCTTTGGCCAGTTCATATCAGCTGTTCTGGCCGTGTTCCCTTTTGGCTTCTTGTGTGCCTTCTCATTTGCAGAGCATGGGATACTGAAAAGTCCTTGACGTGGGGTAAGCGCTGTTCATCAACAGCTAACACATCAGGGTGTTATCAACATTATTCTTCTATTAAATCTAAAACACAGCACTGTACCAGATACTAGGGAGAAAATTATCTCTATCCCAGATGAAACCAGGACACTGGACCAGGAAAAAAACACACTTCGTTGTGTCTGGGCTGGTACAGTAGTACTGAAACTAACACAGAATGGTGATCTACTCGAGTTAAAGGCTGTGTCAGCGTTTCCCCAGCAACTGTTTCTATTTTATGGCCTCTTAAGTGATAGGCTTTCACCTCTGGCCCGGAAAGGACTTACAGTGTGACATTTCTGCTAAGGCAAGAGGTTTTTGAAATACTAAGTCTATGCATCAGGTTCATTACAGTGGCAAAACAGCCACAGTGCTGTTCTTTTGTTTGCTGTGCAGTTAAGGCTTATCTCTACAAAAGCTAAGCACATCACCACATCACCGTTGCTAATTGTCTGAACAAAATGAAAGAGAAGGTCTCGATTTGGTAACTGGAATTCAAGAACAAAAAAAGCTCTCTGCTAAATTAAGGTGGCAATACATGGTGTGTTTACTTCAATCAGTAACCGTTTAAACCTTTGTGAATCTCGATGTTGCAGAGTGTGCAGTCTGCCTTAGGCGCTGGGGCGAGGAACTGGAAAGTGAAACTCAATAGTTTTTATTCTGTGCTTTGGTTGCTTTAACTCAAAGCCAATGAACCTGAAAATTTGTAGTGCTGTGCTGCACTGAGGGCTGTGATCACATAAGGTAGTGTTTAGACCATAGCTGTGCTGAGACTATTTCTCTGTAGATGAGAATTAACTTTTACACATTGTTTCTTGTACCAGTGGGCTCAAAAAGCTCTTTTTCTGTGGATCTGTTCAGGTTTGCTTTATTTTGCAGGCTGAGTTAATTTCTGAGGTGTGCAGAGAGATGCCTTCAAAGAATTCTTCCCGTTCAAAGCCTCTGCTCTCCAGATCTCAAAACGGTGCCCCTAAAACTTGCCAGTATTATTCTTGGTTAACCTGTGCTGATCTTCAGAGAGGAAAATGCTGTTCTTGCCTTTAGGCCTCCTGTGCTTTGACTTTAGCTGCTCAACAGTCTAGTATTTCATCCAGTTTTGGATGATGTTGAACAGAAAGGACTCTGGTGCTGTGTATGCAGCAAAGATGTTGGATACAGGAGATGAATTTCAGTGTGCATGCATCTGTGTTGATCTCTTAAACAAAAGGTATGGAAAGCTGTCTCCCCTGCACAGAAGACTTTGGAAGGGATTATTTGGGAACCCTTGGTGTTCCCGCTGGAGTTGTTCAACCTGTCTGCAATGCACACAGCACCAGTGCGCCTTGTCATGGCTCCCAAATGACAGTAAGGATTGATTGTGCATGTTAAGCTGTCTTTAGTGCCATTGGTAACTGTAGGGATAAACCAGTGTTCTGTACTGTTTTTCATCAGTGGTCCACAGCTGGGACTCTGTTTTGAATATGAGCACACAGGTAATGGCTGCTGTAGGTGATTTGATGAGAAGCATCTGGCCATCTGAATTCGCAGATGTCACATTATACAGCTTCTTAGATGGTTATCATTCTACTCTGTCTCTTGCCTGGCCTTTACAACAAGTGGATACCTTACTATCCTGTGGCTATTTTGAGATGACCTATTTGGGATGGTAACTGCATATTTGGACTCAAAACTGGTTATTTGCTTCATAACTTCTCAGGATGGTCATGATGCAGTGGTTTGCACTATTTTCTAGTATGCAGCTCAGAAATATCACCCTCTTCCTCTCTTGTAATGAAGGAGAAAAGTTGTTTGTCTCTCTTCATATGGTGTCTACTCTGTGCTGCTTCTGCTCATACGATCTAATTCAGACTTCCAGATATATAAAGGCAGCATTAAAGCACCTTGTTGGCCCAAGTAGAGAAGTCCTTTGTGTTTACTGAGGAACTACAGAAACACTAAATATTTCTGGAGGGTTTTCTGTATTTGACTTTTAGTCCTGTTTTCAGTATGGTATGTGGTACTTTTCATGTTACACTTACTATGTCTGTAGATGCCCTTTGTTAATTTTCTTCCTGAAGTTCCCAAGCTCTGCAAGTCTCAGAGGTGCTCACTAGCTTATTGAGCTGATGACATTTTTCAAAATTCCCATGAACATGCCTTTGCCTTGTAGGGCTTTGCAACTTCACAGGTTTGTTGTTTCGTTGTGTTGTACTGTGGCAGAAGTGACTTTTTTTTTTTTTTTGATTGTCACTGTCTCACTTCCTGCTGCTTGCCCTGGTGCTCTTTTCCTAAGAATATCTGGTCAAAGGGCCTTCATAAATAGTTTGCAGCCCTTGAGAATAAGAGGAATGACTTGGCATTCAAATACTTAGTATGTGTAAATCAGTTAAAGTTTTACAAATTGATGTGCATGTGTTCATGCTTCTTTTAAAATTTGAGTTGTTTGCATTCTTTGCTACAGAGCAAGTGACACTTCTTTCAAATGCTTCCAGAAAATTAGTGTATCTTGAAAGTAATCACACAGTTATTCCTCTTTGTACTGTACAGAGCTGTCAGAGTAGGGCAGGGAGCGGGAAGTGGAATCTTATTGCTTTGCTTGCTGTGGGAACAAGTGCCTGTTTGCCCAGGGTCGTTGTTAATTATTTGTAGCTTCAACAAGACTGGAATCACTGACCACTGTTTCTGCTGTGGTATTTTGAAAGAGCTGTTTCTGTTCCATGGGACAGCCCTTCCAGGGAACCAGTTGCTGGATAAGTTGCTCAGACCTGTGAAGCTCAGTGTGAGACTTGGATCTTTGATGTCCAAAATGTTGCAAATCTGCTGGGAGATAAATTAAATTCCTAGTGGCAGTGTGGGTTATGGTGGACTTATCTGTCTGTCATGGATCACTTGGTCACTTCATTCGACTTACTTCTTTCAGAATATCCAGAAAATGGATCGGTTTAATTTTCATGGAGAAGTCTGACCTCCATGCTGTCTGCTACAACCGTGGTAATAATAATAACAGGGACAGACTATTTCCAAACCTCTGTTTTCTTGGAAGTGGTGGTAAATTAGGACTAATGCAAAGAGTAAAGGATCTGTAGGTTTCAGTCTTTGATTCAGTATGTTCAGGTCTCTCACATGTGTTTCTGCCTGTGTCAGGCTTTCACAGTTTGAAAAAAAAAGGTTTAATTATTCGGGATCTTCTGATACTTTGGTATCTTGACTTTAGAGGAAGGTATCAAGTTACATCTGATTAAATACACTCCAATGTATTCTAACTGAACTACTGACTTCACTGTAAAACTTGTGGGAGAGAAAGGTCAAAGATGGAGGAGAAAACTTACTTTAAGTAAAATTACACAGACTTATAAAATGGCAATAACTAAACTCTTTTGCTTGATAATTTTTTCACGCAAGTTGTTGGACAATGTCTTAATTTTTGCAGTTAAGTGTCATGGAGATGCCACATTTTCCAAGAAAAACGTGTTTGTTGTCTGCTTGGGACTTCCTTATCGTGTCCTGGAAAAAACGCAGTACAAGGGAAATGCTGCAAGTGCCTTTGTGACTAGAATAATCCTGGTGCGTGGTTCCCTTGGCACGTGTTAATTGTAGTGGAGGGCACGTGGTACACAACAGTAATTCAGAAGCATATGGCCTTTTAGGTGATGAAAGATTGACATGTCTGGTTTTTTTATGCATGACACATGGCTGTATTTTGTGAGCCATTGTGAAATAGCCAGCAAGCAGAAATCCACATAGAAGCTTAATTTGTGGCAAGATGTCGCATGTTCTCAATTCCTGTTGTGGAGGCTCGGGCTCTTGACTGGTTGAGTCCTCCTTCGTGTGGCCAAGCATTTGTGGCCTTGTACAGAAGATTTAACTTAAGGTGGAAAGTCTTGTCTTTTAAGAGTACAAAAATGAAGACAAATCAAACTCCTACAACTAAATAAGCCTTTGTCAGGGTACTTTAGAAATGATGAAAACTGATGAGCGTTGTAGTGTGTCAGATAGGCGTGTTTGTTATGTGCTGAGCTCTTTGTTGTGTGTGGATAACTGTCATGTTGGCCTTCTTCCCTGTGCTTGTTAGTCCTGCATCATCTCAGTCTTGTTGGACTCGTATTCTGTGAGCTGATCAGATAGATTCTCTTGAAGGAACATGTGCCTTCAAATGAAGAGAAGCAAGGCAGTGGTGTTGTTGCAACATCTGCCCATTACAGACACTTCAGATGTGAATCAAGCAGACAGGAGTGGCACACTTTCTGCAAATAGAAGGCTCTGACACCTGCAGTTGGAAAACTCTAGGAAAAAATAAAAACAGCTTGGATAAAACACTTCATTTGGAGTTGGGGTTGAAAGGTGTCTTAGTCCCTTAGGACAGTACAACCTCTGCTGTTTTCAATTAACCTTTGAAAACCTTGTAAATACCCACTCACAGCTTGAAACCCGTGGCATTTCCCATGGACCTTCGCAGGTCCTTTATGTTACTGTGTATTCAGCTTGGCCAGATCTCAAACCTGAAGAGCAGGAGAATGAAGGGGTGCTTAGGTTTGTACTGAACTTCAAAACTGCTTCTACAAGGTCAAGCTGCAATAGCAAGACTCTTGTTTTTTTTTTTTTTTTTGAGTGCTTTGGTAATGATTAACTTAGTGATCCCTTCCATAACAAATGTTATTATTTGTGACTATAAACTAGAACGTTTATAATCAATCAGGTAAAATAATTTAGAAAACTATTAGCAGGAAATTCTTGTCCCCAGGTCATGGGGTTCTCTAAGCACTTAATGGCACAGAAGACAATGAACTAGCTTTTAGTGACAAGCTTCCTGACTTTACAAATGAAATGCCTTATTGAGGAAATTGTTGTGGCAGTGATAGCAGTTAACTGGAAAATAAAGTATTTAAGGTAATTTTTGAGTTATGTTACAAAGGGAAATTGAGATAGGTGAGGTGTTGATTCCCACTGGTTATTATAGCAACGTAAGGCTAAAAATATGCACCGGGTTCTATGCAACTTGCCAAGATCTCAGTAGCAGCAGGATGAGGCAGGAGCTACTGAAAAACACATTGGACAAACACAGGCTCCTCCCTCAGGGTGTTTAGACACTCAGAAAAATGCCATACACCTGTGCATTCAGGTGTTGGAAATAGCGAATTTAAAACGCTGCTTATAATGAGGTGCATAAGTGATAGCTGTGTGTTAAAAATCAGAGGGATAAAACTAAGTTTGAATTTATTTTTTTAAAATTGTTTAAATACCAGTGGAGTGTGAAAATACTCTCTGAAATACCAAAATAGAACAAAAAAGTTTGAGGGCATTAGTTCTGAGTGCTTAAAAGAGAGAACGTCTCTGCTGTCTGCGAGCAGGGATTAAAATTAAAGACGCTAAGTCATGGTCTTAGGGCTGGGATTACTGCCTGTCATCTGTGCAGTGAGTAGCGTCTCCTAGAACTGTATAGATAGCTTGCTGCATTCCAGTGCAGGTCACAGGAGTTAGAACATGGCTTTGGGAGAGAGCTGTGATCCCCCTAATTGCATCTACAGTTGATTTCCCAAGTTATGGTACAACATTATGAGAAACAACTTTAAATAACAGTTGGAAGTCACAGTTATTATTTATTTATTTATTTGCCTGCTTTTTCAGGCTTTTTTTTTTCCTTTCTCAAGTCTAGACCGCAGCTTATTTGCTCTTTTTACTTATAGTACTTACACATAGTGTCTGTCAAATAATTATTCAGCTTTGGGCTTTCCAGGAATAGGGAAGCATTGGTCATGCGTGTTAGAGAAGAAATAGTGTAAAATCGAAAGTTTCATCTTAAGCACATGTGTGGTACATAAAGGGAATGAGAAAAACCCAGGCCTAACATTTTAAAAAAGTATACTCTTCCTCTTGTTACCCCTTTTTCTTGTGCGTGTGTATAGTGCCAGCTCACGGTCCCGTGTTCTGAAAGGTTAAACCCACTTTGTAAAGTGGAAAGGGTGGTGTTTTCCCTCGTATCAGTGTCCTTGGAGAGCCTGGGGAGGGTCCGTGGTGGGAGCCCGCCTGCAGCACCCTGGTCAGCTCCTCACCCCCGGCCCCTCCACGGCCGCCTCTGCCCAGCCCTTGGGTGTGGGCTCGGCCTTTGAATTTGGGCGGCCGGCTTTGAAAAGCCTTATCTTCTCCTCTGTGTTGACTGAAGAGCCCAGTCACTGAGACACAGGTTACACTGAGGTGTAGCTTCCTGGAAAAGACGATGGCATATAAACTGAGTAACCATGCGATCCATGGCTGGGATCCATGGTGCCTTAATTCTGCCGTGTCTTGTGGAGGATTAAGAGAGGGAGGATATGCCTCTGCTGGCTTCCAAAGTGACAAAAATACTCAGAACAAGGGAAGAAAATAATAATATTGAAGGAAAAGTAGGGGGAAAAGCACGGAAGTTTCTAATTCTTGGAAATAGATTAAGGAAAGAGAACTGAGATGAGGAAGTTGGAAAGAAAGGGAGACAGAAATAGCATATAGTGGTGGAGGAGAAAGTTTTCAAGCATGGTTACTTAACAGTCCCCAGAATTGCTAAGAACTGAACCTGAGGCAGCCAGGCAGGCTGGAAGCTGCTTGGGATTGTAAGGAGGTGAGGCAAGTCAAGGAGGTCAGGAGGAAGTTCAAGTCTCCAAAGAGATAGACACTGAACTAGACACTGCTCTCTGCATTACTGCTGTGCCAGGGCTGAGTGCAGCTTTCCAACTCCCTGGAGTTGTGGTGTTTGCAACATCAGAATGAGTGTTGGCTTTAGCTGAGGGAAAAACAGCTGACAGTCTGCTCTGTGCATTGGTGACAATTTGTACTTTGTCACCAAAATATGTACTGGCTGTTTTGCATTTGGGTTAGACACACCGTTTGTCTAGCTGATGTCTTCCCCAGCAGTTGTTAGTGAATACTGAAGAAGCAATTGCAGTGCTGCAATCACACAGGAAACTTTTGAGTAATACTGGGTACATGAGACACTTGGTCACTACAAGTTGTATTTGGATTATTCTTTTCAAGCCTGAGGGCTCAAGTCCTAACATACATGAGACATTATACACAGGGACTGTTTTTTCATGCATTACATTTTCTGGGGTTTTTTCCTTCTTAATGTGGCATTAAACCACCAGAACACCCTTCTCCTTATTCCATAAAATGTTAGTTTGAGAAGTAGGCGAGGGAATATGTTAGAGGGTTGGGGATTTCTGTTAAACTTGTTTGTTCTGTGTTAGCTGTAGTATTTTGGAAACATATATCTGTGAAAAAATGGTGCCTAGAATGTGAAGTTTCTTAAGCACAGCAGGTAAAGTCACATCATCTGAGTACAGGCCTTCTTTTAAACATTTATTGGCATATATTTGTCTCCTACAACATCTACAGTTTCATTAGTACTCCACTGTTGTCTTTTAGAAGGTGATGCAGATATTATCAGTTCCTAAAGTAATGTTTATGTCTCTGAATACTGTTTACTGACACCATAGCTAATAATCTTTAATATTATGTTGGGGTTTTGGATTTTTAAATTTTATTTTTTTTTTTTTTTGTGTGTGCCAGGAAGTTGATTTGGAAGAAAGACTTTGTGAGTTGGACCTTAGAAGTGATTCAGATGTTCCTGATGTTCCTCCACCAACAGACAGCACTCCAGAAATCCTCAAGAGGGCTTTGTCAGGCTTATCTGCCAGGTATAGTAAAAACAAAGAGCTCTCAAATTTAATAGCTGGTGGCTAAAATTCTTACAGATTATGTTGCAGTTTTAATTCTTACAAATTGTAGTGCAGTTTTAAACTTCGTATTATAGACATGAAAGCTCAAGGATAAATTTTTACTGGATATGATTATTTATGCTGCAATAGTCCTTTGACTGTAATATTTCTTATGTGTAGATGTAGATTGCCCATTGCATACATTTCTAAGTAAACGTAGTTTACGTAAACATTTGCCATTGCTTAGTCTGAGCATTGCAATAAAATAATCTAAAGAATTGTCATTGGGTTTGAGTTATAGAATAATTATTTCTGGGTGTTATAATAAACTGATTTCCTACATCCAAGGTTAAAAGAGGGTGTTGGTATTTGTGTATAAATGAAAAGACGTGTACATTCTCAAGGTGAGGTTTGCTAGATTTTTTTTTTAACATTTCCACTTCTAAGTAATTTTCTTTACAGCTAAATACAACATAACTTCTATTTCCACTGTTTTTTAAGCAATGTTTAATTTTGTTTTGCTGTTTCTTTTGAAACCTAGGTTTCTACCTCCAATCTCACAGAAGCTTAACGGCTAGGAAATGTGGGGGAATGTGTTTGGATATAGATAGACAGATAACAGACCTGCATATTCATGAAGGCTTTGGATAGTATTCCTAGAATAATTTTTTTTATACGGTCCGTTTACAACACTTGATCAATCAAACTCTTTTGGAGCTTGCAAGCTGCATTATGCTTTTTTCAGTAATGCAATGAAAGAGCATTTAAGTGATAGATCACATGCCAAAAAATTACCTAGTAAAATGAACCTGTGTATCGTATATACCTTATACTCAACAAACAAAGCAATATACACTGTGTATTTCAGATGCAAGTTAGGTCTTGCAAGAGTCAAAAGAAGTATCTGCAATCCAGACTATGATTAAAAATTTCCAAGTAATTGTAAAAAAATTGATCTCCAGTAGATATTTCCAATAGCAGTGTGAAATCATAATTTTTTTCCCTTGCTCCATTTCTAATCTATTGTCTGTTGTGATGTCTGTGAGCTATAAATAGATGTAATGTTTCAGGTTTCAAAAAGCGTGTTTTTAAAATGCGCTAGTTGTGAGCAGAATGTGATGTTCTCTGTTGTCATCACACGGCAAGGAGTGTCTAGTTTCAGAGTTATTTTATCATGTTAAGAGTTGTGGAAGTCTCCAAATCAGACTTGTTCCAAAGGGCACGGTGATACCTCAAAGCCTGCAACTAAGAGGGGCATGTGAAACCTTTCCTGTTTCACGTGCTTGAAATTCTTTATTGGAGTGTTTGCACAAAGGTGTACCAAGGTGCTTTGAGTGAAAAATTAAATTCTCAGTGCTTTATGAATGTGAGATTCAAAATTCTCTGCAGGTTTAGTAGCTAGCAGACCCACCAGAGCTGTTGTTATCATGTGCAACATGAGTGAGTCGCATTGTAGCTTTCAGAAATATGTTTTTTCTTTGAACTTTAAAAAGTTACAAATACTATTTATTTTAACAGAGAGGATAAAATAAACTTTTCAGGTGGCTTCCTAGATTCTGGAGCTTGTCTTACTGAAGCTGTCTTTCCAGTGCTGCACTTACCAACACCCTCAGCATACCATGTGGTATTTTAACATTATTCTTAAAGGAAGATGAATTCTTCTACAGGACTTTTGCTTACTATGGGTATGTCACTAGGAGAAAGCTGCTACCGTGTAGCCCACATCATACAGGAACAAAAACTATGTTTTGCTAAAGCCTGTCGTGCCTCTGCTCTGATACTTAAGGCAAATCCAATTAGTGTCTGTAGCTGACATTAACCCGCTACTGAGTAACACTCTTGAAAATCAATGTAATGAAGCTGAAGTTTACATTAGAACTGGACTGTGATGCAAAACTAACATTATCCCCTGCGTCAGGTGTATCTCCTGATGCAGCAAGGAAGCAGAAGACGGATAAAAAATGAAACATCAGTAAGAATTTCCTTAGGCCGTAGTAGGGAGCTTTGTGTTTAGCAGTAACTTGTGATTAGTTGGTTCAGTATATATTTAGAGGAGATGGCCTCAACTTGTGCCAGGGGAGGTTTTAGTCAGATATCAGGAAAACTTTCATTAGGGAAAGGGTTTGTCAATCATTGGAACAAGCTGCACAGGGAAGTGTTGGAATCATCATCCTGGGGATATTTAAAAAATGTGTAGATCTGACACTTAGAGACTTGGTTTAGTGGTGGGCTTGGCAGTGCTGGGTTAATGGTTGGACTCAATGATCTTTTTTTTTCCAACCTAAACAACTTTATGATTCTGTGGTAACAGAAATTTTTATTCAGTTTTCCTTACGTAGCCACAAACATCTGTAAAGGTCTGCAAGGGCAAAAGTGTACAGCTGGTTTGACCCATCATCACCCATTGCCACATATTCTCCTGTCCTGCTTCCAGTGCTCACAAGAGCACAGGAATGCTTTCAATAGATAACCCTCTGCCCGGCAAAAGAGCTACTTTGCCTCTATGGAAAATTGGTGAACACTTGTTGGGGTTTTTCATGTGCCTATTACTCCTCAAAGAATCATATGTATTTTACCTGGCAGCCCCTTTTCATACACAGGCCCATTCATGGCTGGGCCCCCATCAGTCTTGTAATGTGATGTTTTTTGAGGTTCCTGATGTATTTTCACAGCAGCTTCAGTATGGGATTGTGCCATTTAATTGCAAATGACATTTGGCAGGGTAGGGGCAGCATGGGGGAAGAGGAAAGATGGCTGATTTTAATTTCTTTTACTGTGTATCCTGTTGGATAATTGGTTGATTCTGTGTTTCTTGCTATGTGTTTGATTAAACACAAAAAATTTCTCCTGCTGTTTCTGATGCACTTTAATCTCTAGTTAGCAAAGGAAATGACCTTTATTTTCATTTATAACTACTTGCTTTTATTATCTTTTTTTAATAGATGGAAAAATTGGTGGATTCGTGGAATTCTCAGTCTAGCTATGATTTCTGGTTTTTTTCTGATCATATACCTGGGATCATTTATGCTGATGCTTCTGGTAAGTTTGTTTTAAGTGCATGCTTCTGGGCAAGAGTTACTTGATCTCGTCATTCATCATGACTACAACAGCTAGAAGCAAACTGCACAGACAATTCAAAGGAACTTGTCTCTTATTTATGTGAGTGTAAATACTTTTGGAAAACACTGGACACAACTGGAACTTCTGTATTAAGGAGTTCTTATATACTGGGCATTAAAGTAACTCTAAGAAGTTGAATTACTGTTGCCTTACTAAACTGCTATTGTCCATTTCATTGACTAGTTTCTATCACCTACTATTGCATACTTTGAGTTTGTTTTAAAAAGCAAACAAAAAAAAAATCAAACCAAAACTAACCTCAAAAAACCCTCCGGGACCCAAAGCCACCGCCAACAACAACAACAAAAAAAACACAAACAAACAAACAAAAAAAAAAACCAACAAAAAAACCAAAACTGAGACAGTTTTAAATTTGAGGCTGTGGAAAGCAGACAACTCTGGTCTGCTGTCTGTTGACCAGCACTGAAAGGCTTTTCTCAGGCATGCTTCATTAATTCCATATTTCTCTGTGGGGCTGCCTTGTGGCCTTGGGTTTATCTGTAGATTGGAGCTAGATCCCTCTCCAAGGTACAGGGGTAAAGTCAAATACTGATGATGATAATAATAACAATAGTTATCATATTCTTCATACATGCTGCATAACGGGTCAGCATTTACTGTTTCTTTCCTTCACATTTTACTGCTGGTATTTTTGTTGAATAATGGTTTAATTATCTTTCCCAGTCATGGCAAGTAACAGGCAGGAATGTGGTGCATAAAACACTGAAATTGGTATTCTAGGTAACTGCTCTGATTTTTTTTTACTCTAAGATTGTTAAACTGTCAAAATGTACTTTTACTTTTTTCATGTCCTCCTGTGAAAAAAATTTTGGATGGTATTCCTAGAATCATTTACATTGGGAAAGACCTTTAAGATCATTAAGTCCAACCATTAACCCAGCACTGCCAAACTACCACTAAACCATGTCCCTAGGTGCCACATCTACATGTCTTTTAAATACCCGTGGGGATGGTGACTCAAGCAACTGCCCTGGACAGCATCTTTCAATGCTTGATAGCCATTTTAGTGAAGAATTTTTTCTTATATCCTATCTAAATCTCCCCTGGCACCAATTGAGGCCGTTTTCATCACTTGTTACTTGGGAGAAGTGACTGACCCCCACCTGGCTACAGGTAGTTGTAGAGAGCAATAAGGTTCCCCCTGAGCCTCCTTTTCTCCAGGCTAAACACCCCCAGCTTCCTCAGCTGTTCCTCACCAGACTTTTGCTCCAGACTCTTCACCAGCTCCCTTGCTATTCTCTGGACAGGTTCCAGCATATCAATGTCTTTCTTGTAGTGAGGGGCCCAGAACTGGACACAGCACTCGAAGTGCAGGTCCAGGGAGATGATCACTTCCTCAGTCCTGCTGGCCATTCTGTTGCTGATAAAAGTTAGGATGCCACTGGCCTTCTTGGCCATGTGAGCACACTGCTGGCCGATGTTCTTCAGCTGCTGTCAATGGGTAGGACCTCCAAGTCCTTTTCTGCCGTGCAGGTTTCCAGCCACTCTGCCTCCAGGCTGTAGCACTGCATGGGGTTGTTGTCACCAAAGTGCAGGACTTGGCACTTCACCTTCTTGAATCTGCATTTACAACTCTGGGTCTGGCCATCCAGCCAGTTTTTAGCCCAGCAAAGGATATGCCCACCCAAGCCATGTGCAGCCAGTTTCTCCAGGAGAATGATGTGAGAAGCTGTCAAAGGCTTAACTGATATCCAGGTAGACAACATCCACAGCCTTTCCCTCACCAGCTAAGCAGGTCACTATGTCAGGGCAGGAGATCAAGTTAACCAAGCAGGATTTTCCTTTCATAAATTTGTGCTGTCTGGGTCTGATCTGCTGGTTGTCCTGTATGTGGCATGGAATGGCAAGATAATCTGCTCCATGACCTTCCCTGGTATCAAGGTCAGGCTGACAGGCCTGTAGTTCCCTGGATACTCTTTCCAGTCCGCCTTGTAGATGTGCATCACATTGCCTAATCTCCAGTCAGCTGGGACCTCCCTGATTAGCCAGGACTGCTGATAAATGATGGAAAATGGCTCAGTGAGCATTTACATTCACCTTGGTACCCTTGGGTGCATCCCATCCAGCACCATAGAAGTGTGTGTGTCTGTGTGGTGTAGCAGGTTGCTGACCATTTCCCCTTGGATTATGGGTGGTTTATTCTGCTCCCTATCCCTGTCTTCCAGCTCAGGGGACTGGGTACCGAGAAAACAACTGGTCTTACCAGTAAAGGGCAAAAGAGGAGTTAAGCACCTCAGCCTTTTCCTCACTCTTTGTCATTACGTTTCCCCCCATATCCAACAAAGAATGGGGATTCTCCCTAGCCCTTGCTTTGCTTCTGATGTATTTATAGAGGCAGTTTTTTATTGTCTTTGATGGCAGTAGCCAGATTAAGTGCTCGTTGCGCTTTGGCCCTTCTAATTTTCTCCCTGCATAATCTCACAACATCCTTGCAGTCATCCTGAGTCACCTCGCCCTTCTTCCAAAGGTCATAAAATCTACTGTTTTGAGGGACTGGATGCTGTTTCACCAGCATTATGGTCTGCATTAGTCTCTACATGTGAATGAGTCTGATTTATATTTCCTGTTTTCAGATGAATTACATGACAAACTAGTAATCTGTTGTTTCATTAGTGGAGGATTTCCTTTTTTGTGTATGAAGAAACAACAAAAAAAAAGCCCTTTTAAAGTGTAGGTGATTGGAGAGATTATTTTCACGATCTTTCCTTTAGTGGTCTGTTACATTTGCAAATGATGATTATGAACAGAAAGGACATAATCAGTTTGCAGGGTGATTTTGGGGTATTCATGGTATACTCTGAGATTGCAATCAGGCGCAAAGCTGCCAAGACAAAGTAATTTGGTTTTTGTCAACCAAAAAGTAGTGAAAGTTAGTACAGAATTGGAATGGAATTCTTCCTCTGTTATACCATAAAGCAAAACCTCTGTCTTCTGATAGAATGAACTGTTCATGAAGTTGATATTTGAAGCTAGGTAAAAAGGAGAATGGAGGAAAAAAAGCCAGTTTTGTTCATGAAACATTTTGTTCATGGAATCAAGTAACTTATATTTTAAAAAGAGTTTTGCTAAAACCGAATGTTAATACTGAAAATGCCCAGAGGCTTGTAGGAAGAATAATCCAGTGAGGTTTGGAGCACAAGCCCTGAGAGTGCTCTAAAGAGTTGAGAGGTATGTTTTATATTTGCCTGCTGCTCAGGTAACAGGCCCAAGCTTCCATGCCTTTAGACCCCAGTGCCCTTTTCCACTGTAAGGTGCAATCTCTTAATGTTGCTCTTGCATTGAAAGTTTTGTAACGCAGGCCAAGCAGAAGAAAGAGCATGAGATGGGGGGAACTTCAAAATTAACTGGCTGAGGTGGTGTAAGACTGCTTCAACCTGCGTTCACACATTGAGCAAGATGAAATGTATTAATGAATGCAGGTGGTAAGAGAATGCTGCAAAGCCTTGCATGCTGACACGCGCCATCAGCATGGGAAGGTTCTTACTCCTGCCCCTGCACGGGATTACCAGCGGCCTGTGTTTGGCAATACCACGTATCTGGATAGGATGATCTGCTTGGGGAATGTGGATTGGACAAAACTGGCAGAGTCCTTTGAAGCCCGAAGACATGACAGGACATACAGCCAGACCCGTGCAGGCAAAGCAGGGAACTAGTGAGATCAGCCAAATGAAATGAGGCTGTGGGTTAGATCAGCTTTGCCTCTAATCGTAAATGCTAATTGCCCCTAATGAGATGCTTGCAAGTGAAAGACCTGGCTGCCTGAGGTGTGTTGCACAGCTAGTTTTTTCCACTGGGCCTAGGAAATACTTCTCAAACTAAATGTAAAGATAAAACTGAGCCAAAAGAAACAGGAGTTTCTTTTGCATCTTTACAGGCAGCACTCCCGATCTGCTCCTGTCAAACTATTTTAATGAAAAAAAATCAGGAGCCTTTCCTTGTTTCACAAGTATATTCTTGCAGCTAGCCCAATGTGGGGTTTTTCTTATCATGCATAGTGGTTTGGAGATTTTTTAAAATTTTAACTGGAGCTCTAGTTTTCCTTGTATTTGCTTTGAAGCTGTTTTCTGAGTGGAATTTCAATTCAGAATAATGTCTCTCTTTAATTCAGGCTGCATTGCTGTTCATTGCCTGTAAGAAACAACTGCAGCATATTTACATAGTTTTTTATGTCTCTTATCTTAGGTCTTAAGCATCCAAGTGAAGTGTTATCATGAAATCATTACTATTGGTTACAGAGTCTACCACTCCTATGACTTACCATGGTTTAGATCTCTCAGCTGGTGAGTAGCAAGTAAGAACATCAATAAGTGAGGATGTGAAACTTAAATCTTTCTCTTCTTCATATCCTGTTGTGGTGGAATGATAGCTTTGTGGGTCATGTGTGTCAATAAACTTGACATCTGTCTCTAATACAGAGTTCTGTGGTTTTGTTCCGCCTGTGAACTTGGACAAGTCAGTTGGCCTTTTATTACTTCCAGTTTTTTCCTTGTTATTAATATGTATATATATACACACATATGTTTGCATGCATTTATGCTTTAAGTCAGAATTGAGCTTGTGTAAGCTAAAGGTGTGCATAGTCAAAAAAACCACCTGATGTGTATTACCTCAACTGCTATGAATTTATTTTTTTGGCTGTTAACCTTGCACAAGAAATTAACAGAACATGTGTCTTAAAGGCTCCTCTTCACATACAGAGAGAATTAAAATAATTGCACACAAGTTCTAAATCCTTTCCAGTCATGCACTTAATCATAGGACTGCATAAATATAATGTTGGGGGGGGGAATCTTCTGAAAGATAGAAGATGAGATTAATTTTTATGGCAAATCCTGAACACCTGTGAAATGTCCGGTTTGTATAGGGCTGGATAGAAATGGGGAAATCAACTCTTCTTCTGAGTTCTGGGAGGAAAAATAAAGGCTTTTATTAGTCACTGTTATGGGAAGGTGCTGGGCACATGTAGTCTTTGTGTTGCCTTGGTTTCGTGTTGTGTCAGGTTTTTTAAGGAATATGTAGGTTATTCCCTGTCTCTTGTCACATTCCTTCTTCACTTCTAGAAGCAACTTTACTTTGCAATCATACATGAATGATTCTGCAGTCCTGCCAACATTTTTAGAGGAGAAAATGTGCACTTTACCACTTATTCCACTTTGGCACTTGACCAATGTCACTTTCTTATGTGGAGCTTAAAATCAACTCTTCTGCACTGCCACACTAGTTAACGTCGAAGCTCCTTTCAGTCTAACATCTTGCCACTGATACTAAGTACTTACTTCAATAAGATAAGAAAATCTGTTAATAGTTTGAACATCGACTGCATTTGCTAGTTAGCTGATGGATTTAATGCTGTAAGATTACTGCTCCATCAGGAAAGCTAAAAGGCAGTGTGCATCGTGGAGAGGAGCAGGAGATGCATCAGAAACTCTTTCAGATGACTATCCTCAGGCCAGATGGCAAGAGCATAGTTGTATTCAGATCCTCAAGCCCCATGTCGGATTCATTGTCATATAACCGCAGAGGATTCATTTTGCAAGTATCTTTTTTCCAGTTTCCAAGGTAGAAGTCACAAGCTACGCTTTTTAGGGTACAGGAAAAGAATACGCAGGACTGCTTGCGCCAATATTGATGGCAGATACTTGTTCTCTACTTTAGAATATTTGAAATGGACTTGCATACACGTGGAGTATTCAGTGCCATAGTTTAGGAAGAAAAGAATTTTCCAACTGCATTCTGAAATGTGGTTTTCTAGTGTCATTGCTTTAGAAGAAGTAAATTAAAAAAACTGGCTTGTGAGAGGAGTCACTGACCCCTAAAACTGGACTTATACTTGAATTTTGGTTTTGTCTCATGTCTTTCTATCCTTCTGATTTTTATTTTGTGTGATCTTTTTTGGTGTGGGTTTTTTGTTGTTTTGTTTTTAAGACTTGCACTTAATACATATTTTTAAAGTAACTGTTAACTGTTGCATACTGCAGGTACTTTTTGCTGTGCGTGAACTACTTCTTTTATGGAGAGACTGTAGCTGATTACTTCGCTACATTTGTGCAAAGAAGAGAACAGCTACAATTCCTTATTCGTTACCACAGGTTTATATCTTTTACTCTGTATTTAACAGGTAAGTGTAGAAAATCACAAAAATGAAAGAACTTTGTGCTGCATTTGTTTCTGTACTTACTTAATTTAAAAATATGTATAGTTGCTCCCTATCTTAACGCTCCCTATCTTTCAGCTTCTCTTTCCTCATAATGTCCAAGGAAATTACGTGTTTGCGATTCCATTTTTTCTGTGAAAAGATGAACACAGATTTTTGTGTTCACCGAGAAGAAGAAACCAGCCTAAACAAGTAGATGATCTTGAGAAAGTTGAGCTAATAGTGCCGAAGAGAAGTTGGCAAACAGTGACTTTGATCACTGAAGAACTGGGGCTCGCTACCTGAATACATGAACACTATTTCGGCAGACTGTGGAGATGACTTGTATGTGTAATTGCTGTGCTGTGTTGATGCTTTATTGTGCAAATGTTGTGCTAGGTCTACAGTAATAGGATTTACTAATATATGTTAAACGGATTAGTCAAAATGCCTGAGTCTTAATTTTGTCTGCAAGACATTCAGGTACTTACCTTATGGATGGATTTCCTCCTTGTCTAAAGAAAGACTTTTTAAAAGCCTCTTCTCTAGGAAGAAGAGACACAAGCTGGCACTCTTGTGGGGCATTGCTTTGTGAACATGTAAATACAGTCCACAGTGTGTTCAGCAGTTCAGTTATTATAACTTTAGCATAAAATTAAATCAGCCGAAGACTCAGATTGGCTTAAGGGACAGGGGACTGCTATGGCACAAATACTTACAAAGTGTACTGAGGAGCTTGATCTTTGAACTGTCAGTCTGTCTACTGTTTGTTGGTTTGTTTTTTTGTTTTGTTTTGGTTTTTTTTTTTAACTAAAGAAAAATTCTAGTCAGTGCTTAGATCTCAAACTTGAAACCAGCTTTGCAGAACCTGACCTTTTTCAGCTGGCTTTGGCTTGAGGAAACTAAATTAATTAATGCCTCTTGACCCAGTGAGGGGAGAGATGAGGCAAGCTAGTCATGAGCAAAAGTAAGAGGCAGAGTGTAATTTGCCCCTTGGCACACTGGGATTGTGGAGTTACTAAGGCTCTATCCCCAGGGTTTAGGGTCTTTTGAGGGCCTCTGACCCCTGCTGGCACAGGAAATTGCCATAGGAGAGAAGAGGTACTCTATTAGCCACCCAGAAACTTTCCTTTGGTCACCTGAATTCTTCAACACCTGTACTTCATGCTTGTGTTGCATGTGGCTATGTGCTTGTCTGGGGGAAAGGGGCAAGCTGGTCCTCTTCCTTTCATTTATTTCTGTTAATTATTCAAAAGCTTTTTTTTGACCTAACTTTTGAGTGGTTTTTAAAAGTGATGACCTCCTGCACTAAAAATGATGTCCATGATGAGACCTTGTATGTACTCAGATGAATGTTCTTTACTGATGGTAACTAAATCTATGTTAACTAAATCATAGTCTTATATGAGAATAATTCTGTATGTACACTTAACTGAATATAAGCAAACACTCCTAGCAGCAGAGGAATTAAAAACTGCTTCAAAGGAAGAGTGTTACTGGTATATCACAGTTCAGTGTCATTGAATATAAGATGGTACAAACTACACTTGCTTTGTTTTACAGGATTCTGCATGTTTGTTTTGAGTTTAGTGAAGAAACATTATCGTCTGCAGTTTTACATGGTGTGTATTACCCACTTTGCTGTGGTCATTCACGTTATGAATGTCACTAGAAACAGTCATGTCCCTGTGTTCATAAACTAGTTCGGAAGAGAGGTGTGGAAAATGTGCTTAAATTGACAATGCCATGAAATCGAGTGGTGTTGGAATGTTTGGTATCTGTTCACTTTGCAGATTATTATTATTGTATCACGGGATGTGGCCTTTCAGTCAGTACAGGCTGTCCTTGGTGAGGCCTCGTGCATGTACAACATGATATGTTTCCCTTAGTGATAGGCTGATACTGAAGAGATTCCTGGAGAAAGGGATATGCATCTCCCTCCCAGGTCTGAAGCCAAACAGTTCAGGGAAGTGTGGGAAGTGGTTCTTGTGACTCAAGTGTTACTTTGTAGAGGCCCCGCTGAAGTACTGTGAAGGGAACTTGATCTTAACCCCTGTGTGGAAGATTTATTCTGTGATACTTCACAGCTGCTCTGGTCTTCTGCTCTGCTGTATTTCAATAGATCATTGATCTATTAGAAAAAAACCAGCATTCTCATCTCTTGTATTTGTCCACCTAATAAACAGCATAGTAGCTAATCAAGAGCATGAACCTTTTTCTTATATGTATCTTATAGGTCAAAAACTAACATTACAGGTTAAAAACAAACAAGCAAATGAAAAATTACCCTAAACAAATTCAAAACACTCCACTGACACCATTCCCACTTCTATATTGGAATGAGTAGAAGCCACAGTGAAACAGTAATGCAGTGCAGCTCCCATCTTTGAAGAACTTGAGCAATCAGGGCATTGCACAACCTTAAAGATTTCCTAAAGCTCTGGGGATGCAGTTAACCCCTCCGTTTCTACACTCTTTTAGGTAGCACTTTACCACTGAGGATCCCTAATTCTAAACTAGGACTTTACTGAGCCCTGTATGAACATGAAAAAAAATCTTTTACTCAAAACAATGTGCCCTGTTTGTGGGAGAGCTCCCCTGTCATGAGAGGCAGTTTTTCTAGGAGAGGTAATCCTTACCTGCTTTTCCATGATTTTTTTTTTCCTTTTTCATCTTCTGGAAAGAAGGTAGAAAAAGTGCGGCATCAGTCATACAACTTGGTGTCTGCCAAGAAAACATTAAAGTGTGACCACCTAAGAATTGCAATAAAACAGAGGGAAGCCATGTGTCCGTGGTGTGGGAACACAATGTTTGGACAAACAAGGAGAGTCTATCCCAACCCTGGAAGAGTTCAAGCAGGCTGGATGGGCGCCAAGCAGTGTGGTCTAGTGCAAGATGTCCCTGCCCATGGTGGAGGGGTTGGAACTATAGGATCTTTAAGGTCCCTTCCAACTCCAGTCATTTTGTGATTCTCATAGAGTAGCCATTTGGTTTTATGTGGTGTTCCAGTGTCACTGTACAAATACTAAAAATTTAGCAGCAGAGCTCCTTTAATTAACCAGCAGGTAATACTTTCAGAAACCTTTAGCAGTTTCTTGTACCCTTCCTTTTGGCGTTCTCAAGTTGTCTTATCTGGAAGTAGAGTCTGGTCTGGCTGCCATGGGAAAACACATGTGATAAGAAAATTAAAGAAGTAGGATATTAAGAGTGTTAAATGACCCAGACTTTGAGTGCTTAAATTTGGCATATCATATAAAAACTACCAGTTCTTGATTTTAAGTATTTGGAAAATAAGATCTATTGTAGAATCTTTACTGGTGAGCTGTTTGGGAACTACTTTGTTGCACGCTGGTGCTACAGATTAAAGATCTAGTACGTATAGTAATACTGAGGAAAATGACTGTTTAAATGACTGTGCACTTAAAAACTAACACTTCATTTTCACTAATCCTGAGAATTTTCATGTTTCGTAAAAGTATTCTGTTATGAGAGATATCCACATCTGTGTAACATGACTCGTTCATGAATAATTCATTGCCATTTTATTGTTACAGTTCTAACGTGTCTGTTATATGTATATACAGAATATCACATTGCTTACATTTCTTTGCTGCTTTCATGCTGAAGGTGTATGTCTTATTAAATCAGGTGTTACACCGCACATTATAAAATTCTGGGTGGAGGTAAGTGATGGGGAAACCTGCTAAAGTTTCAGTGCTTGCTTCAGAAAGCCAGCTAACTTGTGATATACTGTATGCACACATCTCTTGCATTATCACTAGAACTGGTCTTCCCTGTGAGCTCCTAAATAGCTCCTCTATCTGACACGCCAGTATTTATCCAGGTGTACGGGTCAGTGTTTTCACTAACTGTTGTGTTGTTGCATTGTTAACAGTTCGCATGGACTCATGTCACTTTGCTGATCACTGTAACTCAATCTCATCTTGTCATCCAAAATCTCTTTGAAGGCATGATCTGGTAAGGGGACAGTAATAAACTGATTTGTAACTCTTATTGCATTGAAAGGTTGGTTCTTTTACATAGATCTAGTTAGGGAATAATCGAGGGAATTAAAGCAGTACAAATTAAAGGAGCGTTAATGCGTAGTTGGAAGGGGAGTTGGAGGAATTGGGAGCAATGAGATAAAGGATAGAGAAGAGGAAGCAGAAACCTCTTTAGATTGACAGGCACGAGTAGGATCATTTTGAACAACCGCTTCATTTACTTGCAAGGAATAGTGTTGATTGCATGCTTGGTCAAATGGTTTCTGTACCACAACAGGACATAATGCTGTATGTTCCCCTTTTTGTTTTCCTGATATATGTACATGTGGAGAGACTATTGCAGACAAGGTTATATAGTTAGAAAGCAAGCCCAAAGCCTTTGACAAAGTTTGTATATAGAAATTCTTTTTATAGGAATCATGTTCATGTGCCAAAAACTGAATGTATTTGCCTTGCTAGCCTAGTATTCCTTATTGCTGCTCCTGCTAGGTAGTTGGGCAGATGGTCACAAAATCTGACTTTTAGCTTATTAATACATTCCTGCTTTGAAAAGGGGGAAAAAAGAACTTAATGGGGTTGAATAACATATTCAGGTGCAGTCTGCATGCAGACAACACTTAAAAAGCTAACACAGGCTGCTCCAAACTGACAAGGCAGGGGAGGGGGGAAGTAAAACTAATTTTTTATATATTTAGCTATCATTTAAACTTTTTAAGGAATTTGCTTGTTTTGCTGTTACCAAAAACATTAACGTGTTTATATCCATTGATTTTTTCTTAACTGTGGTACCAGTCTTCAAGCCTGATAGGAAGAAGCCAGCCTGTTCTTGTTTTAACTCATGCACCAAAATAATATTTTAACTTGAACTAACATGGATCTGTAATGATCTTGTTTGGCTGAAGACTGAAACCGGTATAATTAAATATGCTGCTCATGGGGGAACATTATGAAACATAATTCCTTCTAAATACTGCAGAAAAATTTTCCAGAAGGAAATGCTGCTGTTTGAATTTCTGTTCTGTGTTTAAGTTCAGGCAGCTTTTCTTTCTCTCCATGAAACATTTAATGTCTTTCTCTAGGTTTCTGGTTCCAATTTCAAGTGTTATCTGCAATGATATTACTGCTTACATTTTTGGGTTCTTCTTCGGCAGAACTCCATTAATTAAGGTAGGTACTTAGGCAATTCCTCACTAACAAGTTTTTTACAATTTATAGCAATTTTGTTGTTTGTTCAAAAACATATTAATACTTGATACTGAGCTGCATGATGCACGTCTTTACTAAAAAAGCCCAGACTACCCTCTTCCTGAAAATTTGTAGATGGAAATTGGGATTAATGTGAATGCAATATTGGCATTACAGGTAGTACAGTTCTAGCCTATTGCAGCATCATTTATAATCACATTCTTCTTGGATTTCGTATGCAGGTTTAACCGCATACTTACTGCACAGAAACTGTAACCTGAAATAAGCCACTAGGGCATATATACCTGGTCCTCATTTGGTCTCATTGATGTAGCACTGAGAAGGGCTCAAGCATTTATCGTCCCCTTCTGTAGAATATGCAAGACCCCATAGAAAGCTATGAATTATTATTTCAGTGACGTTTACCATGTTAAGTTTTGGATATTTTAAGTCTTGGATATTTAGTTGGTTCTGATATTAAACTGCTCCTAAACTGAAAATGTGATAGCATTTGGTGAAGAAAATAGCTTGCTATACTGGTCTGTCTAGTTATTTTCTGTATTGATTAGCCAGACTGTGTGCAGGAAGCTGGCGGGTCCTGAGTGTCCCCAGCAGTAGTTGTGTCAGGCTTCTGGCATGATCTAAATGGGCACTTGCTTGCAGAGGTCTCCACAGAGCCAAGATGTTCTCCTGCAGGTTTCCCGGTCTTCTGCTTGAAAGGGGCTCAGCTGTTTAGTCTGTGTCAGGTGCAGCCAGAGGCCAGGAGCAGCCTCCAGAGGCAGCAACACATGGGATGGGAGCACTTCCTTCCCACAAGCTGCCCAGTGGCACTAAACTGTGGCTCTTTCCCTCCTTTCCTGGGACAGGTCCTAGCCATAGTCCTCTATTCATTACAGTCAGCAACTGCAGCTGCTGACATGCTCTTATTTCCCACATACCTTTGAAAAACCAAGTAGGAGCATAATTTTCACAAACAAGGTCAAGAAATAGTGTAAAAAACTGTTTGGTGATGCAACTTATGGACTAATTCTATCTCTTTTGTGCCTAGCTGTCTCCCAAGAAGACCTGGGAAGGGTTCATTGGAGGCTTCTTTTCCACTGTTGTATTTGGATTTATTGTGAGTAACCACAGAACATGCATAGAACCATAGAATGGTTGTGGTTGGAAGGGACCTTAAAGATCACCTTATTCCAACTCTCCAGCCATGGGCAGGGGCACCTTCCACTTCCATCCAACCTGGCCTTGAACATTTCTGGGCATGGGAATTTCCTTGTATAGATTCAGTCTTCATATTTTTACTTGAAGTAAAATTACTGATAAATTTGGTCATCTCCAGCTGCTGAAAGCCTAAGAGTTAGGGTTTTTTTGGCTAGGGAATTCTGCCAATTTGTAACCAGCTGGAAAGGGTAGGCAAGGCTTGCACCTCTCCTAAACTTTACATTGACCATTTTCTGCCACTACTGTTACTATATCTGGAATAGTTTTATCTGTGAATTGCGTGCCTATTTTGAAGTTGAAGTTTATTGATAGTGTTATTTATGCTTTGCAAAGTAGTACTTTTGTATTACATATTTTATAAAGGCATTTCTCCTGGAAAGGAGGTTACACTGATGTCATGCATAGAAGATAATAACAGCATGAGTAACTGTTGTGATAAGTAATTTATCACTAAAGTCAGCAATAACAGCCACACTTGGTAGAAGAGATAGTTCAAGTTTTAATGGAGAAGTGAGCTGCAAAAAAAATGAGTAGCTAACATTTTGGGATTTTATAATGCAGAAACGTCCAGTAGATATGAATCTGAGAGATATGAAAAGGAAAACAATTTGGGAAATCATCACTAAGCACATTGAACATCTGCCTTGTTGAGACATTCTCCAGTTTAAACAGACTGATTTTACTTCATTCTGGATCTCCTCCTTCTTAGAAAGGTTTTTATTACCCTGAGCTTGTAGTGACAAACCCATTCATTAAAATATGATTTTTGAGTGTAACAACAAACACCTACTTCAGGAGACCTTGTTTTGCTTTTCAGTTTTCCTATTTTTTGGCTCAACATCAGTACTTTGTCTGCCCCGTGGAATATAACAGTGAAACCAACAGGTTTGTGACGGAGTGTGAACCTTCAGAGCTGTTTCAAATGAAGAAGTACTCTGTGCCACCATTGCTTCAGGCTGTGTTGGGATGGGTAAGGAAAAAAAAGGCTTTGGCTAAAATTGAAATCATACTTCCCAGCTCAAATGGGTTTCTAAACCATTTTCGAAAGGTATCTGAATGCAGGTAAGACTTGAAGGATAAGAACTGAATTGATACCATGACCCTCTGCATTGCTCATACAGGGGAGGTGGTCACCCAAGAGCAATTGAAATGCACTGCTGGAGTCACTCGAGGGAACCTGCCTATGTTCTCTTTGTGCTGGAAGTGGATGACTCTCAAGAATTTTGCAGACAAACCTTATTTTTGAAGAGCAACCTTTGAATTTTTGTGGAAAGTGGGCTTAGGCTTGTTAAGGCCCGAATTAGTGGCAAGCTTAAATAAGCTCATAGGACTTCATTCTGTTTTCACCTAGTGTGTAACTGCCATTAGGAACAGACTTATTCTCTTCATCACCATAGCATCGTGTGTGTTAGTGCCTTTATTTCCATGCTTAGAACTTAGAGAACTACCAGCAATAGTTCCATGTAATGAACTCCCAAACCCTTTAAAATGTGTAAGATTGACATGCCTACAATCAAACATACTGAAATACATGGTTAATTATTTTTCTTGCAGGAAACAGTGAATATGTACCCATTTCAGATGCACAGCTTTGCACTGTCAACATTTGCCTCATTAATTGGGCCATTTGGAGGATTCTTTGCCAGTGGATTTAAGAGAGCTTTCAAAATCAAGGTGTGTAACGAATCCTGTAAGAATGGTTTTGTTTTGGCTTTCTCTTCAAGTTAGATAAACTGGTGGGGTAGGGTTTGGGGTTTTTTTAGATAATTCATTGTAGTACTTAGTGTTTCTACTAAGTTGTAATTATGTTTGAGCTTTTTTTTAGCATCAGAAGCAGGACTTAGTTTTATCAGAGAGATATATATGTGTTTGTTATTCTTCAAGCTTTGAATGATCAGCATGTGACTTTAACGCTGGAAATCTAAGAATAATGTGGTTTCATAGTTTGGTTGATGATTACTCTTCCAAGTCACATTGCGGAAGTGGTTTAGACAAGCAAGATGTGAGATATTATACTTGACATGAAGAGCAACCTGTAGATGCCTAAGAAGTGCTGACGGTGGTTGACCCTTCAGATTGTGGCTGGCTGTGTTTTAGTGATGGTATTTGTGTGTTATGCAGATGCTGGTGTGTCAGGTTCACCAAAGCATGAGATGTTTGGCTGCCTTTGCCAATACGGTGCTGCCTTGTAGCAAGTGCGTGTATTGGCAAATTATGTGATGTGCTAACCTCTGTTTATTGCAAGGTGTGCGCTGTCGCTTGTGGCAGTGTTGTCCCTGGCTGGCATTAAGTGGCAGCAGGAGTATGGGAAGAGGGCAGCCCCAAATTTTCTCCCGGCCTTCTTTATGTCTTGGTAGGACTGCTGTAATTCTTACCCTGTTTGCTTGTCATTGTTCTTGTTGTTCCGTATGTCCGCCAAACTTGGCATGTGCTTTGCACAGAAGTGTATAAACCCCTCTGTTTGTGCTGAACTCCTGTACATGTGCTTGTACTTACCCCTTTTCCTTATGCCGGTCCGAGCAGCTGGCCTGGCACTTTGTGAGCCACAGCCTTGTGCGCTGTCGTACCTGTACGTCCAGGGAGCAGAAGACTGTGTGTGAAGAAGGGATTTGGGGGGACAATTAATGCTTCTGGAAAGCAGCACGTATTCTGAAAAGTAGAACATTAAACAGTAGATTCTTTTAAAACCTGTGGGCCTCGAGATGATGGCCAAAGGACTGTTGGGAATTCAGGGTTATTGGGGAATTGCTACCGAAGGCAGTGTGTAGGTGAGGTTAGGCGCACCATGCCTGCCTAGCACTGGAGGGCTGGTGTGGCGCCAGCACAGGATGAGTTTAACTTGCTGGCAGTTGCCCTACGTGATTAGGGTCAGGGGTTTCACCCCAAGAGCACACAAGTGAGTGTGGATGACTAAAAAGATGTACGAGGGCATTTTGATTGATAAAGCTGTTCTACAGACAGGATCAGGTAACACAAAAATAGCTTATCGAGCTTTGTTTGCACCAGGAGTATATATTCTTTTAGGTAGCAATGATTTTTTCACAACAAGGTTTTTTAATTCTGTTAAATATGTTTATATTGCATTATGGTTTTTAACTATGGTTACCAAAATCCCAGTGAGAAAAAGGGCAGGTGACTGGGCAGGACTTGGAGAGTCCTCAAGTTACTGCTTCTCTTGCAGCAAATATAGGACAAGTGCTTCAGCAATACCTACCAGTAGAGGATAAAGCAATAAAGGTATTAAAGAGGAGAATTAGATTCTGAAGAGGCAAGAAATGACAGCCATTAGTTTAAGAGGCTCACCACAAAATGAAGTATGTATAGGCACGCAAGTGTTCCCAGTACTGCCACACCTGCACCTGACCTACTCCTGTCCTCTTGTGTGATACTGTGGACAAGTTGCTTCATCTCTTCTTTTTCTTCTCACCCCTTGACTCCCCTTTGCAGTTAAAAACTCCTTTACCAAAGGAGCCTCTTGCTAACTTTTGGCTCAGTGCGGTGAAAATATAGTTTACTTGTGCAGCCTTAACGTGCTGCTTCCAAGTGATACATCATTAGTGTGTTTTGTCAAAACCACTGACCATCTTTTTTATTTCTTTTTTTTTTCTTTCCTGTCCTTCACACCCAAAAGGATTTTGCAGACACAATCCCTGGGCATGGTGGGATAATGGATCGCTTTGATTGTCAGTACTTGATGGCCACTTTTGTTCATGTCTATATCACCAGTTTCATAAGGTATGGGCTTTTTACAGTGGGCTTTTTAACTCCTTCTAAGCACGTGTGGGAGCTGTAACCATAATGAATTCACAGGAGTTACGTTAGCATAGCAGAGATTGCAGGTTTCTAAATATGATTTATGCAACGATTTCAAATACAGAACTATTAAGAAAACATATGTCACTGTCTAGGATTTGTGTCAGGTTTGAGCTATGCCCTAATGTTTCCTTGACTGCTGTGAAAGGTAACCCGTGTACCCAAAATACCACAAAGTTTTGTGTAGCAGCCTACTAGCAGGTTTTTTTAGAATTTACTGATTACAGGAAGGTATAGGATCTAGTTTCAGGCAGGAGGGTTGTGCAACATCTGCTTTTCCTGTGTGGTTCCTGAATAGCCTGTAGGTTGCAAGACTGCGGTTCTTCCTGTAAGTTTCAGTACTTCTCAGCTTCTTGGCTTGAATTTAAGATGAAAACGCAATGATTAAGAAAGGAGACAACTTCTTAAAAATCCTGCTTATCTTTCCTGAATCTTTCAAGAAGAAATCATGGGAATCACAATTCTCTTACACTAGTCATTTTAGTTTCTAGGGCAGGGGTGGGGTCAAGGAGCAAAACCGATACAAGCCCTTAGTTTTCTAAGTGCATATGGTAACATGTAAACGCATATCAGCAACAGATTCTTTGCCTTATATTTGGTTCATCTTAGTAGACTGTAACTAGGTGGCTGGCTAAAAATGAGGCTGATATTTAGAAAAGCTTGGTTTAATTTGCCATTTTCTTTGCTGACTTGGCCAACTTCCCATTTAGTTTAGTAGTACGCAGCTTATCTGGCTGGCAACAGACACTAAATGAAAAAAGATCTGTTGATGAAAAGCTTTGATTACAGTGATTAAGGATGAGTCAGTGAGTCTTGTCATAAGTCTTCTCAGTATCCCCGTTTGACAGCATATAGAAAGGCTTTTAGTTTCTGTTCACATCGAGCTAAGAGTATGCTTTCCCAGTAATGCTGGCCACTGCATCCTGAGGAAGTAGACTGGGAGAAATCGGTATCCTCTAAAAAGGGAAGGCATTGTTTGTGGAGCAAGAGAAAAATGGAAAGCTATCTAAAAAGATTCTTTAGAGTTGAGGTCAAAAAAAAAAAAAATTTTTTTTTTCTCATTGACAGGGGTCCAAATCCCAGCAAATTACTGAAACAGCTGTTGATACTTCAGCCTGAGCAACAGTTAAGTGTATATAAAACCCTGAAATCTCACCTTGTTGAAAAAGGGATCCTTCAGCCATCTCTGAGAGGGTAGTTTGTCAAAACAGAAGACTAGAAGAAAACTCCATTTACAAGAAGCCTGTGGAAAAGCATTGCAAATGTGCACATAAATAATAGCTATAGGAAGAATAGTTAGTGGTCTGGAAAAGGTGAATGTTTCCTGAAATGAATGTGAATACTGTGACCTCTTACTAGGACACTAAAGATCTCTTACTCCTAAAATAATTCAAATGCTTACAGTGTAACAGTACACATGCTGCATATTTTAGTTCCTGAGGTGGATGGGAGCAGTCTTCCTCCAGCACCCAGCCTGACAGTCTTTGTATTTAAGAAAAAAAAAAAAGAAACTCCCTGTAAGTTTTTAATGAGTTATTTAAAAGTGTATAACTTAGGAATACATTTTTGGTCTCCAGTGGTTCCTGAAGCGTGAACACATGAGGCAGGCAGTAACTTCTATAGGCTGGTGCTGAAATTACTATTGGCCAGAAAACACTTGTTAGCCTGGTCAAAGTAGTACTTACAGCCTGCTGCATTGGACTGCTTGTTTTTTCTAAACCGTTATGAAGGTTAAGCCTAGCTCTGTTTTTAATTAAATAGCTTTCTTATGAAACCATCTCATGCTTTCAAGAGAAAAAGTACATTCATTGAAGTATAGCTGGGCAGGTTGGGCTGTGGAGCTGCTATTTTTTCTGGTTAGTGTTACAGATTATAAACAAGTGTGTACATCCAGGAGCAGAAAATAAAATTCTCCTACCCAGTAAACGGATCAGGGAGAATCTGGAGTTTAAGTCCTTGGTTCCCACGGCCTGGTCAGTGTCTGAAGACAGTAATTTAAGCCTTATTCCTTGTGCCTCTTAACTGCTGTGTAGAATTGGGGGTGTTTCCTTCTTTTTAAAAGCACTTTGAGGTCCTGAGTAAAAAGTGAAGTTTAAGAGCTATGTATAAGCGTGTTTCTCAGTGAAGGCAGAAGCTGTCGGCTCCTGAATGTGCACAGTGCAAGACAGGATGTATGGCTCTTCTGCTGTTTGTTATTATTTATTAAGAAGATCCTCAAGCAAGCTTGGGTAACCACAGAGGTGTTTGAATGGAGAATTTTTATAGAAAGCAGCTGTTTTGCTGACTTAAGGGGCTATGTGAGTCAATGCTCTATAATTCTCAATCCTAGTTGTTTTATAACTTTTTTCATTATGTGACATGTCTTGATGCAAATAAAAATATGATCCTTTTTTGAAATGACAAAAATTACTCCTGTACAAAGAGAAAGCACAAATGCCAATTTTGTTTTCATATACTGTAACTTGATACAATTTCATTTTTCCAACTCACTGTAAAAAAGTTTCTCCTGCAGTGAATGTACCGAGGCCACATCTATGTATGCGTGTGTGTGTGTGTGTGTGTATAAATTATTAAAAGATGTATGTATATACATTAAAGATGAAAATTTTAAAAGGTTGGTGCTACTTGAGGATACAACCATGGAAAAAATCATTTGAGTGGGTCATAAGCCATATCTATAAAATTGAAACTGCTTTTTGTTGAACACCATGTAGCTGAGACCACCATGCACTGTTTTGCACTTGGGCCATGGTACCATATGTACAGCTTGTGTATGGAAAAGCATCCCCATACACTGAACAAAATCCAGGTCTAAAGCAATTCCTGTTGATGTCAGGTATTTGACAGAATTAATTTTTGTCTGACCTGGAGATTGCAGTACTGTATGGAAGGAACACTCCAAGAGGTGAAAAATGCCACCTGCTGCTTGGCCATCGGTGGCTGTGTGACTTGGCTTGTTAATTGGAGGGGACTGAAATTCAGCCCTTACTCCAGATAGGGCATAACCTGAAGTTAAAAGGTAGCACAGCTACCTTTGGGAATGTGCTTTAAAAAGAAGGGAAGGGAAAATGAGGTGGTGACCAAAGTAGAATACCTGCACAACTAGCTTTTAGATGAGGCTTTGGTTATGTATGGGACTTTGGTAGATGTTACGATAAAACGCAGCAATACTGGAGCTAGCTTATCTTTATCCTGAGTATTAAAACAGATCTAAATATTTAAAAATTATATAGAGAATATATATATAGAAGGGTAATTGTTACTTCAGAAACTTGAAATTTTTAGTGTAATTTTATAGCATGTATAATAAGGAAGTTAAAATATATTTTAGTATTTAATACAACAGAGTGTTTGAAATTAATTGTTATCTATGTGCACAACAGAAAATTCAACACTGCAATTCTGCTTTTCAATGTTAAAATGAAGAAGGGATGAATTGTAAACTCACTCATCAATTTTCTAGGTAGAGTAATAGCTTCCTGCTGGCTTAGACTTGGTGTAAATGAAGCTGAGCAGGACCTGTCACTGTGAAGTGATAACTATGCTTGGTTACGACAAAGAGCATTTACCCCACTTGCCACTTCTCTTAGTTCAAGCATTGCAACATCATGAACAGGAAAGTTTCGCTTTTTACACCAGTGAATCTTTTCACTTACACTTTTGTCCCAAGTTGTTATAATTACCCACTGAGCTAAAAAGAAAAATGTATATTATGTAAATATTGTAAATGGTATGAGCATATAATGTCTGTTTTAGTTTGACTGTTTCAATCTTTCATTGAAGCAGGCATTGTAAAAAGAAATAATAAATAAATAAAATTGGGACAGAAATCCTCCAGTCTTGTATTTCCTATAGCATGCACAGTGGGTGGAGATTTCTTAACAGGAATTTAAATTCCTTTATGTTATTCTTTAACTTTGTGTTCTTAATAGAAAAGCCTGCTATTAATTTCCTACCTTTTGCCCCTCAAGGCTTCAGGCCATCCTTGTTTGTTGCTGAAATTGTACAATGTGTCTCATGTCCAAAGATATGCAAGCTTTTCCATCTTTTCCAAAAGGTGCTTATTTCAACAATACTGACACAGGCTTGTCAGTATTGACCATGTGTGGTGATGGGGCAGCAGCTGGCAGCTACCTCTCCCCTGCTTTCCTGTTCCTTCCTTTTAAGTCTTGGATTTGAGACCCTTCACCTCCTGCAGCCTCAAACAAGCCAGGTAAGAAATGCATCTAATTTCTAAATTACGACAAAGACTGTAACATCTGTTAAACACTCACTATCAGCAAATTCTGTGTGTGCTACACACCTCCTCGGATTTTTGAAAACTTGTGGAGAACCACAGAGCTTTCCTGTGGTCTACCTCCACTTCTTAGTTGTCTTCCAAGAAAAGGAAGGGGAAAGTTAGAAGTGAGTTTTCTTCTGCTAGGCAGATAACATTTGGACTGTTGTTTCCACAGAATCCCTTTGTCCAGATCGTATTAGTACTTGTACATTGTGAAGTTACAATTGCTCTTTCTCTTGCAAATAGTTTCACAACTATAACATGGATATTAGTTCCTTGTTTAGCAATTTCAAGGTACATGAACTGAGGCATAAGTCTGACAGGAATCCAGATCACCCATAAAGTATCACTGAGGTTGGAAAACACCTTTGAGATCACAGAGTCGAACTATAAACCCAGCATTCCAAGTTCTCCATTAATGTACCACTGAATACTAAAGACACTGTAATTTGCACCGTGACTTCCCAACACTGATGCTTTTTCTGTGTATTACAGGGACACGTTTAGCTCTCTAAAGGAAGAGGTGAGGAAGACTGGTATTACTGGGATTTTGTTAGCTGAACATATTGCTTGCAAGTGAGTGTGAAAAGGCAACGTACTTTCATAGGGCAGCCAACATGTAAAACTTCAGCTCTGTTTAATTGCCATCAATTGACTTGCACTTGTCTGTGTTGAGATGCAATAGGAGCGGTTTGCTTCCTCAAGTGGCTGCTGCTCCCATGTGAAGTGACTGGGCCAGCTGCCCCTGGCTCAGCAGGGACTAGAGTTTTGCGCTAATCCCACGCACAGCCTGCAGAGTAAGAGGCTGGGTTTTCACTTCTACTGTTAGGACCCTCCTGTTTGATTGCAGGAAATTAAATACTTCTGCTATCTGGCAGAAATAGTGCACACCTCTAAAGAAAACATACCAAGAGCCCTAATTGCCCAATTGTGGCTTATATTGCCTACCGAACTGTGGCTTATCATTGGGCTTGTATGTACTTGAAGGGTGTGTTAAGCTCTGCAAACTTTGACCTTGTTTCTGATCTGACAAACCTTGATACAAACATAGCAAATCCCAAAACAGTCAGAAGCAAGCTCTGCCAGACTCCCTGCTGTGCCATGTCCAGCTGCACCAAAACAGGTATTAGGAATAAAGAAATGGGTGTTATTGCAAATTTTGCAGTGTGGTTGCATTTGGTGGTGGGAAGTGACAAGTTACTGGTTGTTCAGTTGTCAGCTACAGAAAAGTGCAGTTCTCCCAGAAACAAGGGGATCTATCAGCAGCAAAGGGTCAGTAACCTCCATTTGGAAAATGCTGGGGATCCTTCCCTGAATGACCATGTCATGGGGGACACATTGTAGGCATGTCAGGCCTGTGGGATGGGGCCACATGGAGCTGCCTGGGGGCCAGGAAGGACTTGCTGGCACTCGGGAGACACCTTTCCAAGGCAGCCACCTCTATTCCATACCTTCTTCTCCTCTTCCTTCCCGCAGGCCAGCCAGTGGCAGCAACATGCAGCACCTCTGGACAGCCAGCGCCAGGCCTCATCCCTCCATGGGGAGAGGATGCCACTCATTCTCTGCCCACAGGGCTTGCAGGGTGCTGGGAGGCACCCTCTACAGGGGCTGGAACGGAAAGGCTGGCCTCCCCCCAGGCACAGCTCCATGAAGGAATGCCTTCCTGCAGTGGCAGCAGGGATGTGAAGAGTGGCTTGCAGCCCTGACATCGTCTTAGTTGGTCTCAGCTGCTCAGTAACACAACTGGTCAGGTCAGTGCTAAGGACAGGATGGGATGGTGTGGGACAGGATGGGAGGAGGGAATGAGCCTCCCTCTGCCTTGGACCAACCACTGCACCACTGCAGTGCTGCTGCCCCATCACCTCCGCCAGCCCTGTCTGTTATGACCTGGGTGAGAGTAACCCAGGTTCTTGTTGATAGATCTCTTTGAGGAGGATTAGAGTGAAATGACATTGAACGCTCCATGTTTGTAAATATATATATATAGAGAGAGTTTATTTCAGAAGAACTTGGTTGCAATGGAAAACAGATATGTAGATATTTTAGTTATTATT
>JAWMRA010000130.1:12967901-12992034 GCA_035584735.1 Pseudotriccus pelzelni
CTTCTGCTTTTAGGCACTGCAGAACGTATTGTAGTAAGGTGTTCAGTCCTCAGGACACCAGAGATCAGCTGCATTTGTTGAATGAGAACAAGTGTGCAGTTCGGGTATGTCTGGCAGTGGAGTGTCATCTTGCCCATCTTAATACATTGCAGTTTTTCCCTACTCACTCTTCTTCCTTCCTTAAGTACCTGCCAGTACACAAAATCAAGTGACTCTTCTGTTAAGACATGTGATTCATAAATACAGGGAAAACTGAAGAATGAACAAGGAGACTACTTACCAAAAAAAAAAAAAAAAGAAAAAAAGAAAAAAAGGAAATACAAAAAAAAAAAAAAAATTAAAAAGAGAGACAACCTTTTCCCTGTAGTGGTTATGAATACTGCAAGGTTCCTCTGGTGACTCTGTGGCATACCAGCTTTCAGCTTGAGGTCTGCTGAAGTTTTGCTCCTGCTTTAGTAACCTACAGAGCTTTGCAAAAGCTACTATTTTAGGGCATTTAGGTCACTGTGTCAAACATCTGCATGCTCTGTTCTAAAGGGAAGTTTGAAGAAGAAAATTAGTCTCACTTCCATCTTTCAAATGATTAATTTAAAATTCCTAAAACCTATCAGTAGGTTGCATTATTTATGGTCCTGATACCCTCTAGTAATTCATATAATTTAAGAATAATAATTGCTGTCATTGTTTTTTAGACAAATAGTTATGTCACTCATATTAGATCATCAGCAGATATTAATGTTTCGGGTGTCTTGGAGCCTGAACTTGGAAAAAAGATACCTTCTTTCTGTTTTACCGAGTATCCAAATACAAATATTTTAATAATTCAGTGGAGACAGTAATCTATTAATGATATTGCTCAGTTTCTGTTCCTCAAAGCTTCAGAGTGACATTGGCTGAAAGTCATCATGTTAACTTTTATTACTTGGTTAATTTTTGCTTGATTTATTCCTACACATTCATTAGAAGATTTTGTTAGAAATATATTTAATTTATTGAAATAAGAAAAATAAGTAAAGTAGCAGGCAAATGGTGATTGTAAGAAAATACATTGTATCATAACAAATCTATTTTAATCAATACTAATTATAAAGGGCAGATGTATAGGGAAGATAAGTAAAAAACCCCTTTTATTAAAAAAGCAAATACCATCAGAGTGTTGCAGTCAAGTTTCATGGTAAGATAAATACATTTTCAACTTAGTAAAAATGAAAATTCAATTAAATCAATATAAAAATCAATAATAATATATAATCAATATAAAAACAATTTTCATGAAAATGCTAAACTCACTTTTCTTTAGTTAAGATACCTTCCCAATTTACCAATTACAAAATTCTTAAGAACCACTTCCAGTTTTATACACAGTGAAAAAGAATGATCTGTCTTTTAAGCACACTCGAAATGTTCACAGGAGGGCAGAGGTGACTGCATATCTCAAAGGCTCTTTTCAGGAATGTTTTCTGGATAAGAATGGTTTTTCTCATCTCTTACATCCGTCATGAAAATAATGTTCCTGCACTGTATAAATCTCTTGCAAAATATCTTTGATTCCCAGAATATCTAGCCTTAACTTCTGCAGAAGATATCTATACAAAGCAATGTATTTGAAGAAAACAGAAAGACAAGCAGTTGTGGAACCACTTCAGAAAACAAGCTGGAGAAAATGACTGAAGTCTGCTAGAGGGAGCTCTGCAGCTACATATTTTCTCGAGTGAACTTAGAAAGAATTTGCAATCTATCTTCTGTTGCAGACAAAGTTAGTCGAAACTTGGAGCTGGCGGCTTAAACATTAATAATAGCTGGACAGAACCTATAGATCTGTGGAAACCGATCTGAGAGGATGTGATATTGCATAGCACTGTTGATAAAAACTACTTTCAACTTACTGACTCAGTGGAAACCTCACATTGCACCCTGTTATGGTGGTTGGCATGTGTGATTTCCATAACACTACACAGAACTGTGATAAATTAACTTGACCTTGAAATGACATACATTTGTTGTATGTCATCCCGAGCACCACAACTAGGTTCCTGATGATCTGTGAAACACTAGTTTTTGCTTTGAACACTATTTTTTAAAGCAAATTAGAATCTGCTCTTAGCATCTCTGTCTTAAAATAGTAGTTCTGTTATGAATGCAAGAACACAAATAATGTTATATAAAAAGATATAAACTCTTTTTTGGTATTTTCAAGCATAAGTGTAGACAGGAGAACATGCTTTTGTACAAGAAATGCAGTGAAAAGTCTGATCGTATGTTAGGCAAAACATCCACTATTTTTAGGGTTAAACCATGACCTCTGATGAAGTTACAATTTTCATTCGTGGGCTTCAAGTTGTTTGAGAATTCAACTCCCTTTTCTCCCTTGGGCCCATAAATTTGAGTCAGATTGTCTTGGTTGTACCTCACCTGCTCATTTTCTTGCACACTGTTCAGTTTGCTGCCTCTGCACAGCTGTGTTGCTGCAGCCTCTCAGCGTCTGCCTTGCATTAGTGTGCCATGGCACTGCTGGAAGTCAGGGCTGTGCAGAATTCTCTTGTGCAGTGCAAAAGCTGTGTGAGGCAGGAAAATATTCTGACAGTTTGGCTGTGCTGAATGCTCTAGCCACTGAACTGTGCTGCTAGCAGAACTACTGGAGGCCAGTTTCAGAGGACTGTTTGCCACACTGCAGTGCTGTGCAGACAGATGGCCTCTCAATGAGTACAGTGTAAAGATGTGTCTCAGGACAGTTCTCTCTCACAAAGCGAGAGAAAAACCAAAAGTTTATTAGTGCTTTGGCTTTAATAAAAACATTTTATTTATGCATCTTTCCAGGGACAGACTTTATCTCATTTCTGATTACTGATACATGTTACTGAGCAGAAGGCAGAGCTCAGTGTTAGAAATCAGAGGAGAAAAACTATTACAAGATATTAGTGACAGGCTTCAACTTCCTACGCTGTGCTTAGAAGTAAACTTTATTGTAAAACTTCATTAAATACAAGGTAGCAAATGGTTCCAGGAGGATCTTGTTCCCATGAATAAGAGGGCATATAAGCTGTTATAAAGTGAATAAATGGACAGCATGATCGAATTCCCTTCCCCCCTTAAAAATGGGAAAATACAGACATTCTAATTTAGAAATTATTTAAATAGAGTATTTTTTAAAAGAATTTGTCATCAAAAATATCACAGAAAAAAATATCAAAACAATGCCCTCTTGAGTCCAAGCATCTTAACAGATGGTTTCTATTACACTTCTATTGCTTCTTCAAGAAGAACCGCTTTAATGTCTACTACTGTTTTATTATTATTACTGTTATTTTGAGAACATACCTACAGTATTTTGGGCATATAATATAAGGGCAAAACTATGCCAAAAATGTGACAGAAGCATTTCTTAGGGCCTGAACATCTGCTCTTCTGTTGCTGATTCAGGTCACGTTTTCATTTACCTTTTACTGCTGCTTGACTTGATGAACGATTCCGTTCAACGTGAGTCTCATTTACCACAGTTCAGTTTTTCTTCACTGTTTCCTCATGCTTTTCTTCAATGGCACATTTGTAGCAAAAGTGCTTTAAAATGTTTTGTTTCCTTGGATTTCAAAAAGCAGAGCTATTTAGGACTTACAAGAAGGCATCCAGCAGCTCTAATGGAAACTTGTTGACATAGAGTTTGGTCCTGATCCCAGACAAGAAAACTCTCATGACTTTAAGTCTTTTATAAGCTTAAGAAATAACTATGAAATGTACTTATCTTGTATTATTTCATAGGAAATACATTCCAAAATGTCAAAATTATGTAAGTCAGTATTGGTACATTGTATTCCAGGATAATATACCATTTCTTTTTCTAGAATTAATGATGTACAAAAGCAAAGATACATAGAAATATTGTAAATTTTGCTGTATTCAAAAGAGCAGTGAAAACAAGGCAGTGGGGGGAAGAAATGTAGCACACAGAGCTCTCCTTGATTTCCCATATTTTGCTGTTGGGGTCAGATTAAGAACAATAACAAGGGCTTCCTAATACCTCTGAGTGAGGTATATTCCAGGTATTATCTAGAATAAAATGTATACAAACCTCCATAATTTGTATTTGAGAGTGTTCTCTGCCTCTGCATGATTTCCTGTATCTTGCAGGTTCCGCTGAGGAAACATCTTCTCAGCAGACTCTATAGTCATAAGCCAGACTAATGGCTGTCCACGTGGGCCTTTTATTAACCTGTGGCAGCTATAAATCCTGGTTCTTTCAAGGGCTTTCAGTTTCAATTGCTCATAGAAATGGTAGATACTATCTTTTTAGTAAAGCTCTGTCTTGATTTTATAGCTAACAAACAAACATAATAAACTTCTAAAAATATGAGACTGCAGACTACAATTTTTAAATAAGCAAAGTGTAGTAGTTCTACAGAGAGCTCAATACTTACTTTAAAAAAAATTTTAAAAAATCACCTGTTCCTATAATAATCTCACCTTGCCTAGTCTGACTGCAAGCAAATGTAATGATCTCTCCAAATGTCTGCCTGCAAAAACATCATAGTAACTACTAGCATTGACTTTTTTTGGGGGAATAGTTCATGATGCTGGTGTGAGAGGAACCCAAACTGAATTTTACTGGCAACTTTTATTCTGGTTTTCCCAATGTTAGGGTTGTGCAACCAAGAAGTTGTATTTTCTGTGTGAAAATCTGAGAGCAGATGCAAACTTAGAGCTGTGTGTGACACTAAAGTGCTGGAGCTCATGGCAGTCAGAGATGATTCACTGTTTTTGCAGGAGATACATGTATGAATTAATTGAATAGGATCATGAGGTTGAATGATAACAGAGTAAGATCATAATAACTCTCATTCTCCAAAATACAGACAATTGCAATAGTCTGGAGGGAAAAAAAAAACCTGAGTCTTTTGCTAAGGATAAGGTAATTTAAAGAGAGAGCTAAAAGCCCTACAATATGACATCAAAAATCACTGATTAGAGTTACTGGGCTCAACGTGGGAGTTCCTTTAAAAGAACAGAGAGGGAACGCAGAACTTTAAGAATAAAGCAAAATAGACAGAGGGTATCTTAAAAAAACACAAGAATTCAA
The DNA here is from genome assembly GCA_035584735.1 of Pseudotriccus pelzelni. NCBI lineage: Eukaryota > Metazoa > Chordata > Aves > Passeriformes > Tyrannidae > Pseudotriccus > Pseudotriccus pelzelni. Next base: position 12,972,973 of record JAWMRA010000130.1, read on the forward strand.
TGTTATCAGAAAAAAAAAAGTAGAATATTTCTTCTGTCAGGTACAATGAAAGACTGAATTTATAGAAACTGTCAATTTTTAAAGATTATTTAAAGAAAAGGAAAAAAAAGAAAACCCACAGCAAAACCACAAAAGCAAACCTGAAAGAGCCAGGAGGCATAGAACTATATTAGAAAATTAGATTGGTAGTAGTAGCTAGAAATAAAATAGCAGGTATAATGAACACTTTGGGAAACTGTTGCTAGCCCTCTGGCAGTAAAGATGGCACTGCTTCTACACAGCCATGCAGATGGCAGACTTTTCCATTACCTTCAGTAGCTGTGGGATCAGGCACTGGTTTTCACTGTCCAAAAGCCCAGGCAATTCACTGGACAAAAATTAGGAAAGTAGTACTGACAGAAAGAGAGAAAAGAGTTCACAATCACCACCTATGGATCTGTGGCAAACCTTGATTGTTGCAATTTGGTGGTTGAAGTGATTGTTGCAGTCTGGATCCATCAGATGGTGGGGGAAGAAGCCAGCAAAACACGTCACACACAGTGTCCGTTGGGGTAAAATACCTTCAGGTTCAGGTGGGAATGCCTTGGCATCTCCCCTGCAGGGGGGTTTTCACTGTCTGTTTCATCAGACTTTGGATCTGTTGCAACACTTCTCAGGTCATGTGCACTCCTCTGGTGGAAGGCCTCAGGAATAGGTCTGGGATGCACTTGGGGATCTTTGATGGTTTATGACCCCTGCTCAGCTGCTTCTCATGTTGTCAGCACAGTTGAGCCAGTAATGCTCCATTAAACCTTCCCTGGGGACAAGGGGAGAGTTTTACAACTGAGCACAATTACCATTAGAAACAGCACCACCGTGTCTTTGCAGAGTTTTAAATTTCTAAGGGTATTTTTATTCCTCTAAGTAGGTAACAGTACTGCAAGAACTATCTTCCTTATGGTCCTTATATCTGCTAAAGATATAAGAATTCAGGCATATAGTGTTTGATATAGTTTTTTAAAATCTTCCATGGAACACTTCCCAATTCCAGCAGGCGGGCCACACCCAGCAACATGCAGCACCTCAGGACAGCCAGGGCCAGGCCTCGTCCCTCCGTGGGGAGGGGCTGCCACTGCTCCCCAGCCAACAGAGCTTGCAGGGCACCGGGAGCCACCCAAGCCTTGTGCCAAGCAAGAGGGAGCCTCTGCAGGGGCAGGAGACGAGCGGCCAGGCCCTCCCCAAGCTCAGGGCTCTGTGGAGCAAAGATGCCCTGCCGTGGCAGCAAGATAGCCTGGAGGGGAAGGAGCTCCCACAGCAGGAGGGCCAGGAGCAGCTTGATTTGCTGACACAGTCTTGGTGGCTCCATGACACACCTGGGCAGGCAAGTGTCAAGGTTGGGATGGGATGGGATGGGATGGGACAGGATAGGACAGGGGGATGAGCTTCCCTCTCTTGGGGCCGGCCACTGCACCGCACCGCTGCACCTTATGGGTATAAGGCATGCCTGGTCATACACCAGTATGTGGCCTAGGATGAACTGAAAATTTTGGGTCAGAGGAGTATTTGCAGTATCTTAAGTGCTTTTGTTGCCAACTGCTTAATGGCTGTATCAGACACAGGACACTCAGGTGAGGCTTTGCCGGATTGAATGCATCCCGTTTCTTCATTTACCTTTTGCTTTCTAACTGTTGTTCTCCCTTTTAGTGTCAGTTTGTAAGACTCAAACAGGGTCAGGCTAAATAACAAGTGTGTGTCAGCTGCAAACAGGCTTACTTGATGGACCTACGTTTTTGCTTTTATTCCCACTGAACTTGTTTTTTCCCTATTTTGAACAAAGCAGACCGCATGGTCCAAAGAAACAGACTCTACTTTTTCCACAAGCGTTTCACCAGGCACACCAAGCGGCAGGACCTAAAGCTTCTCCCGGTCGCTCCGCGGTACCACTAGGGGTCCCTGCTGCCCGCGCATCCCGTCGCATCCTGCCGTATCCCGCCGCATCCCACCGTCCCTCCCGGCGAACCGGGATGCGCTGCGGGAGGACGCGCCTGGCGGTTCCGCAGCGGCGGGCGGAGAGCGGGATCCGGTCCCTGCGTCTGCAGGGGACAGGAACGCGCCGGGGGACTGCCGCACCGGGCACGGTGCAACAGGGTTTGGAGACACCCCTGAGAGGTAAAGGAGCCGCGCTAAAGCTGGGCAAGTGCCCCTGTACTTGGCATTAGTGAGGCCACACCTCAAATCCTGTGTTCAGTTTGGGCCCCTCACTACAAGAAAGACATTGAGGTGCTGGAGTGTGTCCAGGAGAAGGGGAACTGAGCTGGGGAAGGAACTGGAGCACAAGTCTGATGAGGAGCAGCTGAGAGAGCTGAGGGTATTTAGCCTGGAGAAAAGTAGGCTCAGGGAAGACCTTATTGCTCTCTACAACTACCTGAAAGGAGGCTGTGAGGTGGGGGTCAGTCTCTTCCCAAGTACCAAGCAACAGGATGAGTTACACCACAGAAGATATAGACTGGATATCAGGAAACTTTCTTCACCAAAAGGGTTGTCAAGCACTGGAACAGGCTGCCCAGGGAACTGGTTGAGTCACCATCCCTGGAGGCATTTAAAAGACACGTAGATGTGGCATTTAAGGACATGGTTTAGTGGTGGAATGGCAGTGCTGGGTTGGACTCAGTGATCTTAAAGGTCTTTTCCAACCTAAATGATTCTATGAAATGAGCCCTGATAAAGTTCAGCATCTCCGCTCAGGTTGCTTCCTTGGTGCTTGTTTCCCCAGGAGACCAGCCTCCCCTGAGAGAGAAGACCGCCCTGCAGTGGGCTGTCCTTGGCAAGAATAGCAAGAGATAGCCAGCTGTGGCACAGGTCACAGGCAGAAAAGACAGCCTCAGCTGTGTCTCAGCAGACTTCCAGCTTCACCAGGCATAAACCATTTTGAGGCTAGAAAGCTGGATGTCCAGATATGTTTGGGGACTTCAGGATAATCTTGGCAACAGGTAATTTTTAAAATTTTTAAATAGGCATTTCAGAATGGGAAGTTGGCAAAGTCAGCTGCAGAAAACTTTCTGTACATCCTAAAGCCCCTTAAATTTCTGGTCAGAATACAGTGGCCTTTGGTACTGTGGTTTATAGCGAGGTACTTCTTGTTGCTGAAGAGAGAGAATAAATTCTTGTCTCTTGATAGCCAAGCAAGGACCATCATTCCCCCCACACCCAGGACATGGGCAGGGGTGCACCCATCACCCCTCCTTGTCTACTCCAGCATACAACTGTGGCCAGCTCAGGTTTCAGTCTCCTCACTGTTTGTAGCAGAATTCTGACATGTGGAGCTTGTCTGAGAAGCAAAGTGTACGTTTAGTTATCCTAAACGGCAAGGCATTCACCTCCAAAGCCGCAGGTGTGTTTCTCTCTTGGGAAGCAAACAGGTTTTTCTGTTCCCTTCTGGAAAAGTTGGCATTGGCAGATGCTGCATGCCAAGCACCTTCAGAAGGGAGGATGTGGAAGGCTGTGGTCCAGGCTTGGTGCATTCAGGATAACCATGGATCCGCTAATCCTCAGGCTGAAAGAGACCTACGTTTTGAGTTGGCCCAGAAGCAGAAGTTGGTGAACGTGGGGAGCTTTAATTTGAAAGCCTACAAGTATTTGTGTTTCTAAAAGCCTTCATGATCAGTTAGCAGCCAAGCAGGAATCCTGCAGAGCGCAAATCAGGATTTGGGTGTTAAAATCCCCCCTAACTTTTCTGAGCAAAAGTAACTTCAAATATATTTTGAGATTACAGCTTCCCAAACATGCAGCAAAGGCTGCTAACTCTAGATTTCACGTTAACTGGAGCAGGCTTAATCAAAATATATTGTGTTGATCCGAAAGACTTTTTTTATCTTGATGGATTTTCTCCTAAGGGCTTTTATACCCAGGCACTTGAGCAATGTGACCAAATTGCCCCCACCCCATGCAATCAGTAGTGCTTCAAAGCTAAACATAGTTAGCATATAGAAAGGAAAAAATCACGTTTTCAACTTGGGCTCAAAGCTATCTGACACCTTACTATTAAACAGCTTTCCCCATGCTTGCATGGCCCTCCTCTCTCCTGCAAAAATGAATTTTCAAACAAGTCCTAGGATCGCTAATTTCAGCTTCAAACAAAAACTAGGGACATCACTCAGGAAAGTGAATGGAGGTGAGGGGAAGCTTTTTCTTCAGCTTGCAGCATCCTCAGCTCTTCTAATGCCAGATGTACTTTCAAAAGGAGCATGCAAATTTGACCTTAGACTGCTCTGCTGCAAACTGACAAATTATAGTCATTATGCAACCAAAGTAATTTCACATTGCAAAAATACATGTTTACAAACACTTCCTATCCAAAGGGAAACAGAAGGCATAGCTATAAAAGAAGGTTTTTAAAATCTTTGTAGGTGACATGGACATGGTGGAACTGGTTGCACCCTCAGCAAGTCTGCCAATGACACCAGACTGAGTGGTGTGGTGAACACCCTGGAGAGACAGGATGCCATCCCGAGGGACTTTGACAGGCTGGAGAGGTGGCCCCAGGCAAAACTCATGAAGTTCCACAAGGCCAAGTGCAAGGTCCTGCATGTGGGCCCTGGTAATCCCCCCTCCGGGCTTTGCGGAGAATGGATTGAGAGCAGCTCTGAGGAGAAGGACTAGGGGTGTTGGTGAGTGAGAAGCTTGATATGAGCCACCAATGAGTGCTGGCAGCCCAGAAAGTCAAATATGTTCTGGGCTGCCTCAAAAGCAGCTAGGTCAGCAGGTTGAGGGAGGTGATTCTGCCCCTCTATCCGCTCTAGTGAGACCCTACCTAGAGTACTATGTCTGGCTCTGGGGCTCCCAACATTAGAAGGACGTGGATCTGTTGGAGGGAGTCCAGAGGAGGTCACAAGGATGATCAGAAGGCTGGAGTGCCTCTCCTATGAAAACAGGCTGAGGAAGCTGGGGTTGTTCAGTCTAGAGAACAGAAGGCTTTCAGGAGACTTTCTAGCTGCCTTGCAGTGCCCAAAAGGGCTACAAGAGAAATGAGGGACTTTTTAAAAGGGCATGTAGCGACAGGAAAGGGAGAATGGCTTTAAACTTCCCATGCCTGGAAGTGTTCAAGACCAGGTTGGATGGGGCTTTGAGCAACCTGACCTAGGGAGAAAATCCTCATCCATGGCATGGGGGTTGTAACAAGATGATCGTTAAGGTCCCTTCCAAACCAAGCCATACAAATAATTCTAGCAACTCTCAAGGTCGAGACTGTCCCTGAGTGGGGACACAAACCTCCACTCTACCAACTAATAAATCAAATGATCTCTGCTAATCTAGTTAAATCACTGTAAGACTTGGTAGAAAACCCTACTTCTGCTAGGGCGGCATTGAAAACAGTGCTAGTGTATAGCCACTGGTGTATTTGACCTCACTTTAAACCAAGGACAAAGTCTTCTGAAGCTTTGGCTAAAAGATAACATAGTATTGGCCTTGTACGTTCTCCTAAAGAATTGATCAGTGCTGAGGTTATCATGTTTATTCATCTGGTATGCAGCAAATGTAATGCCACCTTTTTTTGAACAGAGGCTGTAAGACAGAAAAAAAGGTTGTAGATTTCTGCTGCTTTTAAGCTTTTTTTCTGTGAAGACCCATGTATAGCAGGACAAAAGAATGGCCTCTCGGCTGTGGGTGGCGTCATCTCTAGCTGCCAGATCACAAAGTATAAGTCTCTAAGAGAAAGCTTTAAATTATTTTTATTTATTTGCAATCTGTAGAAACTCACATACCACGAAAGGTCAGAAGAAAACATTTGTCAGAGTCAGACAAGGTCCCTTTGTACACTTCATGGCTTCTTTTTAATTTATGCAGAGATCTAGCATGTCTTTAACACAAAGACGGTTTATTCACAGTGGCTTGATAACACTAACTACAAACAAATTCCTCTGGTTCATGGTTGTTTGGTTTGGTTTTGTGGCCAGAGCATCCCTATACTCACAGTATATAAAAAAATCCCAACTGCCTGGCAACTTGAATGTTCCTGGGCTAAAAACTTTGAAAACTAGTTGTAAAACAGATTTAATTGAGAGCAATTTTGTCCAGTGTCTTCCACTCCTGTCCTTTCACTGTTTGAAGGGCTCATTTAAAAACAAACGAAAAGGAATACTGCCTAAGAAGCACAGGGGTTTTCTTAACTGCCTCACCTGGAAGTTATTGGTCTGTGCCGTAAGACAGAAATTGCTTCCAATTTACACACTTAATCCTATGCTTGAAAACTTGCACAGGTGAGCATTTATGCTCAGTCATTTTTGTTTCCAAGCCACGGCCAGACAAAGACATTTGGAAGGTGAGAACTCTGAAAACCTCCCTGGGACAATTTTAAGAGATAGGAAACCAAGCAATGTCACTAAGCAGTGATTTTGTTTTTAAGGATGTAGGCCTTCAGCGTTAGAATTTAAGTCAGGCAAACGGCCACGAGGGTGCAGTGGTAAGGCAGGCTTTGCTTTAAGCGGCAGAAAGCTTTAATTCGCTGCTCCTGCTCTAAGGGGTCAGATGATGATCTTTACATCGGCACACCAAAGGAAATAATTTAAACATAATTAACTTGAGCTGACACTGAAACTCTTGGGAACATGATGGTGTTCAGTGCAAGGGGAATTTTAACTTGCTCTTTATCACAGATGCAATATTACTGTTTGAATTAAGACAAGTCTTAATTAAACTTGACCTAGGTGAGAATACAGTTGAGTGAATAATATTATGTTTGGTCAGACTTTTAGAGTGGAGAAGGACTAAACTATTGTTTTACTGAAGGTTAATATAGTAACTTTTTTTTTTTTAATAATTGGTGTGCAACTTCTACATTGCTTAAGCCTGGTTCTCACATTCTTGTTTCAGTAATTGTTTTTTGGGAAAATGCATTCTAAATCAACCTGCTCGGCATTAAGCTTTGTTGTCTATCTAACCATTTTATACTTATATGCCTTTTTAGACAGGCTGTAAAGATAGATGTCTGTTGGGTTTCTTAAAATTATTTTTATTTAAAAACAAACACTAAAGCAAAAATCCCTACAGCAAGACTTTTGAGAGACCAGCTGAGGAGAAACTTTGAAATCAAGTACATTCCCATGGATTCTGAGACACTGACAGCTGAATGCACTATTTTGAAAAACAATACTTTTGCCTCAGACTAAAAAAATTAGAATACATTCTGATAATTCAAATTAAACCTTTGGACTGAATAAAAGGACTGAGCTAGGTGCTATACGTCCTCCCTATGTCTTTAGAGAACAACCCTTCATTCCACAAAACCAGACTAATTTTTTTGAACACTGATCTCTGATTTGTCAAATACAATAAGGAGGAAGTTTGGTTGTGCACCCTCCCCCAGATGAAGCCTCTTGCAGCTTCAGAGCAGATACTAGTTCCCTCCTGTCTGCAACCTGCAGCCCTCCTGCTGGATCCACCTGTTCAGCTGTGAAATGCAGATTGTGCATCTCCTCTGCAAGGCATTGTAAAAAAACCTCAAAGCAGAGCCAGAAGCTTGAAAATGCCTTTGGTTTTTTTTTTTTATTTCTTTTTTTTTAGGGTGTTAGGTGCTGGAGGTGCCATTTTCAGATTCCAGCCACCCTAAAAACAAGCCTACGGTCCTTGGCACTGAGGATGCACACAGCACCCACCCGGTGGTCCCACAGTGCTGTGAGCACCTGATCCAACAGCCACCCAGTTCAGAGAATGCAGTATAATGCCTAAATTAGCTGTATTCACAGACCAAACTCCCCAAACCTGAGGGAAAGATGATACTTTCCCAGAATTAGCTATTTAAAACACCAAGTGAGTTTCTAACTTAGGACTTGTCTAGGTGCAACAACTTGAAAATCAAGTAATCTACTGAGGTGTCACATCTTTTTCACAATGGCATGCAAATCTCTCCATGTCTCCTGCAACGTTGGGGCAGACTATCTTTCTGAACTGTCCACTTCTGCTTCTCACCTGATCACTGAGGAAAAAACCAAACAAGAAACAAAACCCAAAACCCCACATACACACACACTAAAAGCCTTTTCTGTACTTTGGAAAGGGAATGATAGAAGAAGCAGGTGAAGGGTTTTCTATATGGATTGGGATGACCCAAAACTAAAGCAGCTGTGCAAAGTAGCCGGCTCAGAGACCTGTTCCACTGCTCGATGCTGCTCACACACACCAGAGTGCTGTGTCTGGCCCCCCTGGGAAGGAGCAAACAGCATATCCTGAATGAAGCTGGCCAGCCCAGCTGGACCTGCTCAAGCACACAAAAGATACTCTTCAGGCCACCTCCATTTTTTTTTCTCAACTTATAAAACATTCCCATCCCCCAAAAGCTCTGTCCCCTTCCTGACACCTAGTTCTTCCAAGCAGCTCTCTCCCCCTCCAACCCACCTTCAAAAAATCCCCTGTGCGGCCTGTTAGACACAAGTTCTCTTGCTCTGAATTACTGCTTTCCTGAAGAAAGAAACATAAGCTGGCATGTGTGTGCAGCAACAGGGCACTGCCACCCCTGTAATAGCACCTGCAGAAAGGCACTTAGGGAAAGCCTCTCTAGGTGTGGGGTGTGTGTGTGTCAGCTGCTGCCAGGGGCAAGGCAGCCTCAGCTCTGAAAATCCTGGTGGGGCACCATGGCCTGGCAAAAGGCAGAAAAGCAGGGTGTGAGTATAAATCCGAAACCAAGCAGCTTTGTGCAGTTAAGGCAAGGTGAGTCTGGCCTGAGTTTAGCTTTCTGGCTGGTGGTGAGAGGGTGCTGGGATGCTGCCGAGGCCAGAGATGATGTTTTGGTGAGCTGGGTCTACAATGTGGCCACGTCGCATTGCCCTGGAAACAGTGAGAAAGGCCTGCTCTGGAGGCTGCTATACAAACGGCTGGTACTGGCAATAGGACATCTGGAAACCACGTGAAAGCTGCAGATGGTGGAAATGTGGTACGTGGGAAGCATGTGAATTGCTCAGTAAGCCTCTAGGAACAGTGATGGAAACTCCTACATGGTAGAGATCTTCCTTGGGTGTCTCAGGAAGGATTTTATCATTGCAGTGCAAGATAGAGCTAACTCTCATGCAAAAAATATCAATGTTATTTCTGGATAGAGAGATTGAGTCACCTTTCAATTTTAGGAAATCTGATGGGCAGTTTGTGTGACGGAGAAACGGGAACAGAATGGCAATCACAGGTCATGTAATACAATCCCCTACAGGAGGTACAACTATACCATCGAGTCCTGATGATAAAGCAATATTACCTTGAATTTAGAAACTATTTTACTCCTGGAAAATTTTCACAGAAATATGATTCCTTTCTCAGAGTATTAGGAGGCACGTGAGCCAACACAGCTTGAGTTTTTTGGTTTTTAATTTGTCTTCACCCAATCTTTAGGCAGTCATGGAGGAAACGACAAAATTTATATTGATTTTCTTTCCAATTAATGTTTCTTGTTTAAGACTGCATATAAAGGTTAAACGCCCGTAAATTAATCCAATATTATGAGTTTATGGCAAATTCCGTTCTTAACGTGAGTTCTGATGCGAACTCAGGATGTTCTCTGCTTTAATCCTGGCATTCATTTAAATTTGCTTTATTTTTCCTTTGCAGTCATTGTGCTAATAGAATCTGGACTGAAGACCACTTCCATCGGAGTCTTATCCTCAAACTTGCAGTAGGCATGTTTGAGAGCCAGCTGTGTTTCCCAGGTGAGGAGAGTAAGAAGACAAGCATCCATAACTGGTGAGTCTGTATCACAGAGGCTGAAGGCCAGCACAGTTTCTCCTGCAGTCCTTATCTCTGACTGAAGGTGAGTTCATTTTGGTAATAGTTCAATATTGTGTCACAAATCGTAGAAACTATTAGATCGAGGACTTCCTCAGGAAGGATAACTGAAGCTTTGTTTGGCCAAAAGATTGGCACCTCTTGAAGCTGCTGGAGAAGGGAATTACCGCGTCAACTGTTTCTGCAAGCATTACCTCGTACCTCTTTGGCTTTAACAAGAAGAGCTAAGAAGAGCAGGAGAAGAGCAGAAAGAAAAATCTCCTTGCTTGATATCTCATTAGGTAACATGGGGAGGGAACAGCTGAAGTGTGGTCTGCACAGGTCCTTCTCTGTAATATTTACAAGCAATTTAATATGACGTTCTTTATATTCCTTTTAGATATCACTCTTTTACCTTGATTTACTTCCTGTAGCCTCTGTTGGAAAATGTAATGTTTCAGATATGCTAGTGGATGTTCCCACTAACCAGCTAAGAGAGGTTAGTCAAGCTCTCTTGGCCACTTCCCAGAACACAGATTTTGCAGGAACTGCCATCTCTTTTCTCAGTTGTGACAGTCAGCATTTTCTGCTGATGACTCGACAAGAGTATATCCCTGTGCCTTTCTGCTCAGTGCCTGAATGAGGAAATAAAAGCTAGTTGCAGGGTTTGCAGTTTATCTCTTCAGAGGGCACAAGAGGAAATGATAAGGAGAGAAAGCTAATCTGTTGAGGGGAAATATTTGGACTCCAAATGAAGGAACACTCTGAGGAAGAGCTTGTGGAAAGGGACTGTTTTCCAGGAGCCTTCATCGAATGTTTTGAGAGAGCAGGGTGGTTCATGCAGAGACAGTAAGTGTGCAGTAACACTTAGGACTGTCTTCTGTCAGAGGCCCATCAAATTCCAGAGGGTCCTGCCCTTGGTTTTCTACTGCTGACAATGTACAAAACTGTCCCATGTTTTGAGGAAGAAAGGATCACATGACGGAAGGGAATAGATAAGAGGATAAAAATGGATATGCAAGCTAGTATGTGTGTTTTTTGGTTAGCTGATTTAAGGGGGCGAAAAGTAAGCTTAAAATCATGCAGGGAAACTGCTGCCTTTCAAACCCAAGTCTTATTTTCACACATGTTATCCATCAGCAATAAAATAAATCCACACATTAGCTATTGTTAGAGTGAATGTACATCTTGCAAGGCAGTGTTCAAACCTTCTCCTGTGCATAGTCAACCCGTATGGCTGGCTTGAACTTCAGAAGCGGATTACGTCAAGCTGCAACCTCCTCTTCTGCCTCAGGAGGTAGAGTTACAGAATTTGCAGCTGAGGGTCTGGTTCATTTTTGGAAGATACATTTTACATTTGATAGTGGTGATTGGTTGTTGAGAGAAGAACCCATTCTTTTAGGCAGTATTTATGTATGAAAAATTTAAATAAAAAGCATAAGGAAGCTGATGCCCAGGTACCAAGCTGGTGGTAGGTTTGCCATGGGACATTCATACATGGCTTCTTTCAGAATTGGTTAAGCATTCATTTTCCCTATCAAAAAAAAAACTTCGCAAAAGCTGGTTGGCTAAAGTGATGAAACCACAAAAAAGCCAGGAGTCACTTCTTTCCTGTTGTGACTCAAGGCAAAGTGTCATTTTTACATGCTTAAACTAGCACATGCTAATGATGCTTAGATGGACAGTGTTGCTGAAAGATAATTATCTGTACCCATCCGCATAAATCAAGGAAAAGCTTAAATCTTTCTCTGAAGTCTGCAATCTATGTTTTGCAATGCATGAAGTGCACTGAGCGAGGACTGTAGACCAATTGCTAGAATATTCTGAGAAACTAATTGGGTTTGTAAGGAAACGGCCTGGTATCGTGGTAACATGGGCCCAGAGAGTAACACGTCTAGTCCTTTGAAAACACTGTGTAAGTGATTATAGATAGCATGAACTGTGTTTTGTTATCCTCAAGCTTTCTGACAAGGCACAGGCTCTTTCCAGTTATGTTTCTCCTGGCTTGTTCAGAAGTACCCCTTAGCCACCCAGCAATCTACTACAGAAAACTCTTACCATCTCCTTTGGGAATAGTCAAAAGTTTGGCTAATAAGAAATCTCTTTGAATCACCTGGCTGATGTGACACAGTTACTCTACTTGGAGATGGAGGATGCACCAAAAATGCTTTTATGTGTGAAGTGAAATGAAATTCCTTTCCCAAACTGTAACTTGAAGGGAGATCGATGATGGAAGTTGCCATTAACAAGGTTGCCACAGGCACTGAGAAATTTTTTTTTGTTGTTTCTTGAAATTAGTTTTATATGACACGGCTAATAACATTAGAAGGGCTTCAAGTTGCTTGATTTATTCATGGGCAAGGGACTGTCAAAGAAATTACTCCTCTACTGTAAGCTGTGTACACATCTAAAAGCACCAGACTCCCTCTGTGTACCCACAAGCAATTCTAATGCTGTTGAAGAGGAAGAAACTCCAGGTTCTTCCAGTGCAACATTGATCATATGAAGATCTAGCTCCATTTTGAATGAAAATGTAGGTGGTTTAGGAACAAATGTGTGTAAAGTGGCTGTAAATACACTGAGTCTAGGAACTAAAGGGAAGAAGTATGGTACCATGGAAAGAGTAAGTTTCTGGAACAGCCTTTCTGAAGTGACATCAAGCTTCATACAGCTCGTCTAGTAACTCTTCCCTTTTTTCAGAGAATGTTAGTAATTTAGTAAAAAGGTTAACCCTTATTGTTTTCAAAGGGCGTGGTAAAGAATAATAAACAGTAAAAAATAATAAATATTTTTAACTAGCGTGTTCCTTGATAATTATTCCTTGATTATTAATGTCCACTCTTTTGAAAGCTGGATTAAAAGCAGTCCTCTCATGACTTATTAAATGAGGGTGTTCTCAATTTATTTTGTCTCACAATTTTCTCTACTTACTGAAGTCTGTGCCATGACAGCCTCAGGTTGTCTGAAGGTATGTATAACAAAAACCTGTGGCAGCAAAGACTTCGTCTGGCTGCATCAGTCACTCATTGGAAGAGAGGAAGCTAGCAGTGAATTTGCATCTTGATAAATCAAATACTAAGGCTCAACTGGGAAGGTACGTGTTAAGGCAGTTACAACAAAGCCCTTTTAGTTCTAACTTCACAAATCTCTTTTCTTTGCTGGCAAACATGTTCTTTCTCTTTGCTCTGCAAAGTTTTACAATAAATCCTTTGGAAGACTGTCTGGTCCTTGGATTACTCCATGACTTTGAAGCTGTTCTTGGATTAGAGTATCTTCCTGGGAAATCGATGGTGCTGTGGGAGTTAGTTTATCTGCAAGAGTGGATTTTGTGCCTGAGGTTTTGTGACCACTTTGTTACAAAAATGATGTGTCTAAAAATAAATAAGGTACATAACTCACTTTACTCGGTTTTCTTCCAGTGGGAAGCTGACCTGTGGCCCTCAGATTTTCCACTGGTCAAGGGATAAACAAATTTAAGTTCCCAGAAAGAGCTATCTTTATTACTGGTACATCTAAAATAGAGCAACGTATGGGTTTTTATTTGATCAGTCATTTCAATCTCTTCAAGCTACCATTATGGCTTTCTGTGGAAGCCTGTAAAAGTAAAAATATCTTAGACAAAAATAACACTCCCTCATTCTAACACTGTGGAGTGTCTCAGTACATATTTGGCACATCCTCTGAGGCTGTATCAACAACAATCCAAAATAGGCTGATGTAAAAGGCAAATCATAAAAATAAGTGGTGTTTAGTGTCTGGTCCTGTATCCTCTGAGGCTTCTGACATGCACTAAGTATAATCTACAATGCTCACAGGATAAAATAGTGGGCATTAGAGGTTGTGCAGTGATGGTCAAGGTCAAAGCTAGTTTTGCAAAAGAAATGCATTGAATTCTTGTTCTGTTAAACTTTTTTCATAAAACCTGACAGCAACTAGCAGCCTCTTCATTCTTTTTCAGATATACTTTACAGACTTCATGTTTCTTCTGCTACACAGTAGTAAAATAAGTACATATGGGATTTGTGATGAGAGAGCATTTTGCAATCTCTTGGTGTGAATATGCAAAATAAATAAGGTGCATGTTACTGTCAGACACAAGTGACTTTGTTTAAAACCATCTTTCCTAAAATTGCCTTAAAGACTACATTAATACAGATATTCCTCTTTCAGGCAAGCCACCGTAAAATGCACTTTTTCAGCCCGTTTGTTTTGAGATTCAATATAAGCCTTCACAAGGCAGTTTTTCATATGCCATGAGGAATGGCAACACCTCTGAACAACAGAAAGACAACTGGAGGTCTGTAGGACTGAACCAGCAGCACTGACACCACTGCAAGTGAAGCAAATCATCAACATAATCCCTTTTTTTTTTTTTCTCCAGAGGCACCAGATGGCAGCATTTTTCCCTCACTCTGAGTGTGATCTCATCCTCTCAGATTCACTCCTGGGATCATCAGGCTTTGAGACTGCGTAAGCCACCATGACCTCAACTGAACTGCACCTTCTCTGTTGCCACCTGCTCTTTTTTCCTACTTTCATTGGATGTGCAGAATCACATTCCAGTGGCCTGAACACAATCCAGGCACTTGAAATTTAGGTTGCCTTTTGCCTGTGCAAGTCTGAGAGTCTCTAAGAATCATTAGCATACAGGCACATAAAAATTTAAACCAAGTGAATATGGCTCTGACCTCTAAATTTTCAATATCCTCTAAATATTAAGTAGCATGCAGTTTGCCATTCTTTTTAACTACATGCTGTTTCCCATGCACACACATGCACAATGTAATACTTGTTTGCAAGCAAGTTTGGCATGTGTCCTTTTCTATCAATGCTTTATTCTTTGAATCTTCTAATAATATTTCATTGTATGCAAGTTATGTATGACGAGTAACCTCTGTAGCAAGAATTCTCGTCTGCTTAAACAGTCAGAGGCAGGGCAGGGGTTCTTTTGAGAATTGCAAGCTATGGTTTCTTTTACAGTTACAGATGTGGCCTAAAGGTTTGTGGGCTGGGAATTCTGTTGTCGCACTCTCCCCTGTCCTACTTCTTCCCCTAATCCTCATGTTCTTGCTTTCAACGCTGCTTTATCAGTGGTTTTTCCATAGAAGAAAAAAAAACCTTACATATTATGTCCAGCTGTAACAAGCTACTCATAAATCATCCACCTTTGAACTCCAATTCTGCAGCACTGGGATGCAAATGTTTATTTATTTGAGCTGTGTGACTAACATCGACAGACAGCAGAAGAAAGACTGTTTATCCAAAGTGGGGCTGGATTCCTGGGCCCCAGAGGGTGAAGCAGGAGTAGCCCTGGCTGCTGCTTTCTTTGTTACTACATCAGGTTGCTGGTGTTTCTGCTGTGGTGACTGTTTTTATGCTTTACAAATGCTATGAGCTCAGCAGTAGACTATTTGGGGATTGTTTAATTTATTAACTTCTGACAAGCAGGCCATTATTTTTCTGACGAACATATGTGACAAGGGAATTTACTTTTTTTTTATTTTTCAAATTTCAGCCAAATTCAACATGATTGTCACAAGGCAGGGGCACTAGACCCTTTACCGCTCCACCCTTCCTGTTATTTAATGCCAAAAAGTATCTATCAACAAGCAAGAAGGAGGGAGGAAAGAGCACTTCTCAAAGGAAGTTGTAAGAATCTTGTATGATGAAAATGTTAGGCTGTGCAAATTTGGGAAACTGTGCTATTTCTGTTGAAAAAATTTTAATGAACAAAATGGCTAAAATTCCCCCCAATTTTATTTCACCTTCCTGTAGCAATTTCTTTCCAGTTCTGGATTTGCCTCCACTTTGGTATTAGGTAATATAAGTAAACAGGACAGATGTAACTTCACTGGCCAAGACGTGTGAAATAAATGCAATGGAAGTGTCAGAGTATCTCACCTGAAAGCTGTGCGGTATTACACCACTGAAAGACAATTGTCTGGGTTTCACCTTGCCTTCTAATAAAGGAGGCAAAGATATTTAAATACATCTCCACAGTTTTTAATGAATGATGCAATCCCTTGTGCACAGTTGCTTTGCAAAGTGGAAGAAAGATTAATTGTAAACACTTTCATTTGTCTAACTATAGCACTGTAATTACTATCTTGCATCTCTTCTGAGAAAGACGAACAGGTACCTGTGATGAGCTTTGCAAGAGATGTTGAGGATGTAAAAGGAGTGTCTGGTGTCACTCAGTATGGAATGTTACAGCTTGCCATTATTTCTTTTGGAGCAGTGACAACTGACCGAAAGACAGGAACTATAAATAGGAATGCAACGAACATTAGCTGCACAAGAAGAAGAAAGCAACATAAGCTGGCATGCAGCAAAACATGTATCTGGCACACAGCTGTCTGTGCAACTCCACTCCCACTGCCATCCTGGGGGATTTTGCCGATTTCCCACTGCCGATAACAAATTAGGAACAGCACCATCTCTGTTAGCTTTGGTTCCTACTCAGCAGAGCTGGCTAAGATAGGTCTTGTTAATCCTTTACATATGAAAGATTCAAGTACCCTCCTACACATAAATTACAGAGAGAAGATTGTTTGTTTTGTGAAGTGTAACTGCCATGTACCATTCACAGACTGCATCTTGCACAGTAAGTGAAATAACTGTTGGAACAAGCTGATGAAATCAGTGCTTCCCTTTGCTGCAGTCCAGAATGAAAATAGACCAAACAGGGCCAAATTCCACCTAGCAGAGTGCATTGCTCCTAGATCGGCATGGCTTACACGTTAAGGAGAATGCACCTGTAAAAATTCAATGCGTGTTAGCTCTGAACAGGCTGACACAGACCTTGGCTGTTCTGTAGCAGAAACATACTCGCCACTGACTCTGAGCTTAGCATTCACTCCAGGGGCAAATTATTTCAGTCTGGTATGTAACTCAACACACATACTTTTCCTTCTCTGTATACGTTACTCCATGATGCATACAAAACATGGTGAGTGCCCTCAAAAAGGCATGCCCTGAAAGCAAATCTGTAGTTTTGTGTTTTGACCATCCTCACTTTCCCTTCCTGTTATTGTAACATTTCTCATATGGCCATAGCCATAGAACACCATATTTTTTTTTCCATAGCAGACAGTGACAATTACTTGTGTTAGCATGTTATGGGGAAGAGGAGGCTGCAAAGGGGGGTTGGGGAAGAAGCTGTTAAAATGGTCTGTGTCCAAAAGGTAGGCAAAAGTAGGCATTTCATTAGGAGGGACAAAACAAGACATACACGGCATAATATTTAAGGTTTTTTCCAGGGACATGAGAATATCAACTGTCAGTGAGCTTCTGCCACTGATCATATTACAGTGGCTGTGGTAAGACCATGGCTGACATACTGCACACGATTTCTGTCTTGGTGCACATAGGAAAAAATACAGGGACAGTCACCGCCACTCAACCCGAACTGTAGCTTGGGATGTTCTCCTGAGTAGGGCTGGATGTTGCTCCTGCTAATACAGTGAATTTAGGATGGCTGAAGACACCTTTAACAATCAAAGGTGGCATTGTATTGTGTAGGCAAGGAAGTTATACACTTGTCCTTGCTGATTTTGTTTAGTCAGCTGGGAGAAGTAGGCTTTGTTTATTTGGAGTTAGACATTTGTCTTCAGTGAGTGCTCCTTAGCAGCTGAATTAGAGTTAGCCTCACTCAAGACACCTGTGCAGACACCTTAAGACACCTGTCTTGAGTCTTAAGCAGATAGTTTTTACCCCCTGAATAGGACCAGAGTGATTTCCACTGCCAGCTGAACAGCAGTACATCAGCCAGTAAAAACATTAGGTGGATTTACATGTTTGATGCTAACGGCCAGAAAAGGAAGAATGGATAAATGGTGTTCACTCCATTTGTCCTCAAGTGTAACAGAGTACACAGCTTTGTTTAATAAACCCCTGTAGCAGAGGCAACAGGCAATGGTCCTGCTTCCTGGTGCTTGTGATAATTCGCCAGTGAAACACAGAGGCCTCAAATGGTTTGTGCATTGTTTATTACAGCTTTTACCCCTGCAGCCAGATTCTCCCAAAAGCTATTTTGTTTCTTCAACGAAGACTTCTGAAGGGATTTTGTAAATGAAAAAATACCCCAAATGAAACTGCTAGGGAGTGAACGGCTGTTAGCAGATAGTTTCTTGAAGGAGGCAAGTTTATAAGTGACTGAGGAAAAGGAAGAAGGGTATCTGGTCACACACGTGTGGGCACACCTTTGCACTGTTCCTCGGGATTATCCAAGTGGATGAAGCTTGCCTTGGGGTTGCAGTGACTCCCTGTGCTCTGCGTCCAGCACATGGCCCAATGCTGCTTTGTTCTGCTGACAAAAAGGAGTCCTTTGGCCGTTGGGAATTTAACTGAACTTCTGGATTAAGTAGGAAAAAGGTAATTTCTGTGTTTAAACGTGCGGATCATACGGATGAGATCGGTCGGCCAGCACAGACGCGGGCGACACTAGGGATATCCAGTGGACTTTCCCTAGATGTACACCTGACTAAAAGTGAAGGGAAAGCACCTCAACCCCAACCCGAGGGTGGCTTATTTGCTCCGGCAGTAACCTGCATACCCTTCCCCATCCCACATCCAGGCTCCTGCCCGGGACGGCTTCTCCCAGCGTGCCAGCTGCTCGGGCCTGTGTTGCCGGGGGTGGCGGTGGGACAGAGGAGAGAGGACACCGGCGGTCAGCGCTAGAGGAGAGGGATTCTGTCAGACAACGAGGAGAAGCCAAACCCACCGCTCTGGAAAGGTGAGATAACTGTAAAAAGGCCCAGAACTAAGAAGGCGACCCGAGGCCTGCCAGGACGGACCGGCTCTCCACGGGCGGCCTCGTCGGGCCGCGGGAACGACCGCAGCCAGCCGGGAGCAGGATCAGGAGGAGGATCAGGAGGAGGAGCGGAGGGAGGAGGCAGCGCTGGCAGCCGGGCGGGGAGGGGGCACTCGGCGCCGAGGAGGAGGAGGAGGACTAAGATGGCCACCAGCCGCCGCGGGGAGCGGCCCCGCTCCCTCCGCGGCCCCCTCGGCCCGGCCCGGCCTTGATGGGGCCGGGACGACCCCGGCGCCCGGACGGTGCAGCAGCGGCGGCGGCGGCGCCTCCCGCCGGAGCCCGCCCGGGGGGAGCCGCCCTCCCAGCCCGGCCCGCACCGCCCGGCCGCGGCGCCGCGTAACCCCCGCCGAGCCCAGCCGAGCCCTGCCCGCGGGAAGGAGCGGAGAGAGAAGGAGCAGAGGAGAGCGAGGAGGAGCCGCCCGCCGCCCCCTCGCCGGGCCGGGCACAGCGGCGCGGCCGGGGACCCGTCGCCCCGCGGTGAGTGCCCGCCGGCCCTGCCCGCAGCCCCCCCGGGCCCCAGCGCTTTG
>JAWMRA010000130.1:12992134-13017005 GCA_035584735.1 Pseudotriccus pelzelni
GGGGATCCTTATCTTTACAACATACTAGCTATGCATAAATTCTTTACGAACAAAAAAAAGTAAAACAGTTTATTACACTATCAGCTACTATTTATCAGGAGTCAGTTCTGATCAATGACTGCTATATCTTATGACTTTTGGTTAACTTTCTGTTTACTGTTGGTGCTTTTTAACAGATCTTATGGAAGGTAAGTGTAGTGCAGTGTAGAGCCTTTCCAAGAGATCCTAGAAAGCCCATTCTTTTATCATCTGAGTTACTGAGGCTAAATGCTGGTACAGTTGGGTTGTTTATCTTTGGATGAGCAGCCTTCCATTTCTGCACACTGGAAAGGCGTCAGCCACTTCATATCTGCAACTTGTCATGACAGCCCTGTTTGATTCCTGATGATTGAAGGCAGACGTTTTGCCATCCCATTTTCGTTTGGGTTGATACTTCTCTATTACTACGTAGGAAGTTGGAGTGATTTGTATTCTGTAACTCTAGATATATGACTGTGTGTGCAGGCCTTCTCCACAAGTAGGAGAGACTTCTTGGAGGTTCAGTTTGAGAAGGGATCCCCGACTTCAGCCTCACCACCCCCCTGACATACCCACCCATACCTCCCACTCCATCTTCCCCCTCCTTGGCATATGCACAGAACCCTTTTTTCATTATTACTCCACTCTACAATAAGAACAAGCTATACAAAATTCTGATGACACTATTATATGCTATTTAAGATACTAGAACATCTAGCTAAAAGCTTCATGTACTGAATTTGTCCTTAATACTATTACTATAGGCGATAAGGTTGGTTGTAGTGCAGCACTGATTTTTTGCTCACAGTCTGAATGGGTCTAATCCTGTTGCTTTCTACCTGCTGGTTTTCTGAAGCCCAGGATGCAAAGACCTGTGTCATCTCTTACATACAAAGCAAATGCTGGTGTTTTATCCAAGCCTCTATCCCATTTGTACTGAATCCATGTTGAAAAACCTGACTCCCGTGTATTAACATGTAACCACGTAATTGTGCTCATACTTATGCATACATGCTTGCATATTATTTTATAGGTTTTTTTCTTTGCTTTTTTTGCTGCTTTTACTACATGAGATATCCCAATCCTGGAGTGGTTTCTTCTGCAGCAGAAGTTGAAGGGCTAAGGACATCTGAGTGGTGCACATAAAAGATGTATAGTAAAAGGTGACCAGAGCGCTTCAAAACCAGGGAAAAGGTACAAGAAATAAATTAAGACCAGTGCTGATGATAGAAATTAATCTTAAATGATAGTGCTATCAAATTTGCTCCAAGCAGATGACAGGAGAACGTCTTCCAGCACTTAAAATACTGTCTGTGTTTTAGGTAGTGCTTAATTAAGACTGACAGTTTTGAAACTGCTATTTATAATGTTCAACTGCTATGCCATTTAGGATGCCAGCAGCATGACAACTCCCTCAGAAGCACGGACTTAACCCCTGAGTCTCACTTTCAAAGATGACTAAAGGAGACCCTGTTCCACAGGTGGCTTTTGGAGACTGTTCCCAAAGGAGGCCGTGCACACTGTGTTTGGCACCAGTTGTACCTGCCTGAAGTCACAGTGCTCTGGCCCAGCTCTGTCTGTGGTCAGATAGAAAGAGGACAGGCCTACAAAACCACACCTAAGTCTGGGCTGGTGGGGTACTGTCATCGTAGAAGCAGTGCTTTAGGCATGCTTGACTCTCAGAATTTAGGAGAAACGGCTTTTGTCAGGAATTCTGGCATTTTGCCTATGCCTTTAGCATAGGGAATATGACTTCTTGTGCTTTCTGAGTTGATCTGCTCATACATCCAACCACCTTACCAATGTTTTGCACTGGTAGTTTGGGGAAACAAAGTGCCCACCAGGTACTTTGGGTCAGCATGCTGGGAAATTGCTGCTTGTCCGCATTTGTGTGAGTTTTAAAAATTGCTTTACCTTTCACATTGGTATTTCAAGCTTTGTTTTATCTCAGTCTCATGCAGGGAAGCAGTAGGGGCCTGTCCTTACTTCAGCATCACAATTGGAAAAGCCAGCGGTTTGCACAAAATTCTGTCACAGGAGGAAGTCTGCAAAACAGAAACATGGGAGAAGAGCCATTGTACAAATAAAACAAATCTGGATTTTTACCTTAAATATGTTTCTCTCTCTTTGGTGGTTTTTTTGGTGGGTTTCTTTTTTGGTCTTTTTTTTTGTGTTTTGTTGTTGTTCTTTTTTCCTTATGATTATTGACTATAGAAGGGTTTCTTGGCTTTTGGGAAAAATACGTCCTCTTTGCACTGAAAGAAAATGAAACTTGCCATCATGGGTGATCTCAGGGAGATCTCACATCAAACAGACCTTTTCCTGCATGAAAATCATAGGATAAGAGAGGTGTGTTGCCTGACCTTGTGCTCACAGCCAAACCAGCTGTGAGATGCAACCAGGTTGTGCAGGGCTCAATTCTGTCATGTCCCAAAAACCTCGAAGGCAGGGGACAGCACCTCTCTGGGCCTTACTGCAGTGCATCTCTTGTCCCTGGGGCATGGGGAAACTTCTTATATTCAGTCTGAACCTGTCTTGATTTAAGCAAATTTTTCTTGCCCTCCAGCCATACAGTGCCGTGAGGAGCCTTTCTCTGGCTTCTTGGCAGCTCCCTCCACCATGGACACTGAGGCTGCTGCTCAGTTTGCTTTCTCCCAGCTGAGAACCCCTGGTTCCTCAAGTTCTCCCCCTACAGAGTTGGTGCTCCAGCCTCCAAATATTTCAGTGGCTCTCAGCTGAACTCCTGTTGATCATTGTCTTCTCTGTATTGCACTGGGACCAAAACTGGATATGGCATTCCACATATGATCTAAGGGCTGTCGTGCAGAGGGTTTTAGTCACTGTGCTTTATCTACCAGCTGTCCTCCTGTTGATAAGAGGGTTTCTTTACTCTTTGATTTTTGTAATGTTGATTTACCAGTGATGATGGTTGATGGTGTTGGTTCCGTGTGGTGGTAGTAACTCTTGTGAAAAGTTAACATTAGGAAAGTAAACCAAACAACTGTAGACATCTTCTAGGATCACCTACTTCATAGGTTTATTAGTCCAACATAACTTACAATCTGGTGCTTCGGAAAATTATCTACTCAGTGTAGTCAGTGCTAGAAGTTTGATAAATACGTTGCCCTATGGAATGTGTTTACTGTTGAATAAACTCCGTCACAGGTGTGTGCTGGGAAATTTTGACAGCATATGAAGCAAACAAACCAGTATTAAAATTGGATTTTTTTTTCCGTTGTGGGTTTATTCCTCCATTAGTAATTCCTTTGTAATTTCTTTTCTAAGTGATACTGTTCACCTTCCTTTTGTGTCCTAGTTGACACTAAAAGCTCTGAAGATGATTGATACATAATTATTAATGAAAAATGGTTTTAGATTTCCCTTAAAGGTAAGGGGCAGTCATGACAACTGCCATTATGGACTTCTTAACATAAGTGTGTATTCAGACAGCAGTGAAATAGGATTACATTTTCTGTTCATTTATTTCTTTAGGCTGATAACTTGTTTACTTGGCAGAATATTTGTCTGGGACTCAAGCTGATATGGAATAGCATCTAATTCCAGAAGTGGTCCCTGGATCATAACAATTAGCCTTGTTAGTGTTTTTATTTTCCAAAAAATGTAGGATGGGAATGTTGTAATTGCTGACCTCAGTCTTAATTTTACCTTTTTACCTGGTTTTTATTCCTTTTGTCTTTCTACACCTTTCCTTCCATTTAGTCTTCTCCCATTATTCTCCATGCTGTTGTTTCAGTGCAGTGGTTTTTTTTCAGAAACTGAATATCAGCTTGTTCCACTGAAACCACTAGGTGATAGTGACTTTATGACTTTGGGAAAGACTATGTTGTATTTATTAAAGGCAAAGCACTCAAAACAAAAGTTGCTGCATGTTACTGAAATCAGTCTGGTTACAGGATGATGCGTGACCTAGTAACGTCCTTTTTGCAGCCTTGGTGGTGTCAAAGCCAAGTGCGTGTGGAAGACTGGAATGCGTGTCTGGAAAGTGTAGGCCTAAGTCTAGTCCTGTTTTTTCAAGTAGTGCTGTAGAGATGAATTTATGCTCAGTGCTCAGGACTGCTGGGAGAGGACATGTTCCCTTCTGCAGACTACCAGACTGAATTCTTACTTCCTTTTTTTAACTGACCCCTACAGAGGCTGCAAGTCGTGCCATAGTCCAGTTTCTGGAGGTCAATCAGAGTGAAGAAGCAAGTAGAGGTTGGATGCTGCTCACCACAATCAATTTACTAGCTTCATCAGGACAGGTTAGTCTTAAACAACAAAGCTAAAAATAATTTGTGGGGTGGAAGAGACAAAAACAATAATACAATGAACTGCACGAACACTCACTAAAAGATGTAACTATATTCTGCTTACTGTGTTAAAATCCTTTTTCTCTTATACTGCCACAGGACTTCTGCTTTAGCTCCTTGGTTTCAGTTGCTTAAGAAAAAATAAATTTTTTGAACTTTAATTTATAATGTTCTTTTGAATTATGCAAGCAACTTCTATTGCTTCCCAAAGGCATGCTGCTACTTAGCACCCCATGAGATGCATGTCACATAACTCACCTAAATAGTTCAGACTTTGAACTTTGGACACCTCACTGAAGGAGGGCAACAGCAGTTCCAAAAAAGCAAAGCCAGCAGCAGTGATTAGTGGGTGTTGTCGTGAATCATTATTGCCTCCACTTCTGGTGCTGCTCTCCCAGGGAGCCGATCTCTGGCACTTTGCTGGACAGCTGTGTGGTTTGTTATTTCTGCTCTAATCTGCCTTTATAATTAGCACATCATTTTATCTGTGCTTTAGTATGTCAGCAGCGTCCACTCCAATTTGTCTTTTCCCACTGATGCTTTCATATTTTCTACTACCTTGCTCTTTATGCCTGCTTTATACCTTCATGCCAAGTGAGAGCATAAATTGAATAGTCCTCCTCCCACTCCGGTTTCCACTGCTACAAAGAACAGATAACTGATGAGGCTTGGCTGAAGGTCTTGTAATTAACTTGTAAGCTTCTGTTGGCAGAGATTGACAGGTTTTGTGTCTGTCCTGTGCAGTGACTGCTCAAAACTGTGGCTGTTAGATACTGTTGTCCTGTAAATAAATGATCCTATTTTTAAAGTTACAGTTTAGGTAGGCATTAAAAAATAGATGGTGAATCTGTACGGTCATGTGCATACCTCACCAAGGGTGTGAGAAAGAAAAAACAGCATTTCAATCAACTGCATTATAGGAGCGTGACTTTTTAAATAGAGTAATATGCTTAACTGGTGTTCTTTTTTTTTTTGTTCTGTTTTCTTCTTTCTCAGAAAACTGTGGACTGCATGACTACAATGTCAGTGCCTTCCACACTTGTTAAATGTCTATATCTGTTTTTTGACCTTCCACATGTGCCTGAGGTAGTTGGAGGAGCACAGAATGAACTACCTCTCGCAGAGCGCCGAGCGCTACTACAGAAAGTCTTTGTACAGGTAAGAAAGGTAAAATAGGCCATGGGATTTGCAAGAGGAATAGAAATGCTGCATGTGAGAAGTCAGAAACTTTTCACTTGAACCAGGTTTTACTCTTCCTTGATTCTTTACAAACTGATGGCACAGAGAAAGGTGGGGTTTCCTGCAAGCACAGTTGAGGTTGAATTTCTACTCTTCTGGTAGTTTTTGTCCTTGGCAAATACCTCCTCCACAGAAATGCATGCAGCTCTGCCACACAGATGCTTAAGAGGAGCAACATGTGCACTATTATTTTGTTTTCATCTAAGTGGTCCTAGTATTTGGTATCTTTGGCTGTTACTGATTGAAATAGATATAGTAAAAAAATTAGTATTGATAATAATTTATTGGTTCATATAACATACGCTATTTTCCCCTATAATTATGTAAAAAAACCCCTATGACTGTGGGAACAAGTAATTTAAACATGGGAGCAATCTGAGCTTGTAGTTACTATTAAAATTATCCCTCAGATTTCCCAGGGAGACTAAGGACTTCATCTGACTTGCTCCTTTCTGAAGTTCCAGTTGGAGATCCTGCAAAGAAACTCCTGGTGTGTTCTCCAGATGAAACTTTTAGAAGGAGCTTCACACTTACTGTTAGAAAGGGGTCAGTGGTCACACTACCCAGTGTCAGTGTGCAAATTGGTTACATCTCTGTAGCCATGTATGCAAAACCATGGAGGTCTGTCAGAACTTGCATCCTTCAGGAATTTGAGGCCAGTGCCAGGATTTTAAGTATAACATCTAACAGACATTTTGGTGCTGTCTTCCAAATCAGAAACCACGATGTGCTGTTAAGCTATCTTTCAGAAATTGCTCTGTGTTTCTGTCAGCAGAGTTAATGACCAGTGTTACCACATAGGGTTCTCCCCCAACCCACTACCATTCAGCGCTTTTCTCTCCCTCTTTAAAGGACATAAAGTGATGCTCTGAAATAGGCTGGATGGAATGGGTGAGGATTCAAATAGCTTCCAAAGCTGCCCCTCCAGGTGCTGACAGCCTTCCAAAGTCTTCTTCTAGTTTTGTGATAGGGAGCCTCAGCTTTTCCTGAACAACACACACAATGGAGATCAGATGTCGTCAAAACACACAGAAAAGGGAGTGCAACATAGTAGGTTCACTTAACATGACTGCAATTGGTCTTGCTTATGGCAACTTGGAAATTCAGATCCAGGTGCCATTTACTGAGGGAGGTCTGCAGTGTTGCTGTAGCCTTTCCTGACACGCTGTTTTGGCTGTTTTCATTTGATCAAGATATTAACGGGTGCTGTTCTGCCAACAACCCATTGATAGCCTTCTTCCTGCATTAGGAAGGGATATAGGAGTTTGCTTCACAGTGCCTCTGCCTAATGCAGCATTTAGACCTGTAAATTAGGCAACTGGTGGATTTCCCTAGAATGGAATAACAAGTATGCTGTGTCAGCTGAAGATATTTGAACTCTGCTGCTAATCTTTCGGTAGTCATTTTAAACTGAATTGGGACTTAAAATAACCAAGCGTTGAATAACCTTGTCTTCAATTCGAAATACAGAAACACACAAAGGGAAAATAGCGTGTTACTCTTTTTAATGTGCTTGCTAAATGGAAGAATATTTCATCTTTTCCTAAGTCTGGGCAAAAATAGCAGTGATCAGTGTGTTAATGCTAGTTGTTTAATGACTTATTTTTTCAGATCCTAGTAAAATTGTGCAGTTTTGTGTCCCCGGCAGAAGAACTGGCTCAAAAGGATGATCTCCAGCTTCTTTTCAGTGCAATAACCTCATGGTGCCCTCCCTATAATCTGCCTTGGAGGAAGAGTGCAGGAGAAGTACTAATGACCATATCTCGTCATGGCCTTAGTGTCAATGTAGTGAAATACATTCATGGTATGCATTTCTCTTAAATATTATTTGTTGGAGTCTTTTCTGTTCTTCTTTCGCAGTTCTCTTAGTTAGGAAATAGGCATGAAAATAATAGCTCAAGGAAAGCTTCCAGGCTTTTGGTTTGGACATGTGAATATTTATATACAGGTGAAATTTCAAAGCCCTTGTGTAGTGAGAGAGTCTGTCTCTTTCCCTTTTCAATATAACATTGGAGGATAGAGTTTCCCCTCATATTTTGGTGTAGAGTTTATGATGAGCAAAAGGAAAAGCTTTCAGTAACTTCAGTAATTGCCTGTACGGAAAAATATTCATTGGGAAGAGGCATAAATTTGTCATTTTTGCTGTGAGCAGTAATTCTTAGTAAGAATAAGTTGTATTTGGTCCTGCGTTTGAATTGTCAGCAACAGCACCTTGTAGAGGTGTGAGGGAAGGTAGCAGTGCCCTGTTTGCAGCTGCTTGTCAGGGTACCGCTGTAGCTGGCAATAAAAGTGTAGAGACATCTGAGGAAGCCGCAGGAAGAGGAACCAGCTCCATGTGTTCTGCTGACGCAGTTGGAGCTATTAGAAGGCCATAAAAGCTGCTGCCCTGTAATAAATACTGGTGCATTATGCAAACCAGGGAGAGCTAATTTGCATATGCTGGGAGAAGGTTCTTTCTCCAAGACATCTTGCTTTTGAGGGAAAAGGCTGGATGAGGCTGTTAAAACCACTGCTGATTTGCAATGTACTCTCCATCCTCCAGAACATCAGGAGTGGCATATCCCGGTAACAGCAAAACCTGTGTAATATGGGCACTAGGAAATGCTCAAGGGAGCATGGGTACAGAAATACTTGACTGCAAACCTCTAAATGCTGATGAATGGAATAGGCAGCTGCCTTCCTGCCCTGTGGTCCAGCCCAGCTTCCCCAACCCAAAGATGTTGTCCCAAGGGCCTGGCCCAAGGAAGCTGCTCTTTACTTGGCTGAGAACCACACGTGTGGTAAGACAGTCTCTCAGGACTAGTGCTCCTAGGAAGCTTACAAGTAGCCTGCCCTGGAACCTATGTCACGATCAAGTGTAGAGATCTGGGGACACAACTAGGAAGAGCCTGGCTGCTGGATGGGTTTGCAGCCCCTCTGTTTTTCCTGCTGTCTGACTAGACTGCTGACTGTTCAGACAGCCTGCATTTCTTCCCCAAGTCTTCCCCACGTTGCCATACACCTTACAGACTACATGTTTTCTGCATCCTGAGAGGCAAATTAAAAATACCTTATGGGCTTAATCCAGCCTGCAAGCCACCAAAAGAACAAAGTATCCAGAATCATTCCTTTTTACCTCCTGTCCTTTTTTTGAGACAAGTAGCATCCTGACTGTTGCAGGCATGGAAACTGTAGTGTACAAGGGCGTTTCTCTAGCTTGTTACAGATTTTGGTAGCTAATAAAAGTAGTAGTTTAGTCATCATGTATCTTGCAAGGGACTGGTAAAGGGGAGGCTGCCAAGTTGGTTCATGACAAAGAACTTGGAAGAGCAAAACAAGATGAAAACCAGTGTTGGAGCTGCCTGGAAGCAGCTTTGCATACAAAATACTCAAGTTGCTTTAATTGAAAACTGCATGGGTGTTTAGATATGTAGGACTTGGATTAGGAAATCTGGTAAAATAATGTTTCTAATATTACATTTGAGGCTTTTAGACTGTAGGACCACATAAAAGAAGCATTTGTAGTTTTTAAATTGGATGACCTGTTAAAGTGAACTAACATATACATTTTAGCTGTGTATACCTACTGGAAAAAAAGAAACCCACAGTTTGCTCACACCCTGGAAAGCAAGTAGTTAGAAGGCTCCACAGAAAGAACCATTTTGACAGTTTATTAAATACGTCACTGTGCTCCCACATACTTCACAGAAAATTTCAGTCTGTGTTTTTTCTTGTGCTAGCAGAGTGTTTCCAGTTCCAGTCAAAAAGCTGTGAATGTACAGTATCACTCGAAAGCACAGCATAGTCATCAGTGAGGTGTTTTCAGAGAGGGCTTAAAAGGTGATGGGCTTTTTGCCTGCATCTGAATCTGCCTTCTGGTGGGTTTTTGGTGAGTGTAGAAGGTGTATGTGCATATGTGAAAATGTTATGAAGAGTAACAAAGAAAATAACGAGAGATTTGACTGTCATTTGGCATATTACAGCTACTACTATTATCTCTTTTCTATGGGCTTCATCCACAGAGGAGTGAAGCTGGCATGTCAAAAGATACTCTAGGTTCTTTACAAAGGGAAATAAAATCTTAAAAGTAGTCGGCGTTCCCTCTCGCTTGTTGATTACAGCATGACTTAAGAGATAACATCAGGCAAGAGGCTCATCTTGTATTCAGGGAAAAAAGTGTAGACGTTTCAGCATGTGCGAAGGAGCATCCTTTCACTGTTTTATGCTTTAATTTGGCCTCTGGGAAATTTTGTTATCAGTCTAGCTAGAAGGATTAGTGCTTTTGCATTGCACATGCTGCAAAGTTAAAGTAGCAAATTATTGAAGGGGGAGCATTTTTAAAATGGAGTGCAACCTAAAATCTCACTATAGATTTGGGAAAACCTCTTGCTACTGACCAATGAACTGATGGAGTGTGAGAATTATGCAGAAAAAGACACGCTGTCTCTGATGCCAGCCAAAGAAATGCTAACCGCAATAAGAAGACACAGTGTAAAGACTTACGTGTAGGGTTTTACCTACCATCAATAACAGTTTAAGTCAGTGTTTTGTACAACTTTGTATTTTAAAAGAAAAAAACTATGTTTTAGAATTATTTACAGTCGCCATATTCGTCTTTTTATTCTGTTGAGTTTCCTGGTCAGACTTTTTGGGTAAAAAACAGTATTTATCTACAGTTTCCTCCTTACAAGGGTAAAGATTATAAAGGGGAGGAAGGGGTTGGCAAAAAGAGGTTAGAGTTCAAATCCAAAGCCACTTGAGGATCCTTCTAATCTTCAAGTACTCTAGGATACTCAGTGTTACACAATAAGAGATACTTGAATAAGTTACCTTATTGCTGTATTTATAGTACTAGTTATACTTCTAGTTATGGTTAATGTCAGTAAAATCCTAAATTTCTTAATTGCAATTCTTTTCAGAAAAGGAATGTTTGTCCACGTGTGTCCAGAACATGCAGCAGTCCGATGACCTTTCTCCCCTAGAAATAGTTGAGATGTTTGCTGGACTTTCTTGTTTTCTCAAAGACTCCAGTGATGTATCCCAAACGTTGTTGGATGATTTTAGGATATGGCAAGGATACAACTTCCTCTGTGACCTCCTACTCAGGTATGTAGAAGTGCTTGAAGAAATTCAGACTGGTCACTGAGCTTTTTTTCAGAAAAGGTTTCATAATAAAGAACAGGTGGTGAATAGGTTTGAACAAATAAGTGATTATAGTGTATTACGGAATGAAGACATTACATTATGTGGTTTTCTCAATTTATGGAACTACACTGCTTAACTTTTTAGTGTTTAGTAGTGGTTTATTACTAAATATTTCTGATAATTCAGATCATAAAATTTTGGCTGCAATTAGTGACTTTTGGGGTTTGGTTGGGGATTTGTTTTGTTTTGTCTAGGGACATGGCTTAATGGTGGGCTTGGCACTGCTGAGTTAACCGCTGGACTCAATGATCTTAAAGGTCTTTTCCAACCTAAACAATTCTGTGATTATGTTATTGTCTTGTTTTATCATGCTATCATAATGAAAAATTACACATGTAAGTGGGGTGCATGTTGCAAGGGAATCAGAGTGTGTATGTGTATATTTTTCTTTACTTGAACTTTTTATTAATGATGCTGCTAATGCATCAGAAAATATGGTAATGAAAATGCCTGCCCAAACAAAACTTGGATGTATGATCTATACATGATTTTGTTCTTTCTATGGAAAAAACTTCTTTCTTTCCTTTCTCAGTCAACAAATTAGTGTCTCTTGTGTTATTTGTGTAAAATCTACGATCAGTCTATGTTGCTTTGTTTGGATATGAAGATCTGAAGAAGGATCCTTAGCTGTTGAAATCGATATCTGTTTTAACAATCCAAGATGGAAACTTGGAAATTATGTCTACAAGTGTGTACCTTATGAAGTATACTTGGGCCAAAGGTGCTTAAAAACACTGGCTCTTAATGAGAAATGTTAACGTTGTTATCTCTCTCTTTCTAGTCATTAGTTTTTGGGTACGAGGATGCTGGGTTTTGGCACCCAAATATTTGAAATAGATCTTCCACTACATAATTTTGAGGGGTTTTTTTTGTTGTTTTAAAAGGATACCAGACACAGACATGGCATTTGAAATTTTTGATCAAGGTCAAAATTATTCATAAATTATCTTTGGTGCCACAAAAGCTAGAATGCCTACTAAGGAATTGTTATTTTTCTTGTTGTATAAATGGACTTTTGGAGTATGTTATATTTACTAATGCATTAATTCAAAGCAGTGTAATTCATGCACAGTTGTTTCCCAGAAACTGTCAGCCAAAGTTTAGGTGAAATATGAGGGAAATGCACTGTCATTAGCATTTTCATCTTCAGGTACAAGAGTGATCCTCTGTAGAGCAGATGTTTTAACCAAACTCTCTCCTGAGCTTGCTCATCCTTTAAATCAAACAATGGGGTATCCCTGGCAAAGGTATAGGAAGACTTGAGATTTGCATGTCTGATCATCAGGTGACATCAGTAAAGGTTAATAGCAAAGAAATGTGTTATCTTTACTTCTTCCCAAGATGGTTTTCTAGGAGAAAATAAAGGTATTTTCAAAAAAAACACTCATCTTGAATAAGCCTGTGTATTGGTCAGTGATGAACAACAGTAACATATTCTCTCTGCACATGGTTTGGGTCAAACCTACTGACAGAGACTTGTCCAGCTCTAACGGCATTATTTGTGAAATGACTGTCACATAAGGCTGTGAAATCTGGACACTGGGCCTCAAACTGCAAAATAGAAAGGCTTTGGAGCTGGAAAAGCAGAAGGATGTGTGAAGAAGGTGGCTCAGGAAGAAACTGCAGAAGGGCTTTGAGGGCCAGAGGAGCAAGTGTGTAATTTCACCCACACGGTGTGAAAGGGCAGGGTGGAGGATCAGTAGAATGGCAGTAGATGAGCTCAGTGCTTCTGTAGTGAGTGTTTGCAGGAGGTGCCTGTTTAAAGGAGATTGTTCCTCAGCCATATCTGACTGAGGAGAAAGTGGAGGATGAAGAATGAGCTGCTTCAAAAGGGCTCCCACGATCGCTTGTCAGAAGGAGTTAAAACGGAGCATGTGTTGCATGAGCAAATAGGAGATCGTGGTCCCCAGGTTACTCCTGGGATCTACAGAGGCTATACAGTTAGCAAAAAATTAAACATGGTATAATTTTTGATGAAGTAGAAGGAAAATGAGGATGGTTCTAGGGTTCAGGGTCAGTTTTTAGGGTTTGATCTGATTACATGCTGCTGGTAGGAAACAGTGGTTGGAATGGTGTGTTACATTTCCATTTACTTGTCTTCAAAGGTAAAAGTTTGGAGTTCTAATGAAGGTGCTTCACCCAGTGCATCTAAGTGTTTGACTTGTACCAAGATACCATTTCCTTAACATAAAAAATGAACTCTCAAAGTGGCAGATGTAATCTAGCAAGCTAATTATGGATTTATTTAATCACAGACTATATATGTGCTTTCATATCCAATAGTTTCATGTCTGTGAGAGGATTTCTAAAATAATTTTCATGTCTGTACTGCTTTTAACAGACTATTGAGTTCAAGGGAAGACTTATGAGGTGAATTTCTATGGCAAATAACTGTATGCTCTTACAAGTTCAGTATTTGACTTAAGGGTATGACTACAAACATGTAAGATACTGCAGGATAGGGCAGTAAAACTGTGGTCTCTAAATTAACTGAGGAAAATGGGTTGTATTAAAATGATTTGAGGTGAAATAAAGCAGTACTTGCTAACCTGATCTGTTATATTTTCTTTAGATTAGAACAGGCAAAAGAAGCTGAATCTAAGGATGCTCTGAAGGACTTAGTTAATTTGATCACTTCCTTAACAACATATGGTGTCAATGAATTAAAGCCAGCAGGTGTAACCACGGGAGTACCTTTCCTGCTACCCGGGTTTGCAGTCCCACAGCCTGCAGGCAAAGGTGAGTCTGCTTGCTTTTGCTCCCTGTTTGGCTTTTTGTTGTTTTAAATATAAACAACAAAATACAGAGAAGTTGTATACTACACAAACTGTCTGCAACTGAGTCTAGGTTCTTTATCTAAGATTGCATATCAAACTGACACTTTCTGCATGGACATTGTAAGAGATTATTGTAGTGGAGAGATGCAGTGAGTTGATTTATTGTGTTTTAAGCTGCTCTTACCAAACTGATATGAAAGACTGATGTGCAGGCTTGATTTTTGAATACCCTCCCACCCCATTTTGCTTTCTGTTAGCTTTTTTCAGCTTACGCAAATGTAACTTGTGAGCTGGAATCTGTTGCTTCATCACCAGTGTCCATGGAGTGATAAAATCAGTGGTGTGCTTGCAACCACAGTCAATTATGATACAGAGAGATAAGGCTGAGGGAGTCTCAGGGGAGAAAGGGTTTTATAAAAATAAACTTATGTTTCACATCCTGTGCATAAACTTAAAATTCAGGTAAGTCTTGTATGTAACTAAGGAGTTTGGAATTTAGTAGTCATTGTGGAGCTAGTTTGTTATTTGAACTTTTTATGAGATTAACTAATACCACTGATAAAAGAAAAAAAATTGTGATAGGATTGCATTTATAGATTTATGGGCTAGAATTTATTTTCACTGTTTCTCACGTTCCTTGGGCAATGACTTCCTTTCTCTGGCATTGAGAGAGTTCATTGTTCATGGAATTTGTTTTTCTTTTGCACTAAACAGAGAAAGATGGTGATACAGTCAGAGTTTAATTTTTCCATGTTTTGATATTAATCTTTGTTTAGGCTGATCATCTTTTCTGATACAGTAGCATAAGAGAACCATGGTCTGTTGAAATTTGCAAAAGAGTTTTTTAATTTTGTGGTATGTCTCGACATCTCTCAGTTCATTTTACCTACTTTTCGTCTTGGGTGCAAGTTGTCTTTATAAAAAGACCATATTCATTTTTTTAATTGCTTCTATTTAAATCGTGTTAGTTCTTGAATTCTGAAGAGCTGGTTAAAATTTCATTTCTTCAGAGGTCCTCATAATAATCAAAGTTAATTTATTAATCTTCTTGATTGCCTAAAACAACTGTTGATACTGAATTATAATATAAATAGTTATATCTGACACTATGTTCCTGTCACATTTAATAAGCTCTAAATCTCCCTTTTTGACATTTTTTTTGTAGTAAGGACAGCATGTTAAAAAGTCCCTTTAGAAACAACTGAGTGTGACTTATAATGTAACTTAATATTCTTCCAGTATGTGAAATTGTTCCATGTTGGTTTTCAAGGGAGTTTCCTGTTGTCTTCTGGAGAAATACTGGCATGGGAGGTGGTGAGGCTAGACATGAACATAATTGAATTTATTGTTAAGTTGGACAGCTTAGTTTATAAACAGTTAAAAGAGTTGTGTTCCACAGAGAATTTGTAATAAATCAGAATTCTTTGTTTATGAAAGAGTTTTTAAATCAGGTTATCAGTTTGCATACACCTCATTTGAAAATAAGATTTTATTGATAAAACATTCTAAATGCTTTGTTTAGAATGTCTTGAAAGTCTCACTCTTGATTGTTTATTTTGTTAAAATTATTTTTTACTATTAGTTGTTTTCTGTGTCGTGGGATTTGCCCACTGTTCCTACAGAAGTTAAAGAAGTTGTCTTTGAGGCATTTTTACTAGATTAAGAGTAATATCTGCCCACAGAAAGTTCTGGGGACCACAGGGAGCACTCATAAATTAAGCGTTCTTTGGCTGAACGAATGAGGTTTTAATCAGCTTGCAGGTACTTATAAGAAGAAATTTGTACAAGCTTCCCTGTGGAGTTTCTCTACACAGGCAGTTGCCAAAAAGAGGAAGCTAGCAGAGAATTCGGTGGCCATGTAGGTTGCCTGACTTTGACACTGTCGTTGCTCATCATTCCATTGAGTGAGGGGATGTAGGTGGCTGTTGTTCTAAACTTAGCCTGCCAGAGTTGTGTTCTGCCTTATGGAATACAGAACCTGTTACTGTTGCTATAATGTGTTCCCCTATGGCCTAGATGACAGGCAGGCTTTGTTTTGACTCTGGAACTTATCCTGTTGTACATTTTAGCATTAAAGCAGCATACTTAACTATTTTAATGAAATTGTCTTTGATTTAGCTGCTTATGTAAACACTTTCAAAGCTGGAGATGACATTGTAATGAACAGGAGATTGTAGGATTTGCAATGTAAGTGGTTGTGGAGAGTCTTCTTATTACACGACGTATATTGTTATTTAATTCCCACTTGTTAAAATGCATGAATCATTATTAATAAGTGTACTCATTGTTTATGATGATTAAGAACTTTCTCTTTCCTTTCTCCTCCCATCCCACTTTGTTTCCTAATTTAGGTCATAGCGTGAGGAATATTCAAGCGTTTTCTGTCCTCCAGAATGCATTTTTGAGAGCAAAAACCAACTATCTAGCACAAATCATCCTTGATGCCATCACGAATATTTATATGGCGGACAATGCCAACTACTTCATTCTGGAATCGCAGCACACATTGTCTCAGTTTGCAGAGAAAATTCCTAGACTTCCAGAAGTGCAGACCAAATACTTTGAGATGCTGGAATTGGTTGTCTTCAGCTTGAATTACATACCCTGTAAAGAACTGATCAGTGTGAGCATCCTTTTAAAATCCAGCACTTCTTTTCAGTGTAGCATCATTGCCATGAAGACACTCCTGAAATTCACCCGTCATGACTACATCTTTAAGGATGTCTTCAGGGAAGTGGGGCTTCTGGAGGTGATGGTAAATCT
The DNA here is from genome assembly GCA_035584735.1 of Pseudotriccus pelzelni. Lineage (NCBI taxonomy): Eukaryota > Metazoa > Chordata > Aves > Passeriformes > Tyrannidae > Pseudotriccus > Pseudotriccus pelzelni. The sequence continues at coordinate 13,008,426 of JAWMRA010000130.1, forward strand.
TCTTCATAAATATGCAGCCCTTTTGAAAGATCCCACTCAGGCACTGAATGATCAAGGTAGTGTATCCCCCTCTGTTTTTCTAATACGTGTCCTTTTTCGGCTGGGAATAGTGGAGTCTAGCACTTAAGAGAAGAGTCTGAATGTGTACCTCAAGGGCTGAATCATGCTGGGGGCTGCTGTGCCATCTTAAAAGCTCTTTGGAATTGCTTCTCTCTTAATGTCCTCAGAGAAGCTCGAGGCGACCTTTAATCAAAAACACTGTATGAATACAAAATAGTAGGAGTTCATATTTTCCTTTTTAAATGTTTGGGTTTTTGTTGTTTGTTTGGGTTTTTTAAATGTGTTGGTTTAATACTTGTTACTTAACAGGAAAAAAGTAAAGGAGCAATGCATAACATCCGTATTCTTCCTAACAAAAGGTACTTGTGGATTTCCTTGTGTCTAGTCCCAGCTTTGAAAAAATACTGGAGAGCTCAAACCTAAGCTCCTAGTAGGAGTACGTATTCAAGTTTGCAGACTTTTTTATAAATTGGATCTGCATTTTTCTAAGCATTAAAAAAAAATAAAATTAAAATTAGCTATCTTATCTCCAGAATTGAACATCACAGAGCTGAGCTACATAGCTGCTAGGCCTGCTTAAGCAGGCACTGCCAAGTGCCATAGGAGCATACATGCACACACAGAGAATTTTTGGTGTTTTTGGGTTTTTTTTACATTCTTTATTCAAACTGCAATCAAGTTAGTGTGCATCAGTGTCACTTACTTTTTAACTGCAACTGTTGGATGTTTCATTTGAGTTTGTATGAAGCCTCATTGAGTGGTAGCTGCAGATTAGAGTTAGAAAGCCTTGGTTTGCCAGCAACTGTTGAAAAACACATCAGTTCTCATGTTCTTGTAAATAATTGGACAAAGCTGTCGTATGCTTAGGTTGTGGCTTTCCTTTTATGAGAGTAATTAAAAGGAAAACAAAACCCCCACTGTTTTCGGGACTGTGATTCTGTGTGTGAGATGCCCCTTGTGGCATCGGTTGGTCTGTTACACCTGTTGAGTCATGAGCGTATTTGCTGTAATTATGTGAGTGTAGTTTTGTGTGGAATTTCTCCTTTGAAGTGCTGAATACTGAACAAGAGCAGATCCTGTTAAGTCTTCTACTATGGTGTGGTTTTGTGGCTTCGATGAACAATAGCTGAGGATGTGAAACTACACCTACAGCTGTAGTGTCAGACTGCTGAGCTCGCAGTGCTCAAAAGTTTCCGTTTAAATTCTTGTCTTTATAAATTAACTTCTTAAATGATTCATAGCCAAGCTAAGCTTTCCCAGGAATGCCTGTGTAGACTGAATCTTAATTTTCTTTGGAAAATGGTTAAGCTGCCTGCTCTCTGGGGAAGGAAAGAAAATAAAAGTGTTGGTGGAAAGTATCAAGAGGCATTTCAGTGTGATATTTACTATGACTTTAGCTTCTGAAATTATTTTTAGTGGATTCAAGAAACAGTTCATTTGAGGACCAAAAGCAGCTGGCTTTATTGGTTATGGAGACCTTGACAGTACTACTACAAGGATCAAACACAAATGCAGGTAAGTAGAGAGATTGCTGCCAAAATATATATAAAAGAGTAACACAGAAAATCATGTCTTGACTTTCTGTCTTCAGACAGCTAATCAAACACACTGAAATATACTTTCTGTCTTGCTATGTTTTTCAAATAAAGGGAATAGAGAGCATAATTTAGAGTGCATAAAATAAAGGAGTACAAAATAGTCTTTTAACTTGTGGTTTTTTTGCTTTTGTTTACTTGAAGGCAACCACCACACCCCGTCACGCTGCAACAGTACTATAGTAATCTGTAGTAGTGCTTTTAACACAGCTTGTGTATCAAAAAAGTTAGCATGTAATTAGAAATGTAGTTCAGTGTTCAGTGTCACGTCATCTTAAATGTGATTAGGAATGCTTGCAATTTTAGTTCAAGATGGTTTTTTTTGATTCTTAAAGGCTTGTTCCCAGTCCGTATATATAAATAGGGCTCTGTTATGATTGTCCTCTTCTAAATCAGGCAGTTTTATATTATGCTCCATTAACCAAGACTTAGTGATTTTGAAATAAATACTATGTGTATCTCATAATGGTAAAAACTGTCTCTGAGAGATTAAAATAGCAGATTGAGTAAGGATGATAAATGTTTTTAAACCATTTGTTCTGTTAGACAAAGAAGAAAATGAGCAGGTGGGAGGGGACAGACTCCACCTGAGGAATCAGGGAGTTTCTGGCCTTGGAGACCATGAAACATCTTTATTTTAGCAGGTTTTTTTCCTCTTTTTCGGTTCTGACTGGTGTTTTCTTACTTCTGTTTTTGTTCATATAGTAGGAGAAACTACAGTCTTTGATAAATGTTTAAGAAATAAATCTTGAAAATTTTCCAGCTTGGTTGATAGCTCACTGTTTAAATATCAGTTTCTGGGCTAATGGCTTAAAGCTTGTGACTTATTTCTTTTCTGCTTCTTCCTGGGCAATTTTTTTGTTTAAATTTAGGCCCAGTGTTGGAGCAATGTCCAGTGTTGTCTATGTCGTTTAACTCTTGCACTTGTTGCATTGCATTTCAGCTTGTGGTTTTAAACCACTTTCAAAGATGGCTTTTGAATTCTGCCCACTGAGTGTTTATAGCATTTGCCACCTTGGCTTTGTCCATGTTCTTGATAAGCAAATTCTTCATTCCATCAGGAAAGGCATTATTGAATAGGCACTTGAGATAAACCCCAGTTGCATGCTCTTAGTCAAAGCAGAAGGGCATTGCAGCGAAGCAGAGATTGCTCCAAGCAAGTGTTTCCATTAGTTTTACATTCAATCTGTCAGGATTGCACATAGACCATTTGGTTGGGTTGCTTGTGAGAAAACTGTGGATGACGCTGCCAGAACCTTTGCTGAAGCTGTGGTGTGCCTCCTTTGCCACTTCCCTTTTGTGTTCCCCAAGCTACTCCTCCTGTTAAGGGAAAGGGAAAAAAACCCCATCATTTTGATTTATTAGAGGATTCTGTTCTATGATGAATAGTAGCAAATTAATAGGCTGAAATAAGCAGATTTTAGAGAGGAATTGGCATTGATTACAGGTGAATTGTACTTCATTGCTCCTTGTACTGAGTTAATCTCTGAGTTAATGCACCAGAGAGACAACGTAGGATAGCATAAAAGACATCAGGACTTTGGGATGATGCCACAGATGTTGTTTCTGAAGACTCTTGAAGAATTCAAGGGCCTAATTTCATCAGTAGCTCTCCCAGTTTAGGAGTAGGACTGCCCTGCATCTACAAAAGCAGTTGAGAAACCATTTCCCAATGTCTGTGCAGTGTGACTGGGATGTGGGCTGAGTGCCACTGTAGCCAGAGGCCAGCAGAGGTTATAGGTCATCACAGAGGCATAAGTAGGCATTGTGCAGCCTTGCAGTGATTCATACCATGTTCAAAGCTTAGCTTCTGTTGTTCAGCCAGTGTCTCTGATAAGGTTTCCTGCGTATTGCATTACTGCTAACCAGATTTCAACAGGAAATTTGGGTGTCTGCACTCACACAGCTTTCTTGGATAGATGAGAACCAACACCAAGAGTAGGAGAAGTAATGTTACTTCAGCCTCTCTGAAAACAGGAGACCTGACCACTGAGGAGATGACTTTGCCTGTGAGGGGGTGGAACCAGCTTACGTGTCTCAGGGTCTGAGGACTCTCCTTTCACACTAAGGCTGTATCTCATCCAAAGGACACAAGAGAAAGCAAGAGGCAGGAAGTGGGAAATACATAGGGATGCAAATGAGATTAATGTTTGTTTATGTATGTTAAAGGGAATAAACATCGTCTGACTTGTTAATCCTGAACTTGGTCATTTAAACAGCCCTTTTGGTTTAGGGTCACAACAAAAATGATCCTTTTTGATGCAGTAATGCAGCATTGACCCATTTCCCTACTGTGTTTTCATTTTCAGTAATTAACATTGGGCAGTGCTCTGGGTGCTGACAGTGTACTAAACACACATAATATATGTCATATATATTCCACTTCAGGTTTTATGATGTTTTCAGAATAAATTTTCAAATAATTTTTGGTTGTGTTGTTCTGAGTAGCCAATAAGTTTGAAAATCATTATTTGGCTTAAGCTTAATCTCTACAGAGACAAGTCTTGCCACAAGAAGACTTCTGCAGAATCCTACAGATCTTGTGGACAGACAGAACCATTTCTCAGCCAATGCTCCTAGTTTGCTCATCTTGTTCAGAAACAGCCTAGTTATATTTTTAGTTCATATTACATTTAGTTCATTGCTAAATGTAATATAAATGCTACCCTTAACCATCTTCACAAAAGTTGGAGGACTTGGTATATTTTTTAATTTTATCCTGAGACTCTTTGAGCTTTAGCATGAGAAGAGTAACTACTGTTACTCTTGGAAAAACAGAATTATTGAGGAAATTCTTAGAACTGACCTCCATCCTTGTATTCAACACTCCCAATTAAAAATATTGTTAGAAGGCATTCAAATTCTATTTTTGTTTGTGGCAGGAGAGGAAAGATGATAGTAAGTTACTAAACATCCATAAGGCTAAAACTCTGCCGTTCAGTCTCTAGAAATGAAAATAAACACCTTCTGCGTTATTTTGTTGTTATTATTTATAACTGATCATATTTTTCACACTCCTTATGCGCTTATCCTCACCCCTCTTTCTGATTAGGTATTTTCAGGGAGTTTGGTGGCGCGAGATGTGTCCACAACATAGTGAAGTATCCGCAGTGCCGGCAGCATGCCCTGATGATCATCCAGCAGCTGGTGTTGTCACCGAGTGGAGAGGATGATATGGGCACCTTGTTGGGACTGATGCACTCAGCTCCACCTACGGAACTGCAGCTGAAAACAGACATCTTAAGGGTGAGTGAACTACCGTTGTTCATGACTCTTGCTCCTAAGACATTGTTTGAGGAAAGGGATTGGATTGAGTTGGATTGTGTGGATGTAGATCATCTCTAGAGCTGAAATGTGTACGTTTGATCCATGATTTTTATTTTCTTCCATCTCTCTGTGGTAGACTTCAGAATCAGAGGTGAAGGCTGGTGAGTGAGTATGTTTTTAACATCATTACTGGAATCAGTCTTAGTGGATAAGAAATGAGGTTCTACAGTTAAGATAATCTTTCTTAGTGGGGTATTGTTCAGTTAAAAATAATGAGAATGTGTGGGGAGAAAAAAGCAGGCGTGTAACACATAAGCTTATTTTCAGTGCTGGCTTGCATTTTCCTGTAGCAAGCTTATTTTATTTTACCAATTTTTTTAGCTATGAATGCTGAAATAGTTAATATAAATGTAAGTTGTACTGATCATTGTAGAAGATAAAGCCAAAGAACTTGCACGCTTAAGGAAAATAGTGAAAAGGGAGGGGTGTAAGGCTGTGATTGGAGGAAGAAGCGAGAAATCTCTTTATCTGTTTCCTATTGTATTAGGGTTTTGTCTATTAATCTAGACCCAGAATTTCTTCTCAGAGTAGCTCATGTTATTTTTGTAGATTGACATAATACCATTTATTTTAGGGTAGAAAAGCTGAGGCCAGTAGTAGTAAGTAAATGAGTCTTACTCATTTAGACAGCTCAGAGACATCTAAGTTTGTCTCTGTTCAAGGGGGCTGTACTAATTCTCTGGCAGATGAGCAGCTTCATATTATTCCAAAAGACAGAAAGGAAAGCTAGTAATAAAGTTATTCATTTGCAGTGTTTTGTCGAACAAGGTATTCAGTCATCTTTGAGCACGTGTTATTCACAATACTTAAGGGAAGAGAAAGGATATTGCAGTTCCCCAAAAGATTTAAAATAGAAAATCAGGATTTCTGTCTTTCATGTGATCTGTTGTACTTGTCTTCCATCGGTGCTCTTTCAGAAGTCTTGGTTGTGGAACTGACAGTCCAGAACAGTGTAGTGATATGTCTCTTACTGTTTGTTCAGGTTTGTCAGGAGATGAGATCCTGCCTTCATAGGAATGACAGTCTACCTGTTTCAATACCCATCTCCTAAGTGCTTAAAAAAAATAGCAGCATGATTCTGAAGAAGTAAACTTTTGGTCATGGAAGACTCCCCACTAGCTTATTTTCGTGTATCAATGACATGTTTCTGTTGTTTATGATGCTTCCTATAAGAAATGTTTTCTTCTGTATTCCATATTCATATGTGGGTCAAACTTCCCATGATGGGTGTGTTTTTTGTTTTTTCTTGTTTGTGTGGAGGGGCTTCTCCACTCCCAGATTTCACAGATAAATGTGTATTATTCTCTAGTACCTAGGTTCATGTATTTTCTGCTGTTTATACTGTGCTTTTGTATTTATTTGTTTAGCAAGTAAGGTTTTATCCACTTTTGTTTCTTGCTCAGGCTTATTTTTAGACAGCAACTCTTAGAATGAAGTCCCACTCAATTCAGAGATTTATAGAGGAAAGCTAAAACCTTTTTTGGCTAATTTTTTGCTGCCTGAATTCACTGACTAAATTGTTATGTTGCAGTGTTGTTCAGGCTTCATAGGTGCCAGGTGCTTCTGCATTGTAGATTTTTAGAAAACTTGTTTTAGGATACTTCAAGGTTTAGATTTCTCATTGCCGCAAGCAGTCCTTTGCCCACTCTTGTTTGAAATTTTTTGTGAAGTGTGATGGCACAGAAGATTCCTTTCCGATACTATAGTCTCCACCTTATCACTAAGAGAATTACCTGGGAATTTTGGGTTGCATTCTAGGCTTGGTCAGGTCTTTTCTGTTGACAGGTTTCTTTCTCCTTAATTTCTTATTTCTAAATTAGAGGCAATGCTCTTCTTTCCCCTCCACTCTCTCTTTTTATTTTGTAAGCTTTTGAGTATGAGGACTCTTGGCAGTACAAAGGTGATCTGTGGAGACTTTAGGCATTACCCAGTTCTGACAAATTTTGCTCTCACAACAGCAGTTTGTGAATAAAAACGTTCCCACCTTTTTCCAAGCTGTTTACAATGCTGCTGCCTTTTGTTGTTGTTTTCTCCCCATTTTGATTGTTTGTTTTGTCCACAGGCCCTACTCTTGGTGCTGAGAGAAAGTCACCGCACAAGAACAGTTTTTAGGAAAGTTGGTGGATTTGTGTATGTCACATCTTTGCTCGTTGCTATGGAGAGATCTTTGTGCTCGCCTCCTAAGAATGGCTGGGAAAAAGTAAACCAGAATCAAGTGTTTGAACTGCTTCACACTGTGTTCTGCACATTGACTGCAGCAATGCGCTACGAGCCAGCCAACTCTCACTTCTTCAAAACAGAGATCCAGTATGAAAAACTGGCAGATGCTGTTCGATTACTTGGCTGCTTCTCAGATTTGAGAAAAATAAGTCCCTTGAATGTCTTCCCTTCAAATACACAACTGTTTCAAAGACTTCTGGATGATGACCTAATATCCCTGGATTCTGTTTCACCTACTCTCAGACACTGCAGCAAACTTTTTATTTACCTCTACAAGGTAGCAACAGATTCTTTTGACAGGTAGGAACTTTGCTTTTTTTTTTTCCCCCTCTTGCCTTTTTTTATCTTCTCATACTACCTGCCCCCCTACCAGTGTTCCCCAAAATAGTTTTCTTTCAAATATCTTCATTGCAAGCTTTTCTATTTCCATTTTGATCTATTTCTTTGCTATTTCACTCCAGTGAGGGGATTATAAGGTGTCAACATCTGCCCAAATAATGACTTAGCTTGCTGGTGATCTCCAGGGGATGCAGCATTCTCTCTGGTGTTGAATGTTGTTGTCATGGCATCAGTTAAGATAGAGGTACAAGTTTATGGTTAGATTTGATGTTGTGAAGCAGCCTGTTGGTTGATATAGGCAGGCAGGTTGTGTTATTGTACAGAACTACAAAACTTTTATGCTTTTATTCAGTCAAATGGAAAATTGCTTGTTGAATGTCATGTCTTAACTTCATGTTTCCTTTGGCACTGAATTTTAAGTGATTAGATAACACTGTGATTAATTCAGAATCATAGAATCATTTAGGTTGGAAAACAGTTTAAAAATCCAGTCTGACTGTAAATCTAGCACTAACAAGTACACCACTAAATCATGTCACTAACTGCCACATCTGTAGGTCTTTTAAAAACCTCCAGGGATGATGATTCCACCCTTTCCCTGGGCACCCTGTTCCAATGCTTGATAACCCTTTTGGTGAAGAAATTTTTCCAAATATCCAATCTCAACCTTCTGTAGTTCAACTTGAGGCCACTTCCTCTTGCCTTTATCGCTTGTTATTTGGGAGAAGAGATGAATGCTCTTCCTGCTACAACCATCTCTTGGGTAGTTGTAGAGAGCAGTAATTCTCCCTTGAGCATCCTTTTCTCCTTGCTAACACATCAAGACTGACATCTTGTTTTAGATAGATTTGCATGTTCTTTAAAGTTCTAGTGTGTAAATTACTGTTAAAACACAAATGTGTGTCTTAAAGTTGATTCGAAATGACAGCAAACCTTGATGAAGTATATATTGAGGTTTGGCTTGTGTCTCAGTTTAAATGAGACACAGGTAAGATTGAATTATGTCCAGGAAAGGAATAACAGCCCTTTATTAAAAAGT
>JAWMRA010000130.1:13017105-13046687 GCA_035584735.1 Pseudotriccus pelzelni
TCAGCTATCTGATCCCTTCCCCCCACGCTCACAAAAGCAAGGGGAAAGGTAAAATTCCAAGAACTAACCTATGACAGCTTGTCTTAAAGTGGGTTTTGCTCTTAATTTATCTTAATTTGTACCTTAATTTAAGGTACAAAATAGTAAAATGCAGACCTAAGCTTCGTATCTGGGACCTTTGAAGCTTCTGCACTCCAGCTGTTGAATGTGTACGACTTTGTTTTGATCAGATGGACTGTCTAGTTAGTCAAATACAAGGTCTGATTTTCCAAGTATTGAAGGTAGGGCTGTGCATGTTGATAAATTAACAGAGCTGCCAGTTAAAACTCAGTGACTAGTAAAGTACAAACTTGATGCTTTTGCTATGAACACTTTGCCACTAAAGCAGCAAATCTTAATGCTTTTCTCTTCTTTTAAAAAAATGAAATATAAAAAACCCAACACTCCTCACCCCCCTAAAACAAAATTAAAACTACAGAAATCAATTTATTTGATCTCATTTTAAAGTATTATTAAAACATCCAGATAGTGGGAGGAAAATTTGTATTAAGAATGTGTTACACATCCTGTAGAAGTTATGACACTGGCTAATGGTAGAGAATGAGGAAACAGCGGGGTAAGTAAATCCCATGGGTGATGTTGCTTAAGATACCCTAAGTTCCTTTTTGGGTTTTTTGGCTATTCTTTTCAGTGACTGCATTCGTCTTGCTTTTTTAAATTTCCTGATCATCATTCACTGTAAAGTTTACATTGACTTTATTTCTTAGCCCTTTTGGTTATACCTAATTTACTGAGGCTTTACTTTCTCCTCTGAATTTCTGCTGTTTAACACTGGAAGATGTGCTTTACTAGTGCCAGTAGATCTCTGCAGAGCAGTGAACAAGCACTGCAGAGTCGTTCCACAAGAGCAGTACACGCTTTGCATGTCTGGATGTTTACCTGATGCTGTCGTTCCATAGCGTCCTGTGTCATCCGTGTTGTTTCTGAAGAGTGGATCTTAGTGAAGATTTTACTGGTGCTTTTGTAAAACTAACAAGCTTATGTATGTATGGCCTCTGGCTTCTTCTCTAACCTCTCTGTCCTACCCCTGTCTGTTTTGTCTGTAGTCGTGCAGAACAGATTCCTCCTTGCCTGACAAATGAGACTTCTCTCCCCTCTCCTTGGGGTACGCCAGCTTTGTCCAGGAAAAGGTACCGACCCTTCAAAGAGAAGTTGATCTCGCTTCTGATTTCTCTCTCACTGTTGTGTTTCTTAGTTTGCTGGGGAGGGAGGGGCAGTTCTCTCAAGCTGCAGTTTTTTTCTGAGGTGTGCGTTTTCACTTGTGTGTTTACTCAATAAAATAAATGTAAGGACATGTTTCATATCACACAGTAGAGGTGTCTCCAGACTTCCAAAGCACTAAAAGTTAGGTTCATGATTCAAAACCAAATAAGGCCTAGTACAAGAAATTGTCTAAGGCAATATATATGATACTCTCATGAGCAGTTCAGATAGTCACACTAAGCTTATAGATCAGTGAATACAGCAGGATTTATTTTTCTTGACTAATTTTTCAAGAAAAGGTATTTTCAGTAAGAAAGTGGATGTCTTGTTAAGGTGCTCATTTGTTAGTAATTGCATAGAATATAAGTAAAGAATGAGCCTGTCAGTACTTGACTACCAAGTGATGTAGAGACGTGCTTAATTAAAAGGTTTGGAAAGAAAGCACAAATGGCACAATTCAGAAATCCTAGTACCCACTTCCACTCCCAAGCTACTGTCTTTTCTTATGCAGCTTAATGTGTCTGGTACATTTTTATTTTTTTAAATAAAGATTACTGTTCAAACAACAGTGTTACTTACGGGCTTGTGCAAATGATGAAAATATTTTTCCCAGAGCCCCCAGGGAAGGGAGCAGCCCTTTGCCATCTGAAGATGTAGGTTAGGCAGAGATTTGCTTTTGAAAGCTAAAAAGACATTTGGAAGACTCAGGGTTCTCTGAGATGCAGGTGCCATATGTGGAAAATACAGACATTTTTGCCTGGTGTAGTGCTTAAAATAAGCCATCAAGTTTCATGTTTGGAATGTAAAATATTTTGCAAAGGGAAACAACCAAAGATGCTTTTGGAAGCTGCTTTGAAAGAAATGTTGATACTCGAGCAGTTTAGTAAAGAGAACCCTTTTTCTGTCTTGGTGAGTGTTGTTACCCAAGTCATACCTGGGTATTGTACAGGGATTGGCTTGGACAGCATCACCTTCACATTAATCCAGAACCTCTTAGACTGCCACTTCCTTTCTTTTCTAACACTGAGGCATTTAGGAACAAACATTTTCGTTTACAGAGGAAAAAAAACCCCTTAGCTGCCAAACTCCTTTTCCTCTCACTTACTCTGCAGAAGCTTGAAAGAAAACAGCATTTCTTAGGGAGGCTCTCTACAGGTTCAGCCCTGATACTAACCTCTAGTTTTGCAGATTGCCCTCTCCTGTACTACATTTTGTTGTTCTCCCAGGTGTAACAGGTATGGCTGCCCAGGTTCACTGATTACTCCCAACACATGGATATGCAAAGGCTTGCAGCAGGACACACACAATGCCTGCCAAACAGGAGCTGATTCCAGGGTGTAATGAAAAAAGAGTGCCAGATGGGTTGTTGACACAGCCTGATAATTAAAATATAAATATAGCTATATGTGAATAGATATGTTAGGCTTCCCTCGTTTTTTGTAGTACTGAAAATGCAAGCAGTTATTTGAAAACCTGAGGCAAAGATTGGGCAATCTAAAAAGTCATTGTGCCTTTGGGGTGCCTTGAGCAATTCAGGTAAGCACCAGTATAGTAATGTAGGTACTTGCTGGGGTAAAGAGTGCCTTGGAAAGGGATTTTCACAGAAAAAAAAGGCCTTTGGGTTATAACAAATTGTGTAAGACTCAAAGCAGAAGTGGACAGAAATGATCATGCTGGTCTGGGTGACTTTTCAAGTAGTTTCTGTAAAAGCATGTTTTCAAGTAAAAAAATAGGACTAGGCTTTCCAAAAAGCTGTTCTGTTTGAACAGCTGTCTGCTTTCTCACAGTTGTTCAGCATCATGTTTGTCATTCCTAGGGAATTCAGTGCCAGTAGCTGGGATCTTTCTGCTTTCAAAAATAAGCAGCTTGGGGTTTGTAGTCCAGTGTTATTTTTTCTCCTTCTAAATGTCAGACACGGTCAGATTCTGTCAGAGTTGACTCTTCTGAGGGAAGTGTTTTCTGTCTCCTTTACTTTGCATCCCTGGGATCTCCCTTGCTGTTGTGGCCTGGTTTTCTCCCTTTTGACTTGTAAGACAGGCGCCTGAGGGAGAGCTCTGTGGTGTTTGGCTAAAAGAGCAAGCAGACACTGTGCACGCAAATAATTCTTATAAATAAAAATAGTACAGTCCTGGTTGTGCAAACAGTCTAGAGCAGCTCTGTTTGCACTGATATGGTAATACTCTCTCTCAGACACGTCTGCCACTTCTCAAAGCTGTATTTCCCTATGGACTGGTGCCCTCCAAGTGTTATCCTTTACAGAAGCAGAGCAGGTAGGACTCCTGCAGCACAGGGATTGGGATGGCTGTATATGGCTGTCTGCCCTGTTACCTGGAATGCTTTGTTCTTCCATACCTGTATAATTTTAATCAAGAACTGCAGCTTTTTCGGCTGTTTGCTGTAAATTTTGGCAGAAATAAACTTATCTTGACAGGACATTCTCATAAGTTTGGTTTTGGGGGTTTTTTTGGAGTTTTTTTTGTTGTTTTTGTTTGTTTGTTTGTTTTTGAGAGGACACTTTGAGCCTGACAGGATGAAGTAGAGAATAGAATGTAGCTTTGACTTTGCGGTACTCTTAGCTGTTGTTTTTAGAAGGTTTAGATGTGATTACTCCTGGCAAATCATATGCCAAGGGTTTATCTGCAGTAGATATTATTTATTTCTTTCCAGATGAAAATGTTGTCATTCTTATCAGGACTTGTAATTAGTTATATAACTAAAGTTTTAAGTTTTCTTCAATTATATTCTTTGTTAAATTAGACAGATCTGTATGTCATCTTCAGAACACTGTCTTTTTCCATTATCCACTTTTTCTTTTCTTCTTCTCTAAAGAGGTCATATGAAGAAGGTAGGAGCATGGCTAAACCAATTTATTGCAGGTTCCTCACTGGCCTATAGACCTATAACATGCAGTTAATATTTTGGCAGGGGTTTGTAGTATCTGTTTTCTCTTTTCTGCCTAGAGATCTTTATGAACCGGTGGGGGGTTTCACCCCCCTTTTAGTGATGCAAGCACTCCGTATATGGAAAAACTAAATACAGAAGATATTTTAAAATTACATGAAAAACTTAAAGTAATATATGCATTAAGGACATAACAGAAAGCCTAGTCTTGAATGTATTTCCTTTTCAGTTGTGTGTAGTGTTGCGGTCCAGGCAGTTTGAAACCAGGATCACATTCATGTTTGTAAATCACACCGAGCAATGGTTTAGGTTTTTATTATGCTCTCCCTATTACTACGGTGTTATAACCTCACAATGTACCCAATGACTTGAATGTGATAATGTAAATCAGCAGGCTGAGAAGTCAAGTTTGTGCTAGAAGTGGACAGAAGCTTTATCTTCAAGAATGTGTTGGAGAATGGAATTTCGCTGAACTGAAGAGCATTTTTTAATATAAATGGTTATTTACTTTTTAAACTGCATCTGTTAAACTTGCATTGCTCAAGGTGATATTGGAAAGAGGGAGCAGTTTTCTCCTTCAGAAGAAGAGCAGTGCTGTTAGGATTGCATTTCAATCTCTGCATTAAGGCAGAGAAAAGACTTGAGATAACTGATAATACTATCACAGAGAGATGTTGTTACACTTCTACTTAATGCAATTTAACTTTAAAAGAGACAAATCTTCCTTACCTGCCAGATGTTTCAGTCAATGGATCTGATAGAGAAGTTTAGGAAATTAATGGCTAAGGGTTTATAAAAAACACTAGAAAAATTCATCTGGGCAGATCTTTTTCTTAGTAGTTGGTTACAAGAGAATTACCGTACTATTTCATGTTTGCTGTGAGCATTAGCTGAATGAGTAGAGCATCTGTAATTTAATTTTTCATTTAAAATTATCTTTTAAAAAGTACTCTTAGATTGTTCAGGTGCCAAACTTTTCACTAGGAATCCTTTTATTGAAACGTTATTTATTGAACCTGTTTCTCAGCCAGCACAAGATTGTGCTGTACTTCCTAGTGCCGTCTTAGGCTAAATAATCCACAGTCTCAACCTTCCCCCACATATATATTTCTTGCTGAGTGGGTGGACTGTGTATGTGTGTTTAGAATAGAATTGCATTTGCAGCATTCCTTATCTCCAATCTATGTCCTCTTTTTCCCAGGAGAAAAGATTGCCTCCTTGGAAGTGTCTTAATGGGTGAGGCACAGCAAGTCTCCAGGCATTACTTGTGTTAGGGTTTAGATAAATCTCTGTCACTGAGAAGAGAAGAAATGCCTCTTTCAACTGATTTGATAAAAAGAGACCCTTTTTGGCTTGGATCAGTTTCTTGTAAAACAGAAGGCAATATGTGATCTTGAAGAGAAATTGTTACACAGATTTTGTTCTATTTCATCGTACAAATAAGTGTTTATGATAAATACTGTGAGAATATGGGTGGTTTGGGTTGAGGTTTTGCTAGTTTGTGGGGGGGTTTTTTGTGGGTTTTTTGGGGGACGGGTTGGTGTGGGGGTTTTTTTCGTTTGTTTTTTGTTTTGGTTTTTTTTGAGGTGAGCATGAGCCTTTCGATTTCTCTTTTACTTCTAAAGTACAGTCTTGAAAGGATAGCTCAGTAAGCTGCTCGTGCTGTTTGTGTATTGAGCCTCATGCTGAAAGAAGAATGGCATCAAGCTGATAACAAGAGTTTCAATGGGGAACGTGTCTACAGTTCTCAGGACAGGTCATCGCTTCTAAGCCAGTGTGTCAAAGCCTCTTTTGCCTGGATCAGATTAAAGCACCTTAATGTGAAACTAAATTGCCATAGCAGTCATGGAAAGACTGAGAGCTTATGGATTGCTGGCACGAGTACCCACGGAGACCACCTTTCTGTTCCCAGAGCTGACTGGAGATTGCTGACAATCTTGTGATAGCAAATTTTGTAATCAATTGCTAATGAAAAGCAAATGGAGAGAAACATTCAAACCTGAATTCACCCCTCAGAACAGCAGCAGTGGTAGGTTGTACGCTGCAGTTGTGTGCTGCCACTGCAACTAGAATAAAAAGAGGGAGGCAATAAAGTCAACCTCCAAGTTCTTCAAACAGTGTAACACCTGGGGAGGAGACTTCGAAGTTCCAGAACAGTTGAGAAATTGAAACCCTTCCAGGCTGTCTTTAGGGAAACATGTCCTACAGGTTTGAGAAGAGGAACACACTTGGTCTGAGTGAAGAGAAAGGAGAAGGGAGTAAAGTCTATAGGCCAGTACAATTTTACAGCTGTAATGTAAAAGAGCTCGTAATAGATGGGTGTTGTAACCATGGGATGTTTTCTGTCCTGCAGGCACGCATATCATTCTGTTTCAACACCTCCTGTTTGCCCTCAGAAAAACATAGCTGATGTGAAACTCCAAACAGGAGCCACGTCCATACAAAGCTCTGATGCGGTCATTATTCACCCTGGTGCTATGCTTGCAATGCTGGATCTTCTGGCCTCTGTTGGATCAGCTACACACCCAGAGGTAGGGAAAAAAATTCTGTGGCCTTCAAGTTCTGAGAGTGACCGGGAAATAGGAGAGCTGATCATGTTCCTCTCATTTTGTGCTGAAAAAATAATATATTTCACAGACTGTTTGAGTTGAATGACTAATGACATAGAGGCCTGATAGGAATTATTTTATTTCATAGGCTTTGTTTTGTTTATCTCTTTCAAACTCTTGGCAGCAATGTAAATTTAAAGAAAGGTCTGAAGTAGCCATCAGATATGTTTCCAAGCACTGGGATAATTCATGTTTTATCTGATGTATCAGGTGTTACTGCATAGTGTGAGGAGGATGCAGGATGGAGTGTTATAGCTTGGGGCATATGTGTGCTGTTTGCTTATGTCTTACATTTTGTAGAGATTATGATGATGGCAGGGAGCAGAATGAAACCCCTGCCATCAAAGGGGAAGCGGTGAGCAACCTGGTACACCACCTAGACACACACACAAGTTTATGGGGCTGATGGAACCTTCACAAGGGTACTGATAGAGCTGGTGGAAGGGCTCACTAAGCCACTTTCCATCATCTATCAGCAGTGCCCCCTCAGTCAGCTTGTGAGTGACACCAAGTTGGGGGGGAGTGTTGATCTGCTGAAAGGTAGGAAGGCTTTGCAGAGGGACCTGGACAGGCTGAATCAATGGGCTGAGGCTAAAGGTTTGAGGTTCAACAAGGCCAAATGCCCAGTCCTGCCCTTGGGTCACAACAGTCCCATGCAATGCTACAGGCTGGGGAAAGAGTGGCTGAAAGAGTGTCTGGTAGAAAAGGACCTGGGGGTGTGCTGGTCGACAGCCAGCAGTGTGCCCAGGTGGCCAAGAAGGCCAATTGCATCCTGGCCTGGATCAGGAATAGTATGGCCAGCGGGACTAGGGGAGTGATCATCCCCCCTGTACTCAGCACTGGTGAGGCCACACCGCAAATTCTGTGTTTGGTTTGGGCCCCTCACTACCAGAAGGACTGAACAGTGCTGCAGCATGTCCAGAGAAGAGCAACAAAGCTGGGGAAGGGTCTGGAGCAAAAGTCTGGTGAGGAGGGGCTCAGGGAGCTGTTGTTTAACCTGGAGAAAAGGAGGCTCAGGGGAGACTTTATCTCTTCAGCTACCTGAAAGGAGGTTGTAGCAAGGTGGGGGTCAGTCTCAACAAGTCAAACTAATTATAGGGTGAGTAAATGGCCTCAAGTTGTGCCAGGGAAGGTTTAGGTTGGATATCAGGAAAAATGTGTTCACCAAAAGGGTTGTCAAGCGCTGGAACAGGCTGCGCAGGTGTTTAAAAGATGTGTAGATGTGGTGTTTGGGAACATGGTTTAGTGATGGACATGGCAGTGCTGGTCTTTTCCAACCTAAATGATTATGTTTCTGTATTAAGTTACTAGGTCAAAAAAATGAAAGCCCTTAGTTCTCTCCAAGCACTTAGAACTTCCAAATTGATTCTGTTTTCTGGTGAAAAGTAGAGATGAATTGTTTTTCTTGACAATAGTTGTGATAATCCTTCATATAACTTAATACCCTTTTTTTGTAAAGTGTGTTTCTTCACACAGACATCCCCCCCCCATAACACACACTTGCACACACGTATAGGTCATTTTGGGTAGTTATTGCTAATGGTAGTTTTTATTATTATGCATTAGGCCTTTATTCTATTTCCCTTTTCAGTTTTCACTTCTCAAGTTTTGTGCTGTTCTTGTTTTCAGCATGCATTGGATCTCCAGCTGGCAGTGGCGAACATCCTGCAGTCTCTGGTGCACACTGAGAGAAACCAGCAAGTCATGTGCGAAGCCGGGCTCCATGCACGACTTCTGCAGAGATGCAGCGCTGCTCTGGCAGATGAGGACCATTCACTGCATCCACCACTCCAAAGGATGTTTGAAAGGCTGGCCTCCCAGGCTCTGCAGCCGATGGTGTTGAGGTCAGAAAGATAGGCTGGAAGTTCAGGTGGACTGAGCCCCCTGCCCGCACTGTTGCTGGCTCACTGTAAATGGCTCGGAGTGTAGAGAGCCTAAGTGACCTGATATGGTAGTTGATAGCAGAAGATCTTATTTTAATTTCTCATCAAATAGACTGTCTTGCTTCTGTTAATCAGCATGTAACCCTGGAGACATAGGTATTTGGAGAGAAGGGAGAAGTACGGAGCTGGGAGATCTGGTGTTTCTCCCAGAGATTGTACTGAAGTTAAATGATTGTTTTCTTCCTGCAAATCTTGAGAGGATATCAAAAATGCCATTCTTGGCTGTGTCCTCAGGAAGAGGAAATATGAGGATGGATTTCTTGACCTTTCTGTGCGATGCTAAATACCTCAGATTAGAAAAATTTCAGACCAGCACTTTTATTTAGAACATTTTTTCTGCGAAGGAAACACAGGAATGCAATACAAAAGGTGTCTAGAAAAATCCAGGGATGCATAGCTTTAGCAAGTTTATCTGTCTGTGTAAAAGCAAGCTTGAAAAGTTTATGAGCATATTGTGAATCATTTGTTAAATGCACACACAGCTGAATGATGGTTTGGGTTGCTTGTTAGATTCTGGGAGACCTTCTTGAGGCCTTTCCATGTGAAAAGAAGGCTTAGAAGAGCGACTGGGAGAGACTTCTTACCAGGGCCCATAGTGACAGGACCAGGGCCATGAGTTTTAAACTGAAAGAGGCTGGATTTAGACTGAATATAAGGAAGACATTTTTTATGGTGTGGTCAGTGAGACACTGGAAAAGCTTGTCCAGAGAAGCTGTGAGTGTCCCATCATTGGAATTGTTCAAGGTCAGATTGGAAGGAGCTTTGAGCAAATCAGTATAACCCCAGCCCACAGCAGAGTGCTTAGACTAGATGACCTTTAAAGGTCCCTTCCAACCCAAACCATCCTGTGATTCTGTGATCTCAGCTGTAATAAGGAACTTAATTGTATTATCTCCTGTGGATTGCTGGCTGGCTGACCTGCAGCCAGGACAGCTGCTTGGTTCACCTCCATGGTACGGAGCTGCGTCAGAAGTGGTTGTGCAAGTGAACTTGCTGCTTGCAACATCACAGGACTTAGGCTTCTCTAAGCATAGATGCCAATAGCCTAGGTAGCTGTATGTATAGATAATATTGTTATCTACAGATGCAGCTGTGAAATCATTCCCCTAACCAAACAGGACACAGGGATAAAACAAAGCTGAGGTCACTTACTTCAGCCCGTGGTCTGTCTCTCCAGAGGAGTTCAGCTTGCTGAACGTGCATTGAGTGCCCTGATGTTCTCCTATGGAGTGCAGCAGCCTCCTGCCAAGCCTTTGGAATGAAGAGAAGGAAATTATAAACTTTGTCAAAATTGTTTGATTAGTTAATGTCAACTTTTTAGAATGCATGTTCAAACATTAAATAGTCTTGAATGAATCAAATATGTTTCTCTCGATTATGCATTGGTTTATTTTCTTGCCTGAAAGTTATGTTCATTGCAAGTAATTAATGTCTTTCCAAAAAAGGTGGGTTCAGATTTGGTGCAATTATGGACAAATAAATAGACAAAATGATTTGCAAATTTGTTTATTCTCTTTCTTAGGGAATTTTTACGCTTGGGAAATCCTTTGAATTGCGGAGCCTGGGACAAAAAGCTGTTGAAGCAGTACCGAGTGCACAAACCCAGCTCACTGAGCTTTGAACCAGAAATGAGAAGTAGGTGCTGAAGTGCTAAAAATTTGTGTAAAGAATGATTCTCTTATATCCCCCAATTGCATACATATGTAAAATCTGTAGATAACCATCCACGGAAACCTAACTTCACCCCAGCTTCATATGAATGTGAAATCATCAGAACAGTTTGATTGGAAAAGTTCTAAAAGCAGAGGGAATGTAGTACTTAATGTAGTATTTAATGCATATACTAATATAGTATTTAATGCATATCCAGCAAGGTGATTATCATTTCTTATTTTAGGAGCAGTACTGTTAAATATGTCAGTAGTTTGTTTTTAAGTCTAGAGTAGATCCCGCATTTGTAGTTACTTAACATTATTTTTTTCTCAGATCCTTTCATGTGTACATCATATGTCATTAAACCTGTGTAGTATCATCTCTCATGGGTTCAGTAAGGTGTCAGATACAATAATTGCACTCTCTCCATGAGGTGTTCACAGGCTGTAGGAGAGTCTCAGTAAATTATAATTCAAAGAAATTATTAAAAAGTTTACAAAGCATGTGATACTTATTTCTGTGTGTCAGCTTGTTCATTGTATGGCTCATTGTAACACATAGTTAAAAATTCTTTAGTTGAAATGTTTGAATTACTTAAAAAGGAATTAGGACGTATTCTAGATAGTGTCGATTAAGCATTAAATAATGAAATAAATAAACTAAATTAATTAACTGAATTCATGTTGTATCATTGTGTTCAGTACATTTTAGAAGAGGAGAGAAGAGATTCAACTTATCCCTCGCCAGAGCTTTAATTAGTTAGATACATTAGGGGCACTTTGTGGATGTTAGGAAATGGGATGGCCTCTTGGCTCATTTTTTTGGCTTTACCATGAACATTCCATATTATATTGCACAAGATGCTCATCTTTCTGCCTGGGTCGAGCGTTTTTATAATGAAAGCAATAGTTCCCAACTCATTACCTTCTGAGAGGCTGAACTAGTAGACGATGATTGACAATTCAGCTTTTGCATTGGAAGCAGTACTTGAAAAGTCCAAATACAGTCTGAAAAGGCCTCCCTTTTGCAATGCTGTGTCGTTTCTTGGCTTCCACTGTAGATAGCATGGTTACCTCAATGGAAGGTCTGGGTTCTGACAGCGTCTTCGGCGTGCACGAGGACAGCCACTACCGGATAAGCAAGAGCCTGCTCAAGCCAGCAGAAGGGAGCACAGTACCCCTGACGAGAGTGAAGTGTTTGGTCTCCATGACAACCCCACACGATATCAGGCTTCACGGATCATCGGTCACGCCGGCATTCATCGAGTTTGACACGTCTCTTGAAGGGTTCGGGTAAGGTCCTGCGGTGCTCTCAAATAACATGGGGCACGCTGCAATGCTGTGTTACTTTCTTTGTTTTCAGAGGAATACTTGTAATTTTTAATGGACTGTTTGCAAGCAAGGAGCAAATGAGTTCTTTAAAGAAGAGAAAGGAATGCTTCAAGTCACATAAATTCATTCTCACTCAGTAATGCCTTGAGAGCAAATGCTTGCCATGTATGAAAGCAGAAGTAGGTATGTGTTTAAACATTGATAGGACCCTCTCAGTTCTAGGTTTCACGTGCCTTTTAAAATGAAGAAATGCTTACATACCCTTGAAGGGTTGCTGGGATTTACATATGACGTTTGGATGGCCCAGTTGTTCTGAGATCCACTTAAAATTGCTGAAGAACTTGGAAACATGGAAGTGGGCAAATCAGAAATACAAGTAAAGCAGATAAGGCAGCTATGATGAGTTCAAATAACTGAAAAATGTAGTATTAACTGGAGGCAGAGACCAAATATCATGCTTAACTCATTTTTTTTCTTTTTACACCCAGTATCACTTACTGTTTTTCCCTCTCTAATAAACACCTGCTGAATGAAGCACTTTATGAGGATCATGTAATATGATTTAACTTGACTGTCCAGAAGATTAAAACATGACACTATTCTTAGTGTCTGTTTAAGGAAAATGTTTTGTCTTTTTGGTTAGAAAAATTGAATAGAAAACTGAGTATTTAGGAGCTCTGCTGCTTTGCATTCTCTTTTCAGCTTTGCAAAGCAAGAATGAAACACCCATTTTGCATCTAGTCTTCATATCCAATCTAGTCAGGGACAGAGTGGGTTTTTTTATAGCAAATGGTACTCTAAGCTCTGTTCTACATCTTTCATAAGAGAAGAGAAAATGGTTGGGACCTAAGAACAACTTACAATAAGCTGGCAAAACGAATTGTCACTGTCATTGCTTCCAGAGATTTGTAGGTGCTGGTAATGTGTCCAAAAGTAACTCACATAATGCAGCTGTGACTTCTTGTAATTTCAGCAAGTCACCTAAGAAGGCTGCTGTAATCACTTAGAAAAAAATCTAAAACTTTTTAGTTTGTTTTTAGATGCCAGGAACTTTCATGAAATCCGCAGTTAGTGGACCCTTGCAAGTTACCTGCTTAGAGAGAACTTGCTTGTACCATTGACCATGGGGAATTCACCCAGAGAACAACATTTTCAAGAGGGAGGAAGTAGTGTATAATGACAACTGTAGTCCTAAAGAAGATAGTTGTGACCAGAACCCTGGATTGTTGTTACTTTTGAGATGAGTGGTCAAGTTAACTCTTTATAGAGAGAACAAAATAACTCCTAGCACTGTCAGGCAAATCAGCTACAGTACACTAAAACTGGTGTAAATGTCAACAAAGTGATGACTCTCTACAAGTGGAAGAGCCATCATCTTTCCTTCAGTAGGACTATCTATATACATTGGAAGCTGAACTTCTGTGGGCATTCACTCCATCTCAGATAGGTTGATCAGTGAAACTGAGCTCTTCTAGTACCTAAGGGAAGCACTCCTTATATTGGTTTCTGTTGTGTCCACAGCATCAGTGGCTGTTGTAAGGACCAAGAGCTCTTTGTGCAGGAGGTAATTTGGCCTCACAAGGAGGCTCTGCTTCTCACAAGGAGCAATCTTGAGAATTCATTTCTATTTTTCATTAATACATAAAGTCATGAAGAGTGATTGTGTGCTTATCTTACGCTGTATTTTGTTTGTAATGAACTCTGCTTAAATTGATTTCCATAAACTCTGGTGTGTTGCCGATCTTAACAGCTGCCTGTTCTTGCCAAGTTTGGCTCCCCACAATGCACCTACAAATAATGCTGTTACAACAGGACTTGTTGACGGTGCTGTTGTTAGCGGAATTGGAACTGGTAAGTACTCAAGTATGACTGTCAGCAGTGCTTTGTATCTGATGTTTAGTTCTCCTGTGTCTTTGTTAGTCATGAAGTTGGTGTTGGACACTGTGCACTCATAATTGAGAACTTCTTGTGTCTTTTTTTGTCTGTGTGTTTTTGCCCCCAGGGCAATGAAAAGTAATATAAAATATAAACCTGTGATTGCTTTAAAACACAAGGCTTTCAGCGGGTGAAATTGTAATCAAGCAAAGCATATGAATAATGAACCCAGATGCGTTAAGAAAAAGTTGAGGTAGTAGTGTGAAGAGCATAGGAAACATGGAATTAATTATGATGCCGTACTTGTGACTTCATTTTGCTGAATTCTTGACTGTATTACAGGTGTATTTGCACACAGTATCCCAAAAATCTCATCTAAATTGTTTGCTTTTACATGGTGTTATAGGCTGTTCACCCCACAGGAACCTGGTGTGCTGTGGGATTATTTGAATGTGATTACTTAGTTAAAAAAGGTGTTAAGTCTGAAAACTAAGTTGAAGGTTTAAACCTGCAGTAAGACAGAATTCGTAGGAGCACCCTAGGAGATGAAGTAGAGTCAGGTGTTTGTGGTGGAGAGATACTGTTCAACAGAGACTTCTTTGGCAAGTCACACCTATGGAAGAAGTACCTCATCATCATATTAGCCATTTCTGAGTGCCTGATCCATTTCCACTTTTTTAGTCTAGGGAACTGAACCTGGGTTGCTGTGGACAAACACAGCTTCAGAGTTGAGTTGTTTTTCATTTTAGAATAGGGAGGAATAGTGGGCAATTCTTACTTTACTTTGTTTTGAGAGAAACCGCTCTGAGCTACCTTTATGTGGCTTTTCCTTCAAACTTGAGCCAGAAATATAAAAAGTAACACTGAAGTCCAGGAAGGAAAAGTTTGAGAAGGCACAGATATGGAAAAAAGAACAAGTACATACCCTAAGTACTACCTACTGCAACTGTGTAATGGGCTTTCTTTTTTGGTTTTAGGTGAAAGATTTTTCCCACCGCCATCTGGTTTAAGCTACTCAACTTGGTTTTGTATTGAACATTTTAGTACCCCTCCTAATAACCATC
The DNA here is from genome assembly GCA_035584735.1 of Pseudotriccus pelzelni. Taxonomy (NCBI): domain Eukaryota; kingdom Metazoa; phylum Chordata; class Aves; order Passeriformes; family Tyrannidae; genus Pseudotriccus; species Pseudotriccus pelzelni. The sequence continues at coordinate 13,031,745 of JAWMRA010000130.1, forward strand.
CTGTGAGACTTCTGACTGTAGTGCGTCGTGCGAACTCCTCAGAGCAGCATTACGTATGCCTTGCCATTGTCCTCTCGGCAAAGGACCGGTCACTGATTGTTTCAACTAAAGAAGAATTGCTTCAAAACTATGGTAAGAGTTGTATCATGTCATCAGCTAATGCTGACAATATCATGGGGATGCTACAGCAAGTTTATGTTAAACCAGGTATCAAGAAGAATCGTGTCATCTGCAACTTCCTTGCAGTTTCACCAGTTCCTAGTGGGTTTTGACAATGGAAAAATGCAAAATTTGATCATTCATGTAGAAATTTAGGGAGCTTTTATAATTTCCAAATAAGATGTCTGTATATAAAGAAGAAAATTTGCCGAAGTCCCAAGTACTATATATTCATTATGTTATGGTATTGAAAGGTTTTTGCCTTTTACTTATCTTGTGTTGTTTGTTTTAGACATTATCTTTTGAGGTATAAATTTTAGCTGTTTTTGCTTTGAAGAAGTTTGGAAACATCGTGGAGGGTTTTTCAGTCTGGATAGTCTAAACACTGGAGAGCTGTTTGAAGGCAATCATTCATTTCATGGTTTAATATTGTGGTCAGTTTTCAGAAACAGTTGTAGCTTCAGTCAGTATCTGTGACTAGAGGTGGAATTACAAGAGATCTAGGTGAAGATCTAGGTGAAACAGTAAATCTGCTAGAGAGCACTATCAGTGCAGTCAGAGGCTTCAGAATGAGCCATCCTCTGTCTCCTGCCTTGTCCTCCATCAGAGCCTCCAAAAGTGGTCAGTTTTGACAGGCCAGTTTACACACTGGGCCTATGGAGGGAGCTGAGAGGAGCAGGGCAGCCTTCTGCATGTGTTTCAGGCTTAGCTCTACACCAGACCAACACGCTGGGTTACAAGTGGTTATTGAAAATCTGCCCCTGCTTCTGTTCTTTCCTTTTGAGTAGCAGGCACTAATAAAGAATTTATACAACTGTTGTTATTAAAAAACACCAAAGCAACACAAACAGTTAAGTGGACCGTTACCAAGAAAATAAGGAATATTCTGTAAGCAGACATTCACATCCTTAATGGCAGCAGTCTCCCTCAGTAGAACTCAGATTCAAAATCTGAAACTTGAGAGCTGAAAACCCATAGTATGAAGGAGGAATTAAACTTGTTAAATTACAAAGGTACTGACAGTGTTGTCTTTCTCAGAAGAGTGAATTCTTAGAAAATGAAACAAGTTTATCTTCATATTAACTGCTTCAGCCTGCAATGGAGCTGTAGATTATACATTTTTAGTTTGTAACCCCTTACTATCTAACTCCTTGAAAGAGATTGGATTTGAAGAGGCTTTGTCATAGAGATCTGAAGGTGTACAACTAAAAGGCTTTTTAATTGGACCAGGCTACTTTGCTTTACTTGAGTGCTGCTCTGTTGTGGCTAAATCATAGTTGGTGGCATTACCATCAAGTGCTGAGCAGGTGAGTTGAGTACCTGAGGAACTGAGATGACAGGCCCACCAACACAGGGGCTGGAAGTGCTGACAGTCTGTTGTATGAATAGATGAAGTGGTTTAAGGACTGGGTAAGCAAGAATTATTCTCAAAGATGTTTTGCTGAGAAAAGAACTTGAGATTAATTTTGTATCTGAAAGTTAGTTCTAAGTATTTTGCTTTTCTCATTTTCCTTGTGCTATTTCTAAAGAAAGGAGTGTTCTTCCAGTTCAGGAAGCTGTTGTGGTTAAGAGGATTAATGGTTCCTTTTTCTTCAGTATGAAAGAATGAAGAGAGATCTGAAAAGTTCCTGTTTTCTGCTGAACCATTCCCTGGGCTTTTTTAAATTTTTTATTTTTTTTATTTTTTTTTTTTTTTTGTTGGTGGGGCTTTCAATTAGGGTCTGGGTCATTCTGTTTTGTGATGGAGAAGTTAATGCACCTGTAAACTGATCTTGCCCTCTGGTATGAAGTCAAAGGATGCCTTTTGGAGAAATTAAACTCTGTGCTGAGGACTAAAAAGTATTTTAGCATTCAGGAGACGAGAATTGGGCACCCATTAGTGAAAAAAGACCTGGGAAATGCTTGAAGAGTGTCGGTGGGTGAATTGAGGTTGGGTGATGGTCAGCAGCTTGTTTTCAGCCCCTGTGGAGAGGTTGGGAATGTGTTCCTGTGTCCGTGTGTCTGGACCAGCCAAATATCTTATTTGCGACTTTTATAAAGGAAAAATGTCTCAGGCTTTCAGCCTCAGCTTTAACTTAACTTGTGCTTTGTGATTTAACATGATTCTGATGCAGACGCTTTGAAAAGCAGTATTTTCACTTGTATTTTCCTTTATGTGTGACCTAATGGTTCAGGCAAGATAGCGGTAAGTTCATACTGAGTCTCTGGCCAGGTGCAGGGGGTCAAGAGGAGGCTTCTATGGGAAAAGGGCCAGTGCTGCCCCGTGGCACATATGGCTGGGTTTGACCAGCTCCACAGCTTATTCCCTGCAGGATGCAGCTGAGCCCAGCAGCCAGGCTGGTGCTGCCTCTGGGGGCAAAAAAGGGTGAAACACTTCATGGTGCAAGGAATAAGGGGAAAAAAATGTGAGACAAAACCTGAGGACACGAAGGTCAGAGGAGAAGGAGGCGGGGAGAGGGTGTTACAGGGACTGGAGCAGAGATTCCCAGTGACCCCTGGAAAGGACCACAGTGGAGCATGTAGTAGGACCTGTGGAGGAGACCATGCTGGAGCAGGAAAAACTCAGAGAAGAATGACTGGAAGTATGGGTATCATTCTCTCCACAGTGTGAGAAAAGTGAAAAAAAGCTCTGTGGGTTTGGAGAGACATCTTTTATTTCTTGGTGACTACTGCAATAAAAACCTTTTTAGAAAAACAACAAAAGATCTTTCAGTGACTTGCATGGTGGCATGAGAAAGTTAGTAAACACTTGAGGAAACTAGTAATTCCAGCTAAAGTTTCAAAGGGAGGAGAGAAGGTCAAAAGTCAAAAAACTAAACGTATCCTGAGAATTTTCTTAGAGAATTCAAAGGAAGTGGAGATCTGTTGCTAATAATACCAAAACCGTAATGGTTTGTTAATGTGCAAGTATTTAAGGATGGTCAGCCTGTCAAACTGGGACTCTTCAGTCTGAATACTTTCCCAAACAATCTGATTTCATTCTTTCAGTTCTTATGTTTGAAAGTCTAAAGTAATGCTTGTTAATTGTATGGGTTTATTCTTAATGCTTTTGTTCATTATATGTTTTTGTTCATTACATGCTTTCACAGAATCATAGAATTAGCTGGGCTTGGAAGAGACCTCCAAGATCATCCAGTCCAACCCTTGATCCAACCCCACTGTGATTACTAGATCACTTAAAAAAAAAATGGCTTTAATCTACTGCTGTAGTTCATATTGCATAAATTCTGAATACATATTTGTCTGTTTTAAGCTCTTACTGGGGCCCACTAACTGATACTTTTCCTTTAGTTGATGACTTCAGTGAGGAATCATCGTTTTATGAAATTCTTCCCTGTTGTGCCCGTTTCCGCTGCGGTGACCTCATTGTGGAAGGCCAGTGGCATCACCTAGTTCTGGTCATGAGTAAAGGCATGCTGAAGAACAGCACAGCTGCTCTCTACCTCGATGGACAGCTTGTTAACACTGTTAAGGTGATATAAATCTTTCAAACCTCATTTTTACTGCTTGGAGTGATTTTTCTGTGTGTGCATATTATATGCACAAAAAACATGAACAAAACAAACCAACGCCATCCCCTCCTCCCCCACCACCAGAAGAAAAGGCAAAAAAAAAATAATTAAAAAATGAAATAAACCCCCAAACCAAACAAAAAACCACACACAGAAAATGCAAACAAACACCAAAAAAACCCCAACAAACCAACCAACAAGCAAAAACACGAAGTGCAGAGCTTTAGGAAAAAAGGGGTCTTTCCTCACTACACCCCTCAGACCCAGCCCTAGTCCTCTTAAGAGGAGAAGATAAAAAGTGAACATGTTGCATGGAATGTGAGGCAAATGTGGCACAGCTATGCTGCTAACTAATTAGAAGGATCATAAAAAGCAGAAGATGACTTATCCCAGGACCATGTAGCAGGGTCTAAAACTGAATAATAGGAAGATTACACAGCTTTGCCAATCTAATCTTTGCCTGTAGAACAATCTGTTCAGGTTGTTCCTTTCCCAACTCTATTCCCACCCCAGAAATAACATCCCGAGATGTCCGGTGTTGTTATTGATTGTTGATAACACACCACAGTTAATTGTAAAGGTCAGTATCTTGTTGTTACGTGGAAGAAACTTGGAGGCCAAAAGCAGAGAGCATGGAAGATTGCTGTGGGCCTCTCCACTGAACACAGAGTATTCCCAACTCGTAAGAGATAACCAAACATCATTTGGCAAGGGTAGGCTTTAAGGGAGAAAGCAAAACATGGTGTGGGGTGTAAATTAGCTAATGTTACTGTACATAGGTACAACCATATGTTGTCTCTTAGTTTACCTTCCAGTATTCCTTTTGCAGAAAGAGGACTCAAGTAACTTGTTCTGCTGATAGCTGTGATGCATGAGCGTGTGTCTGGCCATCTGTTTTGTCATACATGACTACGTTCAGTAGCTGATAACAGAATTTTTACAATGCAGATAGAAAAGCCTGTGAGATTGTTATTGTCATTATATATAGGCCAGGATCTTACTCATGTATTTGCTTTATTGTTTGAAAAATCTTATCAAATTTAGTTCATCCCATTTGTACTTCAGCTCAAAACGGTATAATTACCAAAGGTATGTTTTCACTGGGCGAAAAAGGAGAAAGAGCACAACTTTGTGATTGTCGTACTGTTTTTTAAAAAAACAATGATGGTCATAGATCACCATGTTTTTAGAATCAAGATGCAGCTTCTTTAATCGTAGAATCCTCATATTTTTGCCCTGTGTTTCCATACACAGCTTCATCTTTTGAAAGCCACTTCTGGTCCTTGCATTCACTTTCTGTTTAATGTTTTTCACTGCCTATTTCAACACTGTATCAGAAGACCATATGTTACGTAGCAGCTGTTTGATACATCCCTAGGTGTGCAAAACCACTTTCCCAAATTTCTGATCTTGCCGCTGTACCTGTGCTCTCCCAGTGACTTCCCCACGTTTCTCTCCTTTACAGCTTCACTACATTCACAGCAGTCCCAGTGGCTCTGGTTCTGCCAATCCACCTGTGGTCAGCACTGTTTATGCCTACATTGGCACCCCGCCCGCACAGCGGCAGCTCTCGTCCTTGGTGTGGCGTTTGGGCCCCACGCATTTCCTGGAGGAGGTTTTGCCTGCCCCGGGAATCAGCACCATTTATGAGCTGGGACCAAATTACGTCGGAAGCTTCCAAGCAGTATATGTGCCATGTAAGTACGGTTCAAATGGCAGCTGGTAGCTTGGCCTGGGTTTAGCAGAATCTTTTGTGTGCAGAAAGAGGTGAGAGAGTATGCAGTGGCAGAGAGGAAAAGCTTCTTCATAGGAAGAAGATTATCATCCTCTTGAATAGCAGCTACTAGAGATCCAAATTACTGTTTTAACATACTTCTGGTAATTCTTGTACTGAAATATGATAGATAGAAGTGCTTGTATTCCTCGCCTCAGTTTTAAGCTAGTTAGAAATGCTTAAAGCTGTCATTATTCATACTGTATATTATATTTATCTGTAGAAAGTGAAATTAGAAAGGCATTTTAACCTGTCAGCTTCTGGTGATAACACTCATTTGCAAATCTGCAATCTATTCTGTACTTCACACACAGCTCTCTTGAAATGTCATTTGTAAGGCCCAAATGGGCCAACTGAGAAATAATGTTAAACAGGGAGAGATTGTGGTGCAGCCAGTAGTCTTTAAGTATTTAAACCTTTAAATATTTATAGCTAGCAAAAATGGGCAATTCTGTTAAATTTTGTAAGTGTTCTTCTCTGGAATTGAGGGAAGTGCAACACAAAAAGATTTAAATAACCTCTTTAGAAATGTGTGTCCATATGCCCTGTTTTTAAATATTCAGACACCCAAGTGAACTATTTTCACCCAAGTGAGATTTGACAGACTTGACTCTGTTTCAACAAATTATGTAGATGCCCAGCTTCTCTCTTGTTTCTGTGTTAGGTGAGGAGCCTTTGTGCTTTTTAAATTCCATTCATGTTGTTCACCAGGGTTGCACCTTTTGACCTGAAGGGAGCTGCAGAAGTGAATTTCTGTGTTGAGTTTTAAATGCTGAGTTTTGCATGCTTCCTCTGAGGTTGTAGACAGCTGTCAATCACAGTGCTTGCAGTGCCTCTCAAGAAGCATTCACTTTCAGAGCAGTGGATAGAAAATATGAAAGATACAGTTATCTATTCTTCTTGAATCTTTTCTAGTAAACCATTGTAGAAAGTCTTTTCACAGGCAAAGATGCAGATGTATCCAATACTTCTCTGGTTTTCGATTACTTGGTTTTCCTTCAGGTGGGAAGGGAAGTGAACAGCCCTTAGGCTGGACAATATCACATCTCAGCTATTCGTCAAATCTTTCCTCTCTACTTATTCTGCAATATAAATTTCTTAAGATTTTACTCTTGAAACTGAAAAGGAAAACACTGCTATTATTGAAATGTACTTTTATTTTGTTTCAAGGCAAAGACTCGAAGTCTGAAGGAATCCATCCATCTCCAGTATCTTTGGTACCAGAAGAGAAGGTGTCTTTTGGTCTCTATGCACTGTCAGTTTCTTCATTTACAGTAGCAAAAATAAGGAAAGTTTACAACAAGTTGGATAGTAAAGCTATTGCCAAACAGGTATGTTGGGAAATCAGTTGGTTAATCTGTGTGACTTGTTTTTTTTCTTTTAACTTCTTTGAAGACAATTTAGTCAATGCAACCAGGAACAATAAGGTACTTCTCAGGAAAGTTGTCCATGACTGCAGTGTTTGGGGAGGGAGAGGGAGAGAGGAGGAGAAAGAGGAAGACCGTACACCTGCATTTTATTCATATTCTTGAAATTACTCCTAAATTTTATACGCATTCTTGTATTTACTGTTAGCTATGTATCTTAGCACCTTCTGGAGGTATTTGGGTTTTTAATGTGGATGATGGTTGTTCTTCTGTTGGAACACAGTTAAGATTGTATTGTTGAACAATATTTCTGCTGTTGCAGATGAACAGAACTGTTAGCTTACTCCTGTGGCTGTGATTCAGATCTGGGAACCAGAACATTAGTTTACTTTTTTCTTCAAAGTACATTAAAAATCAGTGCATTTTTTGTTCAAAAGACCATCAATGAGGAGGAAAGGCTGAGACTTGGGCTGACTCAACCTGAACAAGAGGCTTCAGGAAGACCTTATGGGAGCCTTTCAATACCTGTGGGAGGCTTACAAGAATAGTGGAGAAAGACTTTTTACCAGGGCCTGTAGTGGTAGGACAAGGGGCAGTGGTTTTAAACTGGAACAAGCTGGATTTAGATTGGGCATCAGGATGAAAGTTTTGATGATGAGGGTGGTGAGGCACTGGAACAAATTGCCTAGAGAAGCTGTGAATGCTCAGTTCCTGGAAGTGTTCAAGGTCAGTGTTGGGTGGTGCTTTCAGCAGCCAGATAGAGTGAAAGATGTCCTTGCCCACAGGAGGTGGATTGAACTAAATTAATTTTTAAATGTCCCTTTCAACCCAAACTCATTCTGTGGTCTGGTGGGGTTGTTCTGGAAGTTAGATTAATCTTCCCTAAACTTTGGAGACTGGAGATTTCTTAACTTCAGAGAGTATCTTAATGATTCTAGTTCTGTTTTATTATATGTTACTCTTTATCACAGGAGAAAATACACAAGTTATGTCTAGGCTTGCATTAAAAAAAAAAATCTTCACTTCAGCCCCTGCTTTTTTTTCTTGTTTTCTTCAGCTGGCGATTTCTTCTCACGAAAATGCCACGCCTGTGAAGCTGCTCCATAACTCAGCAGGGCATTTGAATGGACCAGCACGCTCCATTGGTGCAGCTTTGATAGGGTATTTGGGTGAGTTGAGTACTGGAGAATTATGTTTAAAAATGATTAATTACTTGTCAATAAGAACTTAAATCTAGAAGATAAATCGTGTAATTGATGAATGGTGCATTGTTATGTTTATTGAACATTTTTTTATTCCATGGACATACTGTTTTGGTTTTTTTTGCTAACATCGGATGCTTGTTTCATTTGTATGATGTATCATTATGAAAATATACTTAATCACTTTGCCTTAGGTCATAAACTATTTTCCAGTGCAACATATTTCCTTCACATGCTCTTCTGAGGTGTCATAGTTCTTCTAGTGACATTCTTTTTGTAATTCAAGCAATGCTAAAATGCAAAATACTTTCATATTTTCACAATTATTTCCTGAAGAAATTATATTTTATTTTATTCTAATTTATTTTCTTTGCCTGTGCTCAGGAGTAAGAACATTTGTGCCCAAGCCTGTTGCCACTACACTGCAATACATTGGTGGAGCTGCTGCTATTTTGGGACTTGTAGCCATGGCATCAGATGTAGAAGGGTTGTATGCAGCTGTAAAGGCCTTGGTCTGTGTGGTAAAGAGCAATCCACTGGCCAGCAAAGAGATGGAAAGAATCAGGGGTTATCAGGTATGTAAGAAATGTCTTAAAACAGATCACACTGATTGAATTTCACTGTCTGTCACAGCAGTTCCCATGGAAATTCCCTGCTGTATTGTAGTAACCTGAGTGCCTGTTCTTAAATTTAGTGAACTCTTGGCTAATTAGCACAGATGAGTTATTTAGGATGGCTTTTAAAGGAGGGGGGGGTATTTTTTTGCTAAGCCATTGTGCACTTTTAGCTGCTTTGCTGACACTGAGCCTACATTAACAGCACTTAAGAACACAACTGTGCTTAGATGATTCTTTTTCCATGATTTTTGAACCCATCTCTGCAAGCCTGGGAGCTTCTCTCTCTCTGATCTGCCAGCAAGAGAGGAGGATAGGGACACGTGAAAACTGAACAAGTGGACTCCTAGAATCATCATTCTGAGGAGACTGCACAGACTTTATAGTTGATGACGCTGTTTGCTTTCAAGCTGAATCAGGATGGGGAAAGGGCAGTCAGTTATGCAGAAGGATTGGTTGACTGATTTGAAAAGATCTTCACATGAGCAATGAATTTTATGTTCCTCATGAAGACTGCTTTACTGAAATGGAAAGTTCTGTGGTTTGGGCAGTACATTTACAGACCTTGTAGTGCTAATGCCTGGTGTAGATACATCAAAATATTTTATTCCAAGTAGCCTGTTGCAGACCTTGGCTTACTTTAGACCAAACAACCCAAGACAGTGTCCTCCTTGTACTGTAAGTAGTCAGTGGATCATCACATATGACCTTACATTCCACTTGTATTGACATCACCAAATAGTGTGGTTTGAGAGAGATTCTTAAACTGTGATGACTGCCAGAGAGCTGAGAGGTGGGTGTCTGTGTGCACCTAATCCTCAGGGCCTAGATACTGTCTGCAGTGTAGAACAGATGTTTTATGAGCCGGAGGGTGTCCTGGATATGCCCTTTTTGTAGCCAACTGTAATGGCACTTTCAAGCTCTTTTATCCAGATGTACTTTAAGGGCCTTCTAAGAAGGGATGCAGACATTCATCTCTACTTTTTGTGCAACATTGCTGTGTGCTCATTGGCTGCTAATTCCTTTTCTGTTTAATTGTTCCAGTTGCTGGCAATGCTGTTAAAGAAGAAACGATCCCTTCTGAACAGCCACATCCTCCATCTTACCTTTTCCTTGGTGGGAACTGTTGATAGCGGGCACGAGACATCCATTATTCCCAATTCTGCTGCCTTCCAGGATCTGCTCTGTGATTTTGAAGTATGTAAAGCTGCATAGAGAAGTGGTGATGATGCTGGATAGTGATTACCTTAAATACTGAACAACAGCAAACTAGGTTGTTATCCTGACAACTTACTATTTCTTACATAGTACAGTAAAGCAACTGAGCAACAAGATTATTGGTGACTTTTCCTGCTGAAATGGCTTGAATCACTGCAGAAGAGCTGAATGGGTGCCACAGATGTTTCTGCTTTTTGTTGTTCTAGAGGGTACATTTTGTGGTTTTTAGTTCATCAACTTCTTTTAACCTTTGCCTTCTACTGCAGTGTGTGCATCAAGGCATGAAAAGTGCACTGAAAGTAACAGTAATAGGTAAATTTTCAACAGAAAACATGGTAATCACAGAAGTAGTAAGGGAGTTAGAATTCTTCTTGCATAACCTGTGAAATATTTAAGTGTTGCTTTGTTAAACTAAGGAAAGTAGCAAAGTTCAGAAGGAAATGCTAATGTGGTAGAGGCTGATAAATGATTCGTAGATCTCGCCCTTTAGCGTTTGCTCCTTTGGCATTATCTGTACCTAACACAGACCGAGTAAAAGAATTCTGACTCACATATACTAAAATAAATAAATAAAAATACTACTACCACTGCTAAGCCTAGTTATAGATACTGACTTAATATCACAAGTCTGTCTTGCACAAATGACTTTACAGACTTACCCATTTCCTTTTTTTAGATGTCTATTTGAGTGTTTCAGAGCACTCCTGGGAACTTCATGGAAGAGTCTTGTCTATGAAAAAAGCTCCTGCTGCTTACTATAGCATTTATTTTAATAAAATCAGCTGGTCTTGTTAAATTTGCTTTTTCTCGACCTCTTCAATGCACCCAATGTCCCCACTTGTCAAAATCAACAATATGCTCTAATTGTGGCACATAGAAAGAGGAAGCCTCTGGTTTTTTAACCTTAGTGGGGTTCTAAAACAGAGGAAATTTGTCATCCAACAAAGTTTCCTTTTTTTTTTTTTTAAGTGCAATGTTAAAACTAAGAATAAGCTTGTGCTGTGTCTAAGCTTAGGTTTTTCAGTGTCAGGTAACTAGTTAATCTTTAACAAACCTTGTAAGTTACAAAATGCTTCCTTTGTCCTCAGAAAATTAAACATAGACTTAATAGAAGTTACTACATCTACAAGAGACGATGTTTGTAGTAGAGCTCTTAAGTTAGGTGAAAAGAGAAGAGTGTGAATCACAGCCCAACTCCTTCTACAGTGAGGCTGTAAATGAATTCTGCTGAAGTGTACTCTTCTTTTTTTTTTTTCCCCTTTTTGTTTTCTTCCTCCCATAAAAGAACCAGCTGAGAAATTTTATCAGTGGCATATAGTCACTCAGAAGCAACTACAAAAGATCCAGTTTCATGTTGTTTAGTTCGTGCCTGTCTCTTTTTTCCCTGAAGACCAAGAACAACTGGGGAATTAATACACTCAGCAGATTAAAAAAATTTTAAAATGTGCAGGCAGTAGGTCTGTGAGTCAGTAAGAAGAAACTTTTTTTTCTTAGTTGGGTTTTTTTGTTTGTGGGTTGGGGTTTTCTTAAAATTATTTATTTTTTTCTGCATTCAGAAATCAGTGACCCAAGCATTTCACTTAAGTTGGATAAATTATGTGTTCTTACTCATGCATAACTGGAAAATTAAAGGATTTGTTCTCATAATTTTAGATTATAAGATTAGAAGAAAAGCAGAAGCTAGAAGGCTTTTCATTTAAGCCAGTTTTATACACCAGAGCACAAGTATTAATTATGCTTTGTTCAATAGTAAGTCAACTTTAAGACTTACAGCTATAACGGTGAGCTTTCTAGGTTTTATGTCTTTTATTCCTTCTATTGATTGAACAACTGATTTTTTTTTTATTTTTCTTTTGGAGAGGGAATCTGAATAATTTAAGTGCAGGAAATGCTGGGCAAAAAAAAGTCAAAATCAGGGAAGACCTTGAGTTTAATCTAGGCAGAAGAGAGTAAGTTAATTTTACAAAGACAAAAATCCTCAGTTAAGCCAAATAAACTTAACACAGCATTTCACATCAGCACTGATAACTGCTTTGCACTGTCTGTTCCAGATAGTTGTGTAACTTTTGTCTAGAACTCTTTGGAAGTTTTCAGCATGATACTCTGACAGAGAATATGAATGTTTGGAAGTGTGTGGTTCTTTATGGCCAGGTAAATAGTTGTGTGCAGGAACGGTTTTAAATCTCTTCAAGCCTTTCATAACCTTTGGTACGTTAATGTCCGGTTTTGCACCAAACACATCATTGTTCTGTATTTCAGGTCTGGCTTCATGCACCCTACGAGCTTCATCTGTCACTATTTGAGCACTTCATTGAACTTCTCACTGAGTCAAGGTATGAGCCAATGCAAGCCTCATAATGAGACTTACTTAGGTAACATGTAGAGGATGCCCCAATTTTAAATTGCCACCTTCTTTCCTTCCTTCTTGCAGTGAAGCAGCAAAGAACGCGAAGTTAATGAGGGAATTCCAGCTCATCCCAAGACTGCTCCTGACTCTCCGAGACATGTCTCTGTCCCAGCCCACTATTGCTGCAATTAGTAATGTGCTGAGCTTTTTGCTTCAAGGCTTCCCCAGCAGCTATGACTTACTCAGGTAGCCCACACCTGTGATAGTTCTCTCTTTCCTGTCTTTATTCTGTTGGCGATCTCTGTCAAAAATACTTAATGGTCATATGGCCATGGAGTGTGTAATGTGGAATGCTCATGTTCTGGTTCTCTTTTACCTTCTCAAAGAACTAGACTGAACTAGACATAGCCAGTATCTTAAAGCCTTGATTTGCATATTATTTTCAGTTTGTATCTGATCAAGTATGACTGGATTAACAAATTGGCTTAATGTTCTACAGGTGAGAAGTTAAGGGTGCTGAATTGCAGCTCCCTTGTTCATGTGAAGCACTGAGCACTTCTCTTAAATACCATTATTGAATATTGAATATTATGAATATTACTTGAGATGAGCTATAATGATACTTCAGGTTAAAGTGCAGTTTTAATTACTATCGTGAGTGAAAGGTTTAGTTACAGATTTTTTCTTAATTATCTCAATATAAAAAAAATTATTTAAGACTGTCAGATACGGTACCATTAATTCAGACTGATGGAAATTATGCAAATTATTGCAATTCAGATGTACAGGAGTATTTGAAATGCTTTAAAATTAATTGAATCCCAAGATAACTTGGTTTTTCTCATCTCCCATTTCATTATAAAGAAAATGAATAAAATATTGCAGGGCTTGGGTGTTCTTTTCATATAAGTGGTCATGTTTTCAGTTTCTCGCTGTAAGTACAATTAAAGGTATCAGAAGCCTCAACCTGAACATCTGACCTGTCTTTGTTTTAATTATACAGAACAAAAAAATAACTCAAGAATAAACCCATTGATTTTTAAGCTTAAATGGTTACAGAACAGATTATAGGATGTCTATCTGAATTTTCCTTGTTTTCCTTCCTGGAATAAAAAATGAACAATATTGCATAACTCAGGAAAAGTTACACTGGCTAGGGATCATTTCAGGTTAGTTGCAGCAGAAAGAGGAATATATTGCATCTCCTTTCTTTGACTACATCAACGTCTTGTCATAGAAACCCACGACCTTGTGTTACATAACCTTAAGCTGTAGACAGAAATGTTATTCCACAGTTGAATAATCACTGTAGTAATTGATGAAATAATTGTTCATCTGTAAGGGGTTGAGAATAATGTTTTTGTTCTCTTTAACTTGAGGTATTTGTTTTAGGACTTGGTGGTATCTCTGTTTCCTTCCTTGAATCTTTGCATTTTCATAAGAGTCCCTTACCTGCAGACTTGTCTGCAAAGATTCCATTAATTACTACAATTTAATTTGGGTTTTGGCTAGCTGCTTTGATCAGAGATGATTTTCTTCAATCTTTAGACATGAGAAAGCTAACATTTCTGGATATCAACCTGTCACTAGTGTCACAGCTTTATATTTAAGGTGAATTATTGATAGATGAGAGTGCATCTGTCATATCAATGAGTGATGTTTTTTCTATATACATCAAGGTTTGGACAGTTCATCTCTTCCACTTTACCTACGTTTGCAGTCTGTGAGAAGTTTGTGGTCATGGAAATAAACAATGAAGAAAAGCTTGACAGTGGTAAGTGTTGCCATCTCTTAGAAGCAGTAGAATAAAAATACTTTGTGATCTCTTCTGTGCTTGCACACATGAAACGTAGAAATAGTGTCATTAGCAATGTCATAATTTTGTTATAACCTGGCTGCCAGTTAGTAATGGAACTTTGGTTTTCAGTATTGAGTGCAAAGCAGAGCAAAACCCGTTTACTTTTCTTTTGTTTTCTTCATTTAACACTGTGTGGTTTTGTTCTCTTTCCTTCTCTTGTTCCTTCAAATCAGCTGTGCATCTCTGCTTCTTTGTGGGGAAAGGGGAAAAAAAAGACAACTGGTTACTAGGTGCATCTTGCCTCCAGGTGTGGGAGAAGAGAAAGAATTAACTAAGACAGCCTAAATATTTTTCTTAGCCAAAAAGAAATGATACTGTCCTTCAGTAATTTTTATATTGAATTTTTTGAGACCATTTCTACCCTTGTTTTCCTTAAGATAAAAGGCTTATGCAGTCGCATTTTCAGTCAGTCTTCCTGAACAGAAATGTTTTACTCCCACAGCAGATGTCACCCAAATAACTAGAAGGAGTACCTAAAGATCCTATGTTTCTGCATCTCTTGGGAATATACTGGTGAACAGGGACAAGTGGGAGAGAAGTATTTCTGCTTTAAAGTTAGTTTTATGGGTCTGGTTTCCCAAAGAATAAGGTTTGGGCAGTTTGCACATTCTGGAGAGAGACTTTCCACGAGGGCACGTAGTGATGGGACAAGGGGGAATGGCTTCAGACTGAAAGTAGGTTTAGATTAGATACTAGGAACTGACTTTACAGTCAAGTGGTGAGGCTCTGGAACAAGTTGTCCGGAGAAGTTATGGAATCCCCATCCAGCCAGGCGGAAAGGGACCTGGGGGTGCTGATCGACAGGAGGCTGAACGTGAGCCAGCAGAGTGCCCAGGTGGCCAAGAAGGCCAATGGCATCCTGGCCTGGATCAGGAACAGTGTGGCCAGCAGG
>JAWMRA010000130.1:13046787-13096065 GCA_035584735.1 Pseudotriccus pelzelni
TCTTCTCCCAGGCAATCAGCAGTAGGACAAGAGGGCACAGACTCAAGCTCTGCCAGGGGAGGTTTAGGTTGGATATTAGAAAGAAGTTCTTTACAGAGAGATTCAGCCATTGGAATGGGCCTGCCCAGAGAGGTGGTGGATTCACCGTCCCTGGAGGTGTTTAAGATGAGGCTGGATATGGCACTGAGTGCCATGGTCTAGTAATCACAGTGGGATTGGATCAAGGGTTGGACTTGATGGTCTCAGAGGTCTCTTCCAACCCAGTTAATTATATGATTCTATGATTTTATGATTCTTGGAAGTATTCAAGGACAGGTTAGGTGGGGCTTTGAGCAACCTGCTCTACTGAAGTGTCCCTGCCTATAGCAGAGGCGTTTGGAACTACATGATTTTTAAAGCTCCCTCCCAACCCAAACCATTCTGTGATCCAGTGGGATTCATCATTATTCTGCTGTGCCTCACCTCTTCCTTCTCAATACTTTTGCTTTATGTGATCTTAATGATTAAATTTGAGCTTTTTAATAAAACAGAAGGTGTGGATATTGCATAGACATCTAGATTGGTATTCTCACTGCAGGCCAGCCATGATTTTTTTTTTTCCAAGGCTAACCACAGCCTGAGCTGGTTTTTGCCTGTCTGGGGGACTGAAGAACCTTTGGGGAGAAATTCAGGATGTGGCAGGAATGGAGAGAGAACCCTTTGAGGCAGAGGACAAGAAATTTTTAGGCTAGTGGTGTTCACCAGTTCTGCTGTATTTCTGCCACAGAAGATGCTTTGTGTCTGCGTCTTGTGCACAAAACCTTGGCTCAGAAAATATCCATTTATCTGTCTTTATTTTTGCACATGTTGCCTCAAGTTGTTTACTGATTTTACATAATGTAAAAGCATGGCCCTCTTCTGATAGTATAAGGTACAGAAGGAGGAATTTGCAGAATAACTGTAAAGCTAGTCCTGAGCTGCATGGATTGGCTTGGCTGCAGTAAGTGTGTTTTTCAACTGATTGTGAGCTTGGGGATCTGTTGAAAGGAAAGGAAACTAATTTTTCTCTCCATTTCTTAGATTTGGAGGGATTTGGGAAGTATCAGGGTTCCCACCCACCCAGCTTTCAGAATACTCAATGTTCATTTAGTTACCATGTTATGCAGTTTTGAGAGAAAGGAGGGGAATGTGAAGGGGTGGTATTTGCTTGGTTTTGTATCTCTGCCCGCCAGGAGCGACCACTTTTGTTTAGATTATTGTCTGAGGAGCTGTGATTCCCTTTTACCTGTTCTTCAGACTGCCCAAACTGTGTGTGACAGTGGTAATGGGGCACCAAATGCTTCTCGGCAGTGTATGTGCACTTAAGTACACCTTCCTTTGCTATGGATGGAATTTATGAATAGCCTTTAAAATACCCAAGTTTCAACAACCTAATTTTGTTTTTATTTTTTTGGTTTTCATAATATTTAGGAACAGAGGACGATTTTGGAGGACTTGTTTCAGCTAATCTTATTCTGCTACGGAACAGGCTTTTAGATATCCTTCTGAAGCTTCTATATACATCTAAAGAAAAGACAACTGTTAATTTGCAGTAAGTACAAAAAAGCCCCTCGAGATAGAGAAAGGTTATAATCTTTTATTTCAAGGGTGAGAATTACACAGCCCCCATTTGATTCACTGAATTACCTTTAAGTATGCTAGTAGGGATGGAATACGTGATTCATGGTGCTGTTTTCTCATAACTTCGTGTGTGGCTTGAGAGAAAATAAAATCTGTCAAAGAGAAAACTTGTGTTTTTAGAGAAGTGGGTAATCAGCTTCTCGTTTGGTTGAGATCGAATAGCTCCAGGAGGGGTTATTGTTAGGATCATTGACTGTAGAATGCCCCTTAGTTACTTAAAATTGCACGTGAGGGAAGAATAATACTTCAGTTTAATGAGTCTATAGAGTCATATGGGAAGTTAGAGGAGACATTGAATCACTCTCAAGTTAAACCTTGACAAAATAGAGCTTTCAACTCAGTAGTCTGTCTGGAGTGTGTTGGTAGGCGTTTTGGGAATATGTGGAATCTGGAGTTATGTAGTGATTGACTGAGCATTGATGGACACACAACCCAAAGCTGTTTAAGCTTTTCAGGAATACTGCTTTAAAAAAAGGGAGAAAAACCCACGTATTTTCAGGTATTTCCAAGCAACTCTTCCTGTAATAAAACCAACCAAACAACCTTCCTTCACTTTTTTTAATGCCATTTTATTAAGAAGACTTGTGAAAACTTCCTGTATGGCTTAATAAAAAGTTTCCAGTTCAGAATTCCATATTTGTTATCACAAGCAACAATTAGAGAAATACTATGCAGTATAATAGTCCCAGGAGCTGTAGTTAGTTTTTCCTTTCTTCTGAATAAATACAACTTACCTATTCCATCTAACAAGATTCACTGAGTGACATTTTGTAGCAAACTTACCCAAGGATTCGGTTAACTCTTGATAGATCTGAATTTGCTCTTGAAGTTTGCCCTGAACTGGAGGACATTGTTTTTTGCTGTCTAGTAGGAAACTAAATGCTGTAAAATGTGACCTTTTCTTCTTTTACTCTCTTTACTTAGGGCTTGTGAAGAACTGGTCAAGACACTGGGTTTTGATTGGATTATGATGTTTATGGAAGAACATCTGCATTCCACCACAGTCACAGCAGCCATGCGAATTCTTGTGGTCCTGTTGAGTAATCAGTCCATCCTTATCAAGTTTAAGGAGGGTCTCAGTGGTGGAGGCTGGCTCGATCAGACGGATTCTGTCCTGACCAATAAGATTGGTACTGTGCTAGGTATGCATCTCAGCTCTTCGGGATTTAGGGATCACTGGGAGCGCCTGTGCTCGTGTGTTGAGGAGGGGGGTTATTGTATGAATGCTGTCTGGGAAGTGCATCCTTTCTCTTACTGTTTCTGCTGCAATCAAAATCTTCTCCTCATTTTTCTTAAAACTAAGAATTACGGTTTCCTAGGCAAAAGGGAGCGGTTTTACAAAACTGCCCTCCAGCTGACATTGCATAGATGTCATTGTAGTTCAGTTCTAGCTCACAAAGCCCATGCAGCCCATTGGTTTTTTCTGTTATCATGGTAAGGTTAAATATGTCCCGTGGGCAGGCACATCTAAGCCATAGATGCAAAGGTAGTATAGCATAGCACCTTCTGTACACAGCTGACAGAGATTCAGTAAAATTTACTGGTTTGTTTACTTGTATTACTTAGAGCATCATGTGGTGTTATACCCGAGCTGCTTTGTCTACTGAGTTCTGTGTCAGTCAGATTTACCTGTTTGGACTTTTATTACCTTGAGAATTCCTGTCTTCGTGGTATCATCTCAAGGTTTCTTTCCCTCTCCTATGTTCGTCCATACGCAAACATGCTCTCTGTCTTATTAAAGACTTTTTTACACGTTCTTAAAACCTCATTTATCAGGCTTATCAGACCTCTCAGTTACCCCATGTGAGCTAGAATTCAGTGTCTAACACTTCAGTCTGCAGGACTCATTTTGAGCATCTCTCAGCTGTCTGAAACGCATATCCAAACGTCTGAAGTAACAGATGTCAGTTTTTCGTAGACAGGTGTAGTGGCAATTTCCAATGGACCTGGGGGTTTTTTCAGTCCAAATAAGATGGAATTTTTTAGATTTTTTTAGTCCATTCAGGCCCTGGTGCAAACACACTGAATGATGTTAAATGGGAGTCTTTCAGGAGCTTGAGTAGCCTTTAGACTACAGGACTGGTATCATAGTACTTTCAGCTCAATGCTGTTCCTAAAGTAACTGTGCAAGGAGCCACCTCTCTGTGTTGCAGCAGTATATGATCTGTTTCTGTGCCGAAGGCTTTTCTTAATTGTTTTATTATGAAGAAATAATTGTGAAGTGTTGTTGAAAGTGATCTTACTTCAGGAAGAGGGCTCTTGCTGAAATGAAAGTATAAAAATATTTTAAAAATGGGGTTTTTTTCTGCTTTGTCACTTTGATAGGTTTCAAAGTATGCCATCTTGTTATTTTTTTTTCATAAATAAAACTCTCTGTTAAGCTTGTGTGTTTACAGTTTCCCATAATATATCCCTTGGGATATTCAGCTAGGAGCGTAGGGTGGTTCTTTGCGTTAATAATTAGGAAGATTAAGGAAAATAGTGTTTCTGAAGCTATATAACACATGCAAATATTTATTGTTATCACAAAAAACACCTGTTGTTTGACTCATTTTGATTAATGTTATGTATTTCGTTTAAGAAACAATTTTTGCACAAGTATTTCCCTTGCATGGTTGTGCCTTAAAAGCTTGAAAACCATTGGTATTTTAGGGAATAGACTGTTGTTTATTCAGTGTCTGGTTTAAACGTCCAATAACATAAACACTTTCTTCAGTCACAAAATCTCTCTAAATAGGATTTTGATATACAATCACATTTGAAGAACATTTGCAGAGTTTTCCTGTTTTTCTTATTATAGTATCACTTTATTGAATCCAAGCTAGACTGTGTCCAAGCAGATATTTTTAAACTTGTCTCATAACTGATAGTGACAGATTATCTAATTTTTTTACCCTGTATTTTTTTAGTAAATCATAACATATTCGCTCCAAAATTTCTCACGGAATGAAATACGACCCATTTTTGTTGAAGGTTACAGATGGGATTCCCACAACTTTGTAGCACAGATTTCATTGGTCTGATTCCTGATGGATGTTTTCTGTTTAAAAAGACAATTTCTGGTGGAAAGCGTATCTGTGTGTGAGTCTCAGAAAAACAACCTGACCTCTGGCAGTGCCAGAAGAATAGCTCACTCTGCTGATGTGGAAACTGAACTGTCTTCCTGCCTTCTTCCTTACTTGAAAATAAGAGCTTCTGCCATGCTGATGTTTTGTTTGGTGGGGTTTTTTTGTTGGGTTTTCTTTTTCCTTCATTAAAGAGGAAATTCAAATACCTAGGTATCTGCAGGTTCACAAACGGTGGCTCTGGCAGCACTTAAATTAAACAAAATAAGAGCTCTTAATGCTTAGTACCAGCTGATTAATCATTAACAAAACATCTGAAATAAGATGCCCCTGAGACATCTTTGGAGAAAAATTAGCTGCCCACAGACTTAAATGGGCCATGGAATTACTGCTTGGTAATATAAATCTGTAACTGAGATTAAAGTGATAACTTCCCTCTCAGCCAGCAAAATATCTTTTTTTCAAAAGCTTGTGTATTTCAGAAGTCAGAAATTGTGGTCACAGCCAGAAATGGGATCTGTGTGTATAAGCACTAGCATTAGGCAGTCTGTATGGAGCAGTGTCATCTGTGTGGTACTGGAAGGCAATCATTTCCTTTTTATTATTATTTTTAATTTTTTTAAAAAATTAGACATCTGAAGCAGAATGGTGGCATATGTGTGTGGCAGTCTGTATGCACGCATTTATTTTTTACAGCATCAGTTTCTGAGGAGGCACCCTCTCAAGTTCACTAAGTGGGTAAGAGTGATCTTCACGGGCAGTTCCCTATTAACACTCTTGTCTTTGTGTGTTGTTTTTTGTCTTAGGGTTCAATGTGGGCAGGAGTGCTGGTGGCAGATCAACGGTCCGGGAGATCAACCGGGATGCTTGTCACTTCCCAGGCTTTCCCGTTCTGCAGTCCCTTCTCCCGAAGCACACTAATGTACCTGCACTCTATTTCCTTCTCATGGCCCTTTTCCTGCAGCAGCCAGTCACTGAACTGCCTGAAAACCTGCAGGTCAGTGCACCTGTCATCAGCAGCCAGTGTAATCAGGGTTGCCAGGTAGGGATTGTCTAGTAAGATGTAAATGTGGTTCTGTCTGTCATGAAAGAAAATAACGGATTAACCAGACCTCCTCCTTCTTCTCTGCAGCTGACTCCGTCTGGGTGTGGTGTTTAGTGCTGAGCTGTCTGGGGTGGGAGGACACGGTACCCTGGGGAGGATGTGGAAGCCAGGCTGTTATGGCTTAGCTGTCACTAGTGTCATTTTGGTCCATTTTGGGGTCAAATGAGAAGCAAATCCCCAGTTCAATCTGATGTGGTATGGGCATTGAAGGGGACATAATTTTTTCTTGCTTTCTTTGGTTATGGAATTTTTTTGTGGTTTTTGTTTTAAGAAGTAGAGTTGCTATGTTAAAGAGGGTTCACAAGGTTACAGACAAAACAAGGTAGCTTTTATTTCAAAGAGTCTCTGTGGGGTTTTTTTTAAGGAGACAAGCCAGTTTTTGCTGGAAAATGTCGGTTGCTCTTATATTCTGAGCAGATTGATTTTAGGCTTGTTTGAATTTGATGTAAGTGAGTAGATATTATATAGTATACAACAGAGTCCTAGAAAGCCTTAGGATAGTGTTTTATGAAGAAAAGCCACACTCAAGATAGGCAAAGTGCCTGTTTAGAATGGATGCAGTGCTAACACTTATTTATCAGTGAGAACTGGAAAGTAAAAGTTTTCGGACCAGGTGCTATTCTGCCTGCCTGTGTTCTCAAGAGCAATACTTGACAGCACATTCAGCTCTATGCTACTATGAAGCAGATGCATGAAGCTCACTCATCTGCTTACAGCACTGAAATATGACACTGTTAAATCAAAACTAAATTCAACTCCTAAATCTAAGTGCAGGAGGTGGGAACTTTGTCCTGTTTTATTTTGTAATTGATTTAATTATTTAGACTTCCTGGAAATTGCAACTTGATTTTTTTGTGCTGTTTGTATCTTTTTTTTTTTTTCTTCTGTGGAATACCATGTGAGTTTTACTGCTAGATGTGAGTGAAGTAAACTGAGGGGATTGTGCAGCACCTGTGCTCTTTTGTTTCAAAATAAATACTTGGAGAAGAGTTGCAGTTACATTAACCCTTTGTTGAAAGAAATTTTCTTTGGTGACATATGACTTTCATATGAAACTTGTGGTGATAAAGTTTGAAGGATGCAAACCAATATTTTAGATACTGCCAAATGAGTGCACTCTGTATGTAATAAAAAGCAGTATCCAATTGCATAAGAGAAAGGGATTATTTCATGTCTTCTTCTCTTTCACCCCTTACAGTTTGATTTAGACTCTATTTGGACATTCATATTTGGAGTTCCTGCCTCCTGTGGCACTGTTACCTCTTCAATACACAGCGTTTGCACGGAAGCTGCCTTCTTGTTATTGGGAATGCTGCGGAGCATGCTGAATTCTGTAAGCATAAAAAAATTTTGCTTGTATTTGAATATTATGAGTTGTTTGAGTGTGTCACGTGGTGAAAAGCCAAATTAGAAAAACTGAGGTTTTGTGAAGTGTCACGACAAAATCAGCCGTGAGATAGGCTCGTAATACTTGGGTGAAAACTGTCATTTTAGTGGGTTATTCTACGTTACTTTTTTCCAGTTTCTGTGGAAATATTGGTGGCCACAAAAAGGCTGGGCTTTTTGTTTAGCAATTAAAACTAAACAAGAAAGCAGAAGGATAAAACGTCCTTGGCAGAGATAATGGCATTTCTTTCCCAATTAACATCGTGGGGGAATGTTAGAGAGACTATATCCCATCTGCTCAGAGCTATGCGAGTTGCAGATTTTGTACATGAACCTTCCACATGCAGAGAAGTCCCCTGACTGTGAATAGCCACATGCTGGAGGAAATGAATTTACTGCCAGAAAAATGTGTCATCTTCTCATCTTTGAATCTAATGTCAAGAGTAGTGGAAGTTGGTCTCTCAGTGGGAAAATTCTTTATTTCCTTGAAGCTGGAGTGTGTTATCTGTTGAAAATTATCTCACCAAATTTTTTAAAAACAGCACCTGTCTGGTGGTCGCCTGTTTGGTGGGCATGTGTTTGTGATGTGCTCATGATTGTGCTTGCATGATTCCCCCATGCTAACATGTTTAGAAGGATCTTCTGGACATGTGTGCTGGTTATGCCTTCCTGACCTGCTGCAGGGCACAATCCTGTTGTCACAGGGTCTGTCTCTTACTGGTGGTCTGTCATGGTGCTTGGTCACATGTTTGATCGGATATTTATTGTATGGTGACATGCTCAGATGTGTGTTCTGTCACACTGAGTCAGGTTTGTGTTGGTGATGTGCTCAAACTCATTTTCTGTCACTTGTTTGATCAGATAGTAGGTCACATGTCCAGCCACCGTGTCTTCACTTGGGTGTTCTGACAAGTCCTTCAACACGCATTGACACGTTCTCGATGTGCTTTTCATAGCTGGTCATGTGCTTGGCCCCCTATTCAATCACTTATTTCTGCTCTGCTTGAACAAGTGCTTGTCCATGTGGCTGATCATATTTGGCCCCATCTTTGGTCACGTCACATCGTGTATGTCATTGCATGTTTGACAGCGTGTTTGATTGCATATTTGACCCTGCAGCTTCTCTTCCTTTCTGAAATAAGCATTCTTCAATTAGTACTATCTGTGCTAATCTGGTGTTTGTTTTTCAACCCAGCCTTGGCAGTCAGAGGAGGAAGGCTCTTGGCTTCGAGAATATCCAGTCACCCTGATGCAGTTCTTTCGGTATTTGTATCACAATGTGCCAGACCTCATTTCCTTGTGGATGAGTCCAGAGTTCCTGTGTGCGCTGGCAGCAACAGTGTTCCCTTTCAACATACGACCTTACTCTGAGATGGTAGGAAATCCAACTGGTTTATTTTTCCCCTGAATGTTACTTGTGAGGATTTTTCAATTAACAGTCATAACTCACCCTGCAAAAGAGGGCATTGTCAAGGCTGGGCTGGACGTTTTGTACTTGGGTTTTGGAGCTGAGAGAAAAGCGTGTTCAACAGAACAGCATTTTAGGGGGAACATACACAACTTGTTTGTTTTCTATTGGACCATTATTTTCTATTACATGAAAAATGTTAGCTCAGATTTACAGAAGGAAAAAAGACTGAGTCAGCCTATGCATTCAGCCCTCTGCTCTGGAGGATGTGATAAAATCTAAAACTTCTTTTTTCTTCCACTTCCCATTTCTGCTTTTGTGGTCTAACCACAAAACAGCGTTCTTGCATTTCCTGGAACTTCTGAGTTCAGGCCAGGAGAGGGTGAGAATTCAACAGTGCTGCCTGAAGTATTCTTTGAGCTTAGTTCCATTTACAAATAATACTATTTCTAGAATATGAAAGAAACAGATACTGCTAGCCAACATCTAAAAGTAATTTTATTAAGAACATGGAAGGATAGTTGGGCTGCAGGTTGCCAAGTGCTAGAACAATGGAGGGTATGATAAAACACTTCAGGAAATACTTACTGGTGGCATACTATTGTTTTGTCAATAAAAGTGGGAGATCAGTTTTTAACAGAGCATGCTGATGAGTCTCTCATAAAAAATAGGGGATTTTTTGCTTTTATATGAACAGGAGCTTGGTCCCTCTCAAAAAAGTGCTACTTATAAATTAGTAATGCTGATTTGGCATTCACCTGTAGAATTTTTGGAGAAGCCTTGTGTCTCTGAGCAGGTTTTGTTTTAACTGCTAGATTCCTTGAAACTTTGTGTGTGTAGCTGCCTGACAACTTGAGCTCTTCACAGTTTGAAGGCTCTCATGACTCCAAATTGGTTTAGTCCTGCAGTGTTTCCCCCTGCCTAAATCAGTCCCTCGTGAAATAGCTGAAAACCAGACAGGTTTCTGCAAAAAACCATTATAATCCGAATTCAGCCTTGAGAGGAAATTCTTAACTGATCTTTCAGCTTTTCTCAGACAGCTATTAAAACTAGGAAGAACACACATTTGGCGTTCTCTTAGTTTCTTGAGAAAACTCTCCTGATAAAGCAGACCAAATGTCCAAAATGTCTGGTTATTTCACATGTAAGCTGGCGATGGATAAGCTTGTTGAGGGAAATCATATTGTATCTTCTTTCACTTGGAGGAGGGAGTTGCATAAAAAGAGTCATCCTCTTGGATTTGACAGCTTTCATTACTGTTTGTGCTTTTGTTGCAGTCCTCTTTAAGAGCTAGCCTCTCAAAGGTTTCTGTTCATCAGAAATGGGAAAGCTGTGGAGACCCTTTTTTTTTTCTCTTTTTTTAGAGATTTTTGGGAAACCGGCTTACCCATAACTGCACTCTGATGAAGGTATCGTATTGAAAAAAGAAAAGGCTTAGTTACTTTTTTGTTTTCTGTTATGTAAGCTTGATGGCCTTTTTTTAGTTGGTTTCTGTCTTGGTTTTATTTTAACAGCTTTAGTTAATAACTTTTTCAAAACTTTTCTTTTTTTTTTTTTCTTTTTGCAATGGGAAAATTTATTTTTGCCAAGTATTTAGAAATTGCTCAAGTACTTCTGTTGGTCAGTGACTGTGAAATGTAACTCACACCAGTCTTCACTGATTATTGTTTGCCTTGGGAATCTGAAACTGGATGTTTCTCCTGTTGTGTATTAGGGAACTGATCCTGAACATTATAATCTTGTAAAAATGCTTCTTAAGAAGCAAAATACGAAGCGAAAAAGCCTTAGACAAGCAAAGAATAGAAAAGTGAAAAAACTGCCATTAATTTGCTGATCTCTGCAGTTCTAAAATGCTGTTTTTCACAGGTCACTGATCTTGATGATGAAGCTGGGTCCCCAGCTGAAGAGTTTAAAGCCTTTGCAGCTGATTCTGGCATGAACAGGAGCCAGTCAGAATACTGCAATGTTGGGACCAAGACATACCTTACCAACCATCCTGCCAAAAAGTTTGTGTTTGACTTCATGCGTGTGATGATAATTGATAACTTATGTCTCACACCAGCCAGCAAACAGACTCCACTGGTAGATCTTCTGCTAGAGGTAGAGCTTCTTTGGGTTTTGTATTTTGTTTTGTTTTTATTATTTGAACTTCTTGTGAAGTCATAGCTTTCTTCCTAGTTTTATTTTTGTGAAGTATGTTTCATTTGTTAAACACCTTTCTGACCATGACAGCTGTATTGACTTTGTTGAGAAGACAAAACCCCTGCAGAAATACTAAGGTTTCTGTTTTATTCATATGAGATAAAAAGAAGTGCTGCCATAGATTGCGCCAATTAGATAAAAGACATATGGTGCCATATGCTATAAAACGTCACAAAATAACTGTGTTATCTTCTTGTAAATTATCTTTTAAAGCTCTTTACACTTGATGAAAGCATCGTCCTGTTAATGGTGAGGCAGGGAGGTGACGAGTTCGGTTACTTACAGGAGTTCAGGCAGTGAGGAGTTTGACTGCCCACACCTTCTTCAGACAGAATATTTTGAAATGTTCAGTTCACATCAGTTCTCACTCTTCCTTGACCTACCTATTTGTCACCTCATCTTAGTGCTGCTGAGTCTCCCTGATCTTTTTTGAAAGCTGCAGGAATTTTGGATCATGCTTGTGTATTTTCTAACAGATTTCCTCAGGCAATTTGGCACCTCTTTGCTGTCACAAAGCAAAAAAATGCAGTATCAAAAGATGCAGTTATCCCCTGACATCAGGAAGCATGTTTGAGACTGTGTTCAGTGGGTTGCCATTGCTTTACAGCTGTTTTAACTTGTTATCACTCATCAGTGTTACTAGCCCCTTAGAATAAAGAGAGTTGGGTATGTAAACACTGCTAAACTTAATGCTGTGTTGCTTTCTAGGACTGTTCAAGTGAATTGTTCGGTTAGGGGTGATTGTCTGTTCAGTGACCAACACAAGGTGATAAAGTAATTTTCCCCTTTAGTTTAGCCCATCCATTTGTTACGTGACTTTATCAAAGCTGACTTAGTAATGTGCAGAACCTCACAGAAAAACAATGATTGATTACATGTTTGATCTGTCCCATTTATTCATATTTTATTGAAGGAGGTGATTGTTTGAACTGAGGAGATTATGGTTTAACCATATGTTTAACTCTAGTTAGAATTTTGTGCACCTGTTCAGAATGTGTTCTTTTCCAGTTCCTATTATGGCAGAAAGTAAATGTATTGGATTTAAATAGGAATAATGCCTGCTCTGTGAGACTGCCTGCAGCCGATGTATCCTTGACATACATGCTTAAATTTTTAGATAAAGCCAAAACTTTTTACTTGGGACAGAATGTTAAGACAAAATAAAAGTAGTTCACAAGAGCTGAGAAAAGAGGAAATCACCTCGGACAGTCTTCCTCTCCTTCTTTTTTTGCTCAGAGATATTAATTATCTGAATATTATCTTAAAATCTTTTTTCAGGCTTCCCCTGAAAGATCAACACGGACACAGCAGAAGGAGTTTCAGACATATGTTTTGGATGGAGTGATGGACCACTTACTTGCAGCTGATGTTTTATTGGGTAATATAAAAAACTTTAATTATCAGCCTATTGATTGCAACACAAGGTTTTGATTCTGTGACTTTTTCTTTTTTATTGTCCTGTTATTTTGTATCTTGATTGTCTTTATTTTTCTCTCTGCCCTTTCCTTTCCTTTGATGTGCAAATGGCGTTGCTGTGCTTGCATGTTCCCTCACTGCCTTGATTGTGCCAAAGCTGTAAAATATGTCATTCAAAAAAATTACATGGCATAACTCTTTTGGATATGAAAGTCAGACAAATTGCAGTCACATCAAAAAGAACTGAAACTGGATCTTGCATCATCTCTCATGCCCTTATTGCTTGGTAGAGGATCTCAAGCTTTGGTCGATTTATCACGGGTTAAAAGTTAGTTTTGCTTCCATTCCCTCCTACTGCAGTTTTACTACAAAGGCAGCACCCCAGAAAAAAGGATTAGCACTCCATTGATAAATGGACAAGAAAAGAATTAGAAGCTTGTAACTTGGATGTCAGTAGGGTAGGCTGTTCCACCAGTGCCTGGATTTAGATGATCAGGGAGGGACCTGTAGGAGTATGGCTGCTCAGGGATCCAGTCAGACTTCGTGGTGGCCTGCTGGACTTCCCAGGAGTTCTAGGTCTGCTCTATCTCCATCCTAGGTGTCATGGGGCTGTATGCATTTCTGTTCAAAAGTGCTTGTAAGGCTCCACCTTTCTTGCCGCAGCAGTAATTTGTCTTCCTTTGGGTGCAGTGCTTTAATAAAATAAATCCAGAACTATGTTTGCTTACTATCAAAGCTTATTGTAGGGAAGACATGAGGTTTTCACTTTATCTTTGACTGAATCTCTTTTACAGAAGTCTAGAAAGCCTAAACTAATGTAAGGGTATTTATGCAGATGGTTTTTTCTGATAAAAGAAGAAAACTTTTGTGTGTTTTGTTACCTAGGTGAAGATGCATCTCTGCCTATAACGAGTGGAGGAAGCTACCAAGTGCTAGTGAACAATGTGTTTTATTTTACACAGCGTGTGGTAGATAAGCTTTGGCAGGGCATGTTCAACAAAGAATCCAAGCTTCTTGTGGACTTCATAATCCAGCTCATTGCACAGGTAACAGTGTTGTTCTGCTAGCCTGCCTGCAAAACCGTTTTTGAAGGTTAGGTTAAACTGCATGGAGTGGTGTCACTAAGCAACCTGCTAGTGACACATGTCAGATCAGCATAGAAATATGCTTTTCTTCCCCAGGCTTCCTCTCTCTTTAGTGAGCTTTCTTAGCTCATCTTGTCACTGTGGAGTGCTTTAATATGGGCAGTTGAGTAAAAACTGCTCTCAGATGACATTATTTTTTAGAAATCCAACAAAATAAACAAATATACCTTGTAGGAATTTTCAGAAGCTTCCTAAATTTACCTTGATGTTTTTGGAAAGCTTCCTCGTATACTTTTATTGGAGATTGTTAGAAGACGGTTCGTGTTAGAAATCAGCAGCATTTTTATAGATGTTAAAATTATAAATGTATTATCATTAATGTCATTTTTGTCCTTGAAATTCATGTAATGGACACTTTTGGTAAAGTACCAATTGTGAAAAATGAGCAAGGGTCAATTCAAGAGAAGATTTTGTGCCAGTAAAATGATTTTCTGCTGCTATCTGATCGTGATTTTTTTGTTCCCCATCAGTCAAAAAGAAGATCTCAGGGACTATCGCTGGATGCCATTTATCACTGCCTGAACAGAACCATCTTGTATCAGTTCTCAAGAGCGCACAAAACTGTTCCTCAGCAAGTGGCTCTCCTTGATTCCCTAAGGGTCCTTACTGTGAACAGAAACTTAATTTTGGGACCTGGGAATCATGATCAGGAGTTCATCAGCTGCCTGGCTCACTGCTTGATTAATCTGCATGGGGGAAGGTAAATATCTCAGAAGTTCATTCCAGAACCAGGACTGTGAAATACTAAAATGTCCTGTCCATTCTCAGTAATGGCACTCACCTTGAAAATAAGTCAGCAAATTCTGGATAACTGGTTGTAACTTTCCAGCCAGTGAATTGCAAACAATCTGAAGAGATTCATTTTGAAACAAAATCAGGTTTGAAGATCCTGGGTATAGAGACCATTTTTATGTCCTTTTACAGAGGTATTTTATAATGCTGACAAGTGTTTATCTAACCATTTTGGTTTTATTCTTTTGTAATTTGAAATGTTTTAAAGATAGAAACACTGGTGCTAGGTAACTAGTAAAGGGTCCTATCACTTGATTTGTTGCCTATTGAATCATTTCATACAAATTCTGTATCTCAGTACTTTTATGTATAGCATTGAGTAAATCCAGTCATGCGTTAAATCGGGTGTCCATGACGAATGCTGTAGACACTCACTTTTCTGCATTGCTTCAAATGCCAGCCTGGCATTTTCATTTGTTCTTTCCAAAAAGATGCGCAACTTGTGTTTCATCCAAAGACACTTGGCAAGCATCATCAAACTCTGTTCTCTATTTCTGGCCTCATCTGTTTTGTGTTTCTTCAAGTATCACCATCTTCCTCTAGTGACACGGGTGTCCATTGGCATGTCATATTTTCATAAACTTGCAGTTCAGCTCATGACCACGGATTGTCAGGACTCAGGTGGACTGAAGTGAAGATGCTTTGCTGTAGTAGCATGTATTAATCTTTGTGATACTGTTACAGGGGATCAGGCGCTTTAGTTTGGGGTGGTGTTGTTGTTTTGGTTTTGTTTCTGGTGGTTGTTAATTCATTGTGTGTTTGTAGCAATGTTGATGGGTTTGGATTGGAAGCAGAAGCCAGGATGACAACTTGGCACATTATGATCCCCTCTGATATAGAACCAGATGGAGTCTACAATCAAGATGTCAGTGAAGGTAATCTGAGAGTGGCAAAGCCACAGATGTCTCATAATGGTGCTTCTGTATTGTCATCACTAATCTTTTACCCCAGTTACTCGGGGCAGGGATTTGTGGGGGGGGGGGGATGTGTTACCCACTTACTCTCTGGAGGGGTATGTGGGCTATGTGTGTGTATAAAAATATATAAAAAATTAATGAAAAGACACTTGGAAATACCATGATAGACATATCCAGGATAAGTTACTGTTTTGTTAAGATTGTGAGAGCTATTTATTATTGTCTGGACGTGCACCAGAATTAGAAATACTGCACTGTGTTAAATGCAATAGAAAGTGGATTGGTATAAACTATGAAGTTATTATTTAGTGGAATCTTCAGGATCTTCCACTCAAAGGAAATTTATGAACTAGCTATGGAAGAAAATATTCAGTGTTTTTTTTTTCATTATTTTTAACATATGTATGTTTAATGTTTATGCATGTGTGTACTTAGGCATACAGTCATGTAAAGATACTCAAGCACAATGTATGTACGTATAGAAAACATACATATAGACACAGACTTCTGTAAGGTTTCTTTCAATGTCATTTTGTTAATAGATGCATGTAGGAGATGAATCACAACTAATCAGAGCCGGTGTTTCAAATTCACTGGGGGAAAATGGCTACAGTTAATTGATAGCATAGTAATGGCAAAAAAAGGCAGTCTGACCAAAGACACTTCACACGTCGTGGAAGAGGGGAATAAACTAGAGTATAATTGCAGAAATTATTAATTTCACTACTGTAAAAATACCAGTTCTGTAAGCACTGTAGAGAGCTTGCTGTTTGTGATCTTGTACTTCTGCAGGTCGCCAGCTTCTTTTAAAAGCCATAAACAGAGTGTGGACAGAGCTGATCCACAGTAAAAAACAAGTTTTAGAGGAAGTTTTCAAAGTGACTCTGCCCGTCAATGATCGTGGCCAAGTGGACATAACTGTTGCAAGACCTTTTATTGAGGAAGCGAGTTTAAAGTGTTGGCAAAATCATTTGGGTAAGTATAACTGAGGATTCATTTGTCCTAAATGGTGGATGTCCTAGGAGTGAACCTGCCAGGGAGGGAGACCTGCAAACTCTTGCTGGATGCAGCCTGCAAACTCTTGGGCTAGTGATAAGATTGGAAATAGGTAACTGAGTGGTCCTTCTTTAGCAGCAGTGATGCTATAGCTACTTCCTGGCTTGGAAATCTGTTCAGAACAGGAAGCAGTTTTCCAGGAAAAGGACCTGGGAATCCTAGTGGGGAAAAACTTAAGCACAAGTTAGTTCTGTGCCCATATAGTAAAGAAGGTCAACTGACACTTGACTGAATTAGCAAGAGTTTAGACAGCAGATGATAAAATGCCAGAGATGTGACTGCTTTGATTACACAATTCTGAGGTAATTGAGGTTAACCTGGATGTACGGAAAGAATTTCTGGAAACCTGGAATACTTGTTTTTGCAGTCTCTGTATTTCTAGATACGCTTTGTTCCTGGCTGATGTTTGCTCAGTTTTCCAGTATCTCCCTGGTTGTATATTTGCGGAAATGTTTTGGGTGGAGTAAAGCCTTTTTGAAGCAACAGAAAAGATTATTCTATTTTTAAAAACCAACTCTAATGGGGAAAAAGTACCTAAAAAGTGTTCCCAACACTTTGTTTTTCAGCTCACGAGAAGAAATGCATCAGTAGAGGGGAGGCTTTAGTTCCAACCACACAGTCCAAACTTTCACGAGTTAGCAGTGGCTTTGGCCTCTCTAAACTAACTGGTTCCAGGAGAAACCGCAAGGAGAGTGGGCTGAATAAACACAACCTCTCTACACAGGTAATTTCTGTCAGTTAATAACACGCAGTCTAAAATCCAGCAGTGTATGTTCAGGGCTTGTGATAAATATCCCAATGGAGGGAATCTTCCAGAGTGTGAAGTGGTATCTGGTGTTTGGTTTTCTTTCCCTTTTTTGGCTGTCCAGACTGGGCATCTTGCTGCTGTGTGTCCTCATCTAGTAGGCCCATCTGCCTATCCGTAATGTTAAGCCAAGAGTTAAACTCTTTGTTGTTGGTCAGACTGCTCAGCTGCTTCTGGACAGATGTGTGCTTTATGGCTTTGCTAGTCTGGGTCTTCAGTTTGTACAACTGCACTGAAATGGAAGCTGTGAGACAGATGTTTGTCCTTTTTTCCATCCTGCCCTCAAGATTATGTCGTTTAGGAATAATCCCTATGTGACCATGCATGTATCATGAATAAACAAATGCTACTTTGTGCTGTTTTTATTGTACTACAAAAAAGAGCTCAGCAAAGCAACATGTCATGGTAGAACTGGAAATCTGCTTTGCAAACCTGCTTGCTTAAAGAAAATAATGTAAAAAAGAAGTCTAGAGCAATGGTGCTGGTGCTCTCAGCAGAACAGTACCTATTGGGTCAGTGCAAAGAGTTAGTGTAAATTAATTGGGGCATTGAAAACAAAGGAAAGCGGGGTTTGAAAGTTTTGGAGGATTAAGTTCTTACTGTATTTAGTACTTGAAATGTTGGGGACATGTTGATTCAAGGTGTATTCCTGTTACAAGGAAATGTTTAACTCCTGTTTGACTTAATCTGAGTTTGTGTCCTCTGGAAAAAACACGTTCCTGGTTTTCTTTCTGATCTGAAAACTAGCCAATAGCTTTGATAAAGTGAAGAATTCTCAGTGTTCTCAGTCCTTTTCCTGGTGAGTAGGCATACACTGAAAGGGAGGAAACTCACAAAGAGCTGATGGGATCTGTTGCTGACTGTGTCAGTAGAGGAAGCAATAATTGAAAACAGGCATATTGTGGGACAGAGTGAGGAGGGATAAGTGTCTTGAGGATTTCCAGCAAACAAGAGAGCATCCACAAAATATTACTCATAAGGAAATAGGGAAAAGTAGTAATATTGGTCAGTGCCAATCTTTGGCTTTTTGGGCATGTTCTGAGCTGTTAGTCATGTGTTTCAAATATTTTCTAAATGTTTGCCAGTTTGGTTTTTTTTTTTAAGGATATTCATACACATAATTTTATCCCCTTTAAAAAAAGGAACAAGGAAACACCAAACAGAAACTTAAATGCTTCCGTGTGCAGCAGTTTGAAATTAGTTATCTAAGTAATTTTTTAAAAGGAACTATTATCTTCAAACAAGTTTAGCGAGGTGATGAATTCATACAAGGTTTCGTACACATTTTCATTCAAACAAAATTTTTATAAAGTGTCATTCTGTCTGTTCTCTTATCTTTGTATTAGGAAATTTCCCAGTGGATGTTTACTCACATTGCAGTGGTTCGGGACCTGGTTGATATGCAGTATAAAGAATACCAAGAGGTATGATGGCTTAGAGGATTAGTTACTTGACACGCTGCTTTGGTCTGTTAGGTTATGCCAATGCCATTTCTCAGCATGGGACTTGTAAAATATTGGCTTGTTATAGGTGAAACACTGAAATGTTTAGATACAGTTGTTATTTTTAAGGAGTTTTTAAGTGCAATCAAATAAACAAATGAGGAAACGCATTTGGATTTGGTTGTAGATTGAAACTCTTGTAGCAATATTGCATGTTAAATCTTAATTTTTTTCAAGAAGCTTAAATAGTCTTTGCTTAGAAGTATGAAGAAAATAAAAAGTAGGGAACAAAAAGAGAGAGATTGGAAGTACACTGTCTTTTTAAAACATTGTGCAAAAGTAAGAGAAGATGTGGAGAAGTGTAAAATTTTCTGGTATCGTGCAGTGATAGTAAGTGGCTGCTCTGGTGCTTTCCAGAATGAAATTGTTGCACCCTGTGGTTTCTTCCAAGCATTTTCAAAGACATTTGGTCCAAAGTAGTTGCTGAGCTGCGTGCTATAAATCTTAAAAAATCAACTTCTGGGAGAAACAAGTCATGGGAAGCAATTAGTAAAATAAAAAAATTTAAAACTACCAAATTCTGCTTCATTAAACTTCTCTCTACAGTGCAAATGTCGGCAGGAAGACCTGCAAAACAATTTCATACTTAAAGTCCTTTTTCAAATTCAGTGGTTTAGTGTTAACATTTCTTTCACGTTTGCCATGTAGAAATATATTCAGTTAACAATGCAAACCAAAGAGCAGAGCTTTTACCTTTTTTTTTTTTTTTCCCAGAAGATTACAGTATGAGCCCTGCTTTTATGTTAACTGACACCACAAATACTAGAAAGGGGTGTTGGAATTATGACTTAATATGTGTTTTTCCTTAGTGTAGTGGAGATGTTTCTGCTCATATCAGAGACAGGTTTAGAAGCCTCGCTCCTGATGCGCTTACCAATGTCTTTGTGTTCAGCGTCAGCAGAATGCGTTAAAATATGTGACAGAGGAGTGGTCTCAGATTGAATACGAGTTACTCCGAGAGCGAGGTTTGTGGGGTCCCCCCATTGGCTCCCATCTGGACAAGTGGATGTTGGAGATGACTGAGGGACCCTGCAGAATGAGGAAAAAGATGGTGCGGAATGACATGTTTTATACTCAGTATCCCTACATGCCTGAAGCTGAGCAAGAAACAAACTTGCTGGTAAGTATTCAAGAGTTTGTGATGGGTAATTTTATGTCCTGCTACAAAAATAAGAGTTTTTCTTAAGAAATGTATTTTGCTCTGTTGGTATTACCTGGTATTCTGTCTGAATGTCCTAAATGGTTGGTAAAGTCCAGTTGTTCCTCATGGTGTATTTAGGGAAGGGACTGAATCACTTGGCTCAAAATTATCAAACTTGAAGACTAGTAATTGCTACATCTGGTGAGGTATGCTGAGTGATCCTTCCAGCAAACAGCACAGGCACCTTCACCAGCCTCTAGAGGCTGAGAAGTACTGTTAACTCTGGGAGATTTCAGTTCTTGTCCTTGTTCTAGATAATGTGTTAAAAGGTGATCTGGGGAAAAAAAAGGAAAAAACCAAAGAGGATACAGGCCTTGGTCTGTGAAATGTGCTTTCATCCATCTGTGATTATGAAGGTGGGCAGTGTAGCAGAAGTGCGTGTGGCCTTTGAAAGCTTGGCAGTTAGCTCCTTTTCATTTTGGAGCATGATTTTTTGGAAATGGAGCAGTCTTTATTGTGTCTTGTTAGGCATTCGTGTATGCATGCAGGAATTTTTTTCCTCAAATTAAACCTGAGTGTCAGAGTACTTAAAACAAGTCAGTCATAGCAGTCAATCAGTTTTAAACCTTCAGGTGTATTTTGCCTGCTCATGGTCTGACACGGAGTAGCTGTGGTGACAGTCTAATTCACATGAAGTAGAGAACATGCCATCATGCATTCTTCTCAAAAGTGTTCTTTCTCTGATGCTTATGTAATTGATGCCCTGTTTTCAGTCTGACTTCTCAAGTAGACTTCCTGAGACATCTGATGATACGATTCCTCAAAAGGTAAAGAAACAAGTACACTGACTGAAAGAATGTAAAATAAATACAACTTTTTCTCCTCCTGCATGTTAGGCAACCTTAACAAGGCTTCTACATTTGGCTTTCAACTTGCTCTTTCAGTAAATAATTCCAGGCCTAAAGGTTTTTTTCAGTAATCACATTAGAAGATGTTACTGTGCTCTCCTCAACCTTCACCTAATTAAACTTTCTGTAGATCTTACCTTCTTTGCTGCACACTAACAGGCTGTGTTGGGCTGTGCTACCACTGTTCTCACTGTGTGAAGTGTTGTGGCTTTGGGGTCTGAACTAATGGTCGGTGGAACATGTTTAGTAATGGGCAACACTTAACTGGGAAGCACTTAGTGGGAAAGTGTTTCTTTGTAAGAGAGGATCTGGCAAGCAGTTTTTCTCCTTTTTAGCCATATAATGGCCTGTAACAGGCCTACTTCTATTAAAGCCGATATTAATTTTGTCTTAGCTGGCTCTTCTCAGTTTTACTATTAATGAAATATATGTATTTGTTTAAAAAAACGTGAATCCTGCCTTGAAAAGAAAAGACCTGCTTGGAAGTGGCTTTTCTGCAGTATTACTCTTTTCAGTATTATGTGCTTCTCTGTTAATTAGATTTGCAGTCTTGCCCATCACTAAGTACAATGTGTAATGTGCGTTCACTCATTTTGAATTACCTTCAACAAGAAACTAATACATATAAATGAAAGTAATTCTATTATACAGAATATCTAATATAAATTGTTACTGTTGTCCTTTCTTCCTCTTAGCAGTGCTATTTAGGATTTCTCTTTGTAGGCTATACGTAAATTGTTTCCACAGGCGTTTTAAGCGTTGTTGCAGTGGCATTTTTGTGGTGATAAGGGGTGAAGATTTAGCTGAACATAAGTGAGCAAATTAGATCACAGTGCCTTAAATTTTTTATTTTGGGAACAGCAAGTTTTACATGAAATAATAAATCTCCATCTTGCTGATCTTAATCACTTCATCACCCCAAGCATCAACTAGTAATAAAATTAGTTTGATTTTGATTTGTTATGAGTCGTTTAGTTTCCCGCTATACTATCATACAGATAAACACACCAAAAAAAAAGGAATTAATTTCTTATTTTATGTATTTCCAGTTAATACTGCAAAAGCAGAAAAGGGAAGATCTGAACTTAAATGGCAGTGATATTCTACAATTCTGCATAATGTAAAGCACTGAACTGGATTGTGTCATTCTCCCAACCTAACTTTGCAATTCATGGGAGATAATGCTGCAAAACAAAAAAAAAATTATTGTGATAGAGAACTGAACAAATTCGAAAAACTTTCTAGAGTTTGAGTGTGGGGTTAAACAGTAGTCAGAGAAGAAAATTTCCAACTGCAGTATAAAATCAATGAGTTTTCATCCATCCGTGTGTTTCGATTTTGGAAAGACCCCTGGCTCTCTAATAACACTTCTGTCTTCACCTGTATTTCCTGTGATCATTCTCACATATAAATTGTCTTCATTTAGTTCTTCTGAATGTTGCCTCCATAATCAAGTGAGAAACATAAGAATTAGCCTGTGATGGGGGATGGGATGGACAAAGAGGGGAAAAAACCACCACAGACACACAAATTCCAAACCAAAACAAGAAACCCTCAACAAAACAAAATCCCCCAAACTAAAAGACCAAAACCACCACCCAAAGGTACAAACAGCATTTGAAGAATTGCTTCAGTTAAATGCCTACTTTTGTGCCAGTCTACTGCCCAGAAACCATAAGAATCTTTACCAAAAAAAGCAACAACTGTATTAGTGAAGAGTTTTTAAGCCTTAAAGCAGATCCCTTTAGTGCTTTTAGTTCATATCAACTTCTACATACCTATATTGTTCCTTCAGACAATTTTTTATTCAAACTGTTGCCTTACAAAGAAGTCAGCTGGCTAACAAATAAGCTGCATGTGTTGTAGGGAGTTGTGAAAGGTGACAAAACGACCACCTGATCAATCAGTTTTAAGCACAAGCATCCCAGCCATTTGTGTCACTTCATAACATACTGGCTACACTTCTTATTTCCCATGTTGTAGGTTTATCTGCAGGCTTTTCTGCAACCCCACTGTTAGTGAAGTGGCTTAGTAGCTGCCTTCCAAGTTACCCAACAGATCAGGTCTTCTGAGGGGTCTCTGTTCCTGTATGTGTTGGTGTATGACTGAGCACGCACAAAGCACTTGATGGGCATGCACTGTGCTGCACCCCGTGTTCCTGAAACACCTTCACTGAGTGAGGAGTTGACTGACCAAGCAATTTCTTCAATTATTTCCAAGAAACCTGCTCGTTACCGAAGAGCCATAAGCTATGACAGCAAGGAGTACTACATGCGTCTGGCTTCTGGAAACCCTGCAGTCTTCCAGGATGCTATTGAAGAGAACACGGTGGGGGAAACAACTCAGCAGGAGCCAGAACATGGGGAAGACACTATTGCAAGAGTCAAAGGTTAGATATTTGGGTTGTCCTGAGCTATTTTCATTAAATTTATCTGCATTAAATCTTACTGTGTGTTTGTGTAAAGATGAGCACAAGGAACTTGTAGGACTCTTGGATTTTTTTGTCTTGGTATTGGGTCAGTAATTTGAAAGGTTTTGTGAAGTTAATTTTTTATGTTTCAGGGTTTTATTTATCGATCTCTGTTCTTCTTTTCCAGGTCTGGTGAAGCCTCCCCTGAAACGATCTCGCTCTGCTCCTGATGGAGGAGACGATGAGAACCAGGATCAGTCACAGGATCAAATTGTTGAGGGGAGTTCGATTGATGAAGAGGAGAAGACTGACAATACAACTTTGCTCCGACTTCTTGAAGAAGGAGAGAAGGTACTGGGTACTTCAGACACACTAAAAACTTACTGCATTGGAATTTCTGCATTACATATCACAAGCATGAATAGTGTCCTAGATAACTTCCCTGATCTGCAGCCGAATTTGCTGTATATTTCATCAGTTTCCTCTTTGAAACCAAATGTGGGCTTTGGCTCAAAGAGATCCTGACCCTGAAAACCCTATACTGGAAACATTCTTTTTTTTTAACTTCTGCCTAAAAGGGAAAAATGAACATGTCCTGAAATGAAAGCTATGAGCTATCCCATGCTTGGAATAAAGTATCAGCTTATTGAGTCTGGAGGGAAAATACACAGTGAAAATATGAATGCTGAACTTGGCACACTGTCTGTAATTAGTTGTTCCCTTCATTAGAATGAAAAATATTGATAACTAATATTTTATCCCCAAGAACAATTTTGATTTACCATGCTGTGCATTCAGACTTTGTCCATCTGAAGTGTACCAATAAATTGTGATCACAGTTGTGATCATAGTTGAATGGTCTGCAGGTTCTGAAATATGTTCAGGAAGCACAGTTCAAGTGGATAAATAGATAAATCTATATCATACTGAGAAGGCTTTATTTAACTCACTCCCCAATTGCTAGTTGCAGGCATTATCTCTGATTAAGGGAGAAAATGACAGGATTTTTGCTGTATCTACAAGCGATAAACGTCTGTGGCTCAATAATGGGTTTTCTCTGTTTGCTTTTGGTGACAGATCCAGCACATGTACCGCTGTGCTCGGGTCCAGGGCCTTGACACCAGTGAGGGGCTGCTGCTCTTTGGGAAGGAGCACTTCTATGTCATTGACGGATTCACCATGACAGCCACCAGAGAAATACGGGACATCGAGACACTGCCTCCTAAGTGAGTGGATTAACAGAGTTTCCATAGTCTTTGATAGCTGAGCGAGAAGTATTCAATGGGATTTTTGAGGAGTCAACTCCAAAACAATGGAAGGTGCAAGAAGACCTCAGGTTCAATTTCCTCTGAGCTTATAAATTGCTCAGTGTAGTATGGTGTATTGTGAAAATCAGATTTTTCTGTATCTGGACTCTCATGAATCAAGAGAAAATAATTCTTTTAATTTCTCTTCTTTTTAAACATTTCTCTTTTGCCTGTTTGTGTTGATTTACAGGATGCATGAGCCAATCATACCTAGAGGAGCAAGGCAAGGTCCAAGTCAGCTCAAAAGAACTTGCAGCATTTTTGCATATGAAGATATCAAGGAAGTGCATAAAAGGAGATACCTTTTGCAGGTAACTTGGACACCACACTTGCATTGAGAAGACAACTTTGAAGTTTTGTGACGATGTTGTCGTTTTCAAAAGCTAAAATCAGTATAACTCACCAGTATTTGGGAAGTGAAGCTGTTCACTGTGTTCAAATGTTTAAGTTGAGCATCCTTGTTGGCTCACCCGGGTTTAGTTTATTGTGTGTGTCAGTGAATATAAGTGGTCCAAAAATAAGACATCTGGCTGCACCAAGCAAAGTCGGCTTCTCCCTAACTTGGTGCCAGATGTAATATGACTAAGCTGGTCTGCACCTGACCTCCGGAGGTGACAAGTTAGTGTTGACATGGGTTTGTCCTCTTTGTTTTCAGCCAATTGCAATTGAAGTTTTCTCAGGAGACGGACGAAACTATCTTCTAGCTTTCCAAAAAGGCGTTAGAAACAAAGTTTATCAAAGGTATTGTAACATAAGTTGGAACGTTTAAAATGAGTGTTTGCAAATATCTGCGTTGAGCCATTTTTGATGCCTG
This sequence comes from Pseudotriccus pelzelni, assembly GCA_035584735.1. Classification (NCBI taxonomy): domain Eukaryota; kingdom Metazoa; phylum Chordata; class Aves; order Passeriformes; family Tyrannidae; genus Pseudotriccus; species Pseudotriccus pelzelni. The sequence continues at coordinate 13,071,826 of JAWMRA010000130.1, forward strand.
GTAGCACCTCAGTGCTGCACGAAAGAACCACTAGAAGGCGCTAAATGCCTTCAGTGAGAAACCTGTCACTTGATCTTGTTGAAGATGTTCTGTAGCGCACTCAAAACTTAAACGGTACTAAATAAAGTCTGATTCTCAGGAGATGACATACCCGGGACAGAAACAGTAATTGTAATCTCCTTTCCACTGCTCATGCAGGTTTCTGGCTGTGGTGCCATCTCTGACTGACAGCTCGGAGTCGGTGTCTGGGCAGAGGCCAAACACCAGCGTAGAGCAAGGGTAGGTGACTCTGTTCCTCACAAGCTCTATAGCTCATCAGTTTCCAATAAGTGACGCTTGCATTAATATCAGGATTATCTGGGGAGTTCTGCAACCTTCCTTTATGATTCGTCATCACCAAAATAAGTATCTAGTGATGATGTGCTCCAGTTACTTTTAAGCATACTAATGTCATTGGCAGCACTGGTGTATCCTCGTACTGATTAATATAGACTGTCAGACTTAATGTTGTCAGTATAGAGATACATTCTGAAAGGAATTGGAGTGCCAAAGCCATCAGATTTGTCCAAGTTGTTAAAAATATTTTACTCATCAGACACCACTGGCACTGAATTGCACAGTTACATTATGCAAGTTATTGCATGCATAATTTCTACAGTATGTGTTTAGACGTAAAAAAGAGTACTGCTAAAGACCTTTTTTTTTATATATAATTGTTGCAATTTACAAGTTTTATTCTTGAAACTTTGGATTGTCTTGTGAAGATGTAACCCAGATTTTACTCCTAAGTCAGAAAATGCACATTCTTTTTCCCATTAGGTCTGGCTTGCTTAGCACTTTAGTGGGAGAAAAATCTGTTACTCAAAGATGGGAAGTAAGTATGAAAATTTTAGGGTTTATTTTGTATTAAATTCTACGTTTTGTAGTGATATGTAATTAATCAGTACACATAAGCTGCATCCTCTTATTCAAACAGCTGGAATATACTGCTATAGGAAGTGCATCTCAGCATTTTAGTTTGTGGTATTTCATTACATCATCTTCAAATAGAAAATGATTGTGCCATTGAAAATGCAGCCGGGGTGGGGGGAGGCCGTAGTCAAAGTAAGGCGAGCACTGTAATACTGAAATAAGTTTCATATGTCTGGGGAGAACACTGAACACTGACAGTCTGGCAGTGTAAACATTTGGTTGTTGCCAAGTGACAACTTTACAGTGCTGTTATCTGTCTTCCTTAAGAGAGGAGAAATCAGTAACTTCCAGTACCTGATGCACTTAAACACTCTGGCCGGCAGATCCTATAATGATCTCATGCAGTACCCTGTCTTTCCCTGGATCCTCGCAGACTATGACTCAGAGGTAAATAAAGTATCTTGTTAGCCTTGCCAGTAATCTTTTGTAAGTTGAAGGTTTTGCAGATATTACAGTTGGCTCGTGCTTGGGTAAAATCAAGGTTTACCTTTATCAATATTTCTTTAATTCAGTCTGTTTTGTTCCTCCTGCTTATCAGTGGTAGGGTATGAGAGCTTCTTGGCTGTCTCATGTGCAGGTCCCCGCCTGTGCTCATTTTACAGATGTTACAGTATGCAGGTGAGGGCTTGGGATTTGTAGAGAGGCACTTGCCTCTCTCTAGGTTGTGTTAGTTCCTGTAAGTCTTTGCATTAGCTTTCTACTGAATATCCTGAAGTCTGCTAAGCCTACAGAGAAAGCATCCTTGTCTAGAAGGCTGTGGTAGGGACTACAGTGAAATCTGGCCTCACAGTGAAGAATTTGCTTCTGAAAAAGATGAAACATCCTATTAATGCTTTTGTAGGCTGGCATTGCCATCAGCCAGGCCGTAACATAAAATATTGTTAGGGTGCTCGTGGAGTATTCAGTAACAGAATTAGGGGGAATTGGGGACAGGATCAGGGAAGCAGGACAAAAATTACCCAGAGCCCAGATGCAATTTAAAATAAAACACACTGACTTTCTTGGATCAGACTGAAGGACTGTTTTAAGCATATCCAACATTGCACCTGCTGTGTGTGTCAAAAGCAAAGATAATAGGCTGAGGAGGTATGTGGTGTTAAATATAGTAATCAACAGTGTTGGAAGGGTTTGGTTTGGTTTTACAAAATTGTTGTCTGTTTTACTTTTAAAGGAACTGGATCTTACAAATCCCAAAACATTCAGAAACCTGGCAAAGCCCATGGGAGCTCAAACAGAAGACAGGTTAGCCCAATACAAGAAGCGATACAAAGATTGGGAAGATCCCAATGGTAAGTACTGATCTGTCCTTCAGGAAGAGCAGAGGGACATGTGCCTGTCACGTCATGGGAAAGACTCGAGGATTTTTGTCATGGGTAAAGAGGTCTGGATATGGATGTGCGGAACTCTACGATGTTTTTTAGGGACTGTCCAACAAACAGTGAATTAGAGCAAAGGGATGTTGGTTTTCTGACTGTTCGTTTTAATTGCAAATGTCAGGTTTTGTTTATACGTAAAAACAAAGACAGAACAGTTGCACACTTAGAGGAGTGGAAAATTGTCCAAAGACTGTAATGGGCAGGCACATGAAGCACAACCAGCTCTAACTGCTAACACAATTTGTGCTGCTTCATGAAAATAAGTACTACAAAGAATGAGAATATCTGCATTAGCAGTACTGTACCTTTTTCACTTCTAATCTTAATGCATGTTTTTTGGCTGAAGAAATAGCAGTTTGTTCACTAGAAAAACTCAGAATGAGATGCAATTAAGCTACATATTCCTGATTTTAGAGCTTCCTTATATATTGAAAAAGATCTTTTGTTTGGTAAGGAAACTCTTATGTGTTTTTATCAAAGACAGAGGCCTGTTTAACTACTGCAATGCTGTTCTGTATCAAACACAACAGTAGGTGGCAGAGACATTCATTTCTAGAAATGTTTCAGTATTTTCTAAGTCTTTATAAAGGCTTTTCACCAGGAAGTTAAGAAAATGAAAGCTGTACAAAATCTGTAGGCAACAATCTTGATATGTATTTCTGCCTAAGGCTTTAATTCCATGGTAACCGATAAGTCTAAAAGTAAAAAAAAAAAAATTAGTGTTTTTTTTTAAAAAAGTTTCTTCAGCAGAAATCTCCATAGCTGCACTGCAACACTTCAATTAGTTAAAATAAAAAAATGACTAACCATTCAGGATTGCTTTGCAGAGGCTAACTGAATTAGGGCTACTGGACTGAGGCCAAAACTCAAGGGATGGCCTTGACAAAATATAAAGCTTTCAGATTTCTGAGATTGAAAATTACAGATTCCAATTTTAAGTATGTCCACGGTCACAGAGTAATTAAAATACAGTACTGATTTTTTTTTCCAGTTAGTACTGAATCTGTCACCTAACTGCTTTATTTGTTCCATATTTCTGGTGTTTGATCTGTAGGGGAAACCCCAGCTTACCACTATGGGACCCACTATTCATCAGCCATGATAGTGGCTTCCTACCTTGTGCGGATGGAGCCTTTTACTCAGATTTTCTTACGGCTGCAGGTAAAAGTTACATCACTTCTTATTTCTTGCCTGATGTGTATTTCAGGCATAACTGAAACACACGATCAGTCAGCTTTGTTTTCGTCAAATATCATGGAAGAAATACCTTTTGGCAGAGTTGTTATTGCCTGGCAGGTTTTTGATGTGTCTTGTAAAAAGATGTAATGACATACACTTTTTTTTAACTTGTAGTTTGAACATTTTTCTAAATGTATGCAGAACAAAATATCACCAGACAAAAACCAAAGCAAGTTTTGTTGTGAAAAATTCTTTGCAGCCCATGCTTTATTTGTATGTTGTTGCAAGAATCATATGCCAGTTGTTTAGTTCTGTGCTGCAGGTGTTGAAAGATTTTTATTTTAAACCAATATGTTTATCCAAAGAAACATTTTAATACTGAGTGTTAAAATAAACAAAAGCTTGCAGATCCTGGAATTGTTAGCCAGTTTGATGGGTAATGGAATTTGTAATATTATCACATATTTTCCTAGACAGAAGCCATCAGGCAAAAAATATTTGTGTTTCTCTGGAAGAGACTGAAGTCAGACTAGATATCTCTTTTCCTAAAGTTCTGTATATCTGTATCTCAGTGCTCTATGTTTTACTATTATTGTGTATGAAAAGGTAATGCAGCTGATCAAATCCGCTGTGGTACAGGAAGAAACATGCTACGTTCTAGTGTCTTTATTAGGCAGAGGATGCTCTGGTTTTCCTTCTTGGTAAAACCTGCTGTGCTGGGAGGTAACTCTGATGCTGGTGTGCCTCTGTTTCTGCCCCTCAGGGCGGTCACTTCGACCTGGCTGACCGGATGTTCCACAGCGTGCGGGAGGCCTGGTACTCAGCATCAAAGCACAACATGGCAGACGTGAAGGAGCTCATCCCAGAGTTCTTCTACCTCCCTGAGTTCCTGCTAAATTCCAACAATTTTGACCTAGGTAGGCAATAAGAGCTGGATGGCATCTCTGTGGGTGGGAGAACTGCACCAGACAGTCCAACAAGAGATAAGTGTCTCGTGATACAGGTGGAACTGAAAGGTGGCTTGCACATTCTGACATCAAAGGAAAAGCAGGAGTACTTATGGTATTTCCTGATCCTGTATGTTTACTCAGTATTGTATTTGAAAGTCTGAATGGTTCAGAACTCATCATTTCACTGGGAAGAGTGTAGCAGGAGCTGTTCTTTCCACTGTGATACCTCAGATTTATTTTTTCAGATTTATCGCTTAAGGTATTTTCTCAAGCGGTGAAAGTTCATTTTAAGCAGTTCATACCAAGTGTGTTTTGAGAATTGCTGAACAAGTCACTGAAATACCCAGAAAGGATTTTTGTTTGAAGTAGTGTGTTTTAGTCGATTTAGGGGGGTGGGGGCTTCCATTCAAAATGCACAGATAATCATATTTTAGTTGGAGTTTCTCTGCTTTGCATTTTTCTTCATGTAACTTGCTACCCCGTGATGGCATTCACCATCTTTGTGTGCTTATTTTTTAAGCTTTGCAAAATCTGTTTGACAGTTTTCACTTTTAGAACCATTCCTAATGGTTTCATTGAAATGTCACAGCTTTTGTGACAGTGATATTCAACAGGAGTCAAATTTCACACCTGTTGTCTGTAGCACATGCATGTTACTTGGGGTTTTTTGTCACTCTTAACAGTGGCATTAAGCTCTTACATTCTGAACTCTGCGCTGCAAATCTAACAAGCAAGAGAACAAGAACATAACTGGGAAGGCTCACCACATACATTTTTGGTAATCGCAGTATGCCCGTGTTTAATGTTCAAAGTGGGAATGGGGCTGTCCAGGACAGGATGAATGTATTGTGCCCAGACTGTGCCCAGGAGAATCACTTATATCCTTGGACATGGAGCTTGGGGGGATACCAGTTAGCTCCTCACTGTTAGGAAATGAATATTTAGCCAGTACTCCTGTGATGTGTAGCCATTCTCATGGATAGAACAATAATTCCATTCCATGATACAGAATGTTTGGATACTGATGTTTCACCAAGGCCTCTCAGTACAGTTTGCTGTTACACTGTCTTACACTGGACATTTTCTTCAAAATGCACTAATTTGACATGTCATTGCTATATACCTGCTAAGCAGATGCCAAATACAGGTTATTGCCCTCTCTTAAATTGGGGCCAGTTTTCCTCACAGAATAAGAACAATGAAGTCAAAAAAAAGATAAGAAAATGAACCTTGCTGTGCTGATTCCTCTGGGTGCAAAATGGGCGGCTGCTGTGGTAGCAGGTCCCAGTAGCAGGGTTGGCTGCTCAGATGTGAGCTAAACTGGCAGAACAAGGTTCTGGCTATACACTGATCACAGAGGGCTGTTTTTCTGACTGGTGTTTGCATTAACTTTAATGCATGGCAGTGGGTCTTTCCCATGACAGGAAGAGAAAAGCAGACATTTACTTAAGTAGAAAAATAGACAAAATAATCATGTTCCAAGAGCACTTTTGAGTTCAGACTGTACATTACAGCGTTGTAAAGACTTGCAGATGTGTGACCTAATCAAGACCACTACCTGGAAGAGTAATGTTAGTTTTGAAGACCATATGCTGAAGCACTTCTTCAGAAAACTTAGTATGGAATATTTGAATTCTTCCTCCTGCAGGCAATCTTGCATAAACAACCAAGGCAGAATTTTTTGTGTTCTATTGCTTGACATTTAAAAAAAACATAGTATTGTAAAGAAAAGACCAAAATGGCTTCCTTTATGAAAGTGTTAGAATGTGAATTTTTTTCATAATATTTTTTTACCTTTGCTCTTGCAATGCTTTTCAGCACTTCTCTCCAAACTTTTTTCTTTTTTTTTTTTTTTTTAATTAGGTTGCAAACAAAATGGCACTAAACTTGGTGATGTCATACTCCCTCCGTGGGCCAAAGGAGATCCTCGTGAATTTATCAGAGTTCATCGGGAGGTAATTTGCACTTTAGTAATGACGATAGAAAGCCTCAGCTGGGACTTTCCACTGCATATTAATCTAAGCTCAGTTTGTGTGGTCACAGTTAGCAGCCAGTTTGTGAGTTCAGGGTTGGTGGCAGATTGTTGTCAAGGTCAGTAGAACCAGCGTTTCCGCCCCTTCCTTTTTAGCCAGGGAGTATGTTGAGGCAAGACTTGCTTCAGTGAAAAGCTGTATCAGAACATAACAAAAACATGTCAGAAAACGTTCTGCATGTTTCTTTGTGGCAGGTGTAGTAAGCTCAACCAATGACCAGTCTGTCTAGCTTTAATGCATGCCCTTTGAATTTCAGGCTCTGGAATGTGACTTTGTGAGTGCACACCTGCATGAGTGGATTGACTTGATCTTTGGCTATAAACAGCAAGGCCCTGCTGCAGTAGAAGCTGTAAATGTCTTTCACCATCTCTTCTATGAGGGGCAAGTGGACATCTATAACATCAATGACCCATTAAAAGAGACAGCTACCATAGGATTCATTAATAACTTTGGACAGATACCAAAGCAGGTATACCCTTTTCAGAATTCTTATTTTGCAGTTAACATTTAAATTGAAATGTGTCAATATGGAGAAAGAAGGTGTTTTAGGGGTAAAACTTGTCCTTCCAGTGATATGAAATCATTTACATTTCTATCATACATGATGCAATGATTCCCTGTGAGATTACAAATGCCTTTTTTTCCCCCCTTTACATCCTTAAAGGCATCCTTAAAAGGCAAAATGAATTACGGCTCAACTCTAAAAATCAGTATATAAAAAAAAAAGTATGTTCCTGCTGCAAAGTCAGAGTGGAGGAGTGAAAGTGTAATTTCAAAGTAAAGCCTAGTATTTAGGTATTTTAGGTTATCCTGTAAAAAAATAATTTCCATAATAACTATGCTTCCTTTTTTCACACCAGTCTCTTGGTGTCCTGCAGGGCTTGGCCACATCTTTTATTTGAAGAAATGTTGCAAAAAAAATTAAGACTTTAGATTAGGAAGATATGACTCTTGTAGGACAGGTGTAGTTGAGATAGATAGACACATTTTAAAGTTTTAAAGTTTTTGTTTTCTTTAAGAGGTTAAATTATTAAATGTAATATTAAGTCTAAAGTTTTACTTTGTGAGGGTTTAGGTTTGGGGAGATTGAGTATTTTTTAGGGTTTTGTGTTTCGTTTGTTTTTGGTTTTTTTGTTTGGTTTGGTTTTTTTTTTCATTAGGGCATATCTTTAAAGTGTTTGTTCTATCCAGTGAAATTTTCAGATGCCATTGATTTTTCCAATCCTAGATCTGGTGGAAACCATAGGTACCTTCAGCAGTTGACTGGGAACCCAATCCAGTATTGGAAACTTTAGACTCAGCTCTCAGCACTTAATGTTTCAGGACAGCCATGGGATATTTTCTGTGGCAACCCGCTTACCGCTGTCTGTCTTTCACAGTTTGGAAGGAAGGCTAAGAATTGTTCATGTGCGCTCTGTGGCTTTTCTCCTTTTCCTTCCTTGCTCTCTCTCAATAATCTAATTATGTAGTGACTGCAGGGTTTTCTCCGCTTACATAATAACCAGTCACTGGGTTGTGATGATAATCAGTCAGGACCCAGCTGAAGCCAGATGAACAAATAGGGTGGGGCAGGGCAGGGCAGTGGAAGAGCATTGCGGCTGAGTCCAAAGGTCTGCCTGAATCCTCCAATGCCTGTTAAATACAAATGTCGTGAGATATACCAGCAACTGCACGAGGAAATAAACTGCAGGAAACTCAGAACTTCCTTAAGTCATTATTAGTGGCGAGTGCTCTTGGAGCACATTTTTATGTGACGGTTGAGTTTTTCTGTTGCCCTGTGACTTTCCACGGAGGATCCAGCGCAGGCTGTCTCAGTGACACGGCTGCTCTGCCCTTTTTCGCTTCTTTGCTGCACAGAGATGTAACATGGGGGCTGCATCTTCTTTATCTCATCTCTTACAAACTAGTAATGCACCTTGTAGTTTGGTTTTCCATTTTAAAAGGCTGTGATGCAAAACATTGGAGAGCTGATGCTGTGTGTGAAAGAGGGCTCTCACAGACTCCGCAACGGCCCGAGGTGCCACAGCCTGAAGGGGCAGAGCAAAATGAACAAGCAAGAGTCATTCAGAGGAGGAGTTGGGGATTTTTGTTGCTGGAATTGGAGAGTTTTGAGATCAGTTGTCCATGTGAAACACTGTATGATCGGCCTTCTCACTCAGTCTTCCCATAGCCCAGCCAGATGGGAGACATGCTGTCGTTCAGGGAGGGGGGTGGCATGTAGGCTGTGTTGTTATTTGTACCCAGGGGGTTAGTGCAAGCAGTAGAAACACGTCTACATGGTCATAGTTCAGTTACTTCAGGCTTATGCATGTTCCCTCTTCTTTGGAAAGGCAAACAGGTAGCACATTTCGAGGGGCTCAAAGTTTCAGCGTTGGAATTTCAGTTCTCCTTTCAGTGCTGTAGTAACCTCTCTGTGAAAGAGCTGTTGAAATCTTGCAAAATACCACTCAGTGTTTATATTTGCCAGTTACATATTGTAATACATAGCATCTACCACTTAAGATGTTTATTATTAATTTATCAAGTGATAAACCTTAAGTGTGTGTCACTGATGATCATGGCTCATTGGAAGCAATGGTTGCCTTATTCTGACACTGGAATGGTCACTGAAGTGATAAAATGGAAATTCGGTCCCTCATAATGAAAAGCTAGGCAGAAGATAACCAGGGACTAAGATGCCTTTCTTGTGCGTGATTGTTCTATGGGGTCCCATTCTGTGCCCACCCGTGCTGTTACTCTGTTCTTTGGTAGCCTGGCCACCTCCTAGCAAGTGAGCTGCTGTTTGTGGGACACAATTTATCTCAAAACCAAAACTTAGCTTTCACTTTACCATGGGTTAGAATTTCTTACTGCGTTAGTGCATCAGCTTTGGGAATTTTTGCTTGCTTTACTTTAGCTGCTTTTGCAACTGGAGGTAGCTTTAAAAAAAACTTTGCTTCTTGTAGGATTTCGTATTGTTTGAAGTTTTTTGAAATGGTCACCATAAGTTATTGGTGACTACTGAGAGCAGTTAAGTAACATTTGCTGACCTGCGGAATTTTTTTGTAGGTAAATTATACTTGCTTATGATCTTTGTAAGCTTCTGCCCTTGTAAGCCTGTAATTTTTGATGATAATTAGTTTCTTGATGAATTTCAGCTCTTCAAAAAACCACACCCACCAAAGCGTGTTAGAAGCCGACTGAATGGAGAGGCTGTGGGAACCTCTGTGCCTCCTGGTTCCACAGGTGACAAGATTTTCTTCCATCATTTGGACAACCTGCGGCCCTCTCTTGCTCCAGTGAAAGGTAAACTTTAAAGCCACAGTAATTGGTCCTGTTTCATTACCCAAGCATTCAGAGTTTCAGCAAGATAGTCCTCTTCCATCTTTTGCTTAGTTCTTATGTTCCTACTGCCTGTAGGTTTGTGAGAAGGACAAATTTAAAATACCTAGTGGTGTAAGATTATGTTCTTAGCTACCTTAAAGTGTACTTGGGAAGCACCAGATCTCTACCAATTTAATATAACTTCCTTTAAAATAGAGGGATAAAATGGGGCTCAAGCACCACTTTATAGAGTTTTAGTCTAACAAACAGCATTCAGGGTATGTTGCTTCTGGCCCTGCAATAGCCTTGACTTTTGTGGCAGAAGGATTCTTTGTTGCAGTGCCAAGAAACACTGAGAAGTATTGGCAGGAAAGGATGGTCTTGGTAGCTGCACTGAGACAAAAGAAGGTGGCTTTTGACTTCATATTTGACATTATACCAAGCAAAAGTTAAGTCCCTGTGAGGCATGTAAATGCTATACAGTGATTTTTTTTTTCCTAGCTAAGTGCCTGCTGTAAAGAGAGAGAACGTACTATCACACAGGGCATAGTAGGGCTTAAGTGTAGACTCTTAAATCAGGCAATTAGAAAGGACTAATCGATATTTGCAAGGCTTGGGAAAAAAAAAAAATAGGACACTACGAGCTGTAGTCAGGAAAACAGCTTGTGGGAATGCTTGTGCAAGATGTTGGAATCGATGCCAAAAACTTATTTTTATTTGTGCCAAAAATGTCGCAATCACTTTTAATGACCACGGGCATCTTGTCTGAAGAATGCCCTGTGCAGCCTCACAGGTGGGATCAGAGCTGTCTGTGACCTTCAGGGTATTCTTGCCACTGCTGATGGTGCTTAGCTCTGCATTTGTTAGGAACGGAGCAAAAGTTGCCATCACTGCAGCTGAAACCGAGACTTGTATAAATAACCAGTACAGAGACCTTGCTCTTGCAGAGCAGCAGGTACTTAATGGGATCAGATGGTGTTTGTCTCTCCTAGCAATAAAACGTAACCCCATCTTCTTTTTTCAGAGCTCAAGGAGCCTGTGGGACAGATCGTGTGCACTGATAAAGGCATTCTGGCAGTAGAACAGAATAAGGTTCTCATCCCACCTACGTGGAATAAAACCTTTGCTTGGGGCTATGCAGACCTCAGCTGCAGACTGGGTACCTACGAGTCAGACAAGGTTGGTAATCTGAAATGTGTTTCAGTGTCGGATGTACCAAAGCAATTAGTACTCAGCAGTGAAAAAAATCTAGCAATGGAAATTTCTTTCACACGTGAATGAAATACATTTGTTTGGCAGAATAACATAAACCAACTAATAACAATTTCTTTTACCAGATCTGCAAAACATGAATGAATTAAATCTATGCAGTTGAAGCTCATCTCATATTATTTCAGGAGGGGTCTTACGGCAGAGGCTGGAATTGCTTCTGTTTGAGGAAAAACTGCAGAAGTGATAGCAATGATATCTTAGTGGCTTAATGAATGCAAGGTGGCAGGATTTTATTTTCTATCCTACCAAATACTAGTCCTGCAAGTAATTCTTCTTTGTTTTCTTTATTTTTAGGCAGTGATTGTTTATGAATGTTTGTCAGAATGGGGTCAGATACTGTGTGCCATTTGCCCCAACCCCAAACTTGTTATCACTGGAGGAACAAGCACAGCAGTGTGTGTGTGGGAGATGGGTGTCTCCAAAGAAAAAGCTAAAGCTCTCACACTGAAACAGGTAAAATATAGTAAAAATTACTTTTATTTAAATTAATGTTACAAGATCAAAGTAATTATTTCTCCCTTAGTAACCATTGAAGCCATGAATCCAGCAGATCTTTGGAGAAGGGAGTAGTCAAGGTACTGATCTGCATAGAAAGTGGGCAAAATGCATCTTTAAAATTGCGTCATATTTAAGGATAGTGGAACACCAGGAGCTTTTGGTAGTGGTGTTAACAAAATTATACAGGTGTGTTTTGTGAAATGATCTGCTTTATTGTAGTGTTATATGTAACCCCCCATCTACAAATTGTGTCAGGAAGGACGGTGAAAGGAGGCTGCCTTAAAGGTTAATTTTTCTCTCCTTAAATTTTTTTTTATTACTTTTTCTTTAAAAATATATATGTTTAAATTACATTTCTGTGCAAAACTTTTATCTTTCTGGCAATAACGTTTGTGGAGCAGAGTATACTTCTTTAGGATAACCTTAAGTTTTTTCTTGCCTTATTAATTCAAAACAGCAACTTTTAATTTAAAGAAGCAGCCATGCTTTAAAGTCAGTTGCAGCTAAGTACAGAGTAAGTTTTGTGTGTTTACTAAGAAAAAAACAAACACAAAATCACAAAAAGCACCCACAAACGAACAAAAAAGACCAACCCTCACTAAATCAAAATATTCTAGCAGCTGTGTATAATTGTTATAGGTAGTCAGGTTGTAAAATGTTACTGTTCCTGTTGGCATCTTAACAGCAGGACTGTTTTTTAGAGAAAAGCTTTTACTCAAGCTTAGGAAATTCAGATAATTATTTAATAACTTCCCTTTCTTGGTGTCCAACAGCTGTTCAAAGTTGTGTTTCCAAAGGATTTTTCTTCAGAACAGTGAAAGATAAAACACTGTATCATAAACTTCAGGGCAGCACATTGAAGACCATTTACTGTACTTTAGCCAGTGATTTATGACTGAGTAAGCTGCAGTTAAGCCCAAAATGTAAAAGTAGGGCCTAATATGAGTAGATGCTTGTGTTTTTCTCCTCCTTCCAACTGACTTTGCCTTTTCAGTTGCAACTCTTTCTTGTCTCTTTTATCTTCCCTTAAACATCAACAGAAGTTTGTAAAGGAGCCATTAGTTTCTGTTTTCAGAATGTAATTTCAGGTGCAGCCTGGAACACATTCTGACCCTATAAACAGGCTACTGCTGCTGAATGGGTTTTTTTCAATGGAAGGCTGTATGCCATTAGACTCTTGAAATTTTGTTTTGACAAAGTACTTTTTAAATGAAAAACAATTATTAGTCTATCATTTTCAAATCTGAAAAGTTATCAACTGAATGTTTGTAAGGCAGATGCATCTTCTGATAGAATATTCATGTTACTTTATCTGAATCTTCCAGATAAGAGGGTTTAATGTGCAATTTTTGTGCTCTCTCCTGATTTCAGCTTGTTCCTCCCGACTTTTGTTTTCCAGGCATTACTGGGTCATACTGACACTGTCACATGCTTAACTGCATCACTGGCTTATCACATAATTGTGAGTGGATCACGGGATCGCACCTGCATCATCTGGGATTTGAATAAACTCTCCTTTCTAACACAGCTTCGAGGTCACAGGGCTCCAGTTTCAGCTCTCTGTATAAATGAATTAACGGTAAGAACCAAATGCCACTCATTCAGTGCCATTCCCTGTGGGAACAGTAGCAAGGTCATAATTTATCCAGCTCCCATGCATGGTCAGCAGGGCTGGATGGACCCTGTTGCAACCGGAGCAGATGTAGTGGTTGAAATCAAGACAAAATGGGGCTGTAATACACAGAGGGGGTAGCAAGAGGCGCAGTTTATTAGCTGTTAGTGGTCTGGTTGTAGTGTTGCCAGTGCTTTAGACTGCAGCTCGTGTTTCCTCTTTGCACTAGTTTGGACTGTTCCCAATAAGGAAGCAAATGAAATTTAAGGTGGTACATGTCTGTGAAAAAGAGAAGTGTCAACGTGAGCAGAGTCTTTGGAAACTGAGAAGGGAAAGCACTGAAAATGTGCTGTTGGATTATTACACTGTGAATAGTGGAGGAATTGGTCAACTCATTGTACCCTGTAAATACGACAAATAGGTTGTTACTAAATCTAGTTTTCTAAGTATAATTAAAAAAAATGCATATAATCCTAAAGGTTCCTTCAGGTGGCCAAACTCAACTAAAACTTCTTGAAAAATGCCAGCCTGAACTTAGCTGAACTTGGCTTATGACTGAATCTGGCTTACATTTTTGCTGAAGACTTGTACTGAAATACAGAGGTGTTCCTTGTCTTTGCAGGGAGATATTGTATCCTGTGCTGGCACTTACATTCATGTGTGGAGCATTAATGGCAGCCCAACTGCAAGTGTTAACACTTTCACTGGCCGAAGCCAGCAAATTATGTGCTGCTTTGTGTCAGAGATGAATGAGTGGGATACCCAGAACGTCATAGTAACGGGGCATTCGGACGGAGTTGTCCGGGTAAGTACCAGGAATCACCGCTTGGAAAATTAATTTTACACCTTAGTAGTAACAGTATTTAGAGAAGCCATGTCTATCCAACACAGCGTCCTGGCCAGTACCAAAAGCAATCCTGCTGTACTTGGGTGTTTCACCTGAACAGTTCTTTCTCCCCTTTGGTGCACCCACTGGGATGTGGTAACTAGGAGTGGTCAGTAGCATACATCTTCCCTCCTGCTCTGTTTTGATCACTTTTTGGTCACCAGCTTTCATGCCTGGAGGTTGTAGTTTATGTTCACCGTTTTTGTTTTACACAACTTGAGACATTTCAATTTGTTGCCTTGAAAGAAAAGAGAAACTTAGTGTAATCTGATCAGTGCGAGTCTAACCCAATTTTCAGTACTTTTGTGTGCAGCCTTGGACCTGCCTTAAACAGAGTCTGCTGGTGAGATGGTTCTGTGGAGTGGGTTCAGGCATGACCACAGATGTCCTTTTACAGTGTCTAGTCCCCAAAATCAGGAGGATATGACCTGCCTCGCATGCTACCAGTGCAAATACACAGTTCTACTAACCCATTTTAGCTTGATAAGTAGCTCAGAATAAAGACAAGAGTCCAGTAAGTGCCACTTTCCTTATCCCTTACCTCTCCAGTTCTGGCGGATGGAGTTTTTGCAAGTACCAGAAACACCAGCTCCGGAGCCTGTAGAGATGCTGGAAATGCCAGAGGATTGTCAGGAAGCACAAATAGGTATGTTTTGTATTTGCCTTTTTTCTGATCATTGCTATATGTAGGTGAAATCCTGTGGTTACACAGTGCAGAGTGGATGATGGAGATTTTGTCTTAAGAGACAGCAGGCATCCAGTAGCACAAGAAGTAGAGTATCTGAGTTTTGTTCACCACCTTGCCCAAGGTAGTTTCACGTTTCTGTGAACAAGAAAAAGTGTTGCCCGTCATAGCTTTCTTCCTGGAGATGGAGCTTTTCTCTGTGTGGTTGTTTCTGCTATCGGTGAACCCAAGAGATGCTACTGTTGTCCAAAAGCTACATATTCTTTTAGTCTGAAATGGAATTGTTGTGTAACAAGAGAGTTAAAAAAATCTGCTGATGGAACAGCATGCTGTTTAGGCAAGCAATGATATCATTTTCCCCTGTTGGAAGATTTTGGTCAGTGCTTGCTGATTGTTTTTGTTAGCCATCTCGTTTTCCTCCTGCTAACTTCATATTGAAGTTATGGTCTAGATCTGGATCTCATGATACTCTTTAGTAATCATTATATAAACACAACTTTCTTTTTCTGTGTCACTGGGAGTATAAGTGTCTTTGGTAATTGCTTTTTTTGTATTAACAAATCTGCATCATATTTTTCAGTCAGACAATTTCAGAATAGCTGACTGTGCTCACTTGTGTGAGTTTTGCTGAAAGGTTTTGCCAGCTTGAGCATTTTTGAAGGTTTTGTTCGTTGTGTCTGTCATAGCCTACCTCAGATGGACTGTTGCAGTTAAGGAGTGTTGTTTTCTGACAGAGCAGTGCAATAGAGATGGATAGTGGGATTCCTGGCAGGAGCTGAATCTCTGCAAAGGCTTTGAGATGCCTGCATGCCATTTCCCACTCTCCACGCAATGTACCTGTTGGGTTGTGGGCAGTGCAGTATCTGAATAAGGCAAAAGCTCAGGCCATGAGCAGCCTTGCTATCAACATCTCTCTTGTTGTGTGAATCCAGGGCAGGAAGCCCACGAAGAGGACAGCAGTGACTCCGAGGCAGATGATCCGTGCCTAGGCCAGGACACAAAACTGCAGGAGAGCCAGAGTCAACCAAGCAGCACCAGCCACAGGCCCAGGTCATCATCCAACAGAGCAGCAGCAGCGTGGTCAGCAGACAGCGGCTCTGATGACTCCAGGCGTTGGTCAGACCAGCTCAGCTTGGATGAGAAGGATGGTTTCATCTTTGTGAATTATTCTGAGGGACAAGCAAAAATGCATCCCCATGCTCAGGTTAACCACCCACACCCCAGCTATGCTGAAGCACGGCACTACAGCAAACTTAAACCAGGTAAAAGAAATTGGGCACGCTCCTTGGTTTTTATTCCCCATTTAGTGTAACGTTATACAGTGTGGAAGACCCCTTAGATTGTTTTGAGTCAGCTGTGCACCTTGTGCCGCCTCCAAGCTCCTGACAGGGGATGGGCTGCAAAGTGGGGAGAAAGAGAAGACCTTGACACTCTGCAAGTACTACTGAATAACAGGCAAAGCACTGGAATGTCATCAAAACCGTTGTAGTCACATGCCCAAAATGTAGCATCATAGGACTTTTTATGAAGAAAATTAATGACAGTTGGAAGTCTAAGTCTTTACTCGAAAAATACAATGAAATGGTTAAAATAAATTTTAAAAGAAAAAAAAAGTGAGGATCTCCCACTCCTGTCAGGCTTTGGCACAGGGCTTCACTATGTCCCCATTCTCTGCAGCTCCCAAATGGACTCAGAGAAATTGGAGGCTTTGTGCATTGTTGTGTATCCTCTCCCTGCATAATGCATTGGAGAGCAGTTGAAAACTGTGTTTTCCCTGAGTGAAACTTGAGCCATAGAGAGTGATCTCCGGGGGGCCATTTTTTCTTTCTGCAGAGGCACGTGTAGAATTATATCGGGGGAGGAGGGAGCAAAAATGAGAACCAGTAAGTTTGCTTTATCCCTTCCTCTTTCCCACTCATTTCTAGGATACAGATGGGAGCGCCAGTTGGTGTTTAGAAGCAAACTAACTATGCACACGGCATTCGATCGCAAAGACAACGCACACCCAGCAGAAATCACTGCGCTCGGCATCTCCAAGTGAGTAGCTCGCAAGCAATTGCTTAAAACGTTCTTGTGTGTTGTCAGCAGGAAGTGTCAGAATCACAGAATATGCTGAGTTGGAAGGAACCCACAAAGATCATTGAGTCCAGCTCTTAGGTGAATAGCCCACACAGGGATCAAGTGGTACCAACCAGCCATTGCTCTTTGCACAGTGCTGTTTTGTGGCACTTCTGTTTGGGGCAGCCTTCTTCAAGAGCTGAGACTGAAACACTGAAATGAGTAGACTTATTCAGCTGTATTATGTTGCGTAGAGCATTGTAGCTCCATTTCTCAGTCAGACCAGGCTAATTGGCATGTTAGTTACTATGCAACAGTTTAGTATGATACAGTCTCTGACATGTAACATCAGCCATCGTTGCCTTCGTGTTACTGTGCCAGAGTTGTTGCAGGAATGCTTTTGCTTTTTGCTTGCAGGGATCACAGCAGGATTCTTATTGGGGATGGCCGGGGCAGGGTGTTCAGCTGGTCTGTAAGCGATCAGCCGGGTCGATCCGCAGCTGACCACTGGGTGAAGGACGAGGGGGGAGACAGCTGCTCAGGCTGCACCGTCCGGTTCTCGCTCACTGAGAGGCGTCACCACTGCAGGAACTGTGGACAGCTCTTCTGCCAGAAGTAAGCCAGCCAACAGTCTCCCTCGGGCTCTTCTCGGTACAGAATTTTAGGCTGGGTAAAGCTATTACACGCCATGGAACTCTGGCAAAAGGTTTCCTTTACAGACGTAAACTGTGTGCGGAATTGTAAGGATGCTGATTTAGGAGCCACTGGAAGACATGACATGTCTGTATGTGAGCTCTTCTTATCCACGAACTGAAGTGGAAGTCTCCTTTCTGGCCGACTGGGTCAGGGATGGTATTTCTAGTTACATCTCTGTACCTCTACTTTGAGTCTAAACTGGTGACAACAGCTGTTTTTAAGCTGTCACTCAGAGTCACTGCACTGATTGTGTGGCGGTCATATGAGTTAAATTCTGCTTCTGCCACAATGCATTGCATTTCCATGTCATGATAAGGTTGGACAGTTTTCTGGTGTTTGAAGTCATGATGATAATTTCCACATCTGGATAGAAAACATAGAAATGGAAGGGGACCTGTGTTCAGAGATGCTTTGTCTTTTCTCTCCAGGTGCAGCAGGTTCCAGTCTGAAATCAAACGTCTGAAGATTTCCTCACCGGTCAGAGTGTGCCAGAACTGTTTCTACAACCTGCAGCACGAGCGGGGTTCAGAGGAGGGGCCCAGAAATTGATGGGGTCCTGGCAAACGGAGACCTCATCCAGCCCCGCTGTCACTCCAAGGACTAGTGAGAGTACTGTGCAGTGATCGGAAGGGATTAGAATATTGTCTGTTTACATTTATGTTTATACTGCATTTTAAGCACTGAAAGTAAAAAGGGATCATTGAATTGGTTTATTTTGACAGAAGGTAAACGAGGCTGACAGCAAAACGAAGTGAAGAGCAAAGGCCCAGGAAGACATGATTAGTAACCGCAAATCCAAAAGAACTGTCGACCCCTAAACCTATGTGACGTGGCTATGGAGAAAATCCTCACTTATCCTAAACACCCTTCTTGTCTTGTTTTTGTAGAGCTAGTCATCTTAACCGGGGGGGAGGGGGAGGGGAAGGCTTTTTAGAAGATAGTTGTAAATCTGCCTTCTTCGCAAGCAACTGTGTATATTGTAAATAGGTATAACGGCCTTTTTATCTAAATATGAACTTAACTGCCTGTTACATGGGACTTCAGATTAACCACTGTACTTTGTGTGGCATCTTTATCTCATCTACCAATTTAAATACGAATGTTTAAAAAAAAAAAAAAAGAAAACTCGAAGGCATTATGTGTATTTCTGTTTAAAAACCCAGTCTGTGCATGTTTGTTCTTTCAGTTGCCCACAGTATCTTAATTTAAGTGAGGCTATTCATAGAATTACACGGATTTTTTCAAAAAAAAAAACAAAAAAACATTTTTGAGAATAGGAACTTGGAGTATTTTATTCTAGCTGTAAGATAACCAGGAACTAAATTGTACACTTGTGTTGCATTTTATACCGAACTATTTACCACCTCAGTGTTGTTCATATTTAATAAGGCCTCTTTTATACATATGTCAGAGCTGCAGTTTTATTAATTACTTACTGTTCCTTAGCAGCTGATTCATGCAGTGCAAGAACCAGCTTTTACCTTCTTTAGTCAATAGCAATTGGCTTGCAGATAGGTACAGAATGAATTCCTTGTGCATAAAATCTAACCGTTGTTGTCCTGTAGCTTGTTTGCAAAAAAAACCTGACCTTTTGGAACAATAGGCATTGCTCTAAAACAGGGTGATGTTCAGTCATGTCAGAAATGCTTCTCGGAGCTCTCTTTGTCTTTCAGCACATGGCATCAGCTTGAGGACAGCAGTAGATTTCCATTATGGTTTTTTAAGTTCCAATATGAATTTAATTGCAGTATTTTTTTACTACTATGTCATTTATTTTGCACTACATGTGGGATGAAGTAGAGACACTGATATCCACTGGGATTGGAACACGTGCATTGGATATAGGCCCATGGACGTGGACTTAATTTCTACATGAGGTCTTGCCGGTGGGTTTTTGGTTGGGTGAGGGCAGAGAGGGAGGGCAGCGGGCAGGCTGGTGTTTGGTTTGGTTTTGGTTTTTAACATATGTGTATATATTTTGTAAATCGATGACAGATTGATCTAGATCTAGATATATTCACAATGGATTCTTTTAAGTAGCAGTAAGGATATGGCCCAGACCAACAGAAGACAGGTGTTTGCTCTGTTAGTACTTCAGTGAGTGCCATCACTCACAACTTCACTTGGAATGAGCTAGGCAGACTCTGGCCCTGGGGTGGCAAATAATTAAAACCATCGCTGTTATCAGAATTGCACCATCAAAAATGCCAGGCCCTCTGTGCTGGTATGAGCTCCTTCCAAGAAGGTCCTTGGCACTGCAGGGGCACACCTGTCTTCTCTTGATTTGAACTTTTAGCGGTGAATAATTTGTTAATTCTGACCACTTACTATTTACCCTGGTATCACATGTTTATGCACTGAAGGTTAAATATGTATTTTGATACTTGTTTGTTTATTATGTATGTGCTGGTCTGTAAAATGAGATATATTCCTGTTTTGGTATGTATACTAGGTCCCCAAATGAACAGAAAGGCTTGTCTAGAGCCCTTGCACACTGTTGAGTAAATGCAGGTTTGTTGAGCTTAGCTGACCCAAATTTTGGATCCAAAGAGTGATGGTCAAGTAGCCACACTGCATGGCTACCCTACAGATTTGACCCTAAAAACAGAAAAAGGTCCTTTGTAAGCATGTGCAGGGCACTGGAATTTCTGTGTTCAGCTGTTCTCTCTAATGTTGCCTTCACCCTTCCCAAAATGATGCAAAACCAGCATAGTTCAGAAGACAGGCTAGTGGCCTTAACGTTTTCCGTTCGAGCAAAAGGCTGTTTCAACAACTCCTAAATGCCTTTGAGTCCACAGAGCTTTTCCTCCCCTTGCCTCCAGGTTTCAAATCAACCCCAAATTTAAGGAAGTCTTCTTTTCTGTGGACTGGAACTTGTACAGCCACATCATTAAACCCTAATAAAAACAAGGTTACGGCGGTAACACCGATACAATCTGACACTAAAAGCGAGCAGTTGGCGTGTAGTGCTAAGTCAGGCTCATGGGGACAGCGGGCCATCGGGGCAGAGGTGGTCAACTGCATCCAGCACGGGTGGTGGTGCACACCTTTGATGTTTGGCAGGGTACTAAAAAAAAAAATATAATTCATTATTCTTTACAATTTCCATGGTGTAGAGGTTAATCCCAATTTACACTTTGCAAACAAACCAGCACAGCCCTCTGACCTGATTCTTCAGTTGCGCTGTTCCAAAAAAAACCACGTTCTTTCTTGCTGGAGGTGGAGGGAAAAAACACACCTGCTCGTGTTTCCTCTGGCAGCTGGTGCTGTGGGCAACTGTTGTGTTCACGTGGGAGTGGGGGGATTTTCCATTTCATTCGAGCTTCTAAGGCAAAGACTTGCTTTGTTTTCCATGTAAAAATCTGTTGAGCGAAAATATACTCATGTACACTAACATTAGTAGACTGTATTCTCTGCAAGTACCTCACATGTCTTCTCCTGCCTTGTTCTTTGTAGTAAACTTATCCATGTACTCTTAACATTCGTATGTAGTGTGCAACTGTAATGTCATGCTTTTGAGAGGGGGTTGGCTGCTTCCAGCCAACATTCATCAGTTCAATAGCAAAACACTTTAGATAAGTTATTTTGCACTTTCTTATGTATAAAATTGGTAGAAACTTATATTTGCTTTGTATCATTTAAAGACTCCTTTTGTTTCAGTAAATGAACTGTGTATAAAATACTTATGCAGTTAAAACTGTTTTTAGAAAGTATTTTTAATTTCAGCAAGTTTGGTTACTTGTTGCATGACTATTAACACAGCTGACTTTTTGTGTCAGTGCAATGTATATTTTTTTTTGTCCTGTTATTAACTTGTAAGCCCTAGTTAAATGGCCATTTATTTGTACAGCATCAGGAGTAAATTGAAGATAACTGGCTAAGACTGGAGTGTGGAATTTTGTACTATATTGCAGAATCCAATATCTGTTTTTTGGTGGTTACGTAAAAGGCCTGACGATTTACTATCTAGTGTGCAATCTGTGATATCTGAATGTTCATTGTATATTTGTCTCCAATGCAAAAAGGTAGAGTAACACAATTACAACAATACATGATTAAATGCAATAGTTCAGGTACTGAAGTATTTTTTTTTTCATTTCAAATAAATACCTGCTATTTACCACCAAAAAGCTGTTTTGCATTTGTTGGAAAGACACAACATTTGCAGCTGAATAAACATTTTTAACACGGGAGTGGTAACTAATGAGTAACATGTTTCTGTATCATCAGGAGGAGTAGACTTCTATAACTTGTTGCAGTTTTGCTTTCTGAATGTGGGTATGGCCATCCATAATGATGCATCATGAAATAATATGTCTTAGTTTATTCTTTTTTTTGCTTTGTGTCACTGTAGAGCGTGAACTAAGAATTTGAAGATGTCTAGAAGAATAGGCTGCGCCAATATAGAGAAAGCAGACAGAATAATTGTATGAGTCATGCTGGGATAAGGACAGTGGAAAAAAGGAGGTTGACCTTATCTGGTGAGAAACAACCGAAGATCCCCAAATGTTGAATTATTTTACTAATTCTTCTATCCATTTTTATACCCTTTTCTAAGCTGGTAATGCTACAGAATGTGAGGTTTCATGTTGGCAGTTAATTATGTGTCAGCACTGGTGGCCACCAGTTCATCTCCAACTGAAAACTGGGCTCTGATGTGTTTGGGCCTGCCATGTTCCTTGGTTGGTGGGCACCAGAACTGACAGTGCATTCTTGGAATTTGACAGCAAGTGATTTCTGTAGATGTAAAAGAAAAGGAACATCTACAGATGAACCTGACTATCTGTGTGTACTGTGTTTCACGTGGACTCCTGTGAACTCTTGGGGTTTTTTTAGTTATACTTCACTGTGCTCTTGAGCAGTAGTTATAGAAGCTGTTTTCACAGCCCTTCCTAAGCCACGTCTTGGTTATATAGGATTGGCAATGTCCCTTTTTCGTAGGTTCAAGGCATTT
Organism: Pseudotriccus pelzelni; assembly: GCA_035584735.1. Classification (NCBI taxonomy): domain Eukaryota; kingdom Metazoa; phylum Chordata; class Aves; order Passeriformes; family Tyrannidae; genus Pseudotriccus; species Pseudotriccus pelzelni. The sequence continues at coordinate 13,094,300 of JAWMRA010000130.1, forward strand.
CCACATTTTAAATCTTTTCATGCACTGAAAAAAGTGCATTCTCTCTAACAGTAATGGGGGAGTTACTGTGATTCTCAGCGTGACTGCAGACACTGACAGCTGCAGCCCAGCGTTCTGCTGTCATGGGGCAGGTCATGGATGAACCTCACCGAAGCAGTCTGAGCCAGGTAACCATGCTGACTGTGGGTTGTGGGGTCTGGCATCACCTCCCACTCTTGCTGGGGAGAGATACCCTACCGAGAGTAGCTCCAGGCTGGAGTATTTTGACCTCATTTTCCCTGGGAAAAAATGATTTGGCCACCTTCTTTGACCTGTGCCATGTTAAGGCACTTAACTTGGTGCAGCCTTTTGAATGACACAGGGAACTTGCCATCAGTGTCCCATCCTGCCTGCAGAGTGCCGGCGGTGCCTCATCTCCACAGTTTGTCATCTGATGGAGGGCCCAGCTCCGCTGTGGGAAGGTGATCCAGCCTCATGAGGTGTGGTTTTGCAGCCATGGGCAACCCCCAGGCATGGTGGAGAGTGGAGGTGCCGGGAACAAGCATAGGGCAGGGCCTACAGTCCTGATGGACCTTTTGACTGGGGAATGGCAGTCCCACTCCTGCCCCGTGGAACACAGGCTTCAGTGTGAACATTAAGATAGTGCAGCTTGGAGTCCCTGTTGCAAATCAGGTGTTGTTGGGAGTGTTAATTTGGCTCCTTTCTGTCCAAAGAAAAGAAAAGTCATAGCCTTTTGAGAGCTTCCTGCACTAAACCTGGGTCTGGGAGAAGGAAGAAAGGTGCCCTGGGAATTTGTGGCAGCTCTAATGTCGGTGTTGGAACTGTAAAATCCCAACAGGAGTCAGCTGGACCAGCAGCCAGTTTTGGAGTGAAACAAGGCAGCTCATGGTGAGTGCACCAGCCTTTAACTCTGGCTCTACCACAGCTCCCACAAGACAGAAGCACTGCTCAGGGCCAGGCCTTCAATTTAGCAGGTAAAACCCAATTTGTGGCTGATTTGCTGTGACCAGATTGATTTTCCTGACAATTGCAATAACTCGGACAATTCAAAAAGGTGGAGCTGCTTTCCAAGCTCAAGTGTTCTGTGCTATAGAAAATGCATGTGTGTTTTTAAAGAATTACTGGCAGTGGGACACATCTCTCTCCACGTCAGGACGTGGATTTGGTTCACTAGTGAGGTCAGTGTGCCACACCATGCAGAGAGGATGGGGTACTCGAGAACAGAAGCACGAGTGATGATGTGCTGGGAGCCAAATCCTTCCCTGTTCCTGAGGGAATTGAGTGACACTGCATAGAGTGTGTGGCTGGCCCCAAAAAAGGGCAATAAATGGGACCAAAACTTAACCATGGCCACAGATGAACCTAAATACAATCATGCCTGCTCAAGAGTATGCACAGCCCCTGGCACACTGTCCCAGCTAAGGGCCCTCTGTGCTGTGAGGTGGGCAGGCCAGCAGGAGATGTGGCAAGTTTTTTTTGGAAGTGGGAACATGTAGGGAAAGCTGTGAAGTCATGGAGGGGAATGACCACAGAAAGAAAAAAGTAATGCCCATGTTTGTTGGCGACAGGTACGCGGACACACTGCAAGCAACCAATATGATTAAACAGTGTGACCCTTTATTAAACATACGGTGCACATTTATACATCTTTGTGCCCTCGTGGGTCCAGGATTACAGTCCGATTATTGGATAATTCAGTCTGTCCACGAGTCCATGTCTTCTGCCCATTGGATAAGGTGCAGGATCGATATTCTGCACCTGGATTC
>JAWMRA010000130.1:13096165-13147414 GCA_035584735.1 Pseudotriccus pelzelni
TCATAAACTAATCCCCTTCTCATGGGAAGACTGTCCGAGTCCACAAGTGCTAAGTATAAACTAAGTTTTCTTCCCATTAGATGCCTGAGCCTTCTTTCACAGCTGGTAGCATGGGTTGTTCACCAAGCGTCCATTCTGTGCATATATCCCACACATGTTAAATAAGTAAAGGGTAAACCCAGGCTGCTGAGAGCCAGTGGTAGCCCAAATCCAGCTGGGCCTTTGGCTGATCCACCAGCACCTCCACCCGGGAGGAGGGGCAGCTCCCTCCCCATTCCCAGTGCCAGCGCAGCGTCTGCAGCCTCTGCTGGGCAGAGCTGTGCGAGAGCAGAGACAACCTCTGGGCAAGAGTAAGTTTCCACTGTAAATACTGAGGTACGGGGGGTGTGTGTAGCAAGGCTCTTGCCCAACTGCAGTGACGAAAGCGCTTGTGCCATCAGCCTCGACCCCCGCCCCGTGCAGGTGAGCTGGGGGGCGGTGGTGTTGACACAAGCTCCGGGAAGAGCTTCCAGCCCTTCCCAGGGGCCAGCCTGGGAACAGCTTCTGCCGTGTGACAGCAAGCACTGCCGCTCTTAAGGCTTGGCGACTCTCCCCAGGCCGCCTTGATGAAGTTGGGGGGGGAACCACTGTGGTGCCGCTGGGATCCAGCTGCTCTCCTCCTCTCCTGCAGACAAAGCAGCAGGTCACAGGGATGCTCCTTACAGGACAAATGCTCCGACTGCAGAGTAACCTGGGAGCCATTTCCCAACTACTGTGAAAGGGCACAGTTGCCCAACGGGTTTCCCGACACGCTACCCAGGCTCTCAAAATTCACCCATCTGAGCAGTGATTACGATACCACCACGGAACATGTGCATGTATGTAAGAGTTGACCAGCTCCAAACTGAGCTGAGGTGCGGATTGGCCACAAAGGATAACAAAAAAGACCCTGGGATTTTCCACTGAGGCAGTGGAAAAAAAAAAGGCTCACTTTAGTCCCGAAAGGGAGGTCTGGAGCTCAGCTATAGGAAGCTGCTAAGACTTCAGTGAAGTCAAGGCTGCTTATTTCAAGTGAGAGAGAGTAAAATAAGTTTGAGCCCAGCTGGAAAGATGTGTGCTAAATAAAAATACTAGTGATCTCAGGGCTACTTCTGCAGTTAAAAACCCTTGGCTCTTACTTTCTCCTTAAAATTTCTCGAAGTGTAACAGAAAAGTCTTGAATTCATGCAGAAGCAAAAATACATTCTTTGCCTGAAGAGGCCCAGTTTGTTTCTTAGTGCTGTGCCATAGGATGACGTTGCTCACCGTGACTGCCACCCAGGCAGACAAAAATAGCAAATTAGAACATGTCACCCTGATGCAGCAAAGCGCAGAGACAGAAGGTACTGTGAGCTGGTTATCACTGGGAGAATATCTTTGTAGGCAAAGCTTTGGTTATCACGTGCTTTTTTATGGCAGGGGCTGAGCCCGGGGGCTTAACAGGACAATCGTGACACAGCTTGAGAGGATGAAACTGTTCTGGTAGTTTGCAGTGCAGGGGAAGGAGAAAAATCCATTTGTAATGACACAACTCCTAGAAGCAAATTCTTTATTACAAGATCTTGTAAAGCATTCCAGTACAGACTTATCTCCTCCACTGTAGCCTTGAGTTGGTGAAAATGAAAAAATATTTTTAGAGGAAAAAAGAAAAAAGGGAAATGGACCGCTCTATAAAGTGTAGTAGTAGATGAAATTTGGACAATGATTACATTGAAGATAAACTTCAAACCACAGGAATTACACACAGTCCTAAGGCAAACCATGCAATGAATGTATGCAATTGCACTTGAGTCTGTAGAAAGTTATGACACACACCACTGCCCAAGGACTCGATTCCCTGGGTCCCAATGGATATCTCTGCATGGAGAGCAAAGGCTTCGGAACCAAGGAATACCCAGAGTGCTGCTGTACCATACATTCAGCTTGTTGGGTGAGTGACCTGGCAGTGCCCAACTGTTCTTGTTGTTCAAGCAAAAAATCATATCAAACCAGTTTCGCTGGTATCTGTTGTTTTGTGCTTCTCCCTTAGGTCGAAATCCCAATGCCTTCAACCACAGCACATCTACCTGCTGCTGAGGCAGAAAATGTGGCCTGATACTCTGATCTTGTGGAAGTCAGCAGAAATCCTGTGGTGAGTCTAAGCTCCTTAAAATTTTTATTTCCCCCAAGTATGTAAAAAGCAGTGATACTGATTTCTTTCCACGCCCCCATTCTCAAACACAAGCTGTGCTCCATGATTATTCTCCAGCCCTGTGCATTTCTGTCCAAACGGACTGATTGCAATGAAGGCCCATATTAAATGAACTACAGGATCTCATCCCCATTTCAGTCTCTTGCACTGTGTTCAGCACCCAGAGAGATCAGCTCTCCTAAATCAAGGCTCCAAATGACTTTTTTGAGAGTTCCCTCTATAAAGCACAACCTCCCCTTTTCCAGGTGGCAGCGACTAAGCTGGTTTCTGAACACCTGCTGTCTGTTTCTGTTCAGCTGCTGTGTGAACACCGTTCCTAGTAAATCCTCCAGCAATCTGAGCTCCCCCCTTGCCTTCCACATCCTTACAGTGAAAAGGAACACCCAGCTGGACAGCATTTTTTGCCCTTCTGCCCCCACAACTCCCCATAACTGCAGTGCCTGTACAGTGAGAGATTGCCCTGCTCCAGGGGGAGTGTTCAGGCAAAAAAATACTCTTATCAGATCCATTGGGCTCTGCATCTAAAAAGGCAGGGGGAAAGCAAACACTTGCTAGGGTCTGCTCAGTAGGCCACCCTTAATGTTTGATTCAGCCTGCAATAAAAAATATTCTCTTTGTTGGAATATCAGATACACGAGAAAGACAGTGAGCTAGGGAGCAAACAGATTCCATTTCTTTTCATCCAAAGTGTGAGATCCCTCAATACCCTGGAATAATAAACTTCTCTGACACGCAGCTGCTGTTGTTAGGGCAATTTGCTCTTTGTCCTCAAGCTGAAAGGAGCTCTCTGCTGTGCAGGAGCATTTTGCTGGTCCCTGGGGTGTGCAGCTGGTAGCTTGCAGAGCTGCTGCAGGCAGCAGGAGGCTTAGTGACCAGAGAGAAGAAAACCCAGAAGTGTGCACAGGGTCTGGCTGGGATGGAGCTCATTCCCCACAGTGGCCCCGCGGTGCTGGGCTGGGTACTGGCACCTACCAAGGGGCCGGTGACACACCCATTGTTTTGGCTACTGCTGAACGGTGCTCCCACAGCATCAGCAGTGTCTGTCCAACATCCCCCCGCTCACTCTGCCCTGCAAAAAAATTTAGGAGGGTGAAAGAGTTTGTTATTACGTTTGCCTTCTAGAGCAACCACTGTGTGCTTGAAGCCCTGCATCCCAGGAAGTGGCCAGACATTGCTAGCTGATGGTAAAGACTGAATCTTTATTTAATCCACTTTTTTAAAATACCTTTTGTCTTGGCCAATGTGGGTTTTTTTACCATTTTATTTTCTCTCCCCGCCCCCATCCTGCTGAGAAAGGGAGTGATAGAGCAGCTTGGTGGGTACCTGATGTCCAGCCAAGGTCAACCCTCCACAGTCCTTTTTGGCAGCAATGAGGGCACAAGACAAGGGCAGCTGTAGTTCCAGGGTGCTACAGCTACAGCAGTCACTGAGTGGGAAGCTCCGGCGTGAGTCATGGAGTGTGTTGGCTGCACTGCTTATCTCTTTATTTTGCTGAGCTTGGGAACATGTTAGTGCAAACAATGGCTCTGGGCTTTGTCCCTGGCATTGATGGCCTTGCTGTTCTGTGGGAGCTGTCTCATCTCCACAAGAGGATGAGGGAATTCATCTCCCTCTCCCTACTTGAGACTGATGTGGATGACTGTGCAGGTTCCAGAGGCTCCTGTTCACACCTACATGAGCTCTTAACAGTACTAATCAACAGTGGTGGCAAGTTGTGGGTTGGTGGAATCCAGTGTCCTTATGGTGTTAAGAGAAGGTTTTGGGTGAGGCAATACTGAAATGTGCCCTGAGGCGGCATTCCCTGGGTGGCAGGCCATGTGGAAGGATTTGGGCAGGTTCCTAGGACAGATATCACCTCCCATAGCCCGGGACTTTGCACCGAAACAGGCAAGCAACCCTGGAAAACTGATGTGTCCCCTAATGGAAGGGGCCTTGGCCTTACCCCAGTGAAAACCAGCAGCACCTCACCCTATCCTGGAGCCTGGCCTGTGCCTAAGGAGCCACAGTTCAGTGCTCTCAGGGGCTGTGGTTGAGGCAGGACCCAAACAACAGGAGCAACTACAGGAATTGCCCCAGGAGTGAAAAAGAAACTGTGGTCATGGGAAAAAACAGGTTCATGTCATCAATTAGTAAGGAAGAAGGAAGAAGGGAAAAGGTTTGATCAAGATGCCAGTCCTCCAACAAATAAATCAGAGGAGGGAGTGAGTGAATTCAGACAAGAAGCAGAAACTACCCTGTCCCTGATCCCATCAGAGCTTTGAGACATGTGGGAAGATTACAGGGCTCCAGGTGAGCTGATTGCTACCTGGCTGATCCAACAGCTGGCTGGCATAACAGGACCAACAGTGAGCAACTGGAAGGTAAGGAAGCCCAACAGCTGGGATCCCTTGCTAGGGAACTGGGGAACTGAGAGAGGAATTGGAAAAGAGGCAGCAATTTGCAGTTCCTAGAGATGGCTCTTCCCAAGTGTGAGGATGGTCTTGTGAACTCCCCTGCAGAGGGGACTGATGGAGATGAAAGCATCCAGTACCTCAGAGAATCAGCAGTGCTGGGAGCCGTCTGCAGTGATCTACGTGAAGGTGAGGTCACCAAAGATCCAGAGGATGTCCTGTGCACACAGGCCACGTGGAGGACAGTGATTCAAGGTGTCCCAGCATCGTAACAGCTTGGCAGCAATGCGCTGCCCGGGTATGGATACGCCAGCTATGGAGACGGTGTCTTCTTGGGTCCAAAACTTTGAAGCTGATCTCTCTGCCTCCTCATCCCTATGGGCCCCTTGGCTTTCAGGGGTGCCCCACTCCTCTCCTGCCCCAGGCACATGCTGCATGGTGCACCCTGGTTCTTCCCACGTGACCAGGGGAACATGAGGAAGTGGGATAGTGGTGAGCTGAGAGCCCGTGTACGTGAACTGAGAGGGAACAGAGCTGTTCAGGCCACCCAAAATAATGGATTGGAGGCAAGATAATGCCCAGGAGCCCTTCCCAGTCTAAGTGTTTCTGTGGTTGTACAAGAGCAGTAATAGCAACCACCAGCACACCTTTATCTAATCATCTATTTCACAGAATTTGCCTTCTCCTTTCCTTTATAAACTTCAAAAGAAGTCATGGATGGACCCTCCTCTGAGAGGATAGCCACTCTATTAGGAATAGAAGCCTCCAGCTGCTTTTATTCTCTATGCAATCAGACAACCACAGAGGGATAAAACAAAAACAAACCCCCCGAAACTCTGCAGTGAGAAAGAAAACTCTCACTTCATGTTACATCTGGGTCAATGTTTAGAAGCTGCTTTAGCTGCCAGGTCACTCCTCAGAGCACCTGCTCTTCATTTGCAGAGTTTTTCATTAGCAGCCTGCATTTAATACCACGCATTCAGCTTGGCAAGTACCCAGCACTGCTCATAAAAAAAGTAAATCTGTGTTTACTTGTCATGAATACCCCCAGCCCTTCATATCTCCTGACTGGATAGACAGCTAGCTGGCCAACCTGGAAGGAGCAGCATTTGGAACCGGACAGTGTCTCTGGAGCTTGTCCAAAGCCCTGCAGTGCCCCTCAAGTGTGTCCGACACTTGATACCAAAGCCACCCCCACAACAACTCCCTCTCCAGAGGCTGACTCCAGCCATTCCCTGTGCCTGGAGTAACTGCTGCCTGCTGTGGTTAACCCTTTGCTAGGAACTACCAGACTTGCTGTTTTAGCCGGACACTTGGGCAGGAGGAAGACTGTCAGATGTTCCTGCTGCAGCAGAAACCAGAGCAGCTCTCCGAACCTCTGCCAGGTGCAATGTCTCCTCAAGTGCTTGGGAGAGGCTGTGTTTTGCCGGTTTTGCCACAAATGGGTTGTGGGAATCTTCAAACTTGCTGCAGACTGAGAACCTGCTCTTGCTGGCACCAACTAAAAGTGCCGTCCCAGCCTCAGGTAAGCCAGGCTGAGCCCAGGATCAGCAACCTCAGGCAAACACCAAACCACAGCCCTGGGGAAAATCTGACGAGACAGAAGGAATTATGATTGTACAGCAGTGGAGTGCTCATTACAGAGGCCTGGGCACCATAAAACAGAGATTTATACACACAGATTCACAAGCTCCCTGTGCTTATCAACTGAATATATACATTATACACACCGTGTAACACACCAAGTGATGGGGCAAAACCAGCACACTCTGAACACCGAGTACCTAATGATGTCAGTACAACACAATGCTCTGATGGGTGCTTCGAGATCTTCGACCAGAGGCAAGGAAAAATGTGTGGAATGACTGCCTAAGGGACTAAGTAACCCTGGACTAAAAGGAAAGGGATAAAAGCAATGAAGATAAGTGCTTCACACTGGAGAACGAAGATCAGGCCAGCACCTCAGAAATTTTTTTTGCAGGGTGACTTAGTATCTTTTGCCTCTTTAGATTTTACAGTTGTGCAGTTGGAAACATCTATAGAAGGAGAAATACTGCAGCAAGCCTGAGACAAGACCAATTTTTCTCTTCCCATATTTCACTGCAACAGGGTGACCAGAGGCCACAGAAGCTGCACACCTGATGTGAAATGGAGGAAGAAGGAGGTCTGAACAAGACAAAAAGACATGCTGGGACAGATCTTCACCTGCTGCCAACATGTCACCTGCAACAGCAGCGAAATGAGCTGGCTCAGAGCTCTGGTCCCCCCATGCCTCACTGGACACAGACTCCCCCCAACAAGAGAAGTTCCTTCAAGTATAAAACTATCTTGTGGTGTCTGAATATCTGACACCTCCTAGAAACAATACCCAAAACTTAGAAAAATTATCTTAAGTTACGCTCTCTCCTTTCTCTAGCCTGCTTGGGGCATTTTACATCTCCCTGTATACCATAAAGAGACAAGGGAGATCACAGCTTACTCAGACAATTTCAGCAGAGGGCACGAAAATCCTCATGTATTTATGAAGAAATAAACTGTCTTGCACATCAAATCTTGAAGAGTAAACTCTTTGAAATTAGCTTATTTTCTTTATTTAACAAAAAAAAAAAAAAACAAAGAAAAGAAATTCAAGTTGATGAGAGTCTCTGGGTATCAAAACTGTGCGTCTTTTTCCCTCTTTCTGTGCTCCTGTCAAGCACTGACACAGAAAAGAGAAGACAGTGCAGGGGGCTACTGCATGGTCCACAGAGACTGTACAGGCTTTGGACCCAATGGAGAAAGGTTCCCATGTGTCCAACAGCACGTGGCTCCAGCCTGGTCTGTCTCCTTGGAGCTAGAGGATCACAGATGATGGCGGTGAGAGCATAATGCCCTGCAAAGCAGTACTGTCTCGGGAAGTTGTACAGCTACGCCAAATGCCACTGGCATCAGAACCTAAACACTTCTGCAACTTCTCCCTTATTTTTCACCCACTCCTCCTGAAGCACAGGGGAGTTTTGGGTGGCTGCAGCAGAGGAAGACAACAAGCCCTCTTTCTGTCTACCCAACAACAATTGTGCGTTTGTCCCCCCACGTATTAACGTACAAGGGAGCCGGCGTGTGGCTCAGACTTACACAGCTGCCAGGTCACTAAGGGTCCTGGGGAATACAGCTAGGTATGGAACAACTGTGCAACCCCTCCAGCCTCAGGTGAAAGCCCAGAGCCTCGTCTATGTGAACAAAGTGATGTGCGGAGCTGCTGGGACTGCAATCCCAAACGGCTGCCTCTGTGCCGACTGGAATGAAGGCAGGCAGCAGAATACAGTCAGCTGTAAGCAACAACGGGGCGTTACGCACCAAGGGAGCAGTGGCACCTTCTAAACACTGGGAACGGGAGAGATGGATAGGACACTGAGTCAGCCTATGAACAGGTGGATATGTTCTCCTGCGTCCGGATGATGGCAGGGAAAGATGGCTGTGGCAGGTCTTCAGGCCCACCTCCCGCTGGAAGCGAAGCTGCGGCTGAAGGAGAAGCTGACCTCGCCGTTCTTGTACTTGCCCCAGGCTCCAAAGGGCACTATGACAACCGTGCTGTTGTCTTCAGTGCCAAACTGCACTGCCTGAGAGGAGAAACACAGTGTCAGCCCTGATGCTCCCCTCTGGTATGCTCCAGTGTTTTCCACAGATATGCCACCATCCAGAACCGCGGTGAGACACCGGCCATTTCCGTCTATGCTGATGACGTATTCAGCACGGGAACAAGCTGCCGTTACAGTGGACTGTGAGCTAAGTAAGTTAATTGAACTGATGCCTGTCAAGGATGTGATGAGACCCAGGGTAAGGAAAAAAGTGCAGTTCACTTGGATGTGTGGCTGTATACTTGGGGGTTAAACCAAAACAAACAAAAAAATCAACAAGCATGTGGTGCCCAGAGAAGCCCTGGCATTACCTGCTCGGTAACAACGTGGGCAGCTTCAGCAGGATCATGGCACTGGCTTATGAAGTCGCAGATCTCCTGGCTGTTCACTATGAAGTTAATCCCGTCCGTGGTAAGGACCAGAAAGCTGTCGTCCGCGTGATGCAACTGCAATAAAGGCACACGGAGTGCACAATGAAGGGGTGAGTGCTGCAAGGCAGATTAACTGCCTTCACGTTGTTACACTCTGTTGCAAAGCACTTTTTCCAGGGGTACTGCCTGCTCTCCTGCTCTCTGTGCAAAGACTAACTGGAACCCCCAGTTCTTGGCTTAGCCAAAGGCTGGACCTTGAATCCTCGGGTACATCCAGGGGTCACACAGACTGCGTTCCCTGTACTGGAGAAGAGTGTCTTAAGGTGCTTCCAGTTCTAGGAAGCCAAAAGACCAGATCCATTACAAGAGACCAGGTACATTATCCAGTCAGCAAAATTCTTTCTGAAACTCAGGATTTCAAGGGAGACATGAATAGCACTGCAGTCACCTCCCTAAACCCCTCAGGCCTAGTGGGTGGCATCTTATTAGGACCAATTGATTGTAAGTTCCTGGGGCTCTGGGAGGTACATTTGGAAAAAGTAACAAACAGAATGTGAGCTGCCAGGAGAGCCTCCCTGCCAAAGTGAAGGCAACTGTGCTGAATACCTTCTGGGTGGTTAATTTGTATTCCACGCAACTACAGCTATGGTCAGATGCATCCAGCTGCCCTTTCCTTCTCCCCTCTTTCCTCTCAACTGTGCTAACTTCTACGTATCCTACTTTTTTTGATGGTGGCCCATCCATATCCCACCTGGTTCTCAGTGATGGTTTTATACCAGTGTTCGCCTCAAAGTTATTCATTTGACCACAAGACCCAAACAGACTAACACCTCTGTATTTCAGTAATGGATATCATACGTAATCTTTCTTCCCTTACGTATTTTTCTGTGAGAAATGGGATTTAGAAGTTGATCTGGTTGAATTTAGTACCAGATTCTTTTCTGCCCTTTTAGTGTTAATCTGAAACAACTTAATTAGAACTGCTCTCTGGGTTCTTTAGTAAAAAGCAACGTGGCCATCAGGCTTCACCTGGGCTCATGTCGTGTGGGTGCCGCCACCTCCATCAAATACCTATGACGCCCCTTAGTCCGAATGTTGCTGTCCCTGCTAACCAGACCTTCTTTTACCTGAACCCTTTTTGTTTCTGGCAGGGCTATCACACCACTGTTTTTAAGATCCAAATCTCCTATGCTCCGCGTCATTGCAAGTCTACCATTCACATGAGGTTGTCCCAGACTGTTCCAGGAAACGAAGCCACCGCACTTCTTAATCCTGTCCAGAGGCACAAAAGGAGAAGTGAACATGAGTTAGTGCTTCACACCATTATGCCCCTCTCTATCACAATTTCTGGCCCTAGCTACAGTGGAGAATGAGGTATGGAGTGCCTAAGCTGGGAGACTGAGGGTTGGCTTTAGGCTGTTTGAAGGTTCCATGGAAGGGATGTGTCTTGGTGGGCTCAGTCCTGACCTGGGAACCACAGGGCATTTCCTCAGGTCTTGGTTCTAACTGGGCAGTCTTGGACAAGTCTGAACCATGTGGTCATGGCTCTGTACTGAATCTTAGTTATGCTGATCTTACTGTTGAGACAGTTTATGCTCATGGAGGGCTTTCCACATCCACAGTCCTCTAAATGGAACCCAATGAGTTAGCTGGAGCTGTGCTGTTTACTGTCAGCTCAGAGGTGGCCTCAGAGCACCATGTTCATCTCTGCTTTCCTCCTGGCCTAACCCAGCAGTAGAACACAAGCCCATCCTGACTGAGGCCGTGCTCTGGGAAGCCCCATCACCAGCCAGCAGGTACCTTTCCTTCTCCTCCTTTCTTTCTGGAGTATGGTCAATGGTGAGTTTCATGGCCTTTCCCTTTCGGCACAGCAGAGCACGACTGTCTCCCACACTTGCCACCACCAGCTCAATGCCATCCCGGAGCAGAGCCACTGTTGCAGTGGTCCCAGAATTCAGCAGAGTTGCTATAAATGTCATACGAAAGAGAGGTTTTAGCACTGCCTCAAAGCGTGGGACTGTTTATAGCAGCAACAGTTTCAACTGGTAAAATGAAGACAACATGTGCTCTACATAACCAGTAAGTAACTGCTTCTAAGTTTAAACTAAATCTACATATACCAAAAAAAAAAAAATAGAGCAAACATGCATGCATGTAGGGCTGGGGAAAGAGAGGAAGTGGAAAGGATAAGTGTTTCTGTGCAACAACATGGCTCCATGCAAACAGGGCAAGTCGAACAAAAGCACTGCAAGGTATGTGGGCTTCATTTCAGCCTGTAGCAAATAGTTTTTTCTGTCCCACTAGCTCACCTCAAGTTACAGTGTTATTGTCCTTATCCCTGGGCACAGTGACTACACAGGTAGCTCACCATAAAGGTGATGGCTCTTCCCTTCTGTTAGGTGGTGAAGCAGGCAATTGAGGAATAGTAGTTGTAGCTCCATGTAGGTCACCAGAGGAGAAGCAATAGATCCCTACTTTACCAGTCTGTGGCACTCTCCCATTGCTGTCAGAGCTGTTACACTCCCTCTCTGCTTCCCACAGCCTTGCCAAGGGAAGAGGAGTTCAGCCAACAGGGCACTGACATTTTTCAGGGAGGAACGCTACTCCCTTCAGATCCTGCCAACTTGCTGGAGGTCCAAGTGAAAAGGTGAAGCTGGATTCTGGGATTCTGCCTTGCCTTGTACCTGCAAACTGATGCAGTCAGGTGGCAGTGGCTGCCCAGACAACCTGCCTGGGGGCACTGCAGGGATCATTTACAGGGTGTCGAGTGACTGCCTAGAGGGCAAAACAGAGCCCTGGGTGCTGTGCTCCTTCTCTTACTGTGAGCTGAGCTGGCTGACTGCACTCAGGGACCTTGGATTAATTTGTGCAAGTAAATTTAAGGGCTTTTCATTTACATTTCTACAACACTCAGGAATAAATAGAAGTGCTTGAAAAGAAGAAACGCATATCTTAGAAAAGATCTGTAGTTTCATCTGCAGTGAAGAAAATGTGAGAAGAACTGCTCACCTTTCCTTTTCTCCTTTGCTTTTTGAAAGGAGTAGTCCCATTTTACAGTTAGTACCTTCCCTTCCTGCAAATTCTGCAAAGGTAACCCAGTGAGAGGTGCCTGGAAAGCAGTAATTCCTGCTGACTTGAGCTATTACTGTAAAATGTCTGGCCAGGACAAGCTATAGCCTGGAAAACATTTGCATTCACAGCCAAATCCCCTTGAAAGGCCCTCTGTAGGTCACCTGCATTCTGGGCTTTTCCAGTTGTTCCAGTTTTTCAAAGCAAGCCAATTCGAGGTGTTTTGGGCTTAGGAATGTGAGTCCCCAGTTGTATTCCTGTTTTCATGTCACTAACAGTTAAATATCTTTCTATCACTGCTTCTGCAGAGCTCAGCTACAACTGTCCAGCCCTGCAGGCCTGACTCCGTGGAATGGATACAGGTCTGAGACAGGACTGCTTGTTTGATCCCAAGGAATGCCAGCCAGCCCCAGCCAACAAACAGCAACAGGAATGCAAGTGCTCTGGGGTCTTGACAACTTCTTTCCCCAACCCTATGAGGCCTCAGCACCCTGTAAGTAAAACAGAGCTGGGAGCAGACTGAAGTGCACAAAGCCCGGAAAGATGCATTGAGCCTTGTTGTGCGGTGAAATCAGCGAGTCGATGGATCAAAAGGGAAAACACCCTCACAAAACAGTGTTAACTAAGCTTGCGTTATTATTTAAAACAGGTATTATTACTGCAGCAAGGACTTGGTTTAGTTGCACACTGAACCAACGCGTCCATCGTGAACATCAGCCAAGTCAAACCTTGGACTATGTCACAGCTGCCATGCAGGCTGTGATATTCCAAACTAGGTACCGGCAGCTTTGGACTATTCAGGCAAACACGGACATCCTATTTCTAATTTGAAGCAAGGACTAGTCTGGTGCAGTCTCACTTTGAGGCACATTATGAAAGTGAGATGCTAACAAGTACCAGTGTGATTAGGAATTTTAGTAGAACCAGTAAAATACCTGTTTTAGCCAACAGTTAAAAGAAGTAAAATAAAGAACCTATGTAAAACTACCTTTTTTTTTTACAGAAAATAGATTTTTACTTAGACATTAAAATTAATGCAGAATTACTGCTACTTTCCCATTTCATTCTGTGGTTTGGGTCTATGCTGAGAAACACAAGCTATTTCTGAAAAAGTTAAGATCTGTAGCCTTTAATTCACAGACTTGGGAACATTTGGACATGTGGGTGAATCTACATCTTTTGAGTGCAAACTCCTGAAGAAAAGAGCTGCTATCACAAAATCAAGTGATGGTATTAAAGAACAAGTCAAGATATTTTCCAAAATTGTGGTAATGGACATAGTGACTTGATAATTTATTGGTTAAATAGCACTTCTAGAAAAAAAACAAATCCTGCTCATGATCTCTTCTTGGAACCAGTTCATGATCTGGGTAGGGATGAAAGAACATGGATGCAACATTGTGTGATTTCTAGCATAGCTCAAACCCACAGGAATGATGATGGGATAACATTTCTAATGTTTTACTACAACTGCTGCTAGTTTATTTAACAATACAAAATACGTTGCATCAGCATATGTATTGGTTTTAACAATTAAAGAGTTTATTTTGTTTTCCTAACAATATCACTATAAAACTAAGATCTTTCAATAGGTTCTTAACACTCACTGGACAACTTCTACTGCAAGTCATCTCAACTAATGTGACAAAGAGGATGTGGGAACCTTCCAGTAGTCCAGGCTAGGAACCGCCGGACTCCTTCACCTGGGACAAAATTAAGCAGATCTCTCTTTCCACTGAAGCCCAGCACATGTCCAGGGCCTCCAGTTCTAGAGCTGCTGACCAGGTACAGTGTCTGCCACAAATAACACGCACACAGAGGCAAATAGGAAATTCACCCAGGGACTTTGTTCAAACAAAATAAACCTGCAACACTGGAGATGAAAGAGTAAGAGCTGCAGAACAGGGGAAGTATCACTCTCGGGTTTGCCCGCACTGTCTGTGCAGGTCAGATGGGAAGCACTTTAGGCTTGCATGTGCATCTCTGGCCACAGATAAATCAGCCTCGGTGCTTCTGGGAAATTGCCACTGTTCTCACCTTCTTTCTATAACTGTGTGACAAAACTATTTTAAATTCAGCCAAAATGAAATCTATTTCCCCCACCATCCCTCCCATGGAGGTAAGTAACCAACCAACAAATCAACCAAAGAATTTTATCAACGCTAGGGGCCCAGCTGCCTCATACATGGCAAGAGTGGCCACTTTGAAGAACATCTTTAGTACAGAATGTGGCCAAATCTGTTTCCTCAATTTAGTTATTTTTATATATATATTTATATATAACACCAAAAGGGGGAGTCCAAACCAGTGCCAACTGAAATAGGGCCGTCTTAAAGGCACTGAATAGAAGTATATGAATTGTTCTGACCCATGGGAAATATGCAAAATTAACACCCCTTTAATATTGTAATTAGTAGCTTCTAATTTGATTAGGTAATAATCAGGTTCCTTGGATAAAAAGGCTTCCTTTGCAATGTTGCTGGATTTGTGAAATACTTAAGTAGAATTTCTGCAGCTCTCCCTTTTCCTCAGTGTTGCAGGTTAACATACGTAAAGAAATAAAAATCATTTTTTGAATGGCAACTTGAAAAAAACCAACAAACCCAAACCCCACTACTTTAAAAATGTCATTCTTTTTAAATAACTTTTGCTGTTTGCTCAGCATAATAATGTTCAAGAGGTGCCTTTCAGGCATAGATACACCAGTTAACACGTGGCTGTGTTGTAATAAGATGGCTATTCCAGAAGTGAGCGGTCAATGTGGTTAGAGCTGGATGCACTGACCATGGAGGTCGATGGACAGACTCCCTGTAGTTTTCTCTGAGCAGTGGCTCGCAGTGAACAGGAGCAGTAACAATATCTTGTATAACTGCACTGAGCCAGGAGAGGGTTTATCTTACATTTCTCCCAGGAAATGCTCAAATTCCCTCAAGCACACAATCTGCATTCTTATTTCACTCCTCACTGAGTAAAGCTATTCAGCCTTAACATTTCAGATTTTATGGCTGGTCAAAAATATCCAAAACCTCTGCCCATCTGTGGCAGTTGTCCAATGGATAATGACATTGGTTGGATGTGAGCTTCCTTTGCTATGTCCTATCCCTAAGTTTAGCTGTGACTTGAAAGTGACTGATTATATTTAAATGTGTGGAAGGGAATGAAAATGCATTTTTGAAGAGATACCTAACACCAAGCTCCAGGGCTCAGGCGTATCTCCAAGCTGTTAATGAGTAGACAGGATTTAGGCAGAGGATAGATTATCCCAGACATGCCTACAGCAAATTTCTTATGCTTTTGTGTGAAACAACAGGTACAGATCACTGTCAGAATGACAGTCTCCAGCAGGCCAGCACAGCCCTCCAATAGCACTAGTGAGCTGCATGCCAAACACAGAAGCAGTACCTTAGTACCTTTTTTTTTTATTATTATTGAAAGCTCACAGAAACTATTATGCTATGTATTTTCCATCTGTAATTTCCAATATTTTATAATTGTAAAGTGACCTACAAAGGGCCGTGCTCTTGAAGACATAGCTAGGGGCTCCAACAAGGCATATCTCTAGTCCTGTTAAATTTGTGCCATTATGTAAGGTTTTTACCTCTTAAATAGTAAATAGAAACAATGCCTCAAACATGCAATCTTGGCTACAGGGATTTGTCCCAGGACTTAGGTTCCTTCGAGCACCCAAGTAGGTAGACACCCAGGTCAGATTTGGCTGTGTGTTGGTAAAGACCTGGACGTCCTCCACATGCACTGGTTTTTTTCGCAGACACAGTGAAAGGAGCGAGCCCTGGAAGGGACATTTACGGGAACAAGACTATGCTATCATTCTCCACATCATCAGCCGTGGCCAGGTTTCTAAAGGAGGTCAGTCTTGCGGAGCATCCAGCGTATCCCAGACACACCATTACACAACCAGCCACCATCTTCAAGATATTCTAGCGACTGTTTTGACTGTCACATCTAGAATAGCCACAATTAATCAGACATTTTGCTGGCAAACTGAATCAGTTTGGAATTAGGCTTCTAACAGACACATGCCAAGCGCTGAAATTTTATGTAACTTTCAAAGCATGAGCAACAACAAAAATATCCACACAAAGCAGTCAAAACATGGTATTGAATTATTTTAGCAACCGATACGCAACAAGTTTAATCTGTTCATAAATCCGCACCCTGTTACTCCATTCTTTGCCTTGAGCTTGATTTTCAGCCAGGAGCGCTGGGCACTTAGATCCCACATGCTCCTTCAAGAGCTTGCAGGTGCTCAGCCTACCTGAGAAACACTGAGTGCCTGCCAGAGTGTGGCCCCCATGCATGTCTGACAACGCTTTTACCTTGTATTTTGCTTGACTTCAAGCTTTTTTAATTAAGAGGGCTTGTCCAGTATCCTGGTAACCATTGCATAAGTTTGCTGGCATTAAGCAGCACCAGTTAGTTAAATGATATGAAAATAATCCTACAAGCAGTTCTAAAATGCTCAGCTCGCTGCACAACTTGTCTGTGAAATTTTGTTCTAATCCAGTTCTGTAAGTCTCAGGTACAAAATATTCTAATTGGAAACCATTTTCAGAATAACAGAATAATATATCAATCACAGTTCTCAATCCTTCTCATCAAGGAGCTGCTCTGACACTTAACAGAGGTCACTGCAATGAGCTGTCCTACTCAGAGGGGGGCAGGGAGGAGGATGAATAGATCTTCATGTTAATGGAAATTAAAGGTTCTGATCCAGGGAAGCACATAAACTAGCATTCAAATGCTGTGTTGGATTCGGGCTTTTAAGAAAACATATTTGCAAGGAGGCTCTAGGACAAAAAGCACGTCTGCTCTACTGATGAGTCTCTCATCAACTCACCCTATAGGCCAAAACTGACTACTGACTTTTTTACCACTGAAATACAATGAGAAAATGAAATTTATAGATTTAATACCTTTAAGGTCTGCATTTCAGGAATGAAGAATTTTTTCCTGACACCTTAGCCTGTACCAAGGAAGAGGAAAGGTATGTATCCCTCACAGTGCTGCAACAGTCAGGCTACTTGTCCTGCCAGGAAATAATTTGAGTCTACTTAGATTCATCTAGCAGTTAAAGTGCAGGAAGCCTTTCCATTACTTGCTTGTAGTCATTCCCTGCTTGAGAATGCGGTATCACTTTAGTCCCTAGAGGGCTTGTTGGTTTCCAGTCATTCTTGGAGAGAAAACTTTTACAGTTTTTATTCTGGAACTGCCTTGGTCAGGTTGCTTTTGCCAGAGCCTGCACCAGCACTGGGACAGATTTTTTGTTTGTTTGGGGTGGGGAAGGTTGGTTTGGTGGCTGGGGTCTTTTTATTGTTGTAGGTTGTTGGTGTGTTTTTTTTTTAATTGGGCTTGTTTGCGTTTTGTTTGGTTGGGTTTTTTTTTTTTAAGACTGGCTAAACTGACTCTCAAACTTTTATCTCATGGCCAAGAAAACTCCTGTGGCAGAACTGGGACAGGCACTTCTATCTCCCTTCCCAAGTTACTCTCCATAAGCTCCAGTTGCTGGAACTGGAACTTCAGATGTACTTAGTCTCTAGACACAAACGCAAGAACTTCAGTAACAGCCAGCATTATGGAGTCTAAAAGGGCTGGTGCCAGCTTTACCACAGCCTTACCACAGCCAAACTTGTTTTCCTCTTCACTGCTTTTTTCCCTTTCACACTCAGCTACTCCTGTGATTCTGTTTGTGCAGAAGCAATATCAATTGCATTAATTGTGGCTTATGTTCCTCCTCAGGTGCAGCAGCCAAGTTAGAAAGGGGAACTTTGACACTGCTGCTTTTAAACCATAGGAATAACAGCTTCAAAACAAATAAACAAGCATATAAAACCACCACTTCTCCCACACACAAAAAAACTCAAACAAAACCAGCCCCCCCTCCATGTTTGTTGCACAATAAAATTATGGTCCTTGCAAATCTAAATTGCTCTTTGCTATGCTGACAAACACTGTCCTTGAGAGAATCACATTAAGAGAAATTCACTAAAGATTATGCTAACATTCAGATTCATAACTCCCAGAGTAAATTTGATTGAGACTTTCAGTAAACCGTAATTGTTTCATTTGCAGTTAAGTGATCAAGCTAAATGCTGTGTTAAGTAAAACTGTTTTCAAGCACTTTTCTGGACATTTTACTGCAATACTACTGAGCAAATAAGACATACTTTATTGTCCACACCCATATGAGCAGAATATCTTTTTACCTACCATCAGCAGAGAGATTAGCATGCCTTTCATAGGCTTTGTTTATTTCTAGAAAAGCTTTGCTCAAAACATTCTCCAAGTTCTCCTCCTCAGCAAGAAATTCCCTGGAAACAAACAAGCAAACAAAAAACTAAACTTCTTTCCAAGAAATACACATCTTGATCAATTTGCTTCATACTTCTATCTCCTCCTCGCACACATTGAATAATGCTGCATTTCAGTGAAAAGGTAACATGATTTTACTAATGACCTGCACTGGAAGCATAATCTCGTAATTTTGCAGATATGTAAGTTCCTCTTCCAACATCCAGGGATGGGATAGAGAGAAAAGAGTGTAAGCAAACTGTAGGTCAGCAATCACAGTGACCCCATATGAAAACAGTCCATTCACACTTTCCCTATGTTCCCAGTCATTTCCTGGATGGTGAGTACAATCGTATTTTCCTCTCTTGCCTTTGTGGGCTTGCTCCACGGGGCAGACACCACACAGAATAAGTAGTTCATAGCATGTCTATTCCACCTGATGCTCCTGCTATCCCCTTAGGGCAGGTGGCTACATAATCTAGGAGGATTAGCAACAATGTAAAACCCTCCCATTCTCTCTCAGACCTAAGGGAGGACTCTCTAGGGACACTTCTTTGACACACATTCACTTGATGTGCACTTACTTAATATATTTTTCCATGTATTTGTCGCAGAAGTCAGCTGCTGCTGCCCCACCATGTCCATCGTATACTGCAAAGTACAAGATATCCTCCGTCAGCTGAGAATAATCGAACCGGTCTTCGTTCTCCTTGCGCTTCCCGATGTGGCTGGCGCAGCCCACGTTGGTCAGGCTCACTTTAGGAATCGGCTTCCCGTACTTTATGCTTGGTGGGAGGAGAATAGGCTCATCGATGCGATTGTCCCAGATGCCAAAGGTGTCCCACGTGGTCGGCCGCCCGCTCCCATCCGGATCGAAGCGGGAAGCATAGCGCTCAGAGCTGGAGGTGTAGCAGGCGCCTGTCGGGCGCTTCTCGTCTTGCAGGAGGCGGGATGTGAGCACGGCTCTCCTTCTTACTTGATACCCTCCATTTCGTACCAAATTAATTAAAGTAGCTGTTGACATAACTTGTCTTCACAGAGATTCTCAGGAAAAAAAAAGATACTGCAGCTGCTGGAATGTCTTGGAGAACAATGAGGAAACTGATCAGGAAACAAGAAGCGCGGGAAAGGGAATTTTCAGTTATATCATTCAGGAAACAATGTCACCCTCAGAGCACAGCTCTGCCTAGAAGCAAGTACAGGGCGGTCTGCGTGACTCACTGAGAAACTATCCTACACTCAGCAGCCCACACCTAAACCAGAACAAGGTAAGGCATTCCTGCTGCCCACCTGCAAAATGACATCCTGAATTTTCCACGGTTGGGGCGGTTGTGATGGAGCAAATGAGAGTGATAATGACTTTGCTAGAATATGAGTATGTGAAAATATGAGATAAGGTTGTGAAAATGAGCTTATCATACATGCTCTTCGAACATCCGCACTGTGGCTCCCTGGAGAAAAGGGGGAAGAAAATGTATTTATTAATTAGATTTTAAAGCGTTTTTTCATCTGCACAGGGTATTCAGTTCTGTCACATTTATGGAGGTGTTGAACAATACTTTTCAACACAAACCTGCAAAGTTAATTGTGATTGTTTTGTGCTAAGAATGACCACTAAGAGTGTATCCATGGACATCTACAATTGCACCCACAACCTTCCCCCTCAAACAAATCCCATGCAGCTATTTGCTGTCTGGCCTGAAGTTCTCTGCCACATAACCCTGGAATGGATTCCTTTGGCTAATATAGGCAAGCAAGATCTTCTGCTGGCTTCTCAGATCTCTTTTGCAGTCCAGATAAATTAAAACATTCCCCTTGGCTCAGCACAGACAAAAATTCACTGATGATGACTCATCTAGCACGCTGAAAAATGTAGAAAGATTGGCTTATTTGACCTTTTGCAGAGTAAGAGCTAACTCAGTGAAAGTCTGGGATGCAGTTTGTGATAACTACATGTTGTTGCACGAGAGTAATTTGAAGTGGACCATCAGATCACTGTAACTAATCCCACAAAAATTTTAAGAGAGGGATTTCTAATTGCTTAAAGTGTGCTGAGAGCAAAATTATGAGTGAAAGGTATTCTTTGCCATAATAAAGGAACTAAAAATATCCAGGCTTATGGTGAATGCAAAAAAAAAAAAGGCAGCAGAGTAGTCTGACATAATCGAGCAGCAAAGAGCAACACATGTACCCCAGAGACATCGTAATTCTGGGTTGGCGTGCCTTAATCTTGTACTTTCCCCAAGCCAATCACAAGTGTATCTGTAGATCCGAAAATATTTTTTAAAAATATGTTTTTAAATTGCCACATAAAATCCATGTGGTTGTAAAAAGTCAAAGGTAACTTAGTAAGTGGTTGCTTTAGTAGAAAATGGCAGTGACACAGCTTTTGGCAGGTCTCTGTTAAACTTGTTCACAGCTCAAAGCATATTGCTTTAGATGCTCTTGATTTACCTTTCATGCAATTTCTGCACGGAAAGAGGAAAGGTTTCTTTACTTAGCACTTAAAAGTTAACTATTGACTTGATAAAAGGCTGAATGTTCTGGAAATCACTGTCGTTGCATCAGTTGAATGTGGAACCACTTGGAATTTTAAGATTTTCCATTTTACTGCAGGGTGATGGCAATATCACACCCTTATTTCAGTGTACTTAGAGGTATTTAAAAACTGATTTACTTTCTTGAGTTGTTTTTTCTTTTCTGTTATCCTTGACTCATAACAACAGCACATTAACTTCCTTCTGTGAAACAAAGCACGAGAAAATTGAAAGCCTGACAATTAACAAAATCCACACTCGTTTTTACTTCTGTCAGCTTGAGAACATGAAATGCTAGTTATATTTAGATTCCCGTGTATCCACAGCATGAATCAGAGGATCAGTCCAAATTCACAAGCTAATTAATGCATTTGTTCCCTATCAAATTCAAGTCTCAGAAGGCCTCTTATTCCGGCCAAAAATAAATGCTGACGACAGTTTTGGTTTTCAAGTGTCTCTGCGAGTCAGGAGCAGGAACCTGCTCTTCAGTTTCTGTTATGTAAACAGTGTTGCTTTCAGCTGGACACACAGCAGTCTGTGCTTTGCCAGCTAGTATGTCTGCAAACACGAACCGAGGTATTAAAGGGGATGCGGGGGGGAGGCACTGCTGATAAAGCCAAAGTCCAAGATGGACAGTTCTAGATGGAAATCTGCTTTGAGGCGCTCCATCTGACCCTGTTCACCTGTGCACATTTAACTCAAGAGAAACAGTTCCTGCGGGCAGGAAGGCAAATAGAATGCTTAAAGCAGTGAGCGATTAAAACTGTAGTTCAACACGCGTGGTGCCCCTTTTTACAGGCTGGCTGCTGCTGGGCAGATGGAAATTTTCCAGGCTCCCAGAAGAGAAGGAGGGGGAAAAAAGGAAACCCGGAAGAGAGCGAAGGCATGCCTGCTGCCCTGGGGGATCCGACGTATGTGAAAAGGAATGTACAACTCCAAGTGCACTTGTCTCGCGTGCCTTCCAAACCCCACAGACGCAGGCAGGACCGCAGGGTATGTTAACTGTTATGTTAAGCTCGGCTTAAATCAGAGGGTTGGTTGGTTGGTTTTTTTTTAAAATCTGTGACAACCTAATCTCGCACCCCCCCACCCGCCTGGACAGCAAACCGCACACATACAGCAGCGATTTAAAGACGACTCCGCTGCAATCTGCCAGCCAAGAATTACTAATTTACTGATCACCGAGCCGGATTTATTCTGTGCATCGTGACAAAAAACAGCGGGGTTCGTCGGGCAGCGCCGCTCCCTGCCGTTCCCAGCCCGATCCCTGCCACTCCCAGCCCGGTCCCTGCCGTTCCCAGCCCGGTCCCTGCCGTTCCCAGCCCCGCGGGGGCAGCGGCGGCCCCGCCGCGGCCCTTCCCGCCCAGCAGCCGCCGGGAGACGCTTCCGCGCCGCGGATCCCGCCCCGCTCCCCGCGGCGCCCTCCCCTCGCTCACCCCCAGCCCCGGCGCCCTCCCGGGGCCCGGCCCGGCCCGGGGAGCGGCGGCTCTTACCTCCTCCCGCGCCCGGGCACCGGCGGCAGCGCCCCAGCGGTGCGAGAGCGGCGCCTCCCCGGCCGAGGCTGCGAGCGCGGCCCCGCTGCTGCTGCTGCTGCCGCCGCCGGCTGCGCCCCGGCCCCGCCCGCCCAACCGGGCCCGCCAATCGGCCCCAGCGGCGGCGGCCGCGGCGGCCGAGCCTCCCCCGCCGCCCCCGGCCCGCCTCCCGCGGGGGAGAGAGGGGATGCGGCAGGACGAGGAGGCGGGAATGGCCTTGGCAGAGGCGCCGGAGTCGGGCTGGTGGCGGTGTCCCCGCGCAGCCCCCGGTTTCACAGGATCGTGGAGTCGGTTAGGTTGGAAAAGGCCTCTGAGATCGAGTCCAGACTGCCGCCTAACACCACCATGTCGGCCACCACCGTGGCAGCAAGTGCTGCGTCCAGTCTTTTCCTGAACACCTCCCGGGGTGGTGACTCCACCACCACCCTGGGCAGCCCATTCCAGTGTCTCATCACCCTTGCTGTGAAGAAATTCTTCCTAATGTCCAACCTAAACCTCCCCTGGCTCAGCTTAAGACCATGTCCTCTCGTCCGGGAAGAACTGCACTGCAGCTGCTGCCCCTGGGCCGCTCAAGAGGCCCGGGGAAACAGCGGTGACATCTCTACGGGAAAATGCCTCCGTAGATTCAAAACGCGCCTGTGTGCGCTGCTCCGAAGGTGGCCACCTCTCTGAGAAGAGCCCTCCTGCCTCCTTAAGTGACCCGTGTCCAAGTGAGAGCATAAAGAGATCATTAGGTTTGTGCTGTGCTCCTGCCGAGACAGTCTTTGACCTTTGACGCGGTTTGGCAAATCAGATGGCTCTTATTACAAAAGCCTTTGAAACACGCCGTCCCTTTCCCCCTGTGCTGTCCGCTGGGGACCAGCGTACTTGAAAACAGACACCTGAAGAGAAAAAAGAGAGCCTGTGCACTTTCCATAGGAGCTTAAGGGGGCCGCTGTCGAGTTTATCCCAGATATTTGTGAGGTAAGAAAGCTTTTGTTTTGTTGAAATGAGGGGTTTGGTTTGTTTGTTTTTATTTCAAGAGCTTTATCTCCTCTAATTTTTCTTTGTGATCAGCATCACCTTGTAAAAAGCCCTTTAACACATGATCCTGGACCCATAGGTTTACAAACTGACAGTTTCAATTTCCCAACCAGGGACTTCACAAAGGCACCAATGTTTCAGGAAGCCAAGTTCTTTGGTTTCCTGACTATGGATACAGATTCTTAAAAACTTAGACCGATGTATCTATACTGAGTGCAGTTATTAGGAGGCAAGCCTTAAGCTGTCAAAGCTGCCATTAACATTAGCAACCGCTGCAAAGTCACCTTTGCTATGTTCTGAAAGACGCTTGATGTCAGCTCTCTCCCTTCTGTATTCAGCAGAGGACAGCTAAGCAGTCCTATTGCCCACTGCACAATGTGCCTTGACTGCAAAACACATCAACTTCTGGCCAGAGAAGCAGCAGTAAAAACCTCTCAGAGCTCTCACTGTACACATGTTTTCTGTGATTATTTCTCTCCTGCCCAGAGCTGTAACTGAACACATGGCAGCTGGGATTCTTGGGTGAGTGGAAAACAAATGTCCATTGTAATCTCCATGTGTTAGATCTCAGAACAAGCTATAAATGCAGAGCAAACTGGGTCTGAACACTGTGCTCTTCTCACCAGCACGTGCTCTGCGATGCCTGACATTACAAGTGGGAGAACTTTTACAGCTTTCTATCCTCATAGGTGAAGAATTTTGCCTTGTGGCACACTTCTAGCTAATTATCTCTTTCTAGCAGATCAGAAGAGACCAGAAAACATCCTGTGGCTGCGGTGAAGGGAAGTAGCCACTGTCTTACCACCGACTTTCAAATAACTGGCAGCAGCTGTAATTTCTCACAGCACTTTTCAGAGGCAGCCCTACACAGTCAGGTGAGCTACTGTGGGAAAGGCGTGCATGGATGCTGTTGTGTGCTGAGAAACTCAGCAGGCTACACCTGTTGCTGTCACCAGCTGGCCTGGCTCGCCCTGTTCAGGTGCCATGGGGCTGTCAGTGAGGTCGCTGTCCGCTTCGCCGTCACCCTTATCCTGCCCTTGGTGGAGTAGCAATGCTGCTCATTGCCAACAGATGCTGCGCACAGTCCTCAGGGTGTGGGTGAAAAGCAGCTTTCTTCTTCCCGGGAAATGTGCTTTTTGGCACTCTTGCCAAGTCCTGTCCTTGCATAAATAATCCTCGTGTTAACACTGAAACATGACTAAGCAAGCTGGCAGGTGTTCTGATTAGAAACAAGACATAGAAAAGTGAAACCCTATTGGTTTTGGCACTGTTCAAATGATGTGCAATGCCTAGTTCTCCAACTCGTGCTCTATACTTTTACAGGTGATGTGACATCCCTTCTGTGCTTAGGTTTGAGGACATGGTAATCTTTTTTCCTCTGGTTATCTTACTCAATAAGTTTTTGTCTCATTTGGGACTCATGACTTACACAGAGACAGAAGGCATTCTGAAACACGAGAGTGATGTTGTAACTTGAGCATAATCACAGGAGCACCCAGGCCAAAAACTGCTGGCTCTAAAACAGTTCTGATTCCTAAGAAAGAAGGGAATCAAATGTACATCTGTTCCCAGAGGATTCCTCTGAATTCAGATGACATGGCTTGTTTCTGCCCTGGTGAAGATGGAAAATAAACTCCTATACCGTATATTTTCTGGGAAGGTCAGACCAAGAGCATGCCTAGAGGACTGGCTGTTGTTGTTAAAACCGAAGTCAGGCTTCTGTGCTTGGTGATCTCAGGAGTGGTGGGTTGACCTTGGCTAGATTGACCTCATCCACAAAGCCAATCTGTCCCTCACCCTCCTCAGCGAGCAGTGCCAGCACTGCTCAGCAGCAGCCAAAACACTGTTGTGCTTTAAACACCGCTCCAGCTACAAATAAAAAGCACAACACTATGAGGGCTACTACAAGGAAAGTTAACTAACACACCATTAAAATACACTGTGTTTTCTGAAAGTAAAAGAATATGATTGAATTGTTTGTCCTGACACTTTAAATGGCTTTTGAGTATTCAGCAGTTTATTTGGAAACAGAAAGAAAGGTTTTTGCTGAGCTTTTTGTGCCCCTAGTGAAGAATATGTCCTCTTAAATGCTGGGAAAAGTGAGTTAGAACAGGATGTTCCTAGCCGTTCATGTTGTGCCTTTGGCATTCTCCACTTACAGCATCTTAGCTGTGCAAATTGAATTTCTCCTTGAACTTCTTCAACCTAAGTGATTCTGTTGCTCACTAGGGAAGTAGAAGTTAGAAGTTGTGATATTTCAAAATATTGGGATGTCAGACATGATAACTTTTTATTAGGAATATGTAGTTGAAAAATCTGATCCTTGGGATAGCTGTGCTATAGCACAGCTGATTTTGTTTCAGTGCCATTACTTCAGTTTTACAAAGATAATACCCCATAATATCCCATATCAGAATTCCATCTATCTGCTGAGAAGAACCATGTGGATATTTCTGTCTTAAAGATTAAAGAATATTCCTAATGATCTTTTAAGAGCTGTTGTAATTTGACAGCAGGAAATTGTTCTGGCTTTTGAATATGTAGCAAATATTTTAAAGCAGGCTTTTAAGTGGTTTCCTTAGCAACCACTCTTCTTTAGAGATCAACACATGCTAATAAGTATCCTGCTGGATTCAGATCAGCTTTGCAATATTAAAGGCACTTGTTTAAGACGCTGCCAGGTCATGCACATTTCCTTGCTGTCCAACAGCCCTGGAGCACAGGGGGAAGCTCTCTCTGCCTGCCAGACTTTTCTCCAGACAGGCAAGGACACCACCTCTTGGTGGTGATCTCCTGTAGGCATCCTGATGGGTGGAGAAGCTGGCTGTGCTCACTATTATCTGCTATCTCATCCAGCAGCCCTGGGGAATGGGGGGCCTTATTTCTCATTCATCTGCCCTCCACTCACACACTCTAAGAAAATGCTAGTCACTTGTGATTCCTTTTTAAAAGAGGTATCAAGCACAGGTCTTAACTGAGCAAAGCCCATATTCTTTTTTTTTTTGGTCTTAAATCTCCAGTGCCTGGGGCATCCCGTAATTTTATCTTTCAATCCCATATTCCATATTTATGATCAATAGGAATGTAAAGCCATTAATGGTGGAGAATCTGAGAGGTGTCATTAATATAAAGAATACAATCTTCTGCTCTCCTCCGAGGGTTTAGTGTTGTGTTCTGACTTGGATTGCCATCCCTATTTGCTATGGACATCTGGGATTTAAGGCAGCTTTGGCAGAACTGACCTAAGAATCTTAAAGAAAACAAATGCTGCTCTTGGAAAATGTGTTTAACAGTGATCCTAATGGAGGGCATTTGGCTGGTGTTTGTCACCAGCCCTGTGAGAGCCAGATTGGACGCCCCAGCAGTGCTGGGATCTCTGGGGGCAGACTTATCATTGTTTCTGGCTGGAAGTTTAGAGATTGTTCCTGCTGCCACAGAGTAAAGAGGAATGAGAGTAATTTTCTCCAGATGCCTCCCCAGTGTGTGCCTTTGCTACCTTGCTGCAAAGCCTTGATGTGAGGCTTCTCTCAGAAACTGTTCAGAGGCATGGAGGCAGACCGAGTGCCATACCCTCAGCATGTTCAGCACTAAATAGGGGTGAGTTCTTTTGTTCTACCCTTGCACCTGTGAGGTCCAGGTTTCTGAGTGTGGTGGGTAATGCCAAGTCTTACTGATAGACTCCTGAATTAATTATTCAGGGTATTGCTTTAAGAGACAGTCAGCTTTTCTGTCTTCTGTGCCTGAGCTAAAAATTGGAGAGAGTATTCAAGAGGGAAGAAGAGGGGCTGCCAGTGCCCGGGTCTCTGACAATCACTACATTGTTGGTCTGAAATAGCCCATCCCTGTTGGCCTTCAGAGCTGGGCTGTGGTGACCTTTTATAGGGGAACTTGGAAAACAGGGTGCTAAAGCAAGGTAATTGCTGACAAGCATCCTTCAAGAGATTCTGATACCTGTATTTCTCTAGGTAAGCCTCCTCTGTAGGAATAGCTTCTTTTTTGGCCGTGCTTTTCTTTCTCTAACTCTCAAGAGAAAGACTTTTCCAGAACTGACACAGGAAAAGAGTGTTTTTTGAAAGTAGATGCTACTTTGCATTTGTGGTTTTGAAGGCAGAAATCAGCAGAAATTTCTCAAAGTAGAAATCACACAGAAGTCAGCTCGTATGCGACCCAGCCTTTGGCATTACTGTGCTTAATAGCAGTTTCTATTTCCTGTTGATGCTGTACTCATCTTTGCTTACTTGTTAATCCAACCACTGCCTGCTATTATTGGAAGGGTTACTGCTTCATCCTAAGAGCGAATAGGAAGACTAGGATAATAGGCATTCAGTGTTATAAATCCATGCCCCTTCTGTAAGACAAAAACCGAGGCAATATTCAAATTAAATTACATGTTTGCAAAAAACCAAAAACCACAGGGCCCACATGCAAAATGAAATCCTGTAACATCATTTTGTAATGCAGACGATTTCACGAAATCTTGTGTTTACAGGTGAACTTGCAGGGCCTGACACAAAGCATATGGGAACTTCTGAGAACCCTCATGTTGACTTTCAAGGAGGTAAACACATCTTGATTCAGTCTGTCACCTATTGTATTCTGGGCAAGCCTGGCCCAGGTATAGCCCTGAACGAATACTGAAACACCAGAGGTTATTCCTTAGTAAACAAACAGAAGTGTTCCCTCACAGCTTCCCACAGGTCCTAACTCCACATGCCTTGGATCTCTGCTCCTGGAGACGCTTGTGAGCTGCTCAGTCCGTTGGTCTTTGCCTCTCAGGTGAATAATTTTGCACAGTTGCATCTGTGCATGATTATGTTCTCTCTCCCATTTGAGGTTTCAGGTTGCCCCCAACCTGTATTTAGGATCTCATCTTTTTCCACACCACTGGGAAATGACCATTTTTCCAATATGGCCCATACATGGTCCATGTATTGAAATAAACAAAAACATGTTTTATGCATGGTGCCACAAATAGGAAAATGCATGACTGAGTCAGACCACACTTAGATAAGATCTTGGAGAGGTGCAGGACATAGAGAAGTGCAACCATTCCATAGCAAAACATGGTGCTGTCAGGCACATCCCATGTATCTTGCTCAACTGTAAGTATATGTTATACTGAGCACTCTACCTTTCCTTTATTCCAGCCTGTGTTTTTATACAGTGTTTGCATTCACAAACCATGATTCTTTTTCTACAATCTACTTCCACGGGGAATTAAAGACATTCAATGTTTTTTTCCAGAACCTACTTTTTATCTTTTTTTTTGGTGGGGGCCAGGGAGGGAGGATCATCTCATAGCTATAAAATAAATGGGAATTTTCTTACTGACACCAGTACAGTTTTTATTGTAACACAGAACCAGCCAAAATATTCCATGAAAGTACATTTAACTTCTATTAAATCTCCCCCTTCTCTGGCCCCATTCCTTCCCTCCCTCCCTGTGATCATCATGCTCCAACTATGGCTGGCCAGAGTTCCCTCTTACGCAGAGCACAGAGTGATGCAGTTGTACCCTGCCAACGCCTCTGTTGTTTGAGGATTTACAAGGTCTGTTTTTAAACACCCTTGCAACAAACAAAACCCTGTAAATATTCTCCTTCTGTCCTAACAGCTGTTAATCCTAAATCACAATGTGAACAGCGAATGAGACGCTGGAGTGCATCTTTTCCAGTATGCTGCTTTAGATCTGGGCCGAAACTGCAGAGCCGGAGTGGAGGATCCTTTCCACATGCTGCAGCATCCCCAAGTGGGCTCTGGGCAGCTGGGAAGGAGACCCAGCTGTTCCACAAGACATCTCTGAAGGGGCTGATAACCAATATTCCTGGCACTCAGGAGGCATGGACCCCTGGTCTTAATTTCAGGGAAGCCAAGACCAGAAGACCAACAGTGAGGGTCAGCATTAATACCTTACACAAGGTGAGTTGAGTTGCCTGCTGTTTATGCAAGGTTTATACCTCCTCTTCTCCACAGGCACCTCATCCCCTTTTAATTTGCTTTGGCACCGAGGCCTCTTCTTACCACAACAGTCACAATGTACCTATTTCTGAATTCAGCATATTACTGCTTGAACCTTTGGAAAAGCAGCACTTTTAGATTTCTTTTAACACATTTTAAATGGCATGTTGTTAAACATTGGTTATCACTTGTTGACCACATAGGAACACTTGACCTTTGCCCAAACTACATTCAAAATATTTGACAAAGCCATGCAAAATATTTTCCTTATTTCTTACTGAAATTTCAGAATCATCTGACTAGAAAAAACACAAAGGAGATAGACCTGCATGGTAAAAGGTCACTTAATGCAGACAGTATGTTACTGCCATCCTTCAATGAATGTTTTGATGCTGTAAGGCTGGAATAAAGAAAAGGCAGAGTGCCCAGTATAACACCAGCAGCAGCAAATTTAATTTGTTTGTCTCAAAGGGCGAGGTAATGCACTTAAGTAATTCTGTAGTGCAGCAAAGTCTAATTTCACAGACCTCGGTCTATGACAGTAAAAAGTCAGCAAACTGGCAGATGGCCCAGCTGCTCCTTGGGCACTTTACCAAGATGTATAAATCAGGGAGGGGGGTATCAGTTACAGGTGGACAATCCAGCTGACAGGACAGACCTTCAGCTTCTTTGAAGGCAAACACAGTGAGTAGCTGTAACTCATGTGGTAGCTTTATGTCTGTGCATACATCTACATAACAACACAAAATGGATTCAAGTGAGTATAATATCCAATGAACGAAGGCACAAGCAGCTTTAATAAATGTTCACAATGTTATTTCCGATATTTTAAGACTCATCTGTAATTCCATTTCTGCTTTACTCTATGACAAATCTAAACAGGCATATTCCAGAAAGGTTCTGTTAATGAGCTGTAGAAAAGAAACATAACCTCCAGCAATGTTTTATGGTGGTAATTTGTAAGCTGGTGTTTTGATTTACACCTGGATAAAAATTTAATTGCTTGACACAAGGAAAACCTGTCTGTCATGCTGTACAGGTGTTTTTCTGGAATGACTAGATTGCTGTGGAATTTTCATGTGACTTAGCCATTTGGTTTTATTTTCAGCCTCGATGGGTGAAGATGTTGCTAATCTGATTCTCGCACTGTGTCTCTTGGGTGCTAAAGGAAAAGGTCTGGTTAGGATGTTGCTGTTAGGGGACCTGCTTATACCTTCTTCTGGAGAACTTGGGCCTTTCATAGGACCAGGCTGTGCTGGTTTTGGCTGGGGTACAGTTAATTTTCTTCACAGGAGCTGGTTTGTGCTGGAAACAGTGTTGATAACACAGGGATGTTTTAGTTACTGCCAAGCAGTGCATACACAGAGCCAAGGCCTTTTCTGCTCCTCACCCCACCCCAGCAGTGAGTGGGCTGGGGATGCATAAGGAGTTGAGAGGCGACCCAGCCAGGACAGCTGACCCCAGCTGACCAAAAGGATATCCCACACCATATGGTGTCATGCTCAGCATATAAAGCTGCGGGAAAAAGGAGGAAGGGAGGGACATTCAGAGTGATGAGCATTCATCTTCCCAAGTCACTGTTACAAGTGATGGGGCCCTGCTCCCCTGGAGATGGCTGAGCATCTGCCTGGCCATGGGAAGCAGTGAATTGATTCCTTGTTTGATTTTGCTTGTTTGTGGAGCTTTTGCTTTACCTACTAAACACTCTTTATCTCAACCCATGAGATTTCTCACTTTTACCCCTCTGATTCTCTCCCCATCCTACCAGGGAAAGGGAGGGAGTGAGGCTGAGTTGCTGATTGGGGTTAAACCATGACACAGGTGCAGAATTACAAACACAGTACCGCATTTGTGCATTGAGACAGCTTTTTATCCCATGCCTTCCTACCTGTTCAGCAAGTGTTCTCTGGCTAGTCTGAAGGTTGATCCAGTTATTGATGCTTCACCAAAATGAGACAGCCAGGCTTCTCTGCAATCTGAGGGCAAAGCAGTGCTACAGCCACCCACTGGACAACACCAGCTCGCTACCCACCTCTTTAAATGTGCTGCAATCAGAACTGCAGTTTATGGGGAGTGTTTGATGGGAATACTGAAGGCAAAAGTGCCTTAATGAGGAAGAAAGCAAAAACCACCCAAAGGCCAGACCGAGGGATATCTAAGTATTTGCAGCTCATACACATCTTGGATGACAGAAAAAGTTGGCGTTGAGGTGGCAGGTGACTTCAAAGTTATTCTAATGCCCTTTCCCTGAATCATTACATGGGCAACAATCTGGCATCCCACAGAGCTATCCTCCCTTGTACCTTTGTATAGGGCAGCCAGCACCTACTCCATTGGAAATGCAACATATTTTTAAATGCATTACCCACTGACAAAATTACTTTTGTGTCTTGCTGCTAGTCATCAGGACCAGCTCTGAACTCAGCAGTTCTTCTAAGACGTGTGTCTGCTCATCTGCCTTCCTTGCTCCCAATGAGCACCCAAAGGACACATTAAATAACACCTCAGACTCTGGTACAGAAATACATAATGAAGCATGACCCTCAGGTCAGACAAATAAGTCGCAGTGTAATCCCCATTGCACTGATTTGTATTAGAAAGTATTTCCCTTTTATTGAAAAGACTTTGTGAACGCCAGCTACAGGAAGAAAAAGGAGCACGAAACATGAGTACCAGCCAGGTCCTGCTGAGATCTGCAGCCCGTGGCTGACAGGTGTGTCTTTGCTGTTGTGTCCCGTGTCTAGACAGGGCTGTGGTTCCCCCTGTCGGCAGTCTCTTAGGAATTGGCTTTACAGTGCCACGGGAGCCAATGGTTGGAAAACCCATTTTTGAATTCCCAACTTCAGTTTGGTCTCTGAGAGAAGCCCGCAGGAGAGGTGCCTGCATGAAGGAGTTGTGCTGCCCACAGGCAGGAGCAGCTCAGGTATCTGGGTTCCCGAGATATCCCACTCGCAGCCAACTCTGCCACAGCAGAACCTTTGTGTCGGATCTCCGCCTGTGCATGGGGAAAACATTGAAAAAGGTTTCCTTCCCTGGACTGCAGACCCAAAGCCATCCTCAGGGGCACGAGGAGGCTGGAATACCATGCAGATCCCTGGAGAGGTTTGTTTGACCCAGAAGCATGGGTCCTTGCTACTACTGGGATCTAAGGACAGGTGAGTGCAAGATGCTGCATCACCTGTGAAGAAACTGCTTGAAGGCCACATATGCACAAAGGCCTCTGAGTGCAGGCTTTCTGGTCTAGGGAGGCACGTGTAGCATCTGCATACCCACACAGCTGGCTCACGAAGACAACAGAAAGCTGCAGTAAGCCCAAAAAAGTTGCTTGGATGGCTCATCTTCTGCTGCCATTTCACTTTATGGGAGAAAGATGGAAAACAAAACTCCCCAGCGAGTAAAGTAACAATAAAGAAATTATGTCTGTAGCATGCAGCAGTTTATAAAGTTGATGTTACTCTGGCAGAAAGAGGAATTTTTCAACTCCTTAGGTGGGAAAAGGACTAAGATGGTAACAGTAAGTTCATTTAAATACCCCAGAGTAATTACCGTGTAAGAATTGGCTTCCACACTGTGACACTAGTCTGCCTTGCTGGAGGAATGAAATAGCTGAGACTTGGGTTTCTGCAGGCTCTCGCTGGCACGCCAGAGCGAGCTTTCCCTGTAGCTTGTTAACGTGGGACAAAAAGCATCATCCTTCCTCCTCAGAGACCAGGCTGCATGTATTTGTATTTATTTCCCTTAATGTTCACCAAAGCTACGTGCAGTGTACTTGAGCCATGCGACCCCGAAACTGGCGCCCCGGGGCACTTCATTTCTTTTCCCCTCCCGTCTTGGGGAATTCTTCCTGCCCCGAGGGGGTGACGAAACAGCGTCGGCTGAGATTCAGCCCTCGCCTCCCCGAGTGCGGTGAGCGCAGGGCGCTGGATCCGCGGGCTGCCGGGGGCGGTGGGATCGGGAGCGCG
Organism: Pseudotriccus pelzelni; assembly: GCA_035584735.1. Classification (NCBI taxonomy): domain Eukaryota; kingdom Metazoa; phylum Chordata; class Aves; order Passeriformes; family Tyrannidae; genus Pseudotriccus; species Pseudotriccus pelzelni. The sequence continues at coordinate 13,129,143 of JAWMRA010000130.1, forward strand.
GAGCTGGCGCTGCCGCCGCCCGGTGGCGGAGAGGCGGCACTGCGGCCGCGTCCCGGTCCTGCGCCCGCTCCCCCTGCGCCTGCTGGATGGAGTTCCCGTCCCCTCGGGCCTCCTTTTCTCCAGGCTGAACACCCCCAGCTCGCTCAGCCCCGCCTCATAAAACCTGTGCTCCAGACCCTATGCCAGCTCCGCTGCCCCGCTCTGAACTTGCTCCAAAGGGCACTTTAATGTCTTTCTTTTATTGAGGGGCCCAGAATTGGTACACAGCACTTGAGGCTTCACCAGTGCTGAGTACAGGGGGACATTCACTTCCCTGCTCCTGCTGGCCACACTAGTTGCATCCTTCCTGATACAGGCCAGGATGCCATTGGCCTTCTTGACCACCTGGGCACACTGCTGGCTCATGTTCTTCAGCCGCTGTCAACCAGCAACTCCAGGTTCCTTCTTGACAAGCAGCTTTCCAGCCACTCTTGTCCCCTGCCTGTAGCACTGCACGGGACTGTTGCAATCTGAGTGCAGGACTCAGAACTTCATCATGTTAAACCTCATACCACTGGCCTTGACCCATTGATCCGGTTTATCCAGATCCATCTGCAGAGCCTTCCTGCCCTCCAGCAGATCAACACTCCCACCCAACTTCATGTCACCTGCAAATTGACTTAGGGTGCACTCAATCCCTTCTTTCAGATCATTGATTAATTCCTCCTGCTATATTTTGTCTCTTTTAAAATTTTCTTTCAATGTTTCCCTCTAATGTTTCTTGTATCCTCTCACTTTTTATATTCTTTTTTTCTGTTTTGGGTTCATGTGTCCAGGTTTTGGTAGCAGCAGAACTGCAGGGGTGGCTTCTGTAAAGACACCAGGAACTGCCCCTGTGGCAGACGGAACCAGTTCCAGCAGGATGCAAGAAAGATCTGCCACTGGTCAAAGCTGAGCCACAGCTCTCCAGATGTGGCATCATCAGTGCAGGGTAAAGAAGAGAAGGACCTTTAAACTTTGCTACCACTCTAAACAAGGTGGCTTCACCAGAGGCTGTAAGAAACAAAGCTATTCCCATCCCCTGGCCATCAGACCAGCCCATGAGGGAGGTGCCCGGTGACTGTCGGGAGGCAGAAAAACTGAAGGTAAGCTGTGCAATGTGGTTTTTATATCCACCATGTCAGACAAAATAAGTTCCTGTGGTCAGAACTGGTTATGTGTTCTCCTGAGTTTGAAAGATACCTGTGAAGAAGTTCTTGCTTCAATTACTAAGGTCTAGCATCTCTATTTCTAGCAGAAAGGCTTTGTGGGAAAAAGAAACTATTTGTCTCCTAATAAGGGGTTGTAACCCCCACCTAGGAATAAATGTAGTTTCATAATTCAGAAGGCAGGATGTGTTATGTACCTCCCTGTAAACCTTTGGAAACAGAGAAGAAAGAGCATCTCCTATCTTCTTCTCTAGCTTTGTCCATTTCCTGTGAAACTGCTTAACTGTTTTGAGATTTTGTCTTTAGCACCCAAAATTACTGGCCTTTGCCATCAGTATCTTTTTTGGGTAATCATTATGTAAGATAAGGACAATGGAAGTACCAGAAATTTTCCTGATCTCAGCTTCCGTAAATCAAATCAATTCAGTCCCAAGGATCTTTATGCAGGTTACAAGGAAGGAGAAGTCACTACTGTTATCACACAGTGCAGACAGAGAGAGGGACACCTTTAAAGTCACAGAGAGCTGAGGCTGCACAGCTCAGTCAACACTTCAGGGTATGACTGTTTGTTTTTAGAAAAATGGGGGAGAAGAGAGTCTTGTTCAGTCTCGTTCTTTCAGGTTTCCAGTCTAAACGAAATGGATTTCTATTAATTCTATTTAAATGATCAAGCTTTGAATAACACTTTTTTAATGCTACATGTGTCAAAGATATTTTTAAGTGTTCCTAAGAAATGTAACCTTCTGGTACCCTTTTTAAAAAAAAACAACCAAAAACCAAAACAAACCCACTGGTGAAAATAAGCAGTCCTGCAAAAACAGACCCTTTTAGAGAAACCTGCAAATTTTTTTATACACAGACCATACAAACTATTATCAAGTAATCAACAGAAACCACGTTTTATTTAACGTATACTTTTTAATCCACCAGATAAACCCAAGAAACTTTCTGCATAAAACTGGCAGTAGTGTTGGGCCTTTCTTTCTTTGGAAGATCTATGCAGTCAATTTATTTAAACATGTTTAACTTCTGGGTAGAAATTGTTTTTAAGAATCCAAGCAAGACCGCTGATTTATTTTAATAAAATGAAAACTCAAGAGACTGCACTAGTTTTGTTGCTTTCTGTAACTGAGATTCTTTTTTTTATCTAATATTTATGAATATACTGCACAACAAAATCAGTATTCTTGTATAACTTATTTATGTATTCCATATTTGAGGAAAGAATTATCAGCATTTTACTTAGTATCTGAATCAAGAAAATTATTCCTTCCAGATGTAAAAAACCCCCCAACCTTCCCTTTCATTTTAGCTGTCATAAAGCACACATAATACACATTATCCCCAAATTTCCCTTTGCTTTAACCTTACAAGCAAAGTAAAACACAAGCTCTTTGTTTTAAATTCTCCTCTCTCCTTCTCAGATAACTCCTACAACTGTTTTTGCACTTCCAGTTTAGCAAATCTTACAGACAGGGTAAATCTACAGAAATAACTTGGACAGTAAAAAAGCAAAACCAACTCTACACCTCTGCAGAGTGAGCTAGATCCTGGTAGCCTGCTTCCGTGGCAAATTCACTTCAGTTAGTTTTATACCTCAAAGCCTCTAATTTAGGGAAAAAAAATATTTAATTCTGTTATGTATAACTCTTTACTTTTGCCGACAACAAGCAGGTATTAAGGAACAGATTAGTCAAACCTGAATTTCGTCCGGAATAACATTAGTCAAGAGTTCATGTGTGATTTAGGCAGAAAAAAATCATGGTCCAAGTGCTTTGCCAGGCACTGTCCATTCTTGGTGAGTGTACGCTTTTCCACAGCACTGTTACAGCCTATTTAATGTTCTGCTTTTGATTTTGCTTCAATTTTACATTATTTAGCTCGCCCTAAATATTTACACCACAGTGTAAGTCAAGACTCAGGCAGCCTTATGCCTCATTGACAATATTTTCCTTAGAAACCCTGGCTCCCTGTTGTCCTATTTTCTTGTACGGATATAGCTTTCTTCCTTTTTAGGTCCTCGTTAATTAAAAATACTTTGAATAGTTTGAATCCCACTGTAGCAAAACATTATGGCACAACACATAAATTAGGAAGAAAAAACTACTGCTAGCATGGATCACTTCCCAGCATTCCTAATAACGGGGAGCAAGCACACTGCATTTCTAGCCCCTCTCACCTCTTGCGTTGTCTGCTGAGGTCACAGCCTTTCCCTGCAGCCCTCCTCCTGCCCCAGCAGTGAGGAATGGGAAGGGAAAGGAGCTCCCCAAAATCCCCATCCCCTTCTGCTGCTTTGGAGGGTAGGCTGGAGAGAGTGTGCACAGGCAGAGCCAAGGTACTAAGAGTAGTCTGGTTGAAGGAGCAGAAAGCTGTGTAGACAAAAATAATAGTCTCAGTATAAGTACAATTAAATCTGTCTCTGTGGGGAATAGAGACCAGATGTTATATGCTGCCTCTTAATTTTTTATTTCTGCAAATTAAACAGGGGAGGGGGACACACAGTGCCTGTGCTCTGTAATCCTCTGCTTCTTTAGATTGTACTTCAGTGGATTATTCACATTTACCTGTTTTAGGGCATGTCTATGTTTCTCTCTACCTTTTTGTTTTTTGTTTTCTTAAGCAAATGATTGAATACCAAAATTTTATTTATCTCTGTGTTTCTCAATGCTCTCATTTTTTTCCTGATATTTGATAGAACAATCTAAAATTTATCCATAAAACCAGTATTGAGTTTTCCTGAAACGGGGATATCATGCATCTTTTTATACAAGCTTGTTTTAGCTCATAATACTTTTCTGAAAGCTCTGATTCTTCTATAAATGATTATTCTGTAAAAGAGCCCTAGTGAGATGATTGACCATTTTCTTTATCAGTTATCTCTCACCAAATTTGCCTACGGTGCAGGATGAAGTCTCTCCCCCTCTACTGCCAACTCAGCCATAGTTAACCATGCAATTTAGTGTGATGATAATTTATTCCATCTAATGATGCATGAGATGTAAAAAGCCCAAAGGAGGAGTTTGGGGGACTGGAAATTAGGAGGGGGAAAAAATCCCAAACCAAACATTCCCACCTTTTTTCCTTGCAAACTCAGCGTATCTTATGCTGAAATTACTGAGACACCATGGAGCCCTGCTTTTTTTACAGTCCCTTGGTGCTGGAATCACACTTTAAATCATTCTCCAAAAGCATGACTTAGTTAACACTTCATTATGCAAGAAGATTTCCACTATGCTGTAGTTGGCAGTAAAATCTGACTTTCCTCATGCATTTTATCCAGCACCCACTTCAAATTAAGAAAATGAGACTTTAAAAGTTTTTGTCTAAAAGGCATATGCCTGAATGTCTATTTACCCAATCATCAGTTGTACGAGGCCAATATTTTAAAAATATGAAAGATCAGATGCCACAGTTAAATTAAGATATTTCTGTCCTTTTTTTTTTCCCCTTTCAGGGCATACGCATTTCACTGTACAGCATTATTTGAAGAGTAACATGTTTCATCTCAAGGATCATGAATGCCTTGCAGTATAATTTTACAACGTGGCTCGTTAAGTTAATTTAGTAAGTGGAGAGCATGGTTATTTGCTCACATAAGTGTTTTCAAATTGCTCTCTTCAGACTACCAGGTGTCTGAAGTGTCACAGGAACTGGCACCTCTGTAGTCCCAGGGCCAAATCATCTCTTTTACAGCTTGTATTAAGATGATGGGAGCCTCCAAAGTATTTGAGGGTAGCAAGTGGTGTAGGAAATCTGGCAGTCATAATCTTAGTGGAAAATTCTTTTTCAAAAAGCAGAAAATGGACTTAGCACTAGAATAATACTATATCCAGTCCCCAACAACATTCACACTCTTGTAACGCTGGAATTCAAGCCTTTAAAAACGTGTGGATGCTTATGGTTATTTTTTACAGCTGAATCTCAAACCCTTTTCTCAATTTTTGCTCCTTTAAGTGAGACTCCAATTTGCAAAATTAAATTCAAATAGCGAGGTTATGTGCTAACGTCTGCTAACATCTATTTTAATTTTGTATCCTTTTAAGATACAAATTTAAGTTGAAAAAGAGAGATCCTTCTGAAATGCATAAATACCCTTGCCATGCTACTGCAAGTGAGCTTAAAATAAAAGAGGAGGAAATAACAACCCAGAACATTGTCATCAAAACTAGTACAGCTGGACTACCAGAGCATGTAAACCTTTATTTCTACACCTAAGTCTTCTTTTTTTGGATCTCTTTCAGCTAAATACAGTGATCTAACTAAAGAGACCTCAGTGCATTTCAATAGACATGGGCTTATGCAGAAAGACTTCTCAACTCTGGACCAGATCTGTAATAATTTCCTGACAAAGAAATCACAGAAATATTTTACAGGAAGTGCCATCAAGAAGTCATCTAGTTCACTTCCCTACTGTAAGTATTTTTAGATCAATTTATATAAAATGTAGAATAAAAAGGGCAGTGAATAAAAAAGTGCGGTGAATGTTGTAGAAAATCAATGCTGTTCTCATATAACTTGTTTTTCATCATTCTAGCAACACACAGAGTTTTTGTACCTCTGATGTAACTGGGTATCAGAAAATATTTGTAAATCTCATTTTTTACAACAGCCAATTTTCAAAATGAGACCATTTTTAACAATAACTTGAAATACTTCTAATTTCAAAATATCACGTTATACTTTTATAAGCTGCCTATATACATGGGAAAGATACTAAGTACATTGGAAAGAAACTAGAAGATAGCCTCCAGTCTGTATTTAATTTGAAAAAATAAAATTATTCTACTTTAAATCAGGCTGTTAATTGATTCCATCTTTAAAATTCTCATGACAATGCAGATCCTGATTTAAAAAATGACATTCCCTCCAAGAAAGAAACCCACGTACTGGTACATACATTTCACACAAATTGAAAAGAAAGGCTGCCAGAAATGAACAAGTAAGGATTGGGCTTAAATTAGGTTCAATTCATATGGCTAAGTTAAAATTGTAAGTAGCCTTTCTGTAGGATAGTAGGATAGTAAACACTCAGCTGGGCAATGCCCTGAGCAAAGTGGTCTAGGCTGGCCTGTATGACTCTTAATTCTGTGAAAAATGTAGGTGATTGAGTAATTTAGGTTAGAAAGTTCAGTCAGATTGCTTAGGTCTTATGCATTCAAGTTGTTTAAATTTTCAAGGTTGTAGACTCTACAGCCTCTCTGGCAATGTGCAATAGCATGTAACACCCAACTCCATCCCTTCAGAGCCACAAAACTTCCATTTCTACTGCTCAGCCCATCCACACTTCCAGCCCCACACACTTCCTTTTCACATTTGAACTGAGTTAGGAATTTCCTGTTCAACCAGTCTGGCTGCCTGCTGTGAACACCCATTTTCCTGCAGTTCGGGATGGACTGTCCTTGTGCTTTCAGGAGGCTGGCCTCCAAGACTCACCAGTCTCTGTGGCCCTTTGCCCCTCAGAGCCTCCTCCCATGAATCACAGAGTCACAGAATGATTTGGTTTGAAAGGCCCTTAAAGATCATCTGTTTCCAACCCCCTGCCAAGGGCAGGGACACCTCCCACTAGACCAGGTTGCTTGAAGCCCCATCCAACCTGGCCTGGAACACTTCCAGGGATGGGGTATCCAGAGTGTGGTATTACATCCAGTTGCCTTCAGACTGTAAAGGTGGCATAAGTTTACTCGTTTTCCCAAGTGTTAGTTTTCTTCAGGGAGAGAAAAAGGGAGTGAAACAGCTGCCTCTTTATGACTATTATACAGGTGCTTATGGCCTGGGAAAGAGGAAAGCAGAAAAGGTGGCAAGTCAGATTCTCCATTCTTGCGTCTCTGTTCTTGGTACAAGGTTAGGGGGATTTAATTTTTGTCTGAATATTTTTATGCTCCTTTGAATTTCTAATACCCCGAGATCTGTCAAGAGATGTACGGGCCACTCTTGAGCTGTAACACTCCTCAACAGATTATTTACCATCTTTCTCCATGGCATTTCAGTGAGAGTAGAAGAGATCGGTTTCCATCTTCCAAGTGGAGCACCTCAAAAGTTGTCATCTGCTTTCTATCATATGATGTGTCACGACATAATTCCAACTGCTTGCTCCTTTTTAACCTTCTCACTCTCTCTCTCCACATATGACATAGAGCTGTCTTTCCTCCTCTCTTCACCGTGGATTTGTGCATTGCCTATCTCTCAAGTTATCTCTAGAGAGAAAAGTTTCTAGAGGGAAGATTTCATGTCTAATGTACAGAGATTTGATTCTCTAAACCCTTTAAAAATAAATGTGCTTTCCATGACTGTTGAAGGATGTTTAAAAAAATTCTCCATATGCGTAAATCTACTCATCTCTGAGGACAAGACTTTATTTTGTCTTGAGGACAAGTATTTTATTTTAAACAAAAGAAGAGTCAGGCAATTAAAAAAATATATCCTAGTGCTGAAATTGGCAGTGGCAAAACTGGCATTTTATCAAATACAGCCTATTTAGGACTTATCTAAGTGACTAGTAAAGCATTTAAAACGCACGTGGTATTTCAGGTATTTACATAAACTTTGACTGCGTGCTATAGAGGCCTTCCTGTTGTGGCTCCAGTAGAGCATAGTTGATTTTATTCCTTGGGCAGTTCTTCTAAGGGTCAGTTTGCAATAGTTTCCCCGTTACTGGAGGAACCTGAAGGCCCTGAAGAAATCCTGATGCAGATAAGTGACCACATTGCATCAGGACTAATGCAACTTAACTGACTGCAACTTCTCCAGAGCTACAAGCACTTGCAGAACTGAGCTCTGGTGCCTGTGACAATAGCAAAATGTCAGGCAGGAAAGCTGAGAGACAGACATTTCTGCCGAGGAGAATCGGCTCTAATTCAACTCTATTTCACAATTTCAACTCTAAACTTGAATTCAGTAATATTCTCCCTTGCATTGTGGGGTTTCCGTAAGGATCTCCCAGTTTGTTGAAGGAATAACCAGGCTTGAGGGGGAATGGCTGAAGGTGGTATAGCAACATGTCAACCCCCTTTTTTCCACATCATAAATTCAACTGCCTAGGAGGAAACCACCTCATGACTTGGAGTACTTCAGGATAAACATTAATAATAACAAATTCTAATTGGTCATTATTTCTTGAACAGAAAATATCGGATTTCATTTTCACCAGGAGGAAATGAAAATGTCATGTACTGTAATATGACAAGCATGGAATTTACAGTAGTGATATGTACTTGTAATTACCTTTATATGTGTAAATGCACACAAAGCAGAACACCAGGGAGGCCGTTTTACAACAGATTTAATCAAGAGAACATCTATGTCTCCTCATAAACTTACTTAACCAACTTTGAAAAAAGAATGGAGTTGATTAGACAGGTTAATGGGGTGATGTCTTTATAAATGACAGATGGCCACGCTAGAACAGAAAGTTGTTCACTCTCCATTTTTTATTTTATTTTACTTATGAGACTATTTTACTTTTTTTTTTTTACTTAAGAAAGCATTGCTCATACATTTTTGATTAACAGTGGTTCACTAGAAAAAAAAACAATTTCCAATGAAACTGAACTTTTAGCTGGATGGATGTTGTCATTATGCTTAAGTGGCAATAATCAAAACTAAAATACAGAATGAATTTTTTGGAATTCTGGGTCCTTATAAACATCCTGACCTCCCCACGTTGGCCTGCAAATGGAGAAAAGTGCTTACAGATTTGCAAGCTCATAAGAACGTAACAAAGTAATGGAAACATGCAGAAGAAAGCTAGTTTTTTTTGTGTAAGGGGAACACATTAGTGGTGAATTTGACAGAGAAATTAAAAAAATTACAATTCAAAAACAAAGCAAGAGTTAGTTAAGAATAATAAAAAATATTATTATAATGCAAAATTAGCTACGCTTGAAAAAATAATAGTATTCATCCTGGGCACCTCAGAATTATCAAAGTGTAGGATGTGGAATAACCTAGATGGTTAAATCTTCCCTCAGATATCTGAGGTGCCCCGAAGTGAATCACAGCTAAGAGTGTTAACTGGAGGAGGATACACCAACTTCCTACACAAAGCCCTCTGTCTGCGTGCTCTGGGCACCCTGGTCTGAAGGGGAGGGTGTGCAGGACCTGAAGTTGCTGTTGGAAGCCACTGCGGCAGGAGCAGTTCTTGGCTCTTTCCTGGACAGCATGTTGCTTGGCAGTGTGTCGCTGTGTGCCACCACTGGCACGTGCCATGATGTGTGATGCTCTGTCTGAAGGTTTCCAGTGCCTACTCAGCTGTTGGATAATCACAGTCATGCAATAGTTTCTGCAGAATTTTCCCATCTGTCTTCTTCTCCCATATAAAAAAATGTCCATTCCTAAATGGACCATAAATTAAGAAAGTACGCTGTGCATTGCTAACCTTCTACACTTTTCCTCTTCCTCTGGCATTTTTCACTGACAAGAAGTGTACAGCTTCTTCATCTGGTGCATTTAGTTAAAACAATCCTATTGAGCATCTCTCTGGCCTTCCACTTGTGAATGTGAAAACCAAAGTCTTCCAGGACTGTTTTCTCTTGAAAATTTCTCTGTGAGTTTAGGATCTATGAGAACTCCTAGACTAGGGTTTGAAAAATCTCTGGATATTTGGGGCCTTTTTGCATTCATCAGGACTGTAGTACTGGTGCAATGAAACAATCCTTAAGTACATTTGTGAAACTGCAGCAGAGAGCAGTAACAAAAGATAATTCTAGATAAGTCAGGATGATGTGACTGCAGTGTGTCATAGTCTGGATCAGAATTCCTGCAGGTTTTTCAAGTACTAGGATACTGCTGTTTTTTGGTTTTGTTTTTTTTTTTTTTTTAAATGAAGTACAGTAGCATATCACAAGTTTAATTTTGTTTATCTGGACATATGTAAATCAATAGTTTCCATAACGGTGTCTAATCCTCATTAACAGAAACAGATCCGTTTATCCCTGAGGTAGGTGAGTAGGTGGCTGGCAGCTGCAGAGGTCTAGTGGTCCAGCTTTTACTAACAACATTATGATCTACAGTTTTGGGTGGTCATTTGACATCATATTTAAGTCCCTACACAACTCAATGGGCTTGTCCCACAATCCACCTCTCATGAACATAAAGAAGGCACATCTCACACAGAGTATCTGTCTAGGTAACAGCTGTGACTGGCTTTGCGTTCCTTACTAGTACTTCCACAGATTATTTGCTCTAACGTCAGTAGCACCTCTTATCAATGTATTACCATCTGGTCAAGTGTTAGCAGACCAAGAGGGACATAATGCTACGGAAATTATTTAGATCTACCTTTGCTCAATTAGTTTCTTAATTTTATGCCCTAATACCACTGCCAATATCTGCTGCCAGATCCCAGATTTTCCCTGGAGCTTCTATTTCCCCAGAGTCAGCTGGATGTTGGCAGCATTTTGAGGTGAAGGTACGTTGTGGGGTTTTTTGTTTGTTTTCAGTTGGTGCTAACTGGAGTAATCGGATCAGTGGTGAATTGCTGGTTTCATAAATCTAGTGGGGATAGGATATAGGGGATAATACAGAAAGGATTATGTAAAAGATTTGTATCTTCAGGAAATACTGATTTCCACACAGTGCCTGATCCTTAATAGTAAGCTCCTGTCTTCCAGCACCTGGCTGCCTTGCAAAGTAGTCAGTTGAGTGCCTTGATATGCAAAATACCACAGCTAATCTAGTCAGACAATCCTTGAGCATTTTGTGACTTCTTAAAGTAAGTAAATATGTAAAAGAATGTTCCTTAGTACACGACTGTTTTAGTAATCTGATGAAAGACACTGCAGTTTGGAAGAGCCTGGTAAATGCGGCAGTCTTCTAAATATTTTATTCCTGTTTGCATCCTATTCCTAAAGCACTGATTCCCGTGATTCGTTACTGCTGTGTATGGATTGTCTCCCTGAACACTTCCCTTGCCATTGATCTGTGTTTCTATTAAAACAAGGTCATTCCATTCCTTTCACTTTCTGCTGTTCTCTCTTCTGTTTAATTCACCTCATTATTTTGATACCATCCTTATCCTTCCTTACAAAGCACAAGGTTCACCTCCTCTTCCCTGACCTGCTCATCCTCCTACACACAGCCCTATTAAATTTCCTCCCTCCAACAGAGCCTCCTCCCTCTGAATCCTACACAAGCATTAATTCAGGGGGAGCTTTATTGAAAAGAAAATGAGATAGCAAAAAAATGTGTGACAGATAAAAATAGAAGGAATTAGTAGTTATAATAGAAAGGTTTCAGGTGAGCCAAAATTAATACAGCATCCAAAATGCACACAGGCTGGTCTAAAAAGAAGAAAATGAAATACAGCATGAATTTTCAGAGACACCCCATCTCCCTTATTTTCTTTCCTTTTTGTGTATCCACCAGTTGCTACGCAGTCCTTGAGAAACAATGACTTAGCCAAAATCCTCAGGCTTGTGTGTTCTCTTCTAACTGTTTTTACTTCAGTGTTGTGATCCAGAGAAGTACTAAAAGCCGAAGGAGATTATACAGCTTTCAAGTTCATTGCTTATTACAGGACCATCTTTAATCTTTGTTATGCAAACTATACAATAGAACTGCAAGACTGAAGCAACACATACCAACAGTGAGCTGTTTCTATAATACTGATAATAATCCCAGTTTTTGTTACTCATTCCTTTCTGTGATGTAGCACAGGCCTGTAACTGCATTTACTCCACAGATCTTAATCCAGCCTCTGTGAGAAGTAATTTGTTGGGGATTTCAAAACATCCTCTGAGATCATACTAGAGTTTTATGCAGAAAACCTCTCATAATCCCTCTCAAAACTCTAATATGGAGCTATTTCTGGATCTTATGCATCTTTTGGACCAGGCTTGGCTGGAGAGTTTGAACAGTACATGAGAAATGACTGCGGTGCAAGCTGTGTGTAATGAAAGACAGGCACAACTGCAGCCAGGCTGGGAGCAGCTGCTTCCACAGGCTCACAGAATCCTTCGGGTCCTGCACAGCAAGGTAAGCACAGGTGCAAAGACACCTCCCTCCTGCACACTCTGCAAGTTTACAGATGTCTGATCTGGTGAATATGGCATTTAAACCTGGCTTTCAGTGAAGAAACATGATTTGTTGTGTCTGCTGTTTGCTAATGCCATGCACCTTTGTTTTGCCCAAAAACAACGTAGGGTTTACTACCAAAGCAGAAAACGGAGAAAACGTGTCTTACAGTGCTGCCAGAAACCGGATTCTTAAGAGGACTTTCACAATTACAATTGTATCTTTTAGTACAAATGAGAGAGTGGAAAAAAGGATAACAAAACCAGGGTGCATATTCAAAAGGAAAAGTAAGGAGGTCTCATTAGAAGCAGTGCACAATGAGGTGTTTCATAAATTTATTCAGAATTTGTTGTGGTAAAAGTTCATGAGATACTTCGTGCTAAAGCTTGGATAGTGTAAGGAATTACACTGACATTTTGAAGATCCTGAAGAGATGAGCTAAAGCAGCTTCTTCAGCTCAGTACCTGCATAATTTCCTTAGAGAATGGAAATGCATTTTCCAATGCCACCTAGGTGGGATTCATTAGGCACTCATTTATTAATTCTGTGCTTCTAAAAACACTGATAGCAGCAATTCACCAATGCTGAAAAGGTGATGCTGACAAATGAAGAGATAAACTGATTACACTTCTAAGCAAAAATGAGGAAAAATCACCATATACATTTTTAAAAATGCATTATAAAAAAAGTAAAATTCTACGTTATAAAAATGCACTGAAGTATATTTAAAAAATAAAACAATACCATCTAACACATGCTGCAAAAACCTTCACACTTAATCAAAAGAAAACTTCCTCAAGGCTAGTCTTTGTTTTGGGATGACGTTGCTCTCCTGAAGTATTATGCTCCTTGTAAACACTGAGTGGGCCTCTCATATTTAAGGTCAACAGTATTTAAAAGCAGCTTTTTAATTTGGATTTTTATTTCTAGTCAAGGATTTTTAAAAAAGCTCTTAATCACAGAATCTTAGAATCATTTAGATTGTCGAATCCATCCATCCCTTAGCCCGGCACTGCCCAGTCCACCACTAAGCCATGCCCCCCTGCAGCGCCACATCTACATGTCTTGCAAATACCTCCAGGGATGGTGACTCAACCACTCCCCCGGGCAGCCTGTCCCAGTGCTTGACAACCCTTTCATCCTAATATCCAATCTAAACCTGGCACAACTTGAGGCCGTTTCTTGTCATCCACTGTTTGAGATGAAGATAAAGAAGCATTTTGTCATAAAAAGTTATAACATTGTATACTACTTCTTTTTCCTCATTTTTCTTAAAGACAGTGTACTTAATTGCTAAAATGTACTTAATTCAAAACTTTTTCTGAAATTGCTTGGTGTCATGAAGCCCCCCCAAAGCCCAGCAAAACTGAACATGTTAATTTAGTTGGGCTGTGTGAGCAGAAGAAAGTTACGAGTTACTGTGGACGCTTCCTTTTTTGCCCTATCTGAACTAAATGGGGACTTGTACGTAAAAGATCTGATCCCTGAGCACTGTTCAGATTTATCTGCGGCAATTTAAAAGGGTAATGGCTCCAGCTGCCAAAAATTGCTCTTACGACAGGTGCAATGAAGCTGGCAGTGGGTCTGTTCCTCAGCTGCTGTACTTCACTCCCACACTAGCTATTAATGCACATGGAAAAGATACCCCCAAGACTTTTCTCCCTTCAGCTCCCTCAGCCTCTCCTCCTACATCACATGCTTGAGTCTCTTCACCATGTCTGTGGCCTGCCACAGGACCTGCTCCACGCGTTCCTTGTACTGGGGAGACCAGAATGGGACACAGCATCCCCAGTGGGGTCTGATCAGTGCTGAACAGAGGGTTCAGAAGATTTGAATAAAGCTTCTAAACCAGCACTCATGGTAATATCTAAAATGTTATTTATACAGAAAGTATATTTTTCTTAAAATAGGCTTTAGAGACTTTACTAGTACTTTCCATAAAATCTTATGGGGTTCATTTCCAATCTGGGGGTTTAAGTTCATTTTTAATCCATGCTTTTGGATTTTAAGGGTTAGAGAAAGCATTCTTTTATTCCCTTGTCTCAACATTTCCACTTTTTTGTGGGAGACAGAACCAGCATTAGACTTGTAACCCACACTAAGGAAGCTCAGGACAAAGGATTAAGGTAGGGTTTATTCCCAATTCTCAGCTGTCATTTAAATAACTTATATCTAATGAAAAAATCAGATTTAAACAATTGTCTTTGAAACCCTAAACTGGCAGTCTGCTGAACTTTACCTGCCTTGACTAATGCACATACCCCACTGCCTTTAACAACCAAGATTAGTCAAGAAGTATTTATTTATCTGTAAGGAAATACAGGAAGATCTGACAGGATTCCGCATGACAGTACTGTCTGTACTGGCAAACTGGATTTGCTGGCTATTGGAGTGTGCAGTTTAGATGAAAACATCTGAAATCCATTAAGCTGGATTTTTGCAATTAATACTATTTTATTTATTTTCTTTACAGTGGATGTTAAAACAAAGAAGGAGGCAAAAAAAAGAGAATATTAAGAAAAAATGTTACATTCTATTTGGATAACAGGAGGGGCCACAAATGGAACTCATACTCCCAGCCACTAGGTACGTAAAGAATTCCAAACTTTATTTAATTTCAGCTTTTGCCTGGTGGCAGATAGCCTGATGAAAAGCTTAAAGATAAAGGCCAACCAGGGAATACTTAAAAGCAGGCAGGTAAAACTGGTGTGTGAGAACGTGTACTTAGTCAGTTTAAAGGCTCAAATAAAAATTGTATTTTCCTTACAGGAGGGAAGACAATACTTTAGGAAACTACAGGTGACTCAGAAAGACAAGGAAGCTCAAGCAGTAGATGTGAGGAATCCAAAACACGCCTAAGAAATGCTGGCAGCAGCAAACTCTTAAGATTAAAATTTCAAGATTACACAGCGTGTGTATAACCACACAAGCTCACTGTAGCTTTGTAGAGGCTGAATGTGTCAGCATTACAGTTTTAAACATTTCTAATTCTGAGGAAGAAACTGCAGATGTTTGCAGCTCAAATTAGATATCAGCATCTCTTCCTAATAATGTATATGCATATATGTATGTATGTGTGTAACTAACATAACTTATGTGTGTATGTAATTAAGGGAAACGAGGAGAGAAAGGAAAGAAAGGAGCTTAGTCCTCTTTTAGGACTTGGAAATTCAAACAGGAGAGCGGCTATGAAATATTCTAGTCTTGACACACACTCTATAGATAAAAGTAACAATGTGAGAAAATTATGTAGGAAGGGAATGGAACAAGCACTGAGACGGAAAGTGTTGTGGAGTGTCTTTAATTTTTTTGGCCAAAAACCATGGGAAATTTGATACCAACACACACAAAGTATGGCATTCCCAAATCAGGCCACAGGCAAGTTAAATTTTTATTTAATAATAAATCCAGTTAGTATAATAGTTTATATTAAATCTTACAATCATATTTATCATGCTTGTCAGGAACATTGCAGATCACTTCAGAAAAGCATTTTCCAGAAGAACTGTGTTTGGAGTTTGTTTGTACTTTTTTTTGAGTAGTTTGTTTGTGTTTGGTTTTTTTTTGGTGTAAACAGGGCCAGGGAGGTGTACATATAAAAAATTCTGTCCCAAACATGGTGTAGTATGAAGAATAAGGTGTAATTTTTATTTCCCAGACAAAACACCCATCATGCTTTTTGGAGTTTCTTTAGTGCCGGATTTCAAAATGCAGAAGTTTTTACCCATTTAAAGATTCATTCCCTTTCCCTCCATAGAATTAAATAAATGACAGCTTTGCATATCACAGAAGATGTGAAGCTTTAAAATGTACGCATACTTATATTTGGTTTCGATATCCGTTTGTGTATCTGCAAGTTATGTTCACATCCCTAAAATGATCCTTCCTTTGGAAATCTCTGCTGCTGCCATGTTGGCTGTGATACTGTGTTAATAAAACTCAAACACTTGTCTGTGTGTAAAACAGCCGGTACAAGACCCCCCAGTCTTTAGAAGCGTGTCTAATCCCCATTAACACAAGCAGACTCCTTAAAAATGCAGAGCTGAAGACTCCTTGAATGAAGAGTTCGGAGGAGCAGACCCTCCTCCTTCTTTATTAACAGATACTCGGGTTAATATCAAACAGATTCTTTGAAAGGTCAAACAAAAGGCTCCTTGCGTCCGAGATGGGATGGGATTTACAGCTCAGGTCACCTTGGGAGGAAGCACAGAGAGGGCACCGCTTCTCGTGCTTTACAACGGGCAGGAGCAGGAGCAAGACCCGCAGTTGTACATGGAGGTTACACCGCCCACCCCGGGGCTCGGCGGGGGCTTCGGGACCCCGGCTTTTGGCACTGCCGCCCCTTCGGTGGGAGCGGGCGTGACCCCGGCTCTGGGAGGCCGAAATAACCGGCGCAGCTCTCACAGGCTTTTAACCTGAGGGAAGAGGGCGAGTTTTCCTTCCCCTCCTACTGCACCCCTTTTAGCTCAGCTCGTCACGTCTGGGCGGCGTCTCGCTTGACCCATATTCGCGCCCCCTGCGCTCCCCAGGGAGCAGCGCCCGGAGGAGGACGCCTGCCCGCCCGGCCGCCCATGCTGGAGGTTTGGGTGGGGAAGCGGCTCACCTGCCTCCCCGGAATCACTGCGGCGGCAGGAGCTGGAGCTGGAAAAACTCCTCTCCCCCCACCCCAGCACAGGCGCTCCCCGTCGCCCCGCGGTTTTCCTCGGGGTTAGAACTGCGAACGCAGCTGGGGACTCACTGTTCGCGTATGGTTTACTTTTAAATAAATAAATAAACAAATAAAATAGAGCGAAAAATACCCCACTCCAAAACCACCCCCTCTGAAAAAAAAATTGCTTCAGGAGCGGCAGACTCCAAGCAGTGATAGAACTCGGCCCTAGTGAGGCCACATCTGGAGTGCGATGTCCAGTTCTGGGCTCCTCAGAACAAGAAAAACGAGGAGTACTGGAGAGGGTCCAGCGGAGGCCACAGAGGTGATGAGGCGTTTGGAGCATCTCTTACAAGGAGAGGCAGTGGGAGCTGGGTCTTCTTTCGTCTAAAGAAGAGAAGACAGAGAGAGGATCTCGTTATTATATATAAATATCTTAAAGGCGGGTGCCAAGAGGATGGTGCCAGACCCTTTTCAGTGATGCCCACCGACAGGGCGAGGAGCAGTGGCCATAAAGTAAAACACAAGAAGTTCCACCTCAGCGTGAGGAAGAAAAGTCTTTGCTTTGAGGGTGGCAGAGCACTGGAACAGGCTACACTGAGAGGTCGTGGAGTCTCCCTCTCCGGAGACATTCCAAACCCACCTGGACACGTGCCCGGCGTCACCTGCTCCAGGTGAGCCTACCCTGGCAGTGGGATTGGACTGGATGATCTGCAGGGGTCCCTTCCAACCCTAAGGACTCTGTGATTCTGTGAACAGCGCAGTAAAGCCTGCGGCACCGGCCGGGCGCACGCAGGTGCCGCCTGCCCGCAGGTGAGCAGCCTGCCCGCCAGGCCGCTCCCGGAGGCGCAGGGGCAGCGAGGGCCGGAGCGCCCCCCTCCCGCTCCCCCGCCCCTCCCCTCACCTGCGGCACCTGCGCTCCACCTGTCCCACCTGCGCTCGCGCAGCCCGCCGCTCCCGCCCCGCGCGCCGGCCCCGCCCGCGCCCGGCCCGCGCAGGCGCTCCGGGGGCTCCGCGCTGTCATGGCGGCAGCGAGCGGCAGCGCCGGCAGGAAGGAGATGGGGCTGGTCGGCACCGCCGTGTGAGGTGGCGGCGGCAGCGGCTGGAACTTCGGGCGCCTGTCGGCGGGCGGAGGGGCGGCCGGTTGCAGCTCAGCCCAGCGCAGCGCAGCTCAGCGGGCAGCGCAGCCGCCTCCCGGCCCCGGAGCGGCGCGTCGGGGCAACCCGCGCCCCCTCCGCAGCCCGCGGTGAGTGCGAACTTGGCCGGGGCGCTGCACCTGCGGCGGTGCCGGGGCTGGAGCCGCGGGGTGTGGGGGTGTGTGTGTGTGTGAGCGGGGAGGGGGGCGCGGCGGGCAGGAGGAGCGGGTTCCCTGTAAGAAAAAGATAATAATAATAACTATAATGCTAAAAAAAAAAAAAAAAAAAGAG
>JAWMRA010000130.1:13147514-13174953 GCA_035584735.1 Pseudotriccus pelzelni
ATAACTATAATGCTAAAAAAAAAAAAAAAGAGATTACGCCCGCCGCGCCCGGGCTCGGAGCGCGGCGGGTCCCGGAGCACTTCCGCGGGGAGAGGCGTGAGCGCTCCCGGGGCGGGGGCCGGGAGCCGCGGGCTGTGCGGGGCAGCGCCCGGCGCTCCGCGGGCTGAAACACCCCTCGCGTTGTCCCTCAGGGCTGTAAATACCTGCCCGGGGGCAGAGCGCTGTGACGGACGCCTCCTGCTGAAGGAGAGAGCCGGGATTCCGAGGGCGCGTCCTCCCTGCCTGACACCACCCCCCCACCCGCCGCGGGACGCCGCTTTCCCCGGGAGCCGGAGCTGAAGGGAAGGGAGGAGTGGGCCGGCCGCCGCTCACCTTCCCGGCTGCACAGGTCGCTCCTTCTCCCCGGAGCGGCGAGCGTGGAGCTGGCGCTGGAAGCCGTAACCTGCGGTGAACTGGCCATGGCGAGTGAGGACAAACAAGTTGTTCAGCCAACAGGTGATGATGGAGGAGGAGGAGGAGCGGGAAAAGAAGGAAATGCTGCTGAAGGGGGAAGTGTGCTGCAGCCTCTGAATCCAGGAGTCCCCATCCGAGGTATCAAGATGAAATTTGCTGTGCTGACTGGACTGGTGGAAGTTGATGAAGTGTCCAACAGAGACATAGTCGACACTGTGTTTAATCTGGTAAGTTGATTGCCTGAATGAGGGAAAAGAACATCACAGGCATGCAAAAGAATCCCCCAGTGTTTTGACCTTATCTTTCTGTTAGTAATTTTTTACATGTTTACACTTTCACCATACTGTATATCAACTAAGTTGTTTTTACAGATCACAAAAGCTGAAAAAAAAAAGAAGGATGTGAGCTTCTAAACGTGCATACCTAAACTCGAAACAACTCTAAACAGCATCCTCCTTAGTTAGCCTCAGAGAAATTGTTGCTTTATTTAGAGCCGGGAAGCGTATTGTTATGTTTAAACATTTAACAGGCATGCTCAACAAGAAAGTTAAATGTTAATTTAGTAACTCAAACTGTCATCAAAACATACATATTGTTGTTTTAAGTCAAAGCAAGTTTTCCCACGGAGATATTTATGCCCCTCTTTGCTTCTCATTTGCTTTGGAAGTAGGCAGAACTTCCATGTACAGGGAATGAGGGTTTCAGGGAGCAGTTCATTCAAATTCGTTACACAGTCTGCTATGGGAAGAGTAGAATGTGGTTTCAGTGTCCTTTTTTTATTAATGAATTAGGGAGTCAGTCAGCTGCTATTTTTTTGAATACCATGTGGATGTGTTTAATACTTCCTAACAAATCTCACTAAAAATTCAACTTCTCCTGCTGAAGCTACAGGCATAATATATGTTGAATTTCTTGGGTCGATTGCTTTAAGTTGCAGTTTAAAGCGATTAGGTTAGTTAATAATGTTTCTTTGATGTCGTTAGGAGAAAACCTGTCTTTAAGTTTACAAAGATACTGTGCTATTATCAGAAGTCTTAATGCATCTCTAAAAATACCTATCCTCGCTCCTCCTTCCTTGAAGTGAGCAGCTTTGACTTTGAAACAATGTGGTTTCTGACAAACCAGGAAGTGAGAGCGTGTAATAGTATAAAGCTCAGTAACAAGCAAAGTTGAGGCAAAAGTCATACTGGGTTTTTTAAATGCTGTTTGCATTTCAGTTATTTTGTTAGTAGCATTCTTTGCTACATGCAAATTTTCATGGTTGCTAAATATTTGTGTGCTGTGTCTGTTTAATGTTTTTCGGTGTTATCTTCTTGGGTTACGGTGAATGTTTATTTTATGAATATTTTTGTACAATGTCATGCTCTAAATTGTTTGCATGAAAGTCTCAGTACAGAGGAATTGAAGTAGTGACAAAAATAAAGTGCATATCAGAGGTTTCATGGATGCTTCAAGTATGAGGAAGTGATTTAAGTTACTTGGAGTCCACTTGGCTATTGTCCTGGACAAAACCCAGTGCTCAGATATAAGGACATGAGGTTCAAAAGGAAATTCTGGTGAATAGTTTATGATTTAGAACACTTGTGCGAGAGGAAATTGTTCATGATATGTTAAACTTTACCTTGTTTCTAGTGTGGTCTTTTGAGTGGTGTACTGGAGGTGTATTTTATGGCAACAGTGGAAAGAGGTTCAGCAGAATAATTAAAAATGTAAAAGCTCCTTTATTCCTGGGATTCCTGTTCTGCTCCATTTTGAACAAGAGAAGAGCAAAAAAATTAAGCTTGATTCAGAGAAACCTTAATTTTAGGTTTGAGAGGTCTGGAGAATTGACCTATGGACTGCATTTTCCTGAATCTTCATTTCCTACATAGATAAGGGGGAGTTTCTGGCCCTGGAAGCTTTTGGAAGTGCGTTCTCGCTTTTTCTGCAAGTGAAACAACATCCTTGACCTCTCTGAGAAGATTCCTCAGCTGTTTAAGCACACCTGCCTGCAGTGTGGGAGGCTAAAGGTCACGCTTGTGCCCCACGTTATTTTATCAGTTGATAGGTATCATGAAACAACCAATAGTTTGGTAGGGTTTTTTTGCTGAGGACTGTTAGGCTGACTTTTTAATGTAGCTTTTCAGGATGTGAAGTCTCCCTGCAAAGCAATACTCTTTCACCTGTCGCTGAGTTCTGCCTCTGTTCAGTTGTTAGCTGTGACCCCTTCATTTTGTCAGTTAATACCACTGAAATCACACTGATCAGAATTTAAGGCACGTGAAGTATTGGTTAGCAACGGTTTACTTATTTTTCTCTGTGTGTGTGTGTACAGGAAATATGTAACTTTTATATGAAGAAGTGATTCTTAGCTATGGCTTTTCCGGTAGTTTGTTTCCCAATAGCTTTCAGAGCGGGTTTGTTCATGTGTGTGCAGGTTGAACTGGAATCACGCTGTGATCTCCTGTTACTAATGGGGTTAAGCCCAAGGTATCCCCTCCTGTTGGGTTTCATTCTGTTTGGTGACTCATAACTGCACTACCTCAGGGGTATGAGCAGAAATCAGCTGCCCTGCTTCTTGTACTTTGAAAAGAGCAGACATACGGTATTCGGGGGATTTTTTGATCACTAAAATGATAAGTGAGATATCTTTACACCAAAGTGCAGGCAGGGCTGGGCAAATCTTTGTCGAGAGGTTGTTTTACGTATTCTTTATGACATAACCACCCTCAAACGTGGAGGGTTTATTTCTTAAAAAGGGGTATTAGCTGGCCTAATTTTAATTTCTTGAGAAAACACGTTGCTCTTAGTTATGCCCTTCAAGCTTGCTGTAGCATATGGAGGGAAGCACAAAGTGCTGTCTTGATGTTTGTCTAGAGATGGTCATTCTCTGCATGTGAAAGACTCAGAAGGTCAAAAATCTAAAGTGCACAGTAATTGACCTGCTGCTTATTGAAGAAATTTAAGCTTCTGTAGTTCTAATTGCCCAAGCAAATACCTTGTTTAGTTCAGCAGTATTGGATTTTGGAGCTGAGAACACCTACATTTTCTCTGTCCAGCAGTGTAACAGAGTGCTTAAGGAGCTCACTTCCAGTGTGCATCAAAAACCTAGTGGTCTCTTTTTTATTCTTAGAAATATTCAAATTGATCAGCTTTGTTTTGGTCAGTATTTTTGATGAACATAGTTTTCCACCGCATGTTAGATGTGACTTCGTGTGTTTCAGCACCTCTTAAAATTGAAGAGGGAAATACAGAATTTAAAGAGGATGATTATTCTGTGAAAAACCTTGAAAGCATATTCTTGTTCCAGTATTAATCTGTTCTGTTACTTTTTTTGGCAGAATAAGCTATATTATGGATATATGTTCCTCATGCATTGTGAATTTGTTTTTTATTCACTTTGGGCAGCAATAACTCCTTGAAATTCCTTTCAGGTGAATTTCTGTGCATGACCTCATATTTGCCCCCTCCCCTCCTTAGTTTATTAAAATAAAATAAACCAAGGGAGAAGGAGAAGATGATAAAATGGAAAAATAAATTAATTACAGTGGGATCTGTTACTAACTTAAAATAACTATGTGGTTTTCATAGTAAAACAGAAAGACAAGTTGATTTGCTATTAAAGAAAAAACTTCTAGATGGAGTAGTAGAAATAATTCAGCAGTTAGGAAAAGTTAGATTTCTAGGATCTGAAGTTCTCAAGTGTAGAATATGAATTCTCTTCTGAAAGCTTCACAACCTGCATTGGAAATGCAGGAGGCCTTGCAAAGTCTTTTCGAGGTTGAAATTCTCAGTGGAGCTTCTTATCTACTCTGCCCTAAACAGGCTTGTGTTGTATCATATGTCAGTGTTGTCTTGTCCAAGTTATTGCAAGTTTCCTGTTTATAAATAAACTTAGACCACTGGATATCCTTGTCTTTCAGTAGGTGAAGGGCTCTCACGGGCAGGTGTTTTGTGCCCAGTGAGTGCTGTATGTGCAGGGTTAACTGTGCTGCATTGTTGGGCTTGCAGAGGGAAGGGGGCGTGCTGCAAAAATTCTGCTACACCTCAAGCAGATGACTGAGCAACTGTTGTCCTTCTCTGTGGTGTCGGTATAATTCAGTTTGGGGACTTCATGCCAGAATTTACTTGGGTCTCAAGTCGGGTAGTGTATATTCTGCTCTTCTCTAAAGAAATGCCATGCCTTGATCTAAGCCAATTTTGTTTTAAAAAGCTTTAGTGCTTCTAATTGTTTTATTGAGTATAGTATAGATTGTTATTTGATTTAGTTCAATTTTTTTCCCCTCAGTCTGTGTTGCAAAGGCTTGTTTTTTAAATGTTCTGTCTCTTTGGTGAGAAGAACATGCTGTTGCTTCAGATTCTGTTCGTGGATTATGAGGTCCTCACTGAGAGTTCCCTAGTGCAAATGAGAGAAATATTAGTTTTTATCACCTTTGGAGGAAAAAATAATCAGATCTGAGGAGCATAGGCTAAAATTACTTTGTAAATTCCGTTTGTCACCTCTTTCACTTCTGCCGGACTTTACTAAAACCACAAACAAAAGTAAATTTGTAACTGTTAAAAATTCTTACAGTTTACTTTCTTGCTGATACAACAGGGTTTTGGTATGGGTGCTTCTGGAACGCTAGCGCACTGGATTTTATGAAGTATAAATTCCCCTTTTCTCGTCTCTGGTCACAGACTCATTTTGCATGTATCATCTTGTAGAAAACCCACAAAGCTAATGCTGATAGAATGAGATGTATTGCAGTAGTAAAATTGCACTATAAATGTCTTTATAACAATGCATTTTTTTCATTACATGTTTTTAGGGAGTGCTAGACTTTATTTTCTACATAAAGTTACCAATGATGATGACAAGTGAGAGTAGCCAAGTAGTTTCTAGAGCATTGCTGAACATCGTGGATTTCTTAATATGTGCAGACTTCCCTAGTAGGTGCACCTCTGGCTACAGTTATCCTAGTTCAGTCACTTCTGTCCACTCACAGTATAGATGATAAGGTAAATCTGTGGCTTTAGCTGGGTCAAGCTTGTAGGTTTTTTTTTTCCTTTTTAAAAATCATAGTAAATTGATCAGTCAGCTGTCTTAGTGGTTGTGCATGGTTTTACTCTTGTTGAGTGAGTAGAATTCGGCAAAATATCTCTACTGCTTCCAAATCTCTTTCAAAGTCCTTCAGGTGCAAGCTTACTTCTTGCTGGCTCCTTCAGAGTGGGAGGCTTGGGCCCAGTTTGAGGAATGAATTTAAGCTCCTTGATCCCAAGTCCATCTTCATGCTTTTGAAGTCATCTGATCTGGGATCTGGTAACAATAAAAGATGATTTTGGTAAGTTTAGCCAACTAAATGAGGCTGAGATGTCTTTGACCAGATGTTACCTGATTCAGAACTGTTGAGTAATGGGAGTCTTCCCTGAAAAGTTCTTCCCTTTTAATGGGAATTCTTCCTTTAAAATGGGAATTACAGACTTCTGCCTTGCTAGAATGTGTTTTGAGTAGCTATGGATACACCTAGTATTGAAGTGATGCGCACTGGGGTTTTCTCAGGTATTGATGGCACTTGGACATTACTTGTAGTTAGTGGAAATATCACCCTGCATAGTAGGTGTAGGGATTGAGGGAAATCTTGTGGTCAAGAGAGAAAGGTGTGATATGTAATAAGTGAGATGGTAATGGCAGTCTTGAATTAGGCATGCTCAGAAAATGGTCTAGACAATTTTCTTCTCTGAAGAGGAGCTGGCTTGTACTTTGGCCATAGTATCAACTCACTTCTTTCACTGCAACTTAAACCGCAGTGTAGGACAACAAAATATTGAGGACAAAATCTTAGGACCACACGGGAAAATGTTCAGTTTTTCTTACTCTAACTCACCAGATTTTTAGGGCTTCTCATATCCAATTTGCAGTTTCAAGAGTCTGTGAAAGCCTGCGAATGACATGCTCTGTATTCTTCAGAAGCCTTGGCATCCTGTACTGACATTAGTAGGTTCTGTACAAACATAAAGCGAAAAAAGCAAGGCTGAACTAGGCATTTACATATATCATGTCTTAATAATGCAGTATTTGTTAGCCAGTTTTTAATTAGCAGCCTGTTCGAAAGGTGTTCGTAGCATAGCTCAGAATTCCCCTTTGGAGGGGAACACATCAGTTCAATGACAGATTTTTCTCGTTGGTGTCTGGTAACAAAGGAGAGAGAGTCAGGTTTCTATTGTGGTTGCTTTGCTGTCTCTAGGTCGTGTTTTGTGCTGCTTCTGTCAGACAGTACTGGGCTGGATGGACTGTGGGCCTGACCCAGCAGTGCAGAGAGCACAGTGATGTAGTGGCCATATGGACTGGCTCAGGAAAAGCATTTGCGGATTAGGGAATAGAATGAAATTAGTCAAAAGCATCAGGGAAACAGGTGGATGGCATGTCAAGGTTGCCTCAAAGGCTGGACATGGCAGAGTGAGATAAAAATAGATAGTTATTCATGTATGTTGAATCTGTACACTTTGGTTTGCTTCTTCAATAATCTCTTTCAAGAGGAGGGAGGGAAGTTTTTTGAAGTGACTGTATTGGACGAACAGGGGAGATTGAGGAAAATCAAAGATGAAGTATTTGCTTAATTTTTTTTTTTTTGAGGTAGTGTTGGTTTGGTTTGGTGTTTGGTTCTCAGTGGCTACTTGGTTGCTGAAGATGCTGAACCTTCCTGGGAAGTCCCAGTCTTTTCAAAAATTGTGTGATTTTTTTTTTTTTTTTGAGTGTGTATTAAGGGTTCTTTCACGTTATGTATATTTGTTTTGCCACCTATTGGGGAACCTGCAGTCGTTCTGAACTGTGTCTCACGTGATGGTGTTCTGACCTTTTACTTTTTGCTAGATAAGTTGCTAGCCTAAAGCACTGATAGCTTCTGTCTTCACGCAGTCATGAAGTTCTTTATGAGCCTTAAGGAGGAAGCTTATTCCATTGCACAGATGAAATAAGTTCTACAGTTTAGTCACTGGATGTGAAATAGCTTCTTGCTACCTTTGGTGTTTCGGTGTATAAAACCCTTTAAGAATCTATTCTGTCAAATTCAGTCTTGCATGCATTAAATTTATGCGTATCTTTTTAAAGAACTTCTATTTATTTTAAATGGGTCAATGTGGAAGGAGGTTTTTGTTCATAATCGCTAATTACAGTTAGCTAACTTTCTGTCATTCAAGTGTCTTCCCCAGCCCCCGGAGGCTTTGCTGGCCTCTTCGTAAGGTTTAGCATGATGGTTTTTGGTATTAGCTTGACCTAATTACTAATGTCCTAATTTAGATTACATTTCTGCTTTAACTCATTCCGGATTTTTCTATTAGACTTGATATCGGGCTAGAGCGTAATGTTATTGCCTGTCTGAAAACTAGTTTGGCCATTTTTATTTTGCTCTGGAAAACCTTCAGGCTTTGTTTGGCAGCTCTGGCCATTTGCCAGGAGTCTGAGGGCTCAAATGAATATGCGTAAAACAGGATACTATTGCCACCTGCTTTTTTTTTTTTTTATACTGTGTGTGTCCAGTGGAGACTGTAGTTTCCAGCATGCATTGCTCTGTATTTAGAGCCGATAGCAATCGAGATGCAGCCTTGCAGAACTGCTGTAAGCAAATTCGCTAAAGAATGATACTGCACGAGTTGCAATAGCACCTTTCCCTGAGACACTGTAGTCTTTGTGCTGATACTGGAAGCTTGGAGTAATTTGTAAAGAGCTTGCATTGCTACAGCGCTTTAAATTCCAGAGCATCACAAACAGGCATAAGTAGTTTCTAAATAGAAACTAATTTGTGGAGAGGAAAAATCTAATGCCTTCCGTTGCACTGGATTCCCCTAGTAGTAACCGGGGAGCTGGGAGCAGCTATGTCCCAGGCATGATTTTCTTGTTAATAGCTGCCTTGAGAAGATATTTAAATGAGAATTGCTAGTGGGAATAGGATGTGCTCTGTTGCCTCTTGTAAGTGCTCTGAGAGTTTGAGCTGCGAGTGCCTTCGCTGCAGCTTGCATATGAGTAGTTCTGTTGGTTTTTGTATTCTACATATATCTGGGCAAAAAATTTCATATGTACTATACAGCAAATTAAGATTATTTTTTGTGTGACTGAAAACCTGGAAATGAGTTGTTCAAGCAAAAACCTGTTCTATTTTGTTGATGCAACTGTAGAAATCTGCTGGGTTATCTTTCCTTTGCAGCTGCAAATCAAAACCAGAGTAACTGTGTAGGACTCGTGTTCTGTGAAAGTGTGTTATGTATGTTTGTGGTAGTGTCTCCCCTTTTGCATCAGCAGTTGTTCTCTGAGGTGTGAAGAGAAGCTACAGAAATAAATTCATGAAATGGAGCCTACTCTATTTGTCTCACTTAGATACATGCTCCAAATTTCTGGGTTTGTACTGGACTAGGCCTGTAGAACAGTGACTGTAAGAATGCCTGTGGTGACCTGCAGCTTATTTATTCTTTCTTTGGGAAAGCTGAAAGATTCCAAAAGACTGGAGGCACCAGGAAGCAGCAGGTAAGATGGTAACTGCAGCAGGAGGGCAATTTCTGTAATAAAAGACCAGCAAGAGAACCAGCAGCATCTTGCAGTCAACTGGGAAGTATGTGATTATGGAGTCCAGGATGCTGGATATTTGCTTGATAAATCTCATGGAGTGGTTTCTTTACCAAACTCTACAGGTATGGATGGGAGTTGTACTGTTTGCTTTCCCAGATATGTTTAAGATGAGGGTAGATGGGGCAGTAAGGTAAACCCTGTTGCTGTAGAATTGCTGAATTGCTTTCGCAGATCATACAACTTTTAAGTTTTAGTAGTCCATTATTAGAGAAATCTCTGAGTTGCGTTGTTTACACTTCTTGGGATTAAAAGAGTGTTCCTAAGGGCAGTTGTTTTTTTCAGGATTATTAACGATCCAGGTGGACCTTGGAATCAAATAGTGCTTAAAAAAACCCAATAAAAAACCCCCAAGAAGTTCTTTATGTGGACTCATAGACTTAAGTTACACAAAATGGCCAGTGATACAGAAGCAGAATTGCTGATAAGCCTTAAAACAATGCGACTAGGGGGAATATAGGAACCAAATGACTAATGTTGGTAATGGTGCATGACTGTTAAATAAACAAATGGAAACTATCAAGCTCAGTCAGCATCTGCCTCCTGCTAATGTTTTTGTTGAAACTAAGCATGTGATTTGTCTGTAGTTGCGGTTGTGAACTTGATTGAAAAGAACTTGCAAGCTTTTTTTTTTTTTTGGTCCCTCTCTAATTGGAGCTTAGTTATTCTGTAGGATTTGGTTCCGGAATATAATTTAGGTTCCCTAATGCCTGGCTTTTAGGTATCTGATATGGAGTATTAAGCTGAGTAACTGTGACTGCGTTTTTTTAGAATGCATTTTGAAACACCTGACATGGGATGGGGAACTATGTACGTTTAATGTATTGCTGCTGTTATAGAATGGGAGAACACTGAGATGCTGGGAATGGATATTTCCATTGGGATTGCAAAAGATTCTCTGTCCAATTTGTAATCACAGCCACGGGTCACCTTCTGAAGCTGTGATATTCTTAACACTTCAAATTTCCCTGATTTAGACAGTGGTGCCCCAGCTTAACAGTAAAGTGCTGTTAAGAGTTCTCAGGATCAGAAACTACCAGTGGTTTTCCCTCTTTACGTAAATCAATAAATTCTTATGGGGAAAATATTGCTTTGTTTTCTTGCCCGTTTCTTCCTCAAAAGTAAGGTCCCAGCTTTGTGCTGTGCTGGATTATCTACTGTCTGACCTCACACCAGGACACTGCTTTGTCCTTTCTGTGCCTCGCTGCCTCTTCTTCTGTGACCTGGCACCTGCTGCCTTCATCCTTGGCTGCGGAAGCGAGTCCTGAGCATTCACTGGGTTCTGTAGAGGGCTGGGAAGCTGTGAATGCCACTGTGTGCTGCACTTGCTATGGATCAGCTGATTGGCAGGGGCATTGCCTTTGGGGAGATGTTTATTCCATGACTCATCTCAGACTTGGTGTTAAAGGCTTGTGCTCTTCCTATGTGCTGCCTTTAAAGTGAAATGTGTATTTGCTCTTCAGGAATTTTGCTGCTTTAGAGAAGGCTCACCTTTTCAGGAAATGAAAGCCACCATGATTTCTATCCTTGGCAGGAAGAGATTCTAATTGCTTTTTGTTTGTCAGGAGTGCAGAATGATGGTGGTGTGACAGATTCATGTGTATGGAGAGAAGGCACAGAAAGAAACAAGTGTCAGACCTTGGGGTGAAGGTGTTAGCATAAAGTTCTCCAGTCACTCACACACGACAGGGAAGGTTTGGAGCTGGAAGACAGTGGATTTCTTGCCCATGTGTTAGGACTTCAGCAAAGATTTCTTTATGATGTACAGAATCCTGATTTTCTTCCTGGAAGGTGAATTATTTTCAGGTGAAGAGGTTTGTCCGGTGAGTGAACAATCACCAGAGTTGCTTAGACATATTTCAAAAAGATAGAATTTAAATGGCAGAAGCTCGGATTTCTTGCTTCTACATAGAGCTGTCATTTTTCAGGTGATATCCCTGTTTCCAACTAGATCTAGTTTTAGGAGTGTGCTGGGTACTTCTGTGTCCTGTCTTGAGAGAAGCCATGAGGAAACTGAAAAAAAAAATCATGTAAAGCTTCTAGAAACAAATTAGTGTCATGTATTGTCTGCCCCTCCACCCCCCAAAAAACCCCCAAAAGTGTATGGTAAAAATAAATTTTTACATTGTCAGATGACATCGAGGACTGTAACCAGGGAACTTGTTGGTTCAGGCTTTCCCTCAGCTAGAGTTTGTGTGTGCAAACTGAGAAGCCTGAAAGATTGGAAATGGGAGAAAAATATTGAAATTTCGCATGAGAACTTACTTAGTCTTGATGTCTTTGTTGTTCTTAGCACTTTAAAGGTGGGTATGTCTGTAGGGATTTTTAATTAGGTTAGCAAGGAGTTGTTGGGATCTCTTTCAATTCAGTCATATGAATAGAATTAGAGGTAAAATTTTAGAGGAGCAACCTAACTCTGCCCAAAGAAGTTGTCTTAAAATAACATCACGAATGAATAGTTCAGTTTAATCACTGTAACCTACTCTAGTAAAACTTGATTACAAACTATTTCTTTCAAATTCAACCTTCTGAATTCAAATCTATGACCTTGTCACTATCCGTCATATTAGAAAAGTCATGGCAGGCTGGTAAAGGGGAAAGGAAGACCCAGGGAACTACGGGCTGATCGGTCTCACCTCTGTGCCTGACAGGATCATGGAGCACGTTCTCCTGGAAACTGTGCTGAAGCACATAGAAAATAAGGAGGTGATAGGTGACAGCCAACAAGACTTGATGGGATTGCAGCATTGGTGGCTAAGGGAAGAACAGCTGATGTCTATCTGGACTTGTGCAAAGCATTTGACACTGTACCATACGAAGTCCTTTTCTATAAACTGGAGAGGCGTAGATTTGGTGAACAGATGACTCGTTGGATAAGGAATTGGCTGGAAGGTCGCGCTCAAAGAGTTGAGGTCAGTGACACAATGTTCAAGTGGAGACCAGTGACGAGTGGTGTTCCTCAGGGGTTTGTATTGGGGCTAGTAGTATTTAACATTTTGTTGATGACACGGACAGTGGGTTTGAGTGATCCTTTGGTAAGTTTGCTTATGAAATCAGGTTGTGTGGTGCAGTTCACAAGCTGGATGCCATCGAGAGGGACCTGGACCTGCTTGAGAGGTGGGCCCTTGTGGACCTCATGAAGTTCCACAAGGCCAAGTGCGAGATCCTGCTCCTGAGTCAGGGCAATCCCAAGTACAGATAGAGGTTGGGCAGAGAATGGATGGAGAGTAGCCCCAGGGAGAAAGACTTGGGGGTGTTTTTGGACAGAAAGCCCAACATAACTGGATGATGTGCACTTGCACCCCAGAAAGCCAGTTGTATCCTGGGCTGCATCAAAAGCAGCACGGCCAGCAGGTCAAGGGAGGGGGTTCTTCCCCTGAGCTCGACTTTCATGAGACTCCATCTGGAGTATTGCATCGAGCTCTGGGGCTCCCAGCGTAAGAAGAACGTGGACATGCTTGTGTAGGTCCAGAGGAGGATAGGAAGACGATAGCTGACTGGAGCACCTCCTGTAGGAGGACAGGCTGAGAGAGCTGGGGTTGTTTAGCCTGGAGAAGTTGCCAGGCATATCTTAGAGCAGCCTTCCAGTACATGAAGGGGGCTACAGGAGAGCTGGGTGGGGACTTTTTAAGGGGACGTGTAGTGATAGGATGAGGCGTAATGATTTTAAACTGAGAGTAGATTTAGATTAGATATAAGGAAGAAATTCTTTACTGTGAGGATGATGGCGCACTGGCACAGGTTGCTCAGTTGCCCCATCCCTGGAAGTGTTGAAGACTAAGGTTGGATGGGGATTTGAGCAACCTGGTCTAGTGAGAGGCCTCCCTGCCCTACCCATGGCAGAGGGAATGGAACTAGATGATCTTAAAGGTCCTTTCCAAACCAGACCATTGGGTGATTCAGTAATTTGGTGATTCTTTGTTGATCTCTATAGGAGATATGACTTTTAAGTACACAAGAGTGTCAGAAATTTAAGCTTAACTTACATGTGGAGTCAGGGGGAGGGGGAATTATTTCAGTGGATTTTGACTTGTCCCTCTCTTGTCATGTATTGCTTAGAATCTGTTTTCATTTGCTCTGTAGTGTGACACTGTATATTAGTCCTGTAGCTGTTGCTGCTGACATGAAGAGTTTAATGAGTGTTTCTTGGCTCTTTCCCACTCTGGTAGCTGAAAGCCAGTATCTTCCTGAACAGGATATTTCTCTGCATTGCAATATAGCAATGCCATGTATTACTGGCAATAGGACTAGTCAGACACAAGCTTAATGACCATTTTGTGGCATCCATTACACTTATTCTGTGGAATAGCTCTTCAGTTTTGAAATAGTGTATGTCTTCTGTGCACTGGCAGGGCGTTTGAGTTCTGTAGCACTGACTGATCTTGATGCTTCCGTTTCCTGTTAAAGTAGGTATATGGGGAAGGAGGTGAACAGCTTTAAATGTTTATTTATAGTTTTCTTCCAGTTGAGTGTTCGCCTTGACAACTTCTAACAGTCAGCCTTAATATTTCCTATAGCTCTGTAGTTCACATATATGATCCTGAAGATATAGTTGGAATCCTGTTTCTCAGCTTGGTCTAGGAGTGTTGTTTATCTAAATGGGCTTGTTTGCTTGTGACCTTACTGTGTTCATTGGAAAAAATGCTTGAAAGCACATATGGATTCTTAAAATAGGTATTGATCACTGTAATAATGAGATCAATGCAGAGTAAAGGATTTCTCAGTTGCAGCGATTGTATGTGCAAATTCATATATTAAAATGTGCATGAACCTCAATATTAATCCAGAATTTTGAAGGAAAAGATGCCTTTGTTTAAGAAGGTTAATAGTTTGGCCAAGAGGAGCTATTGTCCATTACCAGAAAGAAAACATAATAATGAAATGTATGTATGACAACTGTATGAATTAAATGCTAATTACCCGAGCATATGTTTTTCATCTTCAGGCAGTGTTTTGTTATGTGTGATGCTGCAGTTGTGATCTGTGTTGTGTTTCCATGTTCTGGTGCTGTGACCCTGTAAGGTATTTATACAGTCACTGCCTTTGGTATTATGAAGTAGAATATTCATCTTTAACAGATGTTCATGCCTCTTGCTTGAATGATTTTCCTATCAAAGATGGGTTGTATAAAAACAAGGAGAATAAAGTGATGTTTTTACTCACTAATTCTGTAAACATAAGCAGGGCCCCTAAGAGTCAGGCTGGGCTCTTTCCATCCATTGGGTGCATCAAAATGTCTGCAAGCTGGATCAGATCTTACTTCCTCAGAGTAGGTGGTAATGACTGATAACTGCACAGTCATTAAATTCAAGTTTCTTGGAATGAGGAATGAAAATCAGGATTTTCTACAAGACTTTAAGGATACTTAGGGTATCAAAGGACTAGAAAAAAGACTACTACTGGACAGGAACTATTGCCCTTGGAAGCATTCATGCATAGGCAGCAGAGAACTGGTAGAACTAGTGATAATTCTGAGTAGGTGATGCCAACTAAAGTGCTTCGAGCCAACTGCGTGCAATTGGTCCTGGGCTGTGCTTCCTGTGCAGCTCCATCAAGAGATATTTCCAAGTCATGCCCTTGTTCTAATGGCATCATAAGTCAAGGAGAAGTTCTGTCTTTGCTTTTTTGTATAATTTGTTCTTACAGTCCACAGTGTAGATTCAGCATTGGCAATAAAGAGCTTGATCTTCAAAAGCTTTTATGAGTTTATAAATAAACTATTTTATGGAAACACTTGGAAAGCTGATGTCCATTTTTCTTCTTCATGTGGCCTGGTCCAGGTGTAAATCAATGGTGTCTTTACTTCTGGACTGCATCACTTGGGTTAAATTTAAAATCTTCAGAATTAAGCTCTGAAAATGGGAAAGAATCAATGTGGTTCCTCAAGATGGAATCTCAGGATTTTTAAAATCAAAACTAGAAAAGATGTAGAAATAATTGAAAAGTTGCTCTCCAGAGTCATTGGTTCATACATTAAGATGATGTGGTGTCTTCTGTTTTAAGCAATTTTCAAGGATTTTCTCTGAAATTCTACTCGGATTTTTTGCAGCTGCTGTCCCAGAGACATATGTGGGTTCAGCCTTTGTTCAGATAACCTCTTGTAACACACAGACTGTCTCTACTGAAAGCAGGCAGGTTTAGAGAGAAAGAGGAAACTCTTTACTCAGTGGATGGTGAAGCACTGGAACAGGTTGCCCAGAGCGGTTGTGGATGCCCTATCCCTGTCTCCAACCCAGGTTGGAGCAAGCTAAGCAAACTAATCTAGTGGATGGCATCTGTGCCCATGGTTTGAAACTAGGTGATGTTTAGGGGCTCTCCCAACCCAAACCATTTTATGATTCTGTGCTTTCAGAGCAGCAGCAAATAATGTGTTTTCTGTTGGTGGGGTCAGGCACCAAGTTAAATTGGAAGCTAGAAAAGGAGAACAGTGATACTGGCCTTCCCACTGCTCAGCCCAGCAGGTTCCTACGCTTCCTACTTGGAAACCAAGGAATGTTAAAACTGCTTAGTACCTGGTCTAGAGCTGCCTCATTACATTTGTTGCATTGTGTTTTTATGTGAAGCTACACTTCCTCTGCCTCTAAAAGAAAGAAAGGAAGTTGTATCCAATTCAGGCGTCTTACAGCCATCATCACGGGACAGTGTGTAGCTCTGTTAATGTTTCTGTTTCTTTCCTCTGTACTTGCCTCACCTCCTGAGAAGAGAGATATGATATAGCCTGGGCCCAGTGATACCTGGGGTGTTATCTGTGCCCTGTTATCTGTTGTAGTGCTTGTTTCTGTAACTCCAGTGGCACTTGAAGGCTTTAAACCCTGACTTAAGTTTCATTCCAAAGTCCTGAAATATTTTTCAAAGTTTTCGTAGCTTTAGTGCTTCCATGAACCAAAAT
Organism: Pseudotriccus pelzelni; assembly: GCA_035584735.1. Classification (NCBI taxonomy): domain Eukaryota; kingdom Metazoa; phylum Chordata; class Aves; order Passeriformes; family Tyrannidae; genus Pseudotriccus; species Pseudotriccus pelzelni. Next base: position 13,163,435 of record JAWMRA010000130.1, read on the forward strand.
AGCAGCTTCTGTGCACCTTCTGCTACTGTCTTCATTTCATATTACCTCAGCAGGGTATTCTTTCCAAAAAATACTGAAAAAGACAGCTTTACTTGGACAGGGAGGATGCCCTTTTAGAGAATTAACTCTTCATCCTCACTGTATATGCAAAGACATAAAGTATCTTCATAATTTGAAGAGTTTAGCAAATACGGTGTTCCTCACCTCCTGGTTTAGGTTTTGAAGCTTGAGAGAAGGAACGGGTGACCCTTCCTTGGAAACAACCTATTCTTCCAGGAAACAGCTGAAAGTGTTGGCAGTTATGAATTATATGTGCGTGTTTTTTGCTAAGATTAATTTGATTTTGGAGAAAATATATTTTTATTTTTTTCAGTGTGCTTGACCTAATAACATCAGAAGATATTGTGGCATAAAAACTATCCTACCTAGAAGTTGTGAGTAGTTACAGTTCCTAATTAGAAGTTGCAAACAGAGTAGTGTCAGTCATAATCCTGAAGGAAAACAGTTGTGCTGGTACCTTTCTGAATTTGGTGGCTAATGTTGAATTAAGGCTCTAACTGTATTTGTTGTTACTCAGAATGTGACTATACCAATAAATAGCCACCCAACTGGAATGAAATATTTAGAGTTGCAGCAGCACTCATCGTTCTTGTCCCATAACAGGGGTTGTTCAAGGCAGCTGTGTGCAGCTGTAAGACACCTTCCTCTTGGGCTGTGCTTTCTATGCAGCTCCATCAAGAGATATTTCACAGTTATGCCTTTGTTCTTTTTCACTGCAGAAAATTTAACACTCCAGTCCTCTGGTGAGACTTCTTAGGGCTGAGGAGCTATATCTTCTTTTTTTTTTTTTTTTTAAATCTGTTGGGACAATGACAAACTTTGTGTTTTGTTGACAGAGGTTATTCTCCCCTAAAGTTAACCTTCTGCTAGCTGCAGTGAACGATGAGATTATAGCATGTTTCTGTATTGAGAATCTCATTGCCAACCACTACTTTTCATAATGTTAATTATTGAAGAGGAAGTGAACACAAAAGCTGTTCTTGGTGACTGACAGTGTATGAGAGGCTTGTTTCTGGGAAGGCTGTGTTGTGCAGACAAGTTTCTGAAGCAGGGTATCCTGAAGTCAATTCATGGGAGAACTTCAGTGTGATACTTCCTTGAAACCCAGTAATAGTAGGTGTGTGAATGAGAAATGTTTCTTTTTCTTTTTTAAAGTGAAGAATACCATGTATCAGTAGAAGTAATAGTTACTTTTTGGATTGGAAAATAATTACCAAAGGAAGCATGTTGAGAATGCAGAGGTTGGTCGTGTTTACTAGGCCCTGAGAATAACAGTGGGAATTGTTTTTCTCTTCTACCTGCCAATTCTCTGGAGTGAATGTACTGAAGAAGCAGCTTGGAATGGAGGAAGATCTCAACGTGGAAATGAAAACTCTGTTTTTTCAAACGTGAAGTCAGAAACGTGCAATTATTTTCAGCTAAAGCTCTTTGGAGTTCCTGTATATTTCGTGAGTTGCCTAGTTTTGTGCAGCAAATGCCAAGTGTGAAGAAGGATGTCTGAGGAATCACAGATGTGTTATAATTTGAAGTATCTGGGTGGCTTTGCTGTGGGTGTAGCTGTTGTCACTGCCATCACTGCAGATGCTCATAATCATGGTTACAGCCAATAACCATTGGAGGATACAAACAAGAGCTTTCATGTTATACGCTCCCAACGTGTACAGTTTCTTAAATTGGTAACTGGCCTAGTGTAAGTTGAAAAAATTAAGATCTCTTGTCCACTAGATGATCTTGAATATATGAAGCTCTACTTGTGGAATTCATGGAAAGAATTAAGGGCTAGAAAGGCGATTTGAGGTCTAAATGCATATTAAATATTAAAATGTGTAAACTGGATTATTTAATAAATGTAATATTGTTATGTAGTGTGAATAAAAACTATTATTAATTTTTGGAGGGATAAGCAAAGAAATTGACTCCTGTCTTACCACCAAGTTCCTTAAAATTCTTCCTTTAATGATGCATTTCTCAGTTTATTTATGACATTCTTACAAAGTATGGTTTTATTTTCATGATTGACTTCATTGGCATATTTTTGGATTCCAGAAACGCTACTGCTCCATAAACCTGAAATTAGTTTTATATTAAACACAGAGAGGAATAGGACTGGAACATAACAAGAAAAAGAGATCTAATTTTATCTCTTCTTAAATGTTATTATCTCGCCAGAGCATTCTTCTGATTACCTGGAGTCATTTAGCACCATCTGTAGTGCCATGTGCAACACAGTTAAAGTAGTATAATAGGATAAACACAGTTAAATTAAAAATGGTTGCTAAGCAAATGAGTGTATAATATTTTAGGAATTTAAGAGTCTACCGTGGAGAGGGAGTTTTTATATGTAGCTTTATTTGCCATAACCCACTGCTTTCCCCTTTGGTTCTCTCAGTGCAGAGCTATGGTGGCAATGAAGTGGTTGTCACTGGTAAGTTTTCTTGGAGAGAATGCTGTTTAATCTCTGTTTTCTGCTCAGTAGAGAGCTGTGGTTAGTGCTTTAGGTGTCATTTGCTGCAGCCTCTCCTCTTTGCTGAAGGAGAGAGAACCACTGTGATGATCGTTCTTTACTTTGCTGGCACCAGGAGTTGTATCAGTCTCCAGAGTTAAACAGCTAAATGAGCTCCAGCCTTTTGCAAACAGCCCAGGGACTGTTTAAGAAACGGTGGTGAATAAAATGCCCAGAACTCTGGCTAGTTGTCTTAATGAGAAATACTTAAATCAAAAATAGAACCTTGCTTCATATGACCTTTTGAATTGGAAGGGTGGTGACAAGTCAGCAAGACACTTGTGATTCAGTAATGTGGAGGATTGGCAATTACATTTAAAGTGGTTTTGATTTCTAGTTACAATTTTGTTCAGCTTGTTTTTGAGAAAAAGGGTCTTAGCTATTCCACTGATTCTGTCAACTCATTCATAGGTATTAAAAGTCTTTTGTCAGTGTTGCAGTCAAATGCTTATTTGCTAAAATTAATCTTGATGCTGTGAGCTATTTCCTGGCTTGTCTGTAAATGGCTTTGTACAAAGGTTACAAACTGTAGCTGGCAGCATTTTGTCTGAGTATGGTTGACACTACCTTTATATCTTAATCAGGTTACAAATAAGTGTCACTTGAATTTCTTCTTTCTGTAACTTTTACTTTTCTTCCCGAACATTTCCTTAAATCTTTCATTATGATTTGGTTGGGCTGAACATAAATGTGTTTCACATGTCCCTTTCCTGTCTCTGGTCTCAAAATTTGCATGAGAGGAAGGAATGAAGACACAGCTGAAATTTTCATATTGAAGTACTTCTGAATAATGATGTCTGCATCACAGCAGCCTTTTGTATTTTAGATTGGCCAGTTGTGTTTAGGTAAAAGTTTTGCCAAAGACAGCACTGCCTGTAAAAAAACCCAGGTGAATGGCAGCAAGGATGAAATAAGTTTTGGGTTCATTTTGAAATAAGAAGGGTTTCTTAAGTAAGAGTTGTATTCTGTGCTAAATGCTTTGCTAAATGTGTCCAATAATAAATAAAAAGTGAACAATCTAACCATTTTTTAAAGTTATATGTGAAGGAAATAATACTATTTTTCCTTTCACCTTCTATCCACTGCCACTGTATTTTCCCCAGTTTTGGTATAGAATTATAATTTAATTTTTTTTTTTTTTTTTTTAGTATTTCAGTTTACATGTGTTAAAAACAAAACCTGAGTTTTTGGAAGTGTGTAATTTCACATTATAAATACATGCAAGTAGTGATGTCACTGTATAAAGTAAGAATGCTACAATTGTACAGCTAAGTAGTCATACATGGGGCACCCATGTGCTTCCACAGACTTATTCCCGTGAAGAGGGATTAATGTGGATAAAATGTTAATCTGCTTCACTCACGCTGCATAATTCAGTCTTAAGTAAATACTAAATAGGAAAAAGCTATATCATAAATCCCAGAAGGAAAACTGAGACTTTGCTGGGTGGAAAATACCATACTTCCCAAACATCTTAAGGGTATTATTACAGGAAACAGGGTTTGTAAGTTCGGTTGGCTTTTCAATACCTCGTTGCACTTACTGCAAGTGTTTGAGTAAATAGAGGCAGTTTGTCTTTCTTACTCTCTGTAACTTAGCAATTGATAGAGCTGGAATAATGTGGTGGTTATGCCAAAACCTATATTTGTATTTCTAGCTTGAGTTTTCAGTTACAGAAAGTGAAGTGTTCTGTAATGCCAATTGTATGCTCACCTGTCATGCCAGTAGGAGGACAGGAGAGGTTTGCTTTGGGTTTTTATATTAACTCGATCTGGATAACACAGTGGGGATGTTGACACGTAGAGACCGAGCCGAGTTAGGTTTGCAGTGAAGTGTATAAAGCTATTTACAATGTACTTAGTGTACATTAGGACATAGCAATTTATATTGGAAAAGTATTTATTTTCAACCTTTTTGCATTTAAGATAAAACCTTATATTTTGCAGACTTTTTAAAGCTTTTTATTTAAGCTTTCCTGCATATGATGCAAGTCTTATAGGCACACATATGGTGTCTATAGGTATGTTTGTTTGGTTTTTTGTGGTCCTACATAGAAGTCTAAGAGAACCATAATATTGTTTAACAAAACTGGTTACTAGAATTCCATTGAGGCAGAGTGGTACAAGTTAGAAGTGTAGTATTCTGTGACATAACTGTGGTGTTTGAAATAAAAAGGTAGGAGGCAGGGATTGTTGTGTTGTGTTAAAAAACAAGATACAAATGTTTGAGAGAAGAGCAGTGTTCTTCCTAAAATCCAGGTACCGAAAGGTTTGTCTTGGAATAATGGCCAGTCTTAAAAATTAACAGTTGCCAATAAAGGCTTCCTTTGAAAGACTGTCAGGTATAGATTATAAGAGGGAGCGATCGATGTGTTAATGTGACCTCCTGCGTAACATCAGCCATAAGGCCAACTAATATTTTATGCAGTTAGTCTGCAGACTAAGTGTTGCCAATAAATCTTGGCAAAGTGGATTAGGGGACAGCTTAGAACAATTGCCAATAAGCCCACAGTTGTTCAGGTTTGAGTGGCAGGAAGTTTAACAGTGCAAAAACTTAACAATAGCCAAGTGTTTCTTATATGAGGTGTTCTGCCAGAGATTTGGAGATGTTCGAAACGCTGTACTAAAATTAGTTCCGTGGGGTCTTAAGGAGTGCAGATCACCCTTGTAGACTAAAAGAAGCTGCGTTTTGTGAAATACTGCAATAAATGATGCATAAACTTTGACTGTAAAGGAAAGAAATTTCAGTGCTCTAATGAAAGCCTGACCGAAGATGCTAAAATTTACTCAATACATTGTGTGGAATTTTGTGTTTGGCCTTGCAGTAATCTCTCATCTTTATTAGGGAAATCTGGAAACATCAGTAATGTGATATTTGAACTGGTATGGACCTGCCTGGGTCAGGAACAGAAAGATGTTGAAGGGGCTGTGATAATTATGTTCTCCTTCATACAAAATATGTCTTGCCCTAGGGTTGATTTTTTTGATGTGAGGTGAAATTTATGGGATGAAGCTGAAATGTTTGTTACCAGGCAGGGTTGGTGACCAAACTTAGTTTGTTCTGTGGTGAATTTCTACAGGTGAGTTGCTGAGAATTATTTCAGCTGATGGAGGGTTTTATACACTTGTCCTGCTAAAAGTGAACTTGGAAAAAGACACCTGTTTTGATCCTGATAGTTCCATGGAGATTCATGTGGTAACAAGACAAATTCTGTAACAGACATTTATAACATTATACTCTTTATCAGCTCTGAAGGATCTGGACTGGCAAATATACGAAGACATTGTAAGTGGGAGCTGGCTGAGTCTCAGTGCTGGGGCAGGCTGTGCACAGAGATCACAGTAGTGAGTTTTGGAAGGAAGCCAAGGAAACACTGTAGGGTTTGCTCGGAAGGATTACACAGAGTCATTCTGATCTGCATCTGAAATATTAGATCTGGTTTGACCCTCAGCAGCAGTGAAATGATTGCAAAGCTGGTGCAGCTGAGTGACAATACAATGTCTGGTTGGAGGAGTGTGGCCTCCTCTTCTAGGTGCTGACCATGATGTTCTAATTAATGCCTTTCCCAGAACTAGATAGTGGTCAGGGCAGGGAGGGACACAACTGTGCTTTTATATCTCAAAAAAAAATTCTCTAGAATTAACAGTTTAGTTTTTGTAGTGGAGTACTTAGCCAGGAGCAGCTTTGTATACGCTACCAGAATTTACTCTGTTTACTGCAGAGATACTTAAAATACTGTGATTAATATTTTGTTTTGGTTCTTGGTCTTTTTGTTAAAATAAATGAAAACAGTAAATAAAGTTTCATTTGATGTGCAGGGCTGGTGAAAGCACTCAAAGGAGCAAAACTAGTTTGACTGTGACTATTACAAGATATTTTACCTATGAACCTTACAGAAACCGTAATGAACACAATTTTATTTATCAGAAATGTGCTTAGCAAGGTGAGTTGTCTGTAAGTTTATTAGGTATTAAACTTTTCAATTAACTGAAGAAAGATCAAAATGTTATGTGCTACAACAGGAGTATCTTTGTAACCTGAACTAGTAGACAAGTGAAAGGGGATGTTCTTTCTGAGGTCCTGCTGTTACTGGGTAAAATTTCAACTGTATTGTTGAATGTCAAGTACTCGAAGTAATATGGCCCACAAGACTGTTTTTAAGGAGTCATGTTTTAGTCATTCAAGGATCTGAAGAAATAGAGGTAAACAATCTGTGAGATTCTCATTAATTACTGTAAAGCTGAAAAGAAAACATACAAGTATGTAACCATGCTTTTAAAAGTATTTTTTGGGTTGCCTACAGGCTTAAAAGGAAAAATAAGAATTTTGTTGGTACTGCTCTCATTGTTTGAGAACTTACTTTGGAGTCCCTGTGCCAGAAAGTAGATTCTTTGGGACGGGGATGAGGTTAATTTAATGTACGTAACAGCTTATAAATACCTTTTTTAGTGTTTAAATACTTCTGAAATTCTTCCTTTGTGAATGTGTCAATGTTCCTGTCTGATATATTTGCAGTGACTAGTTTCTAGAAAAGTCCACTAACTTGTGCTATGTTTTCACATCTAAGCATCTGAAACTTTGAAATTGAACAACATGCAAGCATAATTTCAATGTGTTTATTTTGGAAGGTAGATCCATATACTGGAGAATTCACAAAGTTCTTGTTTCTATTCAAAATCTGTTACCTGAAATGCCCATGAGATGGTGCTCATCACTCTTGTTTCTGTGGAGCAGCAGGTCTGTGTATTGTTCTGAATTTCAAGTAAGGATGCACTGGTTAGCATTCCTGCCTTCCTAAGAGGAGGAAAAAGAACAAAAATCAACTGGCAGTAAAATACCCATTGCTGTACTGTTTTGAAGTATGTGTAAAAACAGTCTTGATATCTGTGCTTATCTTTGGAAAGATGGACTTGATGCTAGTTTACACAAATGGTAGGTTAGTACCTAATTTTTCTGTAGTAAAAACCTGCTTCTAAATAACCAAAGGATAGAAGAGTTTACAGACGTATATCCTTTTTGTGCTGCTTTATTTCCTTCTCTTCTATTTTTTTTTTCCCCAAAGATCCATGGAAGTTTTCTTTATTATTCAGCAAGCATTCTGCTACTAATCCACACCTGTGTGTTTGGTTCTGTAATGTCTTTTTGTGGGGGTTGGATTAGTTTGTTTGTGTTTTCCTTTGACTAAGGCAGGCAGCCTGTAACAAGGAGAGAAGGGAGAAATGTTAAACTCCTATTAACTAACACAGGGAGGATCACAGAATAGTCTGTATAGGAAGGGATCTTAAAGGTCATTTAATTCCAACCCCCTGCATGGGCCTTTCATTAGACGGGGTTGCTCAGGGCCCCATCTAGCCTGGCCTTGAACACTTCCAGGGATGAGGCATCCACAGCTTCTCTGGGCAACCTCTGCCAGTGCCTCACTACCTCACAGTACAGAATTTCTTCCATATATCTAACCTAAATTTTCTCTCAGTTTAAACCTGTTACTTCTTGCCCTTTCACTACAGTCTCTGACAAAGATTACCTCTCTGACTCCTCCTTTTTAAGCCCCTTCAGATACTGGAAGGTTGCTGTGAGGTTTCCATGCAACCTTCTCTTTTCCAGGCTGAACAGCCCCAACTTGCTCAGCCTGCTTTCGCAGGGGATACTCTTTCATTGAGCTGCACTGAGTGTTAGAAACTCCAGTGCTGTTTTCTGAAAGTGCACTATGTAATTTCAGATGCAAAATGGGCAGAAATAGCAAAAAAAGAGGAAGAGATCGGGAGAGTTGTCTTTTTGAAGTAAGAAATACTTAGAGTGGGCTGTAGCACAGTAGAACCATACGTGTTATTTTGCATTCTGTTTCAAACTGGTTTTATTGGTATTTTGAGAGTTATAACCTGAATGATCTGTGGGGCATGGGAGGAGATCTGGAAGAGGACACAACTGACACAGATGAACTCCCAAGGAAGGAGTTATCAATACTGAGAGATGGATATCAAAAACAAGGGTTTGGTTGTATGCAAAGTGGAACGAAGTGACCAGCATCACTGTTATAACTGACTAAGCTAGGACACACTCAAGGAAAGTATCTGCTAAGTATTATTAGCAGAGATTACAGGCTCTGAAAATGAGGACAGCTTTAAACTTGATGAGTTGATCTAGCAGAGGTATTCAAAGATTGGTTTTGTACAAAGACAGTCTTTGTACAGGCTGCTTCAATTAGATCAGAACAAGAGGACAGGAAAAACCTATTTCCTCTGGAAACTTCTTTTCCCTTCCAAATTCTATGAATGGTGCTATGATCAATGTTTCTTTTGTGTGTTTTATAGGCTTTTTTTGGTTTTGTTCAGTTTTGTTTGTTTGGTTGGTTTGGTTTGTTTTTGTTTGTTTTTTCCCCTCTTTTTCAAATTACTGTAGTTTTGTTGAAATAAGAAACGTGAGTTATAATTGCCTGCATGTTCTGTTCTATCAGTGACTGCTAAAAGCAGTATTAGGGCAGCATAGAATATAAGACACTAAAGTGCTTGAGAAGAGCACCTTTATAGAAAAACACAGACAAAACCAGAAGTGGACACAGTAAATAAAGATAAGTACCAACTGAAAAGAAGAGTTTCTTCCATTTTTGTGTGAAAAGCTCTGGCTGAATTTCCTTTGGGGAAATGCAATTAAAAGTTACTGTTTTGGAATGTCTAACTTCACCTGGAACAGAAGGATTCTCAAATGTTCTGGATGTGCTGAAATGAGCGGGACAAACAGTTTCAAGTGATACCAAATTACAGTCCAAGATGATGCATTGTATAGGAGGCTGAGAGAGATGAGCAAGGAGGATTCTGAAAATCTTTTTGGCTAATTTTCAAATTGGTGATGATGGTGATAGAAGCAGCTCTGTCATTAGTGTATTGATGCTGGCTCATATGTGTTGGGGTGATTAGGGATGGACCACCTCTCCTATGAGGAACGGCTGAGAGAGAGTTGTTCAGCCTGGAGAAGAGAAAGCTCCAGGGAGACCTTACAAAAGCCTTTTATTCAGTACCTAAATGGGCTCCGAGGACGATGGAGAAGGACTTCTTACAAGGTTGTTTAGTGATAGAACAATGTATAATGGCTTTAGACTGAAAGAGAGCTGGTTTAGATTAGATATTAGGAGGAAATTCTTTCCTGTGAGCGTGGTGAGGCACTGGCACAGGTTGCCCAGAAAAGCTGTGGATGCCTGATCCTGGAAGTGTTCAAAGCCAAGGTTGGATGGGACCCGGAGCAACCTGGTCTAGGGGGAGGTGTCCCTGCCCATGGCAGGGGGTTTGAACCAGATAATCTTTAAGCTCCTTTCTAACCCAAACCATTCTATGACTCTGTGATTCTTCCTGCCTTAGTTAATAAGAGTTTAACGTTTTTCCCTTCTCTCTTTATTGTAAGCTGCATATGAGAATTCTGTGATTCTGTGATAAGGTATGTGAATGAGTGGTATTTGAAGGTCAGATAAGATTTAAGAATGAAGAGGCAGGGCAAGAACAAATGTTTTTTTAACTCCACACCGAGCAAGCAAGCCTATACAAAGGAGATTTCTATTCTAAGAATATTTATGGGAAAGCTGAATGAAGCTAGGAGCAGTAAGTACAAGCGTGAGCAGAAGAGGAAACCAAGGAGAGGTGCAAACATAATACAATTTTTGTACCTATTTCTACGATATACAATAATATAGTGAAAAATCAGTATTGGTTTCTCCTTTTCAGACTCCAGCATTGCTCCCTTGAAACCCTTTGTATCTGGCAAACTTTCCTTTTCTATGAGAAACCTAGGGAATTTGCTTTCAGATTCAATCTTCTCAACATACTGTTTCACTGAGATGAAAGTCTGTAATTCTCATTCTGTTTATTGTCCCTTAAAAATAATTGCTTTTGCTCTGTGCCTTTAGGTCTGGGTTTTTTTGTTGTTTGTTGTTTTTTTTTTCTCCTTCACTTCTTTGCTGGTTTACCTGCTCAGTTTTGGAATGTTTCATTTAACAAGAAATAATGCTGCAGCGCTTCAAGGAAGTTGCTGATTATGGAAGAAGTAAAGATGGACTATGAAATAAATCCAGGATATTGTTGTGTTGGTGTCAGAAAAAAATACCTCTGCTGAAAGTATAAATGAGGAGAATGTGTTCCTACAACTCATACGATGAAAACACCAATTTTGAACATAAACCATTTTGACAATTCTTAAAAGTGACATCTCTGAGAATTGTTTTATTCTAAAAAGTGTTTTTGTTTCATGGCCCAGAAAAACTCATCTCTCATGAGATACTGGTATTTTTCAAAGAGTACAAATCTCTATTGAACAATTCCAAGAAAGTAAGTTTTCAGAGAGTTAAGTTTAAGTGCAGATCCCCAGGAATCAGTATTTTCATTCTCATAGGAGTGTGTAAAGAGAGCCAGAGGTCTTGTAATAATAATTCTAGAAAGACAGCAGTTGTGTTTATGAGGAAACGAATGTTATACCGCTTGGAAGATCACACAGCTTAGAATGCAATGCTGTTTGTGCAGGATTGTTTGTGTGGACTTTTTCATGCAAATTGGAAGAAGACAGAAAAATGTGAAACAAACAAGCAAAAAGCTTCCTGTTTGTAAAACTGTGAGTCCATAATCAATAAACAGAATTTTTTAGTTGTTGTGGGCTTGCAAAGGTCCCCTCTCCTGGTGGGGCTGTAAGTGGTTTGTCAAGGTGAATTTCTGGAATAAAGCAGATCAAAAGTTTAGGTGTTGCCTTTGCCAATTCCATCTTTAAGAAAACGGAAGAGAAGGCTGGCGGCGCAGATGAAATTGGGAGCCATGTAGGAGGGAGGTGTCAGGCCCAGGCTGGGGCCAGGCCTCTCTCCTTCCCCGGCCCTGGGCTGGGGGCAGGGGTAGCACTGAAGCCCCCCTGACTGAGACATGTAATGGAGTGAAGAAAAAAACCAGAAGGACTTAGACGAGGCTGCTGCAAAAGGAATTCCAGC
>JAWMRA010000130.1:13175053-13187220 GCA_035584735.1 Pseudotriccus pelzelni
TACATAGTGCTTTTGCTTAATTAGAATTGTTGTAGATGTAGTTGTTTAGTTTTTATTTTGCTAATAATAAATCCTAATATTATTTTCTCCCCAATCAGATCTCCTTTGTCTGCATAAACCTTCTCTCACCTTAGAGCAATTTATGGGGGGTGTGGTAAAAATTGTCCCCTAGGCAAACCCACAACATTAATAAATCACCTTTTTCTGAACTGATGATGGAACTTTTAAATTTGTTAAGAATAAAGCTTAAGACACAAAGTTCAAAGTTTTGTCAAAATTGAAAACACCTATTTTGCACTTTCTGTTTATTGTACATTAAGAAAGCTACTGTACAATGACATGATTGCTGAAGTACTTGTGTGGGTTTGGCTTTACACTAGGAACTGCTTGTTCTGTGTTTCTGTGATTTGAGACAATTCATATAATATGTTGTAGTTGAGATGAAAATGGGTTTTGGAGCGAGCAGTCTTGCATCCTCTTCAGCAGTTGCGAAGCAATGTTATCCCAGCTACAACAAATGGTTATTGTTTTCTTAATCAACTATTTAAAATGAATTATTACCTTATTAAAATAACTAATTTTTGAAGGCAGTGTCCTGAAATTTAGTATTGTTACTCCTTGAAAGGGCAACTAACCAGCTGTTCCAACTGCTATGGCTGACTCAGCTGTCAGCATTAATGGCTTCTTGTCCTGAGAAGCAGAGAAGGCATTGGACCTCTGTGTTTGATTTCAAGCCTGTTTAGGTTTTGGAGGGATCAAGTTAAGCAGGTGTAGAATAAGTGATTGGGAATCACAGAATATCTGGAGTTGGAAGGCACCCACAAGGATCATTGAGTTCAACCCTTTAGTGAATGGCCCGAACCTTTCACTAGCAATTAAATAATGTTTTTCATGAGTTTAAAAAGTAAAAAAAAATATAATCAAATGGCAGAATTTTCTGACTGTTTAGAATACACAGAATGACTTACGTTGGGAAATACCATAAAAATCATCGAGTCCAGCCATCGACGCAGCACTGCCAAGCCCACCACTAAACCATGTCCCCAAGTGCCAAACCTACACTGTTTTAAAATACCTCCAGGAAAAATGACTCATCCACTGCCCTGAGCAACATGGTCTAGTACTTTACAACCCTTTCTATGAAGTAATTTTTCGTAATGTCGGATATAAACCTCCTCTTCCATTTCATTTCGTCCTGTTGCATATTACTTGGAAGAAGAGACCAACCCCCACCTTGCTGCAACCTTATGAGTGCCTGTGGCTTCTGAGAAGTACATGAAGTAGGAGCGAGTGTTCTTTTTGTTACAGTCCACCTTAGAAATATTTTCAGACTGAAGTGTGAATAACTTATTATAATGGTGAAACCAAACATGAATATAAAGTCAAGAATTTAATTGTATGCTGGTAGTATTAGTTTTTATGTGCTGCATTCTGATCGTGTCATCTATATAAATTAAACTGATTCTTTTTTTTATTATTATTTTTAGGAAGCTTGTTTGAAGACCTTGTGGTTTTCCTTGTAGCTCAAACAGCATGTAAATGAATCAGGTTCAAATTTGCTTTTTTGAACTTATTTTCTGCAATCTCTATTCCTCCCTGCTGCTACAACACTCTTTTATCAGTATTTAATTTATCCTTTTATTTATCTCATTTGCAGCTATTAAACTAAATCTATGTAGAGAGACTATGATAGTCATAACAGGCATTATGAAAAGAATAAGAGGGACTAGGTAATGGAAAGCAGTAACTTTACATTGGCATGAAGTTTGGCTACAATGACATATACACTTTCTGCTTCAAGTTTTAGAGGAATTTGACTTTGGGATGAAGCTTCTTGCAATTATTGGTTAATTTTAAAAGTGGTGGGAGAGAACATACGTAGAATTTGATAATTTTTCTTTTTAAATCTTTACAGTGTGAAGCAAATTATTTTTTTAGTTACTCGGGTTGCTGTCACATTACAGTGTAACTGCATAAATAGGAGCTTATCACTTGTGTGGAAGAACTAGCATAGAGCTGGGTGGCTGTGGTGTGCAGAGTACCTCAAGTTCGATGTGGGTTTGTTTTAATCATTTTAAGCCATCCTTACTTTATTAAAAAAGTGCTTATGGCAATACCTCCCTACAACTGGATATTGAGTAGCTTGGGAAAAATGATTGCTTGCAGTGGTTGATTTCTGTTATACCTATTCAAACTTCTTTTTAGATACTAGAGATGAGACTGTGGATTTTTCCACTTCTTAAAGCATGGAAATTAGGCTTTAGATGTGCAACAGTCTTTTTTGAGTGATTTTACACTGTTTCACTTCAGAATTTTATAATGAAGCAAGTTGTTGATGAATTGACTTTTCTGACAAAAAAAGAAATGTTTCTGTTTAGAAAAGAAAGTTTGATGATAATCTGACAGGATTACCACTGTAATCAAAGTGATTTATTTATTTATTATGTAGTTTTGTGCCAGCTCTTTGTTTTGGTTTGTTAATTTTTTCCTTTAAGAGCTTTTTGTTCCCTTCTGTGAGAGCGTGAGCCCAGGCAATTTGCAGCTCCGAACTCCGAGTTTTATAGTAGCTGGTTGGTCTGGGAGTGTGGAAGTCCTAAGGATTGCAGTTTCAGTGGGTGTGTTCCAACCATTTCACAACTGAAGAGTCCTCAGGTGTCTCCTGGGTAATATGTCAGGAAACCAGTGCTGTTGTCTTGGACAAGTTCATAGTTCAGTCAGTGAGGAGCAGCAGAAAACATAGCAATGATGATATCAATTTCAGCCAGCAGTGTGCTTTCCCCCCTGCAAATGGTTTTTCCGAAGTGGTGGGAAAAGATTGTGGAATTATAAGTTTCAGGAAACTACGTTTTGCATTTATCTTGGCTTTGGGAAGAATTTTCTGAATTCCAAACAGCAGCAGAAATAGTACTGATTAAATGACTACGTTTTTTAAACTTATGTTTTCTGTGCAGAAACAGAAGGAGTGGAAAAACTATAGGTACTGTGAGCTATATGCTTTGTTGCACAGTTAAGGGGAGTAGAGAAATACCCTTCAAGTTGTAAGAATGTGAGATGTGAGAGTAATCAGTGGATTTGGGTATGCCTTACCCAGAAATGGGCACTAGAATGACGCTGGAGTTTTGGAACAGTGCCACATGACTTAATCTTTGAGCAAAAAAAACCCCCAACGCTGAAGCTTGAAAAAAGTTGGTGTAACCTTAATGGTAATCTCATCTCATGAAGTTGCAGCTGCCACCTTAAAGTTGTCTTTCTACTCAGAGAAATATGATGAACTATGCAGATGAGTGTGTATGTACATGCCAGTGTTAGTGCTGGGGCAGATGGTGATTACTATTGCTCTTTTGGCTTTGTGCTCCAAAGTTACACTGGGACAAAAGGTAATGTGCAGACTGAAAGGAAACGTTAAAGCCTTTTGTTCTTTTTGTTGTTGTTGTTTTTTTCTCCCATCTTCTTAAAAGTGTATGTATCCAAACATTTCAAGACATACTCCCTTTTCTCACTGCAAATATCAAATACTCGTGCTGGTCTTGGGCTTCACACCTAAGAGACCACAGCTTATACTGTTGTCAGGTTGCTGTCTTTAACCTTGTTTCATCATTTTTGTGGCAATTACTTTTACTGTTGTTGTATTGGGAAATCTCTCTTAGAAGTAAATATTTACGTGTGCGGAAGGTCACAGGAAATGCTGTTACTAAGGGCTTGATTTGCTGAACTCAGGGGAATGCATCTGTGATTCTCCATAGCACTGAAATTGCTTGGCAAAAGTTTACTTCTGGAAATAATATGCCAGTGGAAGGAAATAGTAGAATGAAATAGCTCCTCTGTTAGAAGCTTCACTCATCTCCAGGCTCAGAATTTAAATCAAAATGTTTTACTTAAAAGCTGAAGATTTTTTTCTGTTTATTGTTTAGATGAAAAATATTTGAAGTCCTGTATGATTTCCAAGTGTTTTTTTAATTTGTAAATTCTGTAGTTAGCCTTTCAGTCCCAGAATGCATGACTATGATATATATTACAAGTTTCTTTGAAACTTGTTTCATTAAATAAATACAATTCATCTAAGAGAAACTAGGAAGATGGTTACTTGTTTTTTTATTATTTTGTGGTCTTACTAACAGAATTGGAGGAAAAGTCTGTAGGACTACAGTAACTGTTAAAACTAAAAAAAGAAAGGGAAAATAACTTGGATATGGAATGAAATAGAAGGTTGTGCTAAAAAGATTGTACTTTTCTTTGTTTTGATGGCATTAAACTCTTTAGATAATGATACTTTCTTTGTGTTCAAGTTGAGTAGCTTTTCATAGTGGCAGATGTTCTTTCCCTCACTGTCTCACTGAAGCAAGATTTATTGTTCATTTAATCATACTTTTCACAGGGAAAAGAGTACTCTAAGAAACACCATGTCACATACGCATACATTATTAGGATGTAGCCTTTTTCAGGTTATATTGCATTATCACTTGTGGATAATAATTTAGTTTTGATTCACTTTTTTTTTGAGGAGGGAGAAGTGTGTAAGCATTCTTCTAAATACTTATATACTTATGAGTGCAGTAATTCTGGAAAAGGCCTTTTTGCCTTAGAAGTCCAGATACATGATGTGACAGTGTTGATGAAAGAATGATGAGAACACCGTCAATGCTGTATTTTTATCAGAATTCGTGATAAATCTGTTGAATTTGGTGTTTAAAAAAATTCTTTTAAAGTTAAAAATAGCAGAGGTCAAGCCTAAGCAATTGCTGGCTTTGCTGGCTAAATGCTTGCTTCAATGTGTAAATCAAACCCCTTTTGTCTAACAGTTGTTACTTCCCTTCAGTCCAAACTGCAGTTGGTCACAGGGAATGGAAGGGTCTTGCCAGGTTTTGTGTAGAATACGTGGCAGTTGCTGTTGGGAGTATTTGATTGCAAAGTTAAAGAAATCAAACAGAATGTGTTTTGCCCTTGTGGTAATTGAGGATGCTTTTGCCTTTTTAAGTCCAGCTTTAATTGCAATGCTGGTCAACCGTCAAAAATTACTTTGGTGATAAGAGCTTCTCCCTCTGTGCCTAGGGCACATTATTGAGGTAATTTTCATGCTGGCCTGTGGAAGAGTGGCTCTTGAGAGAAATTAAAGAAACTGCTGTGGACTGGATGGGGAGAGCTGCTTAGCTAAATCATGCAACCGTAAAACCGGGTTGGAAAAGACCTCCAAGGTCATCCAGACCAACCCTTGATCCAACCCTACCATGGTTACCAGACCATGGCACTCCGTGCCACATCCAGTCTCATCTTAAAGACCTCCAGGCATGGTGAATCCACCACCTCTCTGGGCAGCCCATTCCAATGCCTGATTACTCTCTCTGTAAAAATTTCCTTCCTAATATCCAACCTAAACCTCCCCCTGGCACAGTTTAAGACCGTTCCCTTCCTGCTGATTGCCTGGGAGAACAGACTGACGCCCACCTGGCTACAACCTCCTTTCAGGTTGTGTGGGCAGATATCATATAGCTGAGTCAGAAATACATTGTTTTCTATGAAAATGGAAAAAGCCAAGGGGAAAAAGAATTGTCATACAGGGTGATCAAGAGGAATTTATGAGGAAAAGCACTTACTGGGAGAAGAGTGCGGCCACTGTAAACAGGAGAGTGTATTTGTAGGTAATAGTGATAAAATATGCAGCACTGGTAGTCTTTCTTTTCCTTGTTTCTTTGTGGTTTTGTGAGGTTTTTTTCTTCTCCTTTACTGCTGTACCTGTTCCTTGGAGACAGTTTGCATTCAGGCATTGCTTACATGCTGAGAACAGGGACAAGGGAGAAATCAGGGTGGGTTAGAGCCTTAGAGTAATAGTAATAGCAGTAGCTTCTGTACTAGCAGGAAAAAACCCCAACCAACCAATGTTGTGGCAAATCAGGGAGGAGGGAAAGCTTTAAAATGTTTTTTCAAGCACAGAAATGTAAGCCACTTGTGACAAACATTAAGTATCAAAGTCACACTTCTGTCCTTGCTTTCAATATTTCTTTGTGGGAATTGAAATAAAAGCAAAAACTGGTTGTGGAGGCTTTACTGATGTACCTGTTCTCACAAAGGGACCTTTTTCCTCTGTTGTAGTTAGTAGAAATCATTCATTTAGCAATGTTTTAATATACTGCCTTCCAATAATATACATTTTTAAACTCTAAGCAATGGAGTGGCAAAAAAACTGAGGGGGGGCAAGAAGGTGGGGCGAAGTCTAAAAGCAAAAAAAGTAATTTCTTGGTAAGAATAAACAAAAGGCTGTTATTTATTGTAAACGCCCATTTTTCTAGCCAGGATCGTCTGCATGGTTCTCCCATGTTGATCACAGCTACAGAAAATCTAAAAAATGGCAACACGGAAAGCTGTTACGTTTCCTGTAGCGTGTCATTTAGTATTTCTTACGTCCGAACTCGTCACTGTCTCTGCTGTAGCTGTGGCAGCAATCTCTGCCAATCCTGACAAGGCGAATGTGGGGTTTTCCAGCTGCTCTGGATTCAGGTGGTGCCAGAAACGACAGAAGCAGATGTGCTGATTGTTTCTGTAGAGATTTGTAACCTGGTGCCTTTAGTTGTGCTGAAATTCTCTGCAGCTTGTCTGCTGAGCTGTGAAATGTGAGGGCAGTGGAGGAGCTGGCACACATTTGCCTCTGGCGCGTGTTATAGGAGGGGCTGTGCCTTTCAGTAGGTTGGGAAAGACTTGACATGATGGTTGCTAAATCTGATAAAACCTGCCAGAGCTTTATAAGTAAACTGATTAATCACTTCATCCTGTATTCTTTCTTGACTTTTTGAGCTTCAGTTTATTTCCCATGTAAGTTTATTCTTTGTTATTCTTACACAATTCCATGTCTGGAACATGTTCTCTTTTGTTACTTTTCTGTGATTTCCTTTGTTTATTTTGCCTTTCCCCCTTGTAGCTGTTACTCCGTAGTCTCTACAAGCTGGCAAAATATTTTCACACATTTTCTAGAATAAACTCATAACCTTCCTTTTACTCCTAGAATTAAACTGCTGCACACTTATTAAAATAATGTACTTCTCAAGCATCGCTAAGTGGATATCCAATTTAAGTAAAAAGTTACAAAGTTCTGCAGAGAATTGCTTGTGTAAGACTTGCAGGATGCAAACTTCAGATTCTGTCAAGAGTGTTGGCTTCCTACTCCAGACCCTTGATCCGCTGTAAAACACCAGACAGATGTACTGTTTCTGGAGAAAAATATGGGGATATTGCCTGTTCTCTGGCATCTACCCCATCAGTAAAAAAACAATGTTAAGCATGCACCCCCAATAATGTATACCTATTATTTATGGATTATATACAAGTGTTGCTATATTAATATATTACGTGCATTATAAACAGTGCAAAAGCAGAAATTGAAAAGGGTGAAATTTAAAATAGGAATTATTTTTTATTTTCTTCTTGTATTTAATAGTGATACAAAAAGTATTTTCTTTCTGCGCTCTGGAGGATTGTCTTGCACAGCTGCTGGGGTGCAGATACCTCACTTTGGATGCAGTGGGAAACTTTTTGAGAATTATTCCTTTTCTTAGTTTAGGAAGCCACAATTTTCAGAAGGTTGAATTTGGCATGTTATTGGACATTAATTATTCATTATGGGTATATGTATTTTTGGAATTAGTCCTTTTCAGTATAAGTGGCGTACACAGGAATAATTGTGTGATTGTTTGTGCTTCTTTATTGTTGGATGGGGTTTAATACACTTATGATTTCCTTGTAAAATTGAAATAAATTTAATAATTAATAGAATCATTAATGAAACTGAATATTTAAGGGAAGCATCTTAAAGTGTTTTCCTATTGAATTGTTATTACTGTCTTTGCACACCAGCTTGCGTGAAGAAAAGCATATCTTTGACAATCTTTTACATTTAAGTAATCAAAAAAAAACCCCAACCTGTTTGTTCAGTTTGTTCAGATGCTGAATACTAAGCAGGTTAGAAAATCTAATTTAATTGCAAGAAAGCCTGGGCAAATTGTTTCAGGTAAGTGGTTTTTTGTTTTTCTAGCTGTCTCTAGATTGGACTTGAATTTTTTTTTTCACTGGCCATTGCAAGAGAAGACTCTGTTCTTTGCCAGTGGAAATCAGTCTTTGATTATTTTAACCTACCTGTCTAACTTCTGTGTGGGCCCTTATTTTTACGTGTATGTAAACCACAGTTATATTTGTTCAGGTGTGGTGTCAGTGTTGGGTTTTTTCTGACTTGGCCTGTGGGCAGAATGAATTCGCTTCTGCACGAAGCATGCAGTGTAAATGTCGTGACTGATGGAGGTGTGCACAAGGAGGGTATTACCTGTAAGGTCATCCTGACTGTAGGGTTTGTTCCCTACTCTGGACTTGATTAATGTTGTATTAGAAATGTTATCTTTTGGGCTCCTTCCTTAAGGAGGAATGATGCAGACCTGTGCAGCTTGGTGACTGAGGTATGGTTGGTCTGTGTCTCTCAGTGTACAGCAGATTGGTTTTGTTTGCTGATGGGCGATATTTCCAGAATTGACAAAAAGTTAAGTGCTTGATGAAGTTACCCATGTCTGGTTCCTGAAAAAAACCTATTTCTATTTAAAGTAAAAATGTTAGAATAACTGTTAGACGTGCAGCCAGGGAGGGAAGTGCTGCAATAATGAATGGACAGTTGGTACAGTGCTTTGCTATGTGTGTTTCATGCATTTGAGTTTAAATTCAGAGTAATGTTGACTCGAGCTGACTTTCTACTGGATGTCATAGAATGACGGATTTCTGATTTTTAAAATGTCAAAACCATAAATCATTAGTTTGCTAAGATTGCACTAGCAAGCTATTAAAGAACATGGCAGTATTTACTGTAGATAAATGCAAATTTAAAAAGGTTCTCTGTATCATGGTTTAAATGATTTATTTGCTTTCAATGCACATATGAATCTGGTGTGATGTAAAGATTTAGGATATTTCATTTTCTGCATGGAGCTACAAATTTGCATGTTATTAAACCTTCTCTTGGAGTTATGTCTTTCTTGTGTGCCTTAAGCAGTATCACAGGCTAGGGTACACTGAAAAAAAGTTAATTAAAACCAGAATTTAATGCTGCTAATACGGTACTGGAAAGATAGGAATTTGATATGGATTTAAATATAGTCTGTGGTCACATCTATAGAGATATTTAATATAAGTCAAACAAGAAGTACTACCAGGTTTTGTAAATACGCCTTTAAGCCACTGTTTGAAGTGTGATGAAATTTAGTCTTGAAATTGTTTGATTTGCAAAAAGTCAACTTGGTAGTTCTTTGTTTCCTCAGTGATTTGAAATGAAGCTTAGAGTCTTGTGGCCTCCTCAGGAGCAAAGGGCCCCTGTGGTCAGCATTTTGCATCGGAGGAATCCGTTTTATCCCATCTCCCATTTTCTTTACTAAACTTTTCTAGTGGCCTGCAGGTTTGCTGGGCATATCCACTGTTTGGTCTGTGCCAGGGTGGTTCCCTGAGCCTCTGGTACTCCTGTTTGGTGTCACGTTCTTGGCAATCCTTTTTATATCAACTGCCCCACCTCTTGATGGGTCAGTGAAGATTGAGAGAAGGGTAAAATTCCCAATATTGGACATGTTTATGCCTTTCATCTTTGGAATGTGTTTAATTTTTAGAAGGGAAGACAGAAGCACAGTGCACAATGGTATCACAGAATGGCTTGGGTTGGAAGAGACCTTAAAAACCAGCTGAGTGCTTAACTGTTTGGAGTTCAAATGTTGTATTTGTTTTTAATTTGAAGTTTTTGAATGGATACCAAACAAAGAAAATAAATGTAGAATTTTTTTTCCTGTTTGTGCAGGATAAAATTTAACTCTGCTAATCATTTAACTTAAAAGTGGGATTGTTCCCTTTATAAGATACTGAATTTAAATTTTGGTATGTACTTTAAAAAAATAAATTAATAGCTCTTTCTAAAATATATTAAACCTAAAAAGTATAAAATTTGAAATTCACAGTGCTGTTCTCCTTGCCTCTGTATTTAAAAACACTGTGTAGGGCTAATTCTTCCTTGCATTGCTCTGGTTGCACTGGGACTTCAACTGTACACTACAAACTGAACTAATCATGTTAGTGAACTAATCTGGCATCAAAATACTTGCAAACAGAGTGAAAATATTAGATTATTAGCTCGTGTAAATAAAGCATCATTGGTTACAGCATAATTATATTCTAAAATTGCTTATTTCCCCTGCCCGTCCCCTTCTGTTGGGAAGGAGAAACCCATAGGTAAATGTCATCATCAGGAGGGTGCTTCAGATGTATTGTACCTCCATGGTCAAGACTTTTGCTTTTGTGCATTTGTTATTTTGGCTGAGAGAGTAACTTTCACGTATGCATAGCTCAGTGCCTTTTTAAAGAAAAGTTTTAATCAACTGATTCGTGTCTTAGATTAACTGGGTAAGAGATATTTGCTACTCTGTCCTGGGTAAATTGTATGTCTTCTGCAGTTGCTTTTGCAAAGCTGAAGAACGTCTGGTTTTACAGAAAGCAAGACTTAAAAGTAAACTCTTCTGCTACTTTGAAATTTTATCCTGTCTTACTTCCTCAAGATACAGCTTTTTTTCTTCACTGTGACAGAGCATGAGGTATAAGCCGCTGATACAAAGGTGTCCTGGGGAGGAAGAGAATGATACCGTGCTGAGGCTTTGTGTTAACAGTATGTAATGCTGGGCTAACAGTCTCAAATACAACGTTAGGTGGCAGCAATAGACTCTTAACACCTCGTGGGGGCTCGTTCGATTTACTTTTAGGCAGTTTTCCGAACAAGAGACACATTTGAAGAAATCTTGTTTTAACACAGAACATTTCTGTTGCATCCCTATGCAGGGAAGCAATGGGAATGTTTTTACCTGTATGATCCAGGTTTGATCATAGTTAATAACAGTATTGAACAGAATCTCATAAATGCATTGAGGTTAAAGCGAGTGCAATGTTGTTGTGCAGTGCCACTGTTGCTATGCCTGGTTTAGAATGGATTTCTTATTTGCCAGTTAAATGAAGGTGTAGCCTTTGTTAGGAGCTTGGCAATACAGGCAAAGCAGCTAAGTAAGCATAATTTTTTGTCTTTTTTCCTTAGCATCTTTTTTCCCTTATAAAGCAGAGTAATTTAGTACTATTAGTATTCTTTTTTTGTAGGAAGCTGTTGGGTAGTGTTGGATGGGGAGAAATTGGTGACTGGAGCCCGAGGCATCAGCAGGAAAAGTTTGTGGTTTTCTGCTCAAAAAATACCTGTTTGCTCTTTGTCTGATGGTTTTTGTTTTTTGAATTGCTTTTAATTTTGTTTGAACTTGGGAGACAGCAAGTCCAGAGTTGGAGCAAGATTTAACAGGACAGTAAAGAAGAACCTGGAGTAGAATCTTTCCTTCCAGCCCATCCACAAGGGATTTAAACGGCTGCTGGAGCTGCAGGAGGTCTGCTGGAGTTGTCCTGGGAGGTGATTCAGCCTGACTAGGGGGTGGAACCTAGCCCATCTAGGAGGGATTTAAATGGCTGCTAGGAGCGCCAGTGACCTGGAGCGCAGCAAACAGGGACGTGGCACAGGGAGGTGACACAGGGATATTGTTATTGGGTTTTTTTGGTTTTGTTTTGTTTGGGTTTTTTTGGTGGGGGTTCCCCCCCCCCCGCTACTCAACTAAAGCCAGCAATGGTTTCCAAAGAAGTGAAAGCCATTGCTGCTGTTACCACAAGGGGTGTGTTAACACAGATGGAACCCTCCAGAAAGGACACCAAGACGGATGCAGCTGTTCAGGTCTGTGGCTGCACAGGGTGTTTGAGCCTGGCATTAGTATCCGAGGACAGTGTGAGTGGCGTCTGTGTACGATGCAAGCAGGTGAATGATTTGCTGTGCCTGGTGGCAGAGCTCAAGGAAGAGGTAGAGAGGGTAAGAAGTGAAAGGGAAATTGATTGGTGGAGTCACACTCTCTCGGCCCGAAAAGAAGTGGATGATGGGAAGGCTGTGGATGTATAATCTACCTGGACTTCAGCAAAGCCTTTGACACTATCTCCCATAATATTCTCCTGGAAAAGCTGCAGCCCATGGCTTGGACAGGGGCACTCTGTGCTGGGTTAGGAACTGGCTGCTGGCTGGGCCCAGAGAGTGCTGGTGAACGGGGCTGCATCCAGCTGGCAGCCGGTCACCAGTGGTGTTCCCCAGGGGT
>JAWMRA010000130.1:13187320-13220662 GCA_035584735.1 Pseudotriccus pelzelni
TGCTGCTTTCCCCCGCCCCCCCCCCCCCCCAAAGCTCACTACTTGAGATTTTTCCCCCCACCCCCTTAGCCTGGTTATGCTCATTATGGACAATTCCAGGTAATGAGTAACCTGTATGTCTCAACCAGATGCCCATATATACGTGGAATTTTATTATAGCAGTGGTCTTGCCTTATGATAATTGTTTTGGCGTCTTCCAGTGTATTTTAAATAGCAGTATGCACTTGAGAGAATGCTAAAAAAAAGCAGTTTAGCATTTTAAGAACAGAATGAAACAAATTATCGAGAAAGACAGTGAGTGGGTTTTGTTATGGATGATTTTTAGAATGATGGTGAAATAATGATTGTGCTGTATCCAAATATTTTTCAATAAGCTGTCTTAGTGAACATTGATATGGCATCTTTTTCTTTCTTGCTAGATTCTGACTGAACAGATTTGCACTCAAGTGATACATAAACAACATCCTGACCCAGATTCAACAGTGAAGATACAAAATCCTCGTAAGAATGATACACATTTTGAAGTGCTACCATAAGAAAAGTCTGCTTTAAAAGAACCCCACCAATTAAAAAGCTTATTGGTTACATCCACCAGTTTTGTGTCTGATCTGAGTTTTACGTTTTCTCTCATACTAAAGCAAAGATAATGTGCATTTTTTAGGAAATATGTCTCTAGTTTTTAAAAGACATTTTATATGTCTAAATGTGTATGTAGTGCATAACTCAGCCTTTTTGACTGTGCAGTCGTGTTATGAAATGGTTTTTCAAGACTTGCATGGACAGGATACTTTGATTTAATACATGTTAAGGTTCCAGCAAAATTCTGATTGCATTATTTAGTAATGTCAGACTAAATTACCTGAAATAGGGAAACAGCTTTCATCTTAAATTACATTCAGTATTACAATGCTACGTGGAAAATAGGAGAAAGGTATCTGCTCACTGTTTTGGTTAGCTTACTTCATATCTTGATATGAAGCTTTAGATGTCTTTTGAACTAAGAGAAAACACTGATCTCTCTTCACGAGTTATATACATTATTAATATGCTCTGTATATAATATAATGGACTTATGATAGCTTTGGGAGTTGTTTTTTTTTTCCTGGAGAAATAATAGATTTTTCACTTTCATAGCTGCTTTGTCATTAAACGTAGGTCACAGTTGTGGGTTGCTTCATGTGGAGAGTAGGGGAAGAAAAAGGAAAGGAAAGCAAAGCAGATGCAGAGAAGAAATTTGGTTGCATTATGCCATTTGCCTTCTGGTAAATCTGTATGAAGCAGGAGATATGAGCAGACTTCTGTTACTTTCTCTTTAGAAGTTGGCAGTCATTGCTGGGGTTAGTAGATTGTTTGGAGTCTGAGTTATGAGTCTGGAATTATCTAGGTCTAGTAGGAAGAGTGACTTCTAGAGTAGCTTTTTAAGATCAGTGTTAATATTATCAAATAAGAAATTTTTCCATGAAGTTGTTCAAGATGGACTGAAACTGTCACAGTGACTGGGTTCAAATTGCACCCTAATTTACCAAGGTAACTTCTTTTAAAGCAACACAAAGCAACACAGTGACTCCCCCACTGCTTCAAAAAGTGCAGTGTACCCACAATTTTGATTTTCTTCTAAAATATAGAAAACATTGTGGTCTTAAGAGATAAAAATTTTGTATCAATTCTTTTTGTAACAGAAATTATGAAACATAATTGGAAGTTGATCACATTCTTTGAAAATTCAGTATTACTAGGGTAGAACAAACTCTACACATTTTTCTCATATATTGATTTTCTAAAGGATGCTTTTTTTTTAATGTGAGCTTCCTTTAAAAAAAAGTTCTGACAGATTCAGATAGCTTGGCAGTTGTCCTGTGGAAACATTTGTGTTGCTTAAACATGATAATTTAAAAATAGTTCAGAGTAATTTAAGTTGGATTCCATTTTCTTTAGCTGTATAGGTCTCATGGTGGGTAGGTTTGAGAAGTCTTGGAAGAAGGGATTTGTATTAGTTAAACCTTCTACTCAAATAAAGATGTGCTTTTTCTTGGTATAAAACTTTTTTATGTGGCGTAGCTTTTGTTGTACAAACACTGTTGAGAGAGGCCTTGTGTTTTATGCTGTACTTAGTACTAACATATTGTTACTCCTGAACTGTTTTACAGAGATTTTGAAGGTTATTGCAATCCTGATACGTAATTCTCCACAGTGCCCAGAAACTCTGGAGGTTCGGCGAGCCTTTCTCTCAGATATGATTAAACTTTTTAATAACAGCAGAGAAAATAGGAGGTAAGATAGCTTGCTATATGCACAAGTATACAAAATAAGTAACAAGGTCTCCTAATAGATTAAACTCATTAAGCAGATACAGCTTCATTGCTATTCAGCAAATTCTCTACTCTAGTATTGTCTTCAGTATGTAAAATCAGAGAATCTTGCACGTAGTGATTTTTTATTTTTTTTCAAGCATGCTAGATTCCTGACTTTGCTGATGCACATTTCTAAGATATATTTTAAAGTTTGATTTAACAGCACGTGTGTATTTTGCAGGAGTTTGTTGCAGTGCTCTGTCTGGCAGGAGTGGATGCTTTCCCTTTGCTGTTTTAATCCAAAGACTTCTGAGGAACAGAAGATAACTGAGATGGTGTATACCATATTTCGAATTTTGCTGTACCATGCAATCAAGTATGAGTGGGGTGGCTGGCGTGTTTGGGTGGACACACTGTCGATCACACATTCAAAGGTGAGTGCTGCAAAGAGTTGGGCAGTTTTGTTATGCTGTGTAATTAGATTTAGAGCCTTGAAGTGCTGTATCACACAGTGACACTGTTGAAGTGAAGGTCAGTAATTAATGAAAGCCCGTTTTTATCTGTTACCGCACAGAACTTTGAAATATATGACAATTAAATGTTAATTTTGTCGTTTTAACACAAAGATTTTGTCGTTGTTGTTGTTGCTCAAATTGGGATGGTATTAGTTTATCCTGATACCAAAAAAATGAGATAATCGCATTTCAGGAGCATTTCTGAAAAATTGTGGTGCTGGTTTCGCTTTTTGGTCCCGACGGGAACACAAGGTGGCGCACCGTATCTACTCATGGATAAAAATACTGTCTAGTAACATCAAAAGGCTGTAAAACAAACGAGCAAAAAGCAAAGAAACTAAAGTTAAGACAGATGCTTCAGCTGTTAAGCTGTCATGGAATACAGGGTGAGAACGCAAATCCTTTCTATATGAATGAGACTATTACCCTTTGTTATTGTTCTGTCTGATTTTTGTTGTTATTGCAACCAGAATTACATCATAAAAGTTATTAGTGGTTTTTCAAACAAGGCACAGTAGTATAAAAGGTATTTTATACTGCCTTACCCTGAACAAAAGAGTGAAGCCAGTGAGGGCCTCGTGCTTATTCTGGTTATCAGAAATATTTACTTGAGATTAATGAAATTATAGATTACCTATTTCTAAACGTGTGCAACTTAACAATGGGAAAATGACATCTCTGAATCCTAAAGATCACTTTATAATTCTAAGGCATTGTGTGCATTTCTGAGATACTTGATTTTGCATGATTTCTTTTCTCAAAAACAGTGAGTCTCTGCAGACAGCAATAATACTATTATTTTGCAGCTCTGTTGTTTTATTGTGTTCATAGCTCAGTGGTGGATTATTGGACAATAGGGAGACAAGTGTAGAAATCTATACATTAAAAGTGGGTGAAATAATTTCATTAAGCAGTGGCTTTAGCTAAGTGGAATTAGCATGCAAAGCACCCAAGGCCAAATTTTAATCCTTACAGAGACCACGTTTTAGTTGTTGAAACATTCTTAATATTCTTTTGTGTCAGTTCTGCAGTCTTCAAAAAGATATTACTCTTTTCTCCCTCAAGATGCAGAAGTCATGGGTAGATTGGACAATGGCAAGCTGTAGCCAGAGTAAAGAACCCTAATGTACTTTTATAGAAACTGGCATAATTTAAAGCTTTTGTGTGATTGCTGGGTAACTGTCCCTGGGGAAAATTGGAGAAGTGAATGAAGGTAGACCACCTTTCTAACTCTTACACTGAGCTTTGGTGTATTGAACTTAGAAATTATCTAGCATGTTATCTTATAATCTGTAGTTCTATTCTTAGACTCTTTTTGTGAGATAGTGTAATGTCGGAAATCTCATTTAAACACCATCTATGTCAAAATGATTTTATGGATTTTCGGTCATTCTCTTCAGTGACTTAATGTGGCTAATCAATGGTCTGGAGTTCCTAGAGAAAAAGACCCCAAGATTTTATTGTGATGCCATGGCCAAATGTCAAGAAAAAAACCCAACGCAGTTTCAGAAAATACCAAAAAATAGAGGTGCAGATAATGTGGGTTTGCTTATTTGTTTGTATTTTAAAAGCTGTGTGTTTTTGTGCAATGCCACATTGATTGAGAAGATGGACCTGCTTCCTTCTTTGTGTTTCTCATTTTTGGTTCCTGGCATAATGAGGTATCCTGTGGTTGGAGAATTAACTTCCTGTTAGTTTTCCCAAGTCTGACTTTGACTTTCTGGTCAATATATAAGGTCTGTTTTTATTTCCAGCCTACTTCAGAGAGAGTTGAACAGTGGCAAGATTGGAAGCGTGTGAGTGTGGGCACAGTGAGGGGCAGCGTGGTGGTGTGATTTTGAAGGACTTTAAGAGTTCAGCTTGTTTGGACATCAGTACTTAGACTGTCCATTTCCAGAAGCCTGGATGAAAGCATTTAAGTGACAAAAGCACCCAGAAACTAACTTGACAGTAGTGATATGAGTGATGATGCAATAATATCACAGTTTTGAAATTTCACCTTTATTACGCATTTTCCATTTGAAGTATTTTATAAATAGTACACACAATTTATGCCATTAGCCATACAAAACTAGATGATATTTCATAACTGTCTGTTAATTACATTAACATAAATTAGGAGAAATCACAAAAAAAGCTCTTTCTGGTTAAACCTTACTAATCACTTGAAAATGTCCTTATAAACAGATATTAATATCCGATTATAATGAATTTTTAATCCTTCTAATTTGACTTACTTTAAGTAGTCTTGTATCTTGTTATAGATCTATCAAGATTCACGGAGATTCACACATGACATGGCATAGACGTAATTCAGTGGGAAAATTGTTCAATGCTAAGTGCACCTCAGATGTTTTTGATTTCTGGCACACTTTCAAAGTAATGTGGGAATTATGACAACAAAAATACTTCCTTAACATTGCTAAGAGAATAACCAATTTGTGTTTTTCTTATTTCATCTCTAATTGTATTGGGTTGCTGCTTATTTTTCCTTTTTACAGCCCTCTGCGCCATTCTTGCCGCTAATTTATAACACCATTCTATGATAAAGAACTAGTACATAAAGGACTAGTGTTACAGAATTGGATAGGTTTTGCAGAGCTACACATCAAGATACATGCAGCTGCTATAAAAAGCCAAAGAAACTCAATTGCAATTTTATTGTCCAGTTTGATAGATTTCCTGCCACCTTTGTAGCAGGGAAGCTGTTTGTCACTGTAACCCGCTCCTCCAACAGCTGCACAACGTTTTATAAGCAGCAGCGGCTTTTCCAGCATAATTGCACTACATTGGCTTCCCTGCACTCAGAATTTAGAAGGTGTGTAGGTGTGTGTAACCTTTTTTGAGCCAAATTTCTTAGTAGTACTCAGGCATTTTGCTCATTTCCAAATTGATTTTTGATGCTTTGCAGGTATTAACACCGTGTATACAGAGGTGGTTAATCTGTTGCTTCTAGTTCAAAAAAATAGTAATGGAAAAATTAAGTCACAACCCCAGTTTGTTCTAACTGGCCAATGCTAAATTTTTGAAAGCATCTAAGAACTTCCGTTTTTTAAACATTGTAGCCATGGTAGTTGGACCTTAGCTTTTATCTGTCTAGC
This sequence comes from Pseudotriccus pelzelni, assembly GCA_035584735.1. NCBI lineage: Eukaryota > Metazoa > Chordata > Aves > Passeriformes > Tyrannidae > Pseudotriccus > Pseudotriccus pelzelni. Next base: position 13,193,228 of record JAWMRA010000130.1, read on the forward strand.
CATGTTACTTTGTAAAAAAGACCAATGGTTTTGGGGATAATAATAGGAAGCAAGTAAAGAATGGTGGACAGCTTACCTTTTGAACCTTTCAGCTTCCCTAAGTTTTAAAAGAATATAATGATTTATGCAGGATAATAGACTCTTAGATTACCTGAACACCTTAAACTACTGGGAAGACTAACATTTGCTAATTTCAGGCACGTAAATATATTTTACTGCTTAAAAGTTGATTCATGTTACCGTGTGATTCTGTTTAGGAGAATATATCCAGGTGAATTCTGATTTTTATTTTTTAGGAGCTCAGGAAATTTTCGTTCAGTAAGACTCACAAATGTTACTATGTATAAGCTACAGTTCTGTTGCTGTCTAAGTGGAAAAAATTTTGTTCGCTGATCTGAATGAGAAGTATAATCTTGAAATGTTAGTAATGTGACTTTAGCATACTGTGTATTTCTAAATAATTGTTAGTTTTCAGTCTAAAGAAGTGCAGTTGTAATTAACATTGTGAGTGTTAAGTAAATTTGTATGTTCTTTTGTGCCTTGCTCATTTAATTTGAGAGGGGGGAAGAATCCAGAGGTGTGCACAGCATGTATGTGTGCTGTGTTTGCCAGATTTTAATCACTGTCTGCTGAGGGAAAACTGGCAAAAGCAATGAAGATTAGGTGGTGGAGGAGTTAATATATGATGGCAATTAAAGAACTAATTTGCAGAGAAGTGAATGTGGCTCAGCAGTTTTAGAAGGTAAGAGACCACCAGAATCTGGAGTTCAAATCCCATTGGCTTTCTTGAGTTTCTGAGGACTTTTTGTCTGGTTTTATTCCCTGTCTTGAAGGCAGTAGGGTCTCCCACAGTAGGGATTTTTGGCTCTAGTGCATTCTGAAGGCTTCAGGTGTTCTTCAGTCCTCTGAAAAGTGTGTCTGCATTGCCCTGAGGGGAAGCAGAGGTACCTAGCCAAAAGGGTCATTGTACTGCTGCAGGTTTGGGGTTTTCAGTTGTGCCGTGCCCAATATATCAATGAAGCAAAGCTGGAGGAGATGCAAATTAATGAGCACACTTGAAATGTTTAAATATTATGTTCTTTCTTATGGTGTAAATAGATATTTTAAAAAATATTACTTTTTCTAGATAAAAGTGATTTTCAGGCGTGTCACCTGAGTTATGGAGAGCAGAAGGAACTTGGAGACTGGAATGTACAGCCTCCTTTAGAGCTGTGTACCCTCCAGGATGTGTCGTGATGGTGCAGTCCTTCATTTTGACTAGGTGTTTCCTTCTTGCAGCTTCTTTTGTAGTAGGTTGTGTGGGCAGGCTTCTCCATATCCATGCCTCTGGGGGAGGAAAGCATTTTCATTGTTCAGCAGGCAGAATAGTTGGGAAGAAGGATCTGCGCCACTGATGGGCTCTTCTTTCATGTGCAGTGTGTATGCTTAATGGGGAGCTCCTTTATCTCATTAGTCACTTGGTTTGAGTGAATCATGAATAAAGCTACAGGACACTAAAATTTGACTATTCAAACTGAAAGAAAAGTATGAAATGGGGATAGGAATAGAGTGAGCAAGGTAAATTGAGAATTTATGAAAGAGGATCAGTTGCACAGAAGCCTTGGAAGAAGAGTTGCTGCAGGTTGAAAAATGCCAGAGCTCTCATAAAGGATTGAGGAAACATTTGCAGTGAAAAGAGCTGATGCATAAAAAGGCAAATAGCTATGAAATAGTCTTCCTGAGTAAAGATGACCTGAGGAGAGAAAGGCTTCTCATCGTTGGAACAGCTTCAAAAATTGTTAATAGCCTTCTTTGCTGTTGCTGCAGTTTGAAGCAATCCTCCTCCATACTTTCAGCTCCCTGTGTTCGAACTGTGGCTGTGGGGGCTGAGTTAGGCCTCCGGACAGTTATTTGAAATGATGGATCTGGAATCTTTGCTGCAGGACTGCCAATAATACATGGAGACACTGGAAAAGGATGGCCGAAGCTAAAGCTGGGCATTATGACGATGCAGAGTGGTAAATGCTGAATTTAGTTACAAAATATTTTTGTTAATAACTAAATATCAGATGTGTACAAGGTAGAATTTGAGAGTTCACTGAACTGTGGGAATTGTGGCAGGGATTGAGATAGTGAGGAAACATACCCTGAGAAGATAGTACGTGCTTATGTCTTGCAATTTAAACAAATCAAAAGCAAGAGTTGCCTTAGCGAAAACAAGCAAGTAGATGTTTGGTGTGCAGTTTGAATTTATTATTGTATGGTGATGTAACAGTAGCCTATACCTTGATTTGATTTGAAAATAAAATGCTGCCAACATACATAAAATTCTCTTTCAGATAAGCAAAGGCTTTTATGAATTGTATTGACTAGTACTTGCTTTCTTACTCTAGAAATTATTTGCATGCATATTTATTTTCTCAAGATGAGGAAAAAAGGCAAAAATATAGCTACTTAGATGAAATTGCAAGCTATGGGAACATGAAACTGTCTTGGTACAGTGGTTTCCCCCACCCTGTGTGTCACTGAATGTGTTGTTGTTGGAACTTGAAACTCTTAGAAGCCTCTCCTAGGTAGTGTAGTGCATAATATATGCTAATTTGCTGTTCTTAGCTGTATTCTGTGAATCAGTCAGAAATAACCCAGAGATTACTGAGGTCGGTGGGTTGCAGACTGTAAGGCAGTGTATGGTACACACAGTACCTTTGTATCTTTTACTTTGCTGAATTGAAAATTAGTTTGTATATTTTTGGATAGTGGTGTCTCTCCTGTCTAAACAGGCCTGTTTTTGTTTAGAGATTGGATTGCGCTTTTGAATGGTTACTGTTACTAGAGGAGAAGTGGAAAAACAGGTCAATAAAGTCCTTGTTAAGATTTAAAAAGTTGTAATGCTTTCTGGAATTATGAAGAGTTTATTGATGGTCTCAGCAGCACAGGAGCTCATTTGCACCGAGCAGACTATAAGGAAACAACAGTATATATAATTGTCTGGCAGACATTCCTTTCCTCTCTCTACTCTATGAATTCACCCACCTGATAAGGGAAAAAAGGACAAAATCTTAACATATAGTTAAAATATTTTTTTCTGTGTTCTGTAATGCAAATGTCAATCATTTTATCCTTTCTCATTGCTGTATGCTAATTTTTCTCCTTGGCAATTAGTAAATGTTGGATGTCAAATTAAGTTAAAATTAATGACAGAGGCAAATGTTGCAGTTATTAGCTCACAAGTGTCTTTAACTAGTAGTGCGTAGAGATGCATTCCAAGCATTGGAGACAGCTATGGATTAACCATCAAATGATGGTGAAGATTAATGATTGGCCTTTTAGCTCACTAATTTAGAACAATTTCTAGCAATTAATTTTGTACTATCAGCTTTACAGTCGCAAATGCCTTAAGGAAAATAAAAAATTACTTATGTACATTTAAGGTTCTTCAAGCTAACAGTTGTCTTCTAAATTGTTGCGTGCGTGCAGATCCTAGTGTTTAATCTTTAATACATTTATATATCCTGTGTTTGTCTACTTCTTTTTAGTAATCATAATTTCTACTTCATTTTGCATTTCTATCAATTCTGATTCTGCTAACCTTAGGTGTTTTCTTTGTTTGGCTTTGTGGACTTGTGTGCTTCATAAATGCCATGGCATGCAATGGAAGTGTGGGGGAAGAATTGTCTAGTGCCTCTTTTGCAGTACCTCTGTTTCTTGGTTTCTTGTCAAACCAAATTGCGAATTAGTACAGTGATCAGAACTGCTTGTTCAGGCTTGTTGAAAAGATGGATTTTATAAAGCAGTATTTCTTAAATTTATGTTCTTTTTTCATATAAGTAAAAAACCCCCCCAGACTTAAAATGTGTGTTAGAAAATGTGTGTTTCATGTAGTCTGTGTAATGTTGTGCATTGCTATTTTAATTCGACTTTTATTTAAAGGACAGTATTTAATACACTGTGACGTGAATTCTTGCTGATGTTTTATGGTCCAAGTAGAAATTGCTGTCCTTGTTATGTGGCATTTTGATTTTTGGAGGAGTGATGTACTCCTGTAGTTCTGTACTGTCTGACTTTCTTTAGCAGTGTTTCTCTCCTTACAGTTTCTTTCATTGCTCTGAAATCAGTGTAGCATCTCACTGTATTGTGCTTGGATTTATTTCCCCATAAGTTGACATTGCCCATCTGTAAAGCTAAGTTGTCTATATTGACCTTCTCTGGTCTTTTTTGGGGGGGGGGGTGGGGTGTTAATTAACAGCTATCAGTCCTGCAGAGCCCAATTTCATTTTCAGTATTGCTCTGTATTGGCTTCCAAAGTATTGTCTATTCGCTGTTTCAGATAAAGCTGTTTGATATTATGTTGCAACCCTGGGCATCGTACACTACATTGTGTTTTTAACTGCAGACCGTACTTGTGCAAAAATGAACTTGTTGCGAATATGGTTGCATCTCTAACCTATACAGTCAGTAGCATTCATACCTGTGAACTTTCACTGTTTGCTGAAACACTGGGTAGTTTTTGGATAGAATTTGCTTTCATGATGATTTGGATTAAAAAAATAGAGAGTCTTAGATCTAGATGAACTTTCCGTCCAGCACTGAAATTTCAAGTGTCTTTAAAATTAAATGAGAACTTATGATGTGAAGAAAAGAGCTTGGAGGCAGGGGGACTCCATTGCTGGCAAGGCAGTAAGATATAACCTATAAGGAATAATTGAAGTCTCGGCTATGACATGTTTATTAATAAGCCAGTGAAGTTGCTAATGAGGGGCCAGAAAATTTGGAGCTATGAGTAATGTAATATGAAGTATGAGATGCACATAATGATCTTGTTAGGATCTTGGAGTTGTGGTAGGATGGCTTCTGTGACTGGAGGGATGCAATGAAGGGATACGGGCTCATTAGGAAGTACAAACTGGGGAGATGAGGAATGGGAGCTGCCCTTTTTGTGAGGGAGCGGTTGGAGTGCATCAGGCTTTGCCTGAGGATAAATAAGGAGCCAACTGAGATTTTCTGGATTAGGATGAGAGGGAGGACAAGTGAAGGTGGTGTTATGGGGGGTGACTGATGCAGATCACCTGAGGAGGAAGAAGAAGCAGATGAGGACCCCTACAGACAGAGAGCAGCAGCTTCATGTTTGCGGGTTCTCTTGGCCTTGTGGGCCTGATCTCTGCTGAAGAGGCCATGCAGCAGGACATGAGCAATCCAGGAGTTTCCTTAAATACACTGGCAGCTTTCTCCTCCAAGTGATAGAGAAGCCAGTGAGGAGAGGTGTTTTGCTGGACTCTCATACTTGCCAACAACAGGGCGCTTGTTGGAAATATGGAGGTCAAAGGCAGCCTTGGCTACAGTGACCATGAGATGGGAGAGGAGGATCCTGAGGAGAGTAAAAGCAACCTTGGACTTAGGGAGAACAGGTTTTGACTTGTTTTTCAAGGAAAGTTGATTTAGTGCTGTGAACAGGGTAATAAATTTGGTTGCTAAGAAAAAATCCAAAGCTGCAATAGGTTTTTGTAAAGGGGATGGGCTTGGTAGCTAACTAGACAAAAATCAGTGTTATAAAAAAGAATACATCCAACATTGTACAAACTGAGGTACAACTGACTGGCCATTCTCCAAAAGGAGTTGACAGGCCTGTGGAATGTGTTCATGGAGTGGAAAGTGAGAAGCCCTAAAGTAGGTAGCTTTTACTCCTGCATGTGGGTTTAATGAGACTTATACTGGAATGATGCGTGAAAATACGGATGTTCACCTCCTGATTTTTGTGGGACAGTGTGCTTTCTGGGAAGTACATACAAGTTTTGCTGAAAACAATCAATGACATTTTTATTTGTCAAATGTGTCTTTAGTGCTTGCTGGAATGAAACTTTTTAGTAGTTTTGGAAATGGAGGAAGCAACAGTGAGAGAGAAGAGCAAAAACTAACTGGAGGGAAGTTCGAGTTGTTAAGATTCCTTCTTCAGAAAAGTAGTATTTAGACCAAAAGTAGCAGCTTTGCCTAATTGTGTTTTAGAAAACAAATGAAAATTGCAAGGGACAGCTTATTAGCATGATCTGTTTTGTGTTTTGTGCTAATTGCAGTACAATTCAAGAAGGAAGTAAGGCTAAAATATTTTTAACAATACCATATAATCAAATATTTTACAGATCCATTGTGATAGATGGATGAACTTTCAGTCATTTATGATCATTTATACTTCTACCTGAAAACTTTTTTTTTTTCTTAAACAAGAGGAGTAAAATATCTCAATTCTATTTCTAGAGGGCGAAGTTTCAATTAAATGAACTTGAACAAATAAGATGCTTTAGATCATGTGTTAGAAGAGTACACTGCTCCTACAGTACTCTAATGTTCTTGATTGATGGAGAAAATAGTATGTTAAAAAGCTAATGTTGACAGTAGAACCTGCCAAAAATATTTCTTTTTGCCTTTGCTCTTTTTTTGCTTCTCTCTGATTTGTTAACTATAATTTCTAATATCTTTTTAATGTGTCAAATTATTTTTCAACTTCTCTGTATCATCTTAAGAGAAAATGATTCCTACTGACTAATGATCACTTTGAATACCATGTACATGGAATTTTTAGATGAGATCCAAATGAATGAGCTGAGTATGTAAGAAAATGTGTGTTCATGTATTTAGTAGAGTGTCCTGGTCTAGTTTGTCTATGGAAAATGTTTATGATAAAGAATTTTAAAAAAACCAAACCCTCAGCTGAAGCTTATGTTGGGAAAATTTCGAGAACTAAGCTTACAGATAAATGAACACTTGTGTTATGGAAGATAAATCTAAATCTTAAATAGAAAGGTATGGATAGGCTAAATTGAATAAGAGTGTAATAAAAACTTCAGTTAGTCTAGTGAGATTCTCTTTTAAAACAAAACTATTTATTTGGGCAAATGAGTTTTATCAGGATGTATGAAAAGAATTTTCATATCTGGAACATTTTTTAGATACCTAAAAACAATAATAATATTTTCACTTGACATGTAGAAAAGTCTTTTCACCTTAATCAGATTGTGCAGCTGTTCTCATGCACCTTTTAGATGGGTGAATACCATTCACCAGATGAAATGTCCTCTGGAAAATTTTAGGTATCATTTGGAGATCCTCAGGATTTTGGCTTTGTTACATGCTTCTCTCTGCTCTGACTTTGTGGGATTGTACTTTTTTACATAGAAAAGTTTTCAAAAGTTTAGTTAACTTTGTGGACTGTTGAGCGTACTTAAGGTGCTAAAATTATGTGAAAGCTCTGCTACTTGTCACAGTGTCCCCCCTCACAAAAAAAAATTGAGATTGTCAGTAAAATCTAATAATTTTATGGATGTTATGCTTAGAATGTCCTTAGGATCAGCCAATTTTTTTCCTTTTTTTTCAGACTGGAATAACAGATAAACTTGTTCTCAGTTGAATTTAAGTCTTTCTTATCTCCAGTGTGAAATTGCTTTTTATCATGAAGACAAGTATCCAATATAAATTTGTGATTTGAACATTGATTTTGGTTTTGGTTTTCCTTTTCTTTCAGAGAAAACAGTTATTAATATATAATGTTTAATGCCCTTTCAACTTTATTCTTTTAGGTAACTTTTGAAATGCACAAAGAGAGTCTTTCTCAAATGTACAGGGAGTACCAAGAGAAAGGAGGTGAAGGAAGTTCTTCAACTCCAATTAGAACTATCTCTGGAGTTAGCAAAGAAGCTGAAACCAAGGGAAAGCAACAATCTTTAGAGTTAAAAGAAGATGCTGCTGCTCCTTCTTGCATTATTGGTAGTGATACAGAGTGCAGAACAGAAAAAAAAAGGACAGATAACTCATCAGGTGTTGACCAACAAACCCATTCAGTGTCTAATCATAAGGAGGAGTTAGAGGGGGAAGATAGGGATACTACACAGGATTTAGAAGCAGTGCCTTGTGTGGAATTTTCTCCAGAGTCAGAAACAGTAAAGTCCAGTGTTTCAGAAATTAGTACTGGAATAGCTGAAGCAATTGAGGATTCTAGCAAAGCTGACGAACTTGAGGAAGAAACAGTTGCTGTCACTGCTGCTTCTCTTGCAATGCAAACAACTTTGGAGGGAGAAACTCCTGCAAGTCCAGAAAGACTGGAAAAATCAACAGTAGAGGTGGAAGATGAAGATGACTTTGTTGATTTGAAAGATGAAAGTAGTTTGCCCTTACCTTCAGAAGAATTTGCAGAAAGGAACAAGGAATGTAACTCCAATGAAAGCGAAGTGACAAAGCAGGAAAAAACAACAGAGAAGGAACCTGAATCTGTGCTTGTAAAATCCGAAGGTACTGAAAGTGTGGATGGGAAAAAGCAAGAACTGACCTTACCAGAAACAGTGAGTTCTGCAGTTCCTGAAGTAGTGACTCAACTGGATTCAGAAGAGAAAAAGAAGCTGAAGGAAGAAAAGGTTAGTGAAACCAAAACAACTGTGGAAAATGCAAATGTACGTGTGCCGGAGCCTGCTGGAGCTTCCGAGAAGAGAATTGCCAAGCTTGATGTTTCGAGTGTTGCATCAGATACAGAAAGACTGGAACTGAAAGCTAACACATGTCTAGAAGCACCTCTGCCCCCCAGATCCTTACCTGAGGTAAATTCTACCTGTCCTTTATCTGTCTTGCTTAAAAATAAAAGGAAGTTCTTACTTTATGACATTTTTGAAAAAGTGTGCCCATACACATTTTGGGAATTTTAACATGTGTGAATTTTGTGAGTTATCTCTAGAATACTTTTAACCCTGGATTAAAATAGCTGCAATTCTTACTAATCTGTGTACTGAGAAGTCTCAAAGATTTTATTTTTTGTATGTTTACTTTGCTGATAGAAATTTGACTAGATGGACCTTGATCTGTCTTGGTACTTCTGTTCTGAAGTTTTGACAAATTGAAAGAAACATTTATGTATTCTGAGAGGATTTTTAGATAGAACTTGTTCTGCTTTGCCCACTCCCCCTTTTACTCTTTCAGTCTGGTCTCTTAACTCCTATAATCATTGAGAAATAAAAATTGCTTGTGTAGAAAAAAAAATAGCAAAAAATTTCTTTCATATCCTGATGTAACTCTGGAAAATAAAAGTTGAACTATAAAATTTGGTAGGATTGTCACTACACGACGTCTTCCTACCCTTTTTGTCCGAACATAAGCTAAAACTCTGCTTCTGTTGTGCGCTGCAGTGCTCCACCCCCTCTAGTCTTTAGTTTCTAACTCAGCATTTCATGGTTAAATAGTCATGCATCTGAGTACTTCCCTTCTGCAGAGATACCTCCTAATGGATGCTCTTCATTCTGCACCATTCTTCCTTAAAGGAGGAAAATCACTGTCTACAGCAACATATTCTCCCCCTGTGGTAAGATTGGGTTGCTGCTTCTGTGTGCCTAGACTGGCAGGTGTGGTAGTGCAGCTGTAGACTAGTTTGTAGGTTTGGCACATTCGTTACATAGCACTTATGTAATAGTTTCAGCTTTATTTATGACCGTGTACATAGTCTAAACCTGCTGGATATCTAAAATCTCAAGTCTAATAAATGCATTTCACTGTATACCATGGAAACTAATAATCATAGTATTTGGTTGCTTTTGTCTGCAAACTACGTATTCAGACCTCAAGGCAACAAGTTTCTTCAGGACAAGAGCTGGCTGCTGCCATGGACGGGCAGAGAAGAGACACAAGGTCAACTGTGTTCCGTATTCCTGAGTTTAAGTGGTCACTGATGCATCAGCGCTTGCTCACAGACTTGCTCTTTTCCATAGAGACAGATATCCAGATGTGGAGAAGGTACATTTTCATGCTTTATGTGGAATGATCTAGACTGTCATTTCAGTTGTAATTAGCTTTGTTGAAACTGCATCCAAGTGAGTCATTGACCTTGAATTTTGGACATCTGGTATTTTACTCATTATTCAATAGCCTTACTTAATTTTGTGACCTGTACCAAATTATTCTCAAAAATATTTTGTCAACTTTTTACGGACATGAATGTGTATTGGTTGAGGGCCTACACTTAGATTTTGACTGAAATCATGGCTAGAGATAAGTCGATGGCAGTCTTGCTGTTGATTTTTATTGGACCAATATTTTCATGTTCCTAATGTATGTAAGGGCCTGTGTCTTTTATTAGTCTCTAAACATGGACTAAAACAAAGATATATATCGAAAAGAGTATTTCTTACTCCTGCACTTACACACACTATGTTGCTGCTTTGATAGGGTTCTGTGAACACAGATGTTCATTTGAAAATTGCCTTGTAACAGAGATCTGGAATGCAATCATCAAGATCTTTGAAAATAGTGCTGATTCTGCATTTTAATATAAAGATTTAATATTCTGAATAAGAGTGGTGTCTATTGTTAGCTTGTAGTAGTGAATGTCAAATATCTGCACTGACCTCATGAAAAAGACGCAGGCATGGAGTATTTAAGTGATTGAAACAATTAAACTGAGGTGAATTTCTATCTGACTGTAATTTTTAGGATGTATGTAAGTTAATCTATCAGAGTATCATCAGATACAGCTGAAATATATTTTTAGCTTAGCTTCTCTTTTGCAAAGTTTTTATGTGTTCTACTTTATTGATTTTTAATTTCTCTGAGGAACACTTAGTACTTGCTTTAGTTTTCCAAAGATTTAAGTTCAAATCTACTTCACAGTTGCAGGAAACTTTCTTTTGTTTCTGGATACAGTGAGTAATCTGGATACAGCAAGTAATCATAGACCAGCCTATAATGTATCTTTATCTAAATGGTGATTAATGCACATCTCAGTGTTTCTAGCAACCTGTGATCCTTAGCAGTTTAAGAGCAGAAAGGAAAGGTAGTTTTAGGTTTAGATTGAGATACATATGTTGACCTTTACAGTCATGTGTTATTTGCTGCGCTACAGTTAACTTTCTGGTTTTAGTTTTTTTAAAACCTAAGTATGCTAAAATATCACAGAAATAAAGTGGTATCTGAATTTATTTGGTTTTTTTTTTGGACAGCCATTCCACCAAAACTGTGATGGACTTTGTGAATAGCAGTGACAATGTCGTATTTGTGCACAACACAATTCACCTCATCTCTCAAGTGATGGACAACATGATCATGGCCTGTGGTGGTATATTGCCATTGCTTTCTGCTGCCACATCTGCTACTGTAAGACATTCCATTTTCATTTGAAAATTTATCACTTCTGGGAGGATGCCTTTCTTTATGGAGTGTATTGAGTATTATATCGGTACTTTTGGAAAACAGGAAATGCACATGGGATAATTCCACAGATGTCTCTTTCCTCCCTTTGCTACCTCCATGCTTTCCCTAAGACAAATTGAATGCTTTCCTTCTTTGCCTGAAGACCTAAAAAGACGTTGCTTGCCTTCATTGCCCCACAGTGGTCTATAATGGAATGAAATCCCAATACTAATGATTGTTCCCAATACTAATGATTGCTCTTAGAATATGACTAATTATTACTTTTGAATGTGACTGATAATGAACTTCCAGCACGCATTTTTCTTCATTTAGGTTGTGGGAATGTTACCTTTCGTGAAGAATTAAATGTTGCTTTCAACTTTTCTCTGTGTAGCATGAATTGGAGAGTATTGAGCCAACTCAAGGACTTTCAGTAGAAGCATCTTTAACATTTCTCCAGAGATTAATCAACCTTGTGGATGTGCTAATTTTTGCAAGCTCTCTTGGTTTCACTGAAATTGAGTCTGAGAAAAATATGTCATCTGGAGGAATTCTTAGACAATGTCTTCGTCTGGGTAAGCAAATAAGACCGCTTAATGGGCACAGGAGCTTGCTGTTACTAAATAGTTAGCAACTGTTAGCTTGATTTTTTTTTTTTCCCCTCCATCCTTTGTTTTGTTAAATCAAGATTAAATTCAGGCAGACTTTAAGATCTTATACTGTTTTAGTATTACTGTACTGCAATGCATATATATTAATCTTTAAGAGTTTAAATAAAATAAATAAACTTTGGTAGCCTGTCTGTTGTGGATGCATGTTTTCATTTTATCCATGAAGGTATTTCTTTTACTAAAGTTCCCCATATAGTCAGGGCTGAAAATGTAGCAGCTTAAGGGAAAGTAATCTTATTCTATATAAAAAACCAGAATCTTTTGCAATACTTAGAAAAGAGGTGTAAAACCTGAATTCAGTAGATGAAGGTATGGTGGAAAGTAGAGATGTGAATTTCTGAAGGATTCAAATTGGTCAGTAGGTGTATCCAGTTATTACAATAAATTTGCATCAAATTGGATTGAAAGAAAGGGGTCATTACCTAAGAAAGTAACAAATATTCTGGATATAAGAACATACAGGATTATAAAAGGCTTCAGGTAGTTAATGCAGGAGGAGAGTATTCGTGCTAGTTGCATGCTCTAAGACTTTTTGTAATGAAAAGTTTAATTTGCATGAGTGCCAGAGCAGCTCAGAGCCTCAACAGTAACTAGCCTTCCTCTCCCTTTCTAGGCAATTAAAACTTTGTGCAGGTAGAACAAGATTTATGGGATGCAAACAGGTATAGAGGTGGGGTAGTTCTTTTTTCCTTTGAAAATACTATTGGAAGACGAAACAGGGCACAACTGTGCAGCTAAAAATAAATAAAGAAATGTTGTAAATTCAGAGACCATTTAGTCCAAGAGTAACAGAGTATTGCGAAGCAAACGTTGCCGTTTGTTTCACTAGTGTATCACTTGTCTTCCTGCCTTGCTAGTTTGTGAAATTTAGCTGTCCTCACCCTACCCACCCCGTGGTTGTATGCATGGTAAAATTGCAATGAGGGATGATATCTTGCTCACTTTAAAGTGTCCATTAGATACAGCACATATGTTCTGATAGTTTAGTATTAATTTTTAGTCGTAAATTATTAAAGGATTTTGAGCACTGTTTTGCAACTATTTAAAACTTACTGAAGCAAAATGTTTTGCTGATGTGAGTAAACTTCTTAGTTTAAGTGATAAGCAGAATTGTGTTTTACATCTATGTGAGGGAATACAGACATTAATATTTCTCAGAATAATTCTTAACATTTCCTTTCCCTTCAAGTATGTGCAATAGCAGTAAGAAATTGCTTGGAGTGTCAGCAGCTTGCGCAGATGAAACCTGTGGGAGACATTGGGAAGAACCAGAAAACAGTGCAAGGCTTTATAGGATCAGGAAAGTCTTCAGCAAAGGCAAGTTTAAGACCATGTTCAGGAGCACAAAATTCAGTAATTATTACTGTGTACAGAGGGATAAGTTCTTCGATTTATACTTGCACCACTGCTGTTTTAATAGAGTCGAAGGGTTCAAAGTCTGGAAATTCTGAAATAGTTTTTCTAAGATGTGAGTTTAACATTTACATGTTTAGCCTTCTACAGGGAAATAAATCTGTCATAAGAATTTGCCAGATTGTTTTTTTCCTTTAAAGATGAAATGCATATCTGATCTTTGTGCTCTAGTTATGACAATATGATGTACAGTGGGTGGTTGTACACACCTAATGATTCTTGGTAAAATGCTTTTAAAAACAGAACCTTAAACAATTACGGTGTTTCGTTTTTGTTTTTTTTTTTAATAGAGTCCAGTGGACATTGTGACTGGTGGGATTTCTCCAATACGAGACCATGACAGACTTCTGCAGGATATGGATATTAATCGCCTTCGAGCAGTAGTGTTCAGAGATATAGTAAGTTACGAAAAAGGGTGTTTTCTTTGTAGCTGGATTTCTGCATATATCTGTTCGCTGAACACTTTCTTTGTGTTACTCAGTTTGGCTGAATTGAATGTATAAAAAGGGAATATTGCTCACAGTAATTAGGAGCTCGTAATGCTCTGCAGCTGTTACAGTGTTTGGGGTTGGAGGGAGGGAGAGGTGAAACCCAACTGCCTGCTGATCACATTCAGTTCTGCCTGTTGTATATTAAATATGTTGTGTTTAGTACAACTGTGCACTTGCACACACTTTTGTACATAGACAAACTGCTTATGTGTACTATTTATCACAAAGATGTTTATGAAAAATGAGTATCTCTCTAGCTAATTAGAAATTAGAGGTCATCTCTAATTCGTTTACTTCCCCTCAGAGGAACCAATTTGTGTGCATGTGCTGTAAGTATGCATATGTTTTTTAGTCTTGAATTGACTAAAAATATCTTTGCCCTGTGTCAGCAACTTTATAGCTGATATTGAGGAAATTGAGATTGATTGCTTGAAAAAACACCTCTGTAAGCAAATAGAGCAGCTATAATGGCTGTGAGTCATTGGTGGCCGCAAGCTTGGACACCAGAACTTACTTTACAATAATTGGACTTTTTAGCAAGTATAATGATTTATACAGTGACTTTTGTTCTATCTAGAATGGGGAAGGGTCTTTGAGTTTTATCTCTACAGTAATTATTGATTGAAACAAGCTTCTTTCAACCCCTACTTTCAGTATCAATGTGTAGAAGAGTAACAGGAATTGAACCTGCCATACTGGTGGCAACTAAAATAATCCTAATAATGCAATCTTCAAGCATATATTTTGTGAACTCAGTGTTTCTGTAAAGAAGTCTACCAAAACAAAACATACACAGAATCTCTGCTTTTTTTTTTTTTTTTTTTGTGCCTTTCTAATCCACTGGGCTTTCTGTTTCATAATAAATATAAAATGATGCAATAGCTCTGGTTTTTGGCTGTGGAGAAGAAGCAGACTTTGAAAGATCTATTTTGGAGTAGTTTTTATCTGAGCTGTTTACAGTTGCATCTAAATATGTTCTTTGTGTGCAATTTCTTACATTGTGTTCAGCACAGAGAATCACGACTGGCATAATTTGAATCTGTATAGGAGGAATTTGGATGGAATCCAGTTAACCATCAGTAGCAGTATAGTACTTACAGAGGTACATGACCTTTATTTCAGGCAGTTCTACACACATTGCTGAAAAAAATAAAGGAGTGGGTAGTACTAATTCACTGGATCACTATTTTATTAAGTACAGTTGGACTCTGTCTTGCAAAGATTGATCTAGTAAGAAAATTCTTTATAATGCCTATCATTGTAGGCAATTTTCCTCAATCTCACACTGTGTTTGCCTTTTGCCAACCTGTTGCTACGTTGCTGTTTCTGCCATGTCCTATGGAAGTTGAGATTTTGGGTTGAACCAAGGTGAATATGGGTTGTTTTATTCAGTGCAACAGAGAGGATCCAGCTATTTTATCTAGTTCTCAACAGAGACCTTCTCATAAACTTCTCCCAGTATAGTTTATTAAAGAGCTCCTCATTGAATATGGAGCTTCAATAGGCACTACAGTCATGATAGAACGAGCTTTATAATTTAACTTAGTTTCTCTGAACTTCTCAGAGGAAAAAAATGACTGTTGTCTGAGCATTGATATAAATGAGGGGTACAAAACCCCAAACACCCTTCTTCTTACTATACCATTCTTCTGTTATCCCAAAGTGTATGAAGCTTTTCTTCTTTTGGCACCCAAAGGGAACAGGCTTAGACTACATCTTAATGTCTGGTCCTCCCTCTGTTTCAGTAGGAGCAACTGAGAGCTCTGGGGAGGAACATGGCATAGTTCATATTCAGATTTGATTTCAAGGTTTTCTTAAAATCTCTGTATAAAGTTAGAGCTGTAATGCAAATGCATACTCTTGTTTAAATTGCACATAGTACCTTGCATCCATCTAGACTATCTGATGATTCAATTAAATCCTGACAGTGGTTCTGTATTTTGTTCTACCTCCTTCATTGATACATTATAGTTTTGTTGAGTGTGCTTGCCTGTTGTACTTCATGGCAAATGCTGTTAGTGTCTTGGCACTTCTGAGGAAATGTAATTGAAGAAACACCTGTAAATAAAGGGGACCTAGTCCTCGCACTAATTTGAAGCATGTAGTCGAAACATACGACCTTAGCCAAAGTTGTCATATTTATAAATGAAAAATGGAAGCATTAGTGCCACTTGAATACAATTGCTGTATTCCCTACCTTTATAGGTGAGACAAACTGTGACTAGAGAATATTGTTCTTCCATTGTTGACATTTCAGCTTACTCTCGGTCTGTTTATGGTAGCGCTGGGCATACTTCACAGAAAAATAAACGTGCTGCTGAAATTGTAATAGAAAAATCTGTGTGTCTTTTTGTTGTTTACAGGAGGATAGTAAACAGGCTCAATTTTTGGCTTTGGCTGTTGTATATTTTATTTCCGTGCTCATGGTTTCAAAATACAGAGATATACTGGAACCTCAGAATGAAAGGCGACCACCAAACCAAAGCCAGTCATGCAAGGGATCAGAGAATGAAAATAATGAGACTCCTGCTACAGGTGAACTGTTAATTACTTGGCCAAATGAAAATAATGTGGCTTAAAATTCTGTAGAAGTCCATGTGAAAATGTACAGAAATATGTGCGTTGTAACCACTGAAATAAACAGCATTCTAGTTCTCAGTTTGCCTCAGTATTTGTGTTTCTTCTGATCTGAGAAAAAAACTCTAAGTTGATTCTGTTGTGTAGAGGTGGCTAATCTCACTGAACTAGCTAAGTATTCACGAATATTTGTTACGAAAGCTTTAATGTGCATTATTTGTAAGGTTAAGCCATATGTGCATAAGCATAGACTGCCAGCTTTTTTTTCCCCATTATCAGACTCCAATTAACTTTCATTCTTTGAGTCATGTGTCAGTATCTTCTATTTCCTTGTCTTAATTTTTGGATGTTCTAATTTTTCAGGCTTGTCAGACAGTAGGAGGAAATTATTCTGCTTTAAATTTCCTATTAAATACTTACAAATAATATTAAATCTCTAAGTTGGCAAGAAGAAGCACTTATGGCTGTGTTATTTCACTTGTCTCCTATTGCTGTTACTTCTTCAGGAGCAATGTGGTGAATGGTCGTCTGTTAATAATGACCTTAAAATGTGTTTTCTGTTATTTTGGTATTAACAGTTGTGGAAAACCCATCTGCTGCCGTTGGTGCTTCAGCCTCCACTGAAGATTCAGAAAGTGCAGCATCTATACAGAGAAGGGATTCTGGGCTTGGGGAGGAAGCAGCTTCAGGACAAACAAACAGTTCGGGTGGTGCTGCTGAAGCAGGACCTCTGAATGTCAGTGCGGGTCCAGATGCCATCAGTGAAGTACTGTGCACGCTGTCATTAGAAGTAAATAAGTCTCAGGAGGGCAGAAGTGAGACAGGAACTGAAGACAGTAAGCCTGCAGCTTCTGTGCCAGCTGCAAAAAATGTCAATGTGAAGGACATCTTGAGAAGCCTGGTCAGCACACCTGCTGATGGGACTGCAGTGGATGCTGCTCTTCTGCCACCGACCTTCCTTGGAGTTCTTGGTGATGGAGCTGCTGAGCAGCCTGTACAGTTCCATTCCTTTGACAGGTAATGTGACATCTGAAATATTTGGGCTGCTTAATGTATCTGTAAGGAACAGGGAAACTCACACTTCAGTTCACCAGAACTCAGGTACAAGGTCATCTAGTATTTAATAGTAATCAAGATGCTTTGATTGAGGAGTAGAACCTTTGGCTACCAAGTTACTGACATCACATAGGTTCTTCATGAAGGTATATTCTGCGTTATGTGGGTTGCTGTGTCATGCTATGAAAGACTGTGGAAAAGAAAAATGACTGCTAATTGAGTTGTACTTGAAGGTCTTGAAGCCAGCATCTCCTTATAAGACTTAACTCCCCTGTCTCCATACATGTTACAGCTCAAAAGCAAAATGGCAAGATGACCAATAAATTGCCTAGAAATGACTGCAAGAGTAAAAGAAAAGATTAAGGGTGTAAACTGTTCTTTTTGTCTTTTCTGTTCTCTTCCTAAATATATCACTGGCAGCTGAGGACTGCTGTGCATAGTTAGTCAGTTTTACAGGCCTGCAGAAATAAAATGAAGTCACTCATTCCTGATGATAACTGTGGTGTCCCTTATATCTTGGTCTCATTGGCTCCTTATCTTTTCCCCAAGTTTAGTAGACCACGCTGTCTTTTACTAGACTTGCTGACTTTTACCTCTTCAGGATTCTCCAAAACAACAAAGAAAATGAGGAACAAAAGAAAGAATCCCATAACACTTGCATTCCTGCTTCTAGAAAAGCCTTGATTGTATACAGAAATCCTGCAGTTGGTCTGGTGCAAGGGGATCCCTTGTCACTACAGTGGTATCTGATCCCTTGCTTATTCCTGAACTTCCTCTGGCTCTGGTGTCTTTGCAGTCTGTGGCTGCCTTGTTCAAACTAACAGATGACCCAAGAAAGGAGTGAAGCTCTGCCAGGGGTATGGAAGCAGCTGTCACAGCATGTCCTCTCAACTCAGATTGCCGTATCACTAGTGGGGGAAGAGACAGTGGTGGTTGTCTGGCTAGATTAGACACAGATGGCGTATGCCAGCCAGCATTTGGCTGCTTGCTCTTGTCTCAGAGTAAATACTGCATTCTGCTTGTGATGCTAAACAGGAGGACTTGTTCTGAGAGCAGTAGGAGGATGGAGGCAGAGGGGAAATTCGTAGAAGGGGTACACTGAATTAGAACTTGTCACACCCTGCTGCTGCCCAAGTGCTTTTGGCACTTCTTTGAGGCCTCTCATTGCTCTTTGCTGCAAGTGGGCAGTCGATGTCAAAGAGCATAATGTTTTAGTCTGTGAGTAGTGGTTTTTTCTCATAAAATTCTTATTATTTACTGCTGCTTGATACAGATTTCAGCCACTAAATAACATTTGGCTGGAGATCTGGTGCAGAAGTGCCTGTTACATTTGTTAATTTTTTAGCTATTGTTGAAACCAAAGGTTTGTGCTGCTTGTGAAAATCTGATTTGAAGTGGTGTAAAGCAAGTTAACCAGACAGGAAATGATGGGGTGCTTGCAGTCCTGGTAGCTTACATGGGTAGTTTACACCTACAAAACCTTTTCAGACGAAGCTGTACAATTTAATTTGATCACATGTACGCTAATGAAATACTGGGCATTGCTAGAAGCCCTTCAGTCACTTGCAGTTCTGTGTTCTTTTATCTGTGTAGTTGCAAAGTCACTCAAATAATACAACCAAAAAACCCCTTAAATTGTGGTGTGCTTCAGGAAGCAAGATACTGAAAAGTTGAACGACTTGCTCTTTTGCCCTTTTACTTTTTCAGCTCTGCAGTGTCCTGGCTGGAGGTTTCTTTTCTTTTTCTATCTCCTAAGAGCCAGCCATTTGTATAACAACTCTTGCAGTTCTTTCACTTAACGTTGAGGCATAATTACTGCATCGTTACTGAAAGGAAGCTGGTCTCATGAAGGAATACACACAGAGGAGTGAAAGGGGTGTATGGACTGAAGCAGTGGACAACACTGTGCTTTCGGATGGAAGAGCAGAGGGCAAGGGATTTTGTAGGGTTTGTGTAGCTCGACTGCTCCACAGTGAAAACTTCGTGGGTATTTGTTTCCAATGATTTTGTGGTTAGTGGGTGGGGCTAAATATATGAGGAGATCATGAAGTAGTATGAGGTATTTTGTCCTTCAGCAGTTGCATGTGACCTCAGTATGTCAGTGGCTCTGTGTTTTGCCTGAATTTTTCATTTCTTTGCTTTCGTGGGTGTGTATGTTAGACAAAAGTGTACTTAATGGTGTAGAAGTCTTACCTGTAGTCAGTTATCATCTAGTAGTGACATGGACAATCTTGCATCTGTGGTAAATATGTTGATATATGATAAAGCATGTTGCTAACTAGCTAAGAAATGAGTTATAAAGGCAAAGTAACTCTGTATGTGAAACATATTTACAGTTATATAGACAGGAAACCTTCATGGCCACTTGAAGGTGACTGCATCTTCATGCAGTGTGACTGCTGAAAATACAAGTTTGTGCTCTGAAATGACGCCTGGTGACAGCAGTGGGAAGGAATTGTGCCAGGGATAAAAAAAGAAAAATCACCCTTTTAACAAGAAATTGGAATAGAATTGGAAACAGTAGCTCTTATCTCTGGGCTAGACAAAAATACTAACTTACGTTGTGAAAATTTTTTGGGGAAAACAGGCTTTGGGATGCTCTTATTTTCTGTGTCTGGTTTACATTTAATATAGTGTTTGATGGCAAACACAGGTCCTCTGAGTTAATGTTTTTTTTTTCTTTTTAAAGGCACTTTGTTAAAAGTTGTTCCCATGTAGCAGTTTACCAGCAGGGTATCTCTGGGAATTTCAAAGCATCTCTCTGATCCTGCATTTATCTCAGGAATGCTGTGTCAGAAATCAAAACTCTCCTCATATCTTAAGGATTATCAACTTCCCAGCCATAGCTGGAGAGTATACAGTAACAGCTATGTGAGTGAAACCTTACTGAAAGGCTGCCAGGTTGCAAGCCTTTGCAAACAGCTAGGTGTATGTGTTCATTCCCTTGCCAAAAATCTTCCCCTTATCTTATGTGAAGATACAATCTTGTGATTAGTGGGTGCCAAGGGTTTATCACGATAAAGTTCAAGAGTTGCATTGGCTTTTTCCCAAGATCCACAGAGACATGAATTAAAGTTCCAGTTTCAATGTGTCCTAAACCAGCAGTTTTCTTCTTAGTAGTAGTCTTGTAGAAAAAGGAGGGCAGGCTAATGCAGGCAAATTTAAATAAACAGAAATAAAAATAATCAAAGCTTGGGATGAAACGAGAGATGACATGTCTCTTCACTTAGTCTAATAAAACCCATAACCTATCACTTGCCATTTTTACTGTGCACTTTAAAATAAAATCTTGGTCTCTTTTGGCTTCTGCTGCTCATTGTGGAAACATTCAATGACCGTGTCATTATAGGAAGCTGATGCTGAGGGTTCAGAGGAATACAGGCTCTTACATCATGGTCTTGTACCATAGAGCTTAAATCTGCAGCTGTGCTGGAACTTACAGAACAGATATGTTACTAAGCTTGTTTATCTTTTTGGAACATCGTCTATAAGCGGCTTGGTTTGGCTCAGCCTGTGTTTACTCGTTTGTCAGTCAGTGGCAAGCATGTGCCTTTGTAACGGTCAGTGGTGGTATTTTGGTTAAATTTCAGCAAAGGCCCTTTTTTATATGGAATGAATACGTTTTAGACCTCATTGATTTGGGCCTCAAATGCAGAAAGAATACACTCCTTGCTGACAAGATTAAGTCTACCAGGTGTAGGTAGAGAATATGAGAATGGGGGATCTGCAGATAAAGGCACATGTGGCTGTGATGAAAAGCTCAGCTCTTTCAGCACACCAACAATTTGCATTCTGCAGGGGCTGAAGAGCCAAACCATTTGAAGTCTTCTCCCTGCCAAGCTGATTTTAAAGTTCTCTTACAAAATTGACTGTGTTCTTTCTATCATATCTTCTCTTCCCCTCCCCTTACCCTCTGATCTCTCATGGTTTTGAGAGCCTCTTATTCTTCCTTTCTCCTTGGGTGTTTCAAGGGAGACATAAGAGAATGGGTATTATCTACAGACAGCAGAGCCCATAGAAGGACACTGACATGGCAGGCTGCTTTCCTGCCTCACAAAGTAGAGGTGGAAATAAATCTCTGATCCTCTTTACTGGTCTTTTGCTCCTTGCAGTGGGCATCGTTTTGTTAGCCTGGAAGAAGGGTGTTTTCTTTTGGGTTTGAATTAAAACCACTATCGCATAGGTGTACAGACGAACTGTCACCTGTGTGGCTTTTCAGTGCTTAGAAATAGAATGCTAAGAATTAAATCTGTATAAATTCCTGTATGTCAAGAGGGAATCAAAGCTCATGTAAATATTTTTAAATTACAGTGAGGTCATCAGTTTGGACTGCCCTGTGTTGTATTAGGAATATTTGACTTGCACCCAAGGAAAATTTGTAACTTGAAATATATTTAAAATGAAATGGGGGCTTGCCAGCTTCATGAAAAATAAATGCTTGGGAAAACCCTGAAATTTTAGGACATGTAGATATTTTCTGTCTCTATATTGAAACAGAAGAACCAGTGATCTGAAACCAAGGAAGGGTTCAATAAGTAAATCCTTATAGAATTTGGCAGAATAGATCATTATTGCATAAGCCTTTGTCTGTGAGGGAAGTCAGTGTTCAGCTCAGTGGTCTGTGCTCATTCAGCAGTGAATAATTGTCTGCAACACGAAGACTTCTTACACTTCAGCATAATTGGGACTAATAACACACTGACCTTCTGGCTAGGATGTATTTATGGTGGCTAGTTCTGACTATGCCTGACCTATGTTTATTAGTTCAGTGCTGTAAATTCTTAGTTTAAACCTTAAATATTTGATTTTAAATGGGAAAAAAAAGAAGTCAAACATCTAATACAGTCATGCAAATGAGGCATTCAGAAGTATCATTCTGACTTAGTAGTGCTTGAGGTCTCCTTGAAATAGACCATAAGGATATTTTTTTGTGCAGTTTCTCTATTTTATTTTATTTTATTTTTCCTGTGTCTGAATATTATGATAATGGATGTTTTAATGTACAAATGGAACCCAAAAATAGAGAGTTAGTTTAAGAGGTGGGATAATGTGAGTCTTAAGGAGTAAAATGTATTGATGCTTTTTCTCCCTGTGAGGCATCTCTGCTCGTGTGTGAGGTTACTTAAGTATGTTGTTATTCTGATGAAATTAATGCACGATTACAGATGGTTTTTAAAATACTTTTATAGATCTGAATAATTGTACTATAAAGACACTTCCTGATGAATATTTTATTCCTGTGTGTAGCAATATTTAACTTTTTAAGAAATGCTTGTCAGTTTAGGTAAAAAAAAAAAAGACTGTCTTATCTGTGTACTCTTTAAAAGCAAGTGCCCTATTAGTTAAGGGAAGTTGAAAGCACATTAATTTCTAAGACACTTCTGACAAATTTACCTGATTTAATAATGGGCTAAACACTGTTTTCCACAGAGTTTATTTACTGCAATATTTAATCTTGATTTTCCACTGTCTCACATTCTTTCTGTCAGTTGCATTCATTTTCCTTATATTAGCATTTAAATAATCTTTTGAAAGAACAACGCAAAGGAACATGGGTAGTTAATGGCAAATATTTCTGTTCAAATGTGGTTGCATTTCCACCTAAATGTTCAAAGAAAAGATCATTTTGCTACACAAAGAAGGAAAAGTGTAGGAATTTCAGAATGTAAATAAAGACGTGTGACCCATGTTTATGCTTCAAAAAATCTTAATTTGCTTGCCAGTATGTGGTAAATATGAATCTTTGTGATTGCTGAAATGAACTTCCATACATTTGAAGGAGGCTTGGAAATGGAAGCTCCTGAACCAAATCCTGCAGCTGTAACATTGGTTCAGCTGTGCTGTTGAAAAGGAGAACATACATGGCAATAAATATTACATTACCAATAATGCAGCAATGCACAGCTGCAAAGTCATTATGCCAAGATACTTTGATGTTGTGGTTTGTGATTCTTGAACTATTTTAAGGTTTGGGTTTTTTTGCATCAGAAGGTCGTGGCAACTGAGCAGAAGACAAAGTACACTCACAATTTGGGGATTTCTTACGTCACGTTTTTGGACAATATCCAGCATTTCTTTTGGCTCTGCTCTTCAGATTGACACAGCTCTCGGAAGGGACCTTCTTTCCTCACCAGAAATACTGTTTATTTTATTTTGGCTCAGAAAGAGGGATAATTTCAGTTGACTGTTGTAGATCGCTATCTAAAATAAATTCTCTTCAGAACTAGTCCAAGGCTAGAAAACAGCTTTTTGGTGATATGTTCAAAGCCTCTGTTTTCTTCCAAGGGCCCAAGATCTAACAGGACCTTTTTATTGTTGAATTTATAAAGTAGATATTTTTGAACTCTTTTTTTTTTTTAGCTAAAAGCCAAAACTTTTTTCAGTGGGATACAGTAAACAATCTGGGTTTCCCAGAAAACTCTGTGAGAATCAGTGTCTCCTATTCAAAGCTTGTGGTGACTCTGGAGTACACAGGCACACCCAAGTGTACTGTTTAGCAGCATATGTTCTTCTGTATTTTGAAGTCTGAAACATATATTATTAATTTTTATTCCTTGAATCAAAGCAAAAAGAATGATGTTGGATAATTTAAAAAAAAAAGAAAAAAAAGAAAAAAAGGCAGCCTGCTCTACTTTGCAGCTGTGAGTAAGTGCCAGATTTCCTGGTGCTAGTAGTCAGGGTATCTTCCTTGCAGTGAATGCCATTGCTAGATTCTGAAAGCTATACTGGAAATATTAGAGTATATATAGTTCCTTTTTTTAAAATGTACTTCCTGGAAAGTAAGTTGCTGAAAGTAAGAATAGCAGCTGTACTTGTATTCCCAAACTTCTACGGATTTGAAGGTGAGAAGGTATACGAAGGATCTTAAAAGGCAAAAGGGACTATTGTGGCCATTTGCTGCTGTCTGTTGCAGCCCGGGGAGGGGGAAAAAAGTCTGAATTCCTTTGCTTGAATGCACCTTTCCTTGGGTAGCTGTAGAGTCTGACAAGTTGCTGAAACTACTCCTTCAGTGCAACTACGCTTAAGAACACTGAAGGTCAGTAGAAGTTTGCAGGAAGGAATGATAATATGTGGTGTTTTGTCAGAAACAGCACAGAGAATGGAAGGCTCTTGTAACTGGGGTTTCTTTTGTCTGCGCTCATTGTCAGCTGCAGATGAGCAGTGTTCAGGTAACAGCTCTGTCTGCGCTCGGGCTTCCTTGCTCCCACGCAGTTCCATGGCTGTTACTTGCCCTGTGAGGAGCTGCTTCTAGTAGTGCTAAAAATTACTGCTGTTCTAAAATTCCTTCTTGATCTTTCCAGTGTGTTCATTCCTTGATTTTTATCTAAAAGGAGCCTTTTTCAATATATAACATAAGTCAAAATTCAGCCTTTTTTTTTTTTCTTTTCTTTTTCTTTGTTCTTTACAACTTATAATGCAACCTGTTTTCTAGTTCCTGGGGCTCTAGAGTCAGAGAATAGGATCAGTAGCCTTTGTAGGCATTCAGAAGACACAGACCTTCTAATCTGATGTTTTGAGAGAATTCTGACGGACTGTAAGCCCTGGAAACAGGGCCTGTAAGGTTGTTTTTATCCTCAAGGTCATGTGATGTTTTTCCAGTTTAAAGTTATTTACGTGAATTGCATGTTTTGAACAGACGCAACCTGTGTGTTCACAACTTCCATCTATACGTGCACCGAAATTTGTCACTAAACATTCTCCCACCCATATCACCTTGCATCCAATATAATTTTATCTGTATTACCTGTCACCAAAAGGAAATTGTTTCTGTAACTCAGTGGGTGTGCAAAGAAATTTTTCCAGATCGTGCACTAAGGTCTCATGGAGTCCCCCTGGATAGGCACGTATTTATAATCTGTCTATATGATTTTGGATTTAATATTATTGATTAGTATTTCTTGATTTAGATATCTATACAGTGAAAGAACTTAAAATCTGCAAAGGAATACACCTGGGCTTCAGTGCTGCATCATGAATGTTGGAGAAATGTCTGAAAGTTTACTATGTGTAGGTTAATTTGTATTTAGTAAACATGTATTCATTTCCCAACCCCTTCCAGGTGTTTGAATGTGTTTTATAGAATAGTAGTAACAGTTTCCAGGTGGTGAATGTCAAAGAATCTTGAGTGAGAGATCATGTTCTTAAACCTGGGTGATGCAAAATTAATTGGTGAGGTAGTTATAATTTAGAAAAGTGTCTAAATATATGTGTATATATATATACAAGTCCATTGTTCATATATCTGGGAAGCAGACATGAACATAAGAAGAAAATTCATGGTTTAGGCACAATATCTCGACTTGGGGCTCAGGTGTTGTTGCTTCTATTTTTTTAGTGACTAGTTAACATTAGCAGTCACCCTTATAATGATATGACATGTACTGCCTCCAAGTATGGTGCCTGCCTACTCCTGCCATTAAGGAGGGTTGATTTAATCAGTAACATGGTCTAGCTTCTGTGACATCTTTTGACATCCTGTGACTGAAGAAGGGAGCCAAAGACAGCCAGTCCTCCTCTCCCCATTCTAGCAAGAACCGTTTTAGAAATATTTGACAGAACTTCTTTGGTTGCTATCACACCTGAATTTAGGTCAAGGTTCTGAGTTATTTTATTTAGAAAAATGAATATTTTAAGGCTATTAAGGGAATACTTTCAGTGTGTAGTTATATTACTGTCAACAAAAGATGTGATTAAATAAATTGAATGTTGAAGATTTTCGGCTTATGGTTAACACCGGGTAATTAAAAGTAAGCGCTGCAGTGGGAGTACATTATATATCAGCTGTACTCTTTACCTCATTAGCTGGGGTTTTGCATGTTTATGGAGCTAACTTGCAATTAAAAATGCCTTTAACGTATGCTTAACTAGGCCTTTTAGGTATTTGGAATAAAGTACTACAATTTAATTGAAATTGGTACAGCATAAATAGATGTCTTAGTAACATGCCAGATAAATCTCCATGCCTAACTTGTCACTTTGCATCTTTTCCTCTGATGTAGTTTTTAATGCTGACTGTAAGGCCTGACATTTAACTTGTATAAAGGATGGAGATTCTCTCTTAACTCCAAAGAATGTTTTGGTTTGTTATATGAATAAAACTCGATTGACAAAATGCACTTAAATTCATAGCTGTATTTTTAAGATGTGTAAACATTTGTATGTGCATGTGGATATGTTTTAGGATGTTTTTAGCCATAGTATATCCTTCTTCAGTCGTTCTTCTGTTCTGCATTAGAACCCCAGCAGTAGTAGACTTCAAGACAATCTTTGGTCTTGATAATTCACCTTAATGTTTTAACTTTGAATACTATGACATCTTTTGTAAATGTTGCCTCAAGTTTTAAACCACGTCTTGGGGGGAAACCAAAGAGAAAAGAAAAACCTAGTTCCCGAACAGTTATCCTGGTGATCTTCAAACTGTGGGCTTGTTTGTCAAGGGTTTTGTGGAAGTGGATGAGATGTTCAAGTGTACCGTAAACAAGGATGAAGTGTCCTTTAGGTTAAGGTGGGTTACAAAAGATGATGGAAAAAGAAAGTAGGGAAGTCATGGTACTTCTGCAGGACTTGGAAGCGTAACTGCTAGAATTAAAACTGAGGATCACGATGTGTGAACCTTCACATACAGTAAGATTTACTAACCTTCTGTCTTCACCTAGGAGTGTTGTTGTACCACCGAAGAAATCAACCATTTCCTCTTCTACAGCTGCAGCTGGTGTTCCTACAAATGCTGTCAGTGTGGTTTCTTCTTTAGATTCCGCCCAAGCCCCTGATTTGTCAGGAGAATCTCCTGGTAAGTAAACGTGCATTAAACACCTTAAATACCATCCCTTCCTCTGTTGTTTTTTCTTCCCTCACCACTCACTTGGAATACAAATAAACAGGTTTTTGTTACATGTGATTTGTTATGTGAAGGTGAGATTTTTTTCAGTAGTTATCCATATCACAAAACACTGTTGGTGAGAACAGTTGTTTTTCAGACGTTAAGTCATTAGTTGCCTACTGATTAGTGCGTGTGTATCTCTCTCTCTCTCTCTCTCTCTCTCTCTCTCTCTCTCTCTCTCTCTCTCTCTCTCTCTCTCTCTCTCTCTCTCTCT
>JAWMRA010000130.1:13220762-13247976 GCA_035584735.1 Pseudotriccus pelzelni
CTCGCTCTCTCTCTCTCTCTCTCTCTCTCGCTCTGTCTCTCTCTCTCTCTCTCTCTCTCTCTCTCTCTCTCTCTCTCTCTCTCTCTCTCTCTCTCTCTCTCTCTCTCTCTGAGTCTTATTGTACTGAGAATATTGATACTTAATTGCTGGTTGTATTTTCTTGGGCAGAAATGTGCCAGCAGATATTGTTTTACATTCTCTTTGGTTTTTTTAGTGTTTTTAAACTACTGGAGTGTGTGTGGTATGTCCTAAATTATCAAGTCAGACAATAGGACCTTTGAGACATTTTAATCCTGTATACTACTTTGTCTAAACTTTGTCATACACCCTCACACAGCAGCTTGCATGCCTGCATTTGGTATCTATGCCTCTAACAAAGACCAGTATCGGATACTTTTCAGGAAAATAGACATGGCTTTAAGTTAGACTGGACCGATTGTCAGTGACATCGCAAGGGTTCATGAATATAAGAATACTTCTGAATGTTTTCTGAGAATTTGTCCCCAGATCATTTTATTATTCCGAATTTTGCTGCTGTGGCTACACAAAACTGAAAACTAATCTGTTTATAGATTACAAAACTACAAAAGTAGTGCTGTATTAGAAAAACCCCAACTTTGCAACAAATGCAAGTGTCTGAGCAATATTTGTCGTAATTTAAAGATTTCTCACTATTTTGTAAAGCAGGCATACTATATTAACTTGTATTTAGTATAAATATGGTATATTCTAAACTGCTTTTTGTTGCAGATTTATTATGTAAAGTATAAGCTCATTGATAAATTCTAGGGTATTTGCCTAAGGATATATGTGTTAGTGCTAAGTAGAACTGAAAATTACATACAAGTGTTTCCAATAGCTTTAGCCTGAGGTCAGATTCAGTGTTGATGCCAAACTAATTGCTTTGGACAGTTTTTTTCAGTGGGGACAAAATTGAGTAGGTTGTTTATAAGCAAGCGTTCCTTTGAACTCTTACTTTTTCTGGTTTTCTTGTATGAGATAAATGATGTTTAACCTTATATGCTGTGTCAAAGGCAAGCTTTTCTACTTAGCCACGTTTGAGTCACAAGGCTGTGTAGAACCTCATAGTCATGCCCATGAACTTTGATTTCAAGACTTAGAACTGATTTGCATCTTAAATCAAAGAAGTCTCAAGCTATGCCTGATTATTGGTGTTTTTTTCAGTGCTTGAGTTTCTTGCTTCCAGTTTTAATGAACTTATATCCAAACTGGAAAGACTGGGGGAAAAAAAACGTTATCTGTTACCATGTCCTCTGGTGCTCATGTGTCTGCAAGATGCCCCTTGGCAATCTTCAGCTGCCCATTCCATTTCTCGGGAAAATCAAAAAGTTTTTGTGCCAGCCACGATAAAGGAAAAGAAAAGCTGTTGAAATCTAGTATGTTCTTGCTTTTTGTAAAGGGGAGAATCCATTTTGTCACCAAAATTGCAGGAGGTAGCACTGTACTAGTCTAGGAGTAGTGTTTGAAGTAGGGGAATTAACTGTCTTTTGAAGTGTCACAGTTTTTTGGTGAAGATTGGTTCTGAGAAGCTAATCTTTTTTAAAAATAATAAGACCTTACCTACACTGAAATTGTTTTAAATAATTGTGAATTTGTTAAGTTCTGACTGGTTTACCGTGATTAGATGAGGACTTAATTATTGCAATTTCTGAAGCAAGTATTCACTTGCTTTTAATAAAAAAAACCCAGACCAACATTGATTTTCAGATTTAGTCAATCTTTTAGAAATGT
The DNA here is from genome assembly GCA_035584735.1 of Pseudotriccus pelzelni. Taxonomy (NCBI): domain Eukaryota; kingdom Metazoa; phylum Chordata; class Aves; order Passeriformes; family Tyrannidae; genus Pseudotriccus; species Pseudotriccus pelzelni. The sequence continues at coordinate 13,222,515 of JAWMRA010000130.1, forward strand.
ATAGAAGAAAAAAATAGGTGCTCTTGTGCCTGTAGAGAATGTATGAGAAATCCAGACAATAAACAATACTAATGTAGTTTGTAGCTGTGTGACTTCCAGCATGTCTGGGAGTTTTGGCAAAAATTGGACATGTAATCTGAACTGATACGCATAAAAAGAAAGTAATCAGGATTAAAAATAGACATGTTTAGACTGGCAATCTAATTAATTAAAAGAAAAAGTAGAGGGATAAGTGAAATCATGCCTTAAACAGATTAAAACGTGAGACTGTTCCTTTTTGCCCCGGTAAAATAATGGCATGGAAACAAAAATTTTGCAGAGTTGGAGTGGTTTACATCTAATGTTGCTCTTGTAAAATTGCACACGTTAAGTTTGAAATCAAGTTCTGTATAAGGTCTTAATTTGTTGTTTTTTTTTAATTGAATATTGAAGTGGCAATAAGCAAACTTCCTAGAAAGCCAAAATATATGTAAATTTCCTCTGATTTCAAATCACTTGTTCCTTCACTAATTTTTGTTTTCATGCAGCAGAAAATCAGCACATCTAACTCGTTTTTTCAGCTAACATTCATTATAATTCTGTTTAATTAAGAAAATAAATAAATTATTTTTTAAATATGCTGAGCTTAAGGGACCTATGTAGTGAATATAAATTTGGAGCTATTTCATATTTTATACGAAGGCTATTCATTAAACATTATTACTACATTTAAAAATACGCAACAGCTGGTTTTTTTGCCAAAATGAGTTTTCTATACATTTGTTTCATAAGTTTTAAAAACTGAGAAACAGAACCGTAATGTATTAACATATAATGCTTTACTGTGAAAACTTGAGCAGATTTACTCCAAAACAGAGATGAAAGTGAGATGCAGACACTGAAATAGGATTAAACATCAGATGATAGTGTTCTGATTGCACTTTGTACATACACTCAATTTGGCAATAAGTTTTATATAGTATGTGAGCATCCTCCAGCTGTAGATGTGATGTCAGAATTGCTTGTGTTGAAATACCAGTCAGTCTGTGTGGTTCCAGATGCCTCCATTGCCATTTGTGTCCGCTCAGAATTCATCAGCCTCCTTCCTGATAATTTTTCCTGGAGTTTGCATCTTGCCTGTAACTCAAGGGTTGTAGTATCTTACATATTTGGTGCTGGAGATGGTCCTAAGCTCATATCACGTGGCTGTGACATATCCTGGCCTGCCAAACATGAAGTGTTGACAAGTTGGAAAGATAACCATCTAAGATCACTCTGTTCCTCTGATACTTTGAAAGAGGGTGAAAACATGTTTTGCCCTCAGACAGCTTGGCCTTTTTGAAGAAGTTCCTTCACCTTCACTCATTCAAGCTGCAGAGTATTTTTCACACCACAAAAATATAAAAGTGCCCCTTGTAGTCTGAACTTTCCAGTGAGTATGTTGCTGATGGCTGATATTTGGGTTATTAGTTTGCTGGAATTGCTAGTCCAGTTGTCGAAATATCTTGGAACTGCATGGAGAAAATAAAGCTTGGTGGCCCATGTTGAGCCAATCGTTTATTGTCTCTTACAGAGGGTGGTATTGAGCAAGTGAATGTATTTACTAATAGTAATCTAAGAAGGGGGAATTCACTCGGGTTGTTTCTTCCTTGGATTGTCTCATAGGCTGAATGGGAGATTTTTCCGCACATGCTGTGTCCAGGAAGGGCTACTGCTAAGACAGGACTAATATTTGGATAGGCGACTCAGCCAAGTCCTGACTGAGCTAATGTGAATATGCTAGCAGGGCGCCTCTATATTTATTTGTCACTTAGTTTTCCTTTTAAATGTTTCAATTACAGCTGTAATGTTCTGCAGCGGTATGAATGTTTTTAACTGTTTTGCGGTTTGCACTCCCAGTGTTTCCTCTGATGCTCTGAGTTTGTTTGTGTACTTGAAGGATTTCACATGTGTTTTATTACTGCTTCACTCTAAAGAATTCAGTCTTTCACTATTCAGTTTGCAAATGGTTGTTCAAATATAACTTCTATGAAGAGAGTGTATGAAAAGTCTGTGGGAAGCAGGAGTGAATTGCCACTTGTCATTACTGATGCACTGAATGGAGAAAACACGGGGAAGTTCTACTCATTTTGTTGCCTGTTTCCTCCCCTTCCTGCTTGAAGTTCTTTGAGTTTCACTTGTTTTGCCTCTGAGCCACACAGAGTTGCCCACAGGATTTTTGCATCTCCTGGGAAGACACAGGGGCTGTTCCCCAAAGTGCTGAGTCATAAACGAGGCCATGTCAAAGGCTGAGGTGAAAAAGGAGGTGGATGTTTGGAAGAAACTCGGGGATAAGCAGTAACAGGAGATAAAAATGGAGTTGTGACTTCTGAATGCTAGTTCTGTTATAGAGAAATGTAAATTTTCTGTGAACAAGTTGGCTTGTTTTGCAAAGATGAATGGTATTTATTGATTTTTATACGTAGGTGAAAATGAACTTGAAGTCTTGCAGTAAAATAAATTAGCAGGAGACAAGATCAAGTAAGAAAAATGAGTGTGAACTGAGTTACCGTCAGTGTTGAGATTATTCAGGAAATTCATTGGATTATAGTAACTATTTCAAAGAGAATTCCAACTTTACAGTGACAGTAGTTGAAGACTAGTTACCGGAGCAAAATGACACTTAAAAAAATCTTGAATGCTGATGATATGCAGTGGAAATGGCTTACTATTGTGTCAGTTAAAAAATTGTTTTAAAGCCACTTCTCTTAAAAGAAATTGTCACCATTGTTTTGTGAAGTCTGTTTTGTTTTAGCCTACAGATGTGTTTACGTAACAGATCTCTTATATTAGCTTGTAAAACCTTTCATTGTAGCCTTGCATTGTGCACTTCCAGCTCCGGAAGTGTATTTTTGAATAAGCTCATTATTTTACTGGCTGCCTCTTCCACAAAAGGCATCAGTGTATGGTAGGTCTGTTGTACAAAATTAAGGGCTATGGTTATTTAATTCAACTCTTGTTCTTTTTACCTCATGTCTGTTCTCACAGAGTCAAGTATATCCTCATGTACTGCTTGTGTATTGCCAAGTGTACTTCCTAAGTGTATATGTAAAAGCATAAGGATCTTGCACAAGGAGTTTCTTCAACAATATTTTATTGCTAAAGACACTTATTTGTTTAGACCCTTGGGGACCTTGAATAAACAATAAGGCTTCACTGTAAGGGTGCTAGACGGATGATCTATTTGCATTTTCTTTTATGTTCTTGCAAATGTCTGTAAAACTGTCAGTTTGAAGGAGCCAGTTTATCAGTGAAAGGATAAGGAAGAGATAAGTCAGTTTAGTTCCACATGTTTGAAGTAGCTACTGCACTTACCCACATGTGTGTTGTGGATGAAAATATGCTACTGAAGTATTTTCATCTTTTTCACGAAAGGCAGGAAAAGTAGAATGAAAAGCCACCTCTGAGTTAAATAAAGTAAAAAAAGTACTTCCACAAAACAGAATTTGCATGCAGAAATCACTGTGCCTAATCCTATTGAAAAAAAGCACTGAAATTCTCAGCGGCAATAAATCTGAGATTCACCCCTTTTAGTGAAATACATCTGAGTTTGGAATGTGGACTTAGGTGTTGATAAGCCTGAAGAAATTCAGACCATAAATATCTTCATGTAATCTTCAAAAAAAGAACATTGGTTTATGTAGGTGCCTGCCTTAGGCTGTTGTCAAATTCAAATGACCAGTGCTTTTTCTGTTATGTCTGTATTTAAAAGTTAGTTTAACCTAACATTTCTTAGTTTTACGCTTAAGCATAATCTGTTTTGCACGTTTGTTTTTATTTCTAGAAGAAAAAACAATCATGTCCTGTGTTGTCAGTGATTTCCTTTACTTCCCACTCCAACTGTTTTTAGCAGTTGTGTTGGAAAAACGGAAAACCGAAAAACCCCCAACTCATCCACAAGAATAAAACAAACAACAAAAAACCCAAGTTACCCTAGACTGAGTGTATGTCACTTTATTAGCCTCATGATGGCTATTATGCCCTTTCATTGTCCTTGCAGATGTTTCCCTTGATCTTTTTTCTATTTTTCCCCTCAGTTATTTAACTGATGGCCTAAATATTGCATAGAATTATTTTCATCTAACTGTAAAACTCGCGCTGTTATGCTGCACTGTCGAGTCTTATTTTTATACTGATAAAATGATCCTTGCATTTAAAAGGGTGGGATTTTAGTTTTATATACTATTGACTTTATAACCATACACAGTAAGTAGTGGATTACTGGTCACAGATTTTAGATGTAATAAAAAGCATCTGAGCATTTACATAACAAGACATTCTGCAGACACAGTCTGTTTGTTGAGAGGACTTTCTCATTTTGAAGGCTTTGGACTCTTATTTCAGTTTGGTGTTGTGTTGAACTACCCAGACCAATGTGCTGATTTCCCCATATGGACAGTGTAGGTGTAATTCCGCTACTGGGCACGTGGACTTCAGAATATTTTTAAGCTAGAGGGGCTTTGTTAAGTGAGAATAGGGATGTTGGGCTTTAGGGAGAAAGCTGGGAATTCTAGTGAAACTATTTGAATAAAGGTTATCATGAAAAATGAAATAATTGTTTTAAAATATTATTTAAAAAAAAATTAGTTAAAAAAGTTGTTAAGTATCTGACAAACAACTGGAGTCTTTGGAACTACTGAATCATGTGGCTTGCTTCCTTATGTGGGCTTTGTTTTGTTTTTCTGTGCAGGAGGCTCTGTTCTAATTTTCGGCACATCATTTGACAGCTTTTCCTTTGTGAATACCCAAAATACTTTTGATGGTTTGACTATGTAAAACTAGATCTTAAAAGAAATGGAATTATATCCCTGAAAATATTGGAAACATGTACAAAATCTAGCCGTCACCGTTGAAACCTTCAGGAGTATATATTCGATTAGCCTTTATTAGATAAATTATTTAGGGTACAATACCCAGAAGATTGATGTTTCACTTTGCTTTCAGCTAACACTTTGTTCACCACTTTCTTATCCTTCATTCTGTATGGCCCACTCAATTTCTTTCTGCTCCCATCATCCCCATACAGCTTCAGGTTAAATTTATGAAAGGCATAAGTGAATCACAGTCACAAAGCTATCTCCTGCCTGTGAAGAAAGAAAAACTAATAAGAGCAAAACTTTTCATTATTTTGATGCTGTAGTTTATTTTATTATTTTCTGTGATGTCTTTGAAACAAGATTAGAAAAAACCGTCTTCCCTGGATAGAAAAACAATAACATCTACCCTACCCACCACAAAAGTCCAACATTTCTTGGAGGAAGTTCTGCGTGCCACAGGTTTGGAGGAGGAATTTAAAATTTGACAGGAGAAATAAACTCACTATCTCAAGGATCTGTTTTTGCCATGACTTTTCAAATCTATTCCACTTCAGTCAGGTTAAAACACTTTGAAGAGTTGCAGTTGACACATTTTGGTAGGCAGTTTCAAGCTGATTACCAGACAGGTTGTATTTAACTGAGCTCACTCCATTGTAGGTGGGACCATCAGGAATGTTTCTATAGTTACAGTTCTGAGAAGGGTCACATCCTTGCTAAGGTAGATGTGAGAACTGAAATGATTAAACTCTCTTCCTTCATGCTTTTTTCCTTCCTTTTTTTTTTTCTCCTCTCCAGCAGCATAAGAATCTGAAAGTGGCAAGGTGAGAGGAAAGAGAATAGGACAGGGTCTAAGGGTGGAAAGAGATAGGATTGCAGATGGACTAGAAGCAGTCATGCTCCTGGGAAATGCACAGAAATCTGTCTGCTAAGATTCATTCCTCTCTGTAGTTTGGAATGCAATGTAAGATTTGTGAGTCACCATTCCTATCCTGGTAGAAAATATCTGTGAAGTCTCTGGCTGTCTTGGCTTACCCCCTGTTCATCATCCCTAATACCAATCCATACTGCAGTATGGAGGTTGTATTTCTCTTTATATCCTGAACAGCAGAATTTAATATTTACAGATTCCTCTTGTGCTGATGAGAGCCATGTAGTGTCATTTTGACATAACACAACCGCTTTATTTATTTTTTTTTTTAAAAAGTGTAGGATACATAAGTGACCCAGTCTTCCCTATCAACTTCTGAATAATTGATGTGGCAAAGTTAATAACTCATAAATGAGGTTATACCACTGCCATCGTGCTAATGACGCTGGCAATGCAATGGAAAATTTTATCTTAGCTGCCTCTGTCAGAGGCCTAATGTTGCAAAAATTTAAGGCAGGGTGTTGGAAATACCCACTCATTCTGTTTTCTGCATGATTTTGACGCAAATGTATTTTAATTTTACACTAAAATACTGTGCATGTTACTTGAAATTAGATTAGCAGTTCCAGTAACAAAAAGAGATGCTTTAAAACTTTACCATTTGGCTTTACATTATTATATATTAGTGTTATATATATTAGCACATTACAGGAACATGAAAGGTGTAAGACATTGCTTGTATTCACTGCTTAAGGTTGCCTAACTGAATTTGTTCAGAGAGAATTATGGCTTATAAGACCAAAAGGGATCACTGCAGTGTAGTCTGACTTCCTTCACAAAACAAACTGCAACACTTCCTTGAATTGCTTTCTACTTGTGGTAGAGCAGCATTTAAAAAGCTTGCCATGGCATACTTCATAAATATGAATGCAATGTGACTCTCATGGAAGAAAATGTTTGAGGTACGAAGGTAAAACGTTTTTATACCTAGTCCTCACGCAACACTTGAAACCCGTGATTTCTCAGAGATCAAGCTCACGGCTTTAATTTCTGGTCTGATTTTCTATTCTCTGTAATAATTTTTTATATAATTTGTTTATTATTACTTTCTCTTGTAGGAAGGGGATCATCTAATTCAAAATTGCCATCTGTTCCTACAGTTTCTTCTGTGCCTGAGGATTCCGCCTCAAATATGAGGTAACTTCTTCAATTGAACATCTGAACAGCTGTGCTGTGGCTCACGTTGTTGATATTACAGTTGATATTCTTTTTCCACATAACTTAAGAATGTTATTTTGCTGTTGTTGAATACCTAACGAGGGTTTGCGAAAATACTGAGTATCAGATTTTTAATTCTTTCTTATACATGTATATCACTTAACATTGTCAAAACCTATATTAGTTTTTATGAAATTTCAGTATCTTCCTTCTTGCTAATCACATGTATCTTTCTACTAGTATTACAGACAGACTTGAACATGCTTTGGAAAAAGCTGCCCCACTTCTGAGAGAGATTTTTGTGGACTTTGCTCCTTTTCTTTCTCGGACTCTTTTGGGCAGCCATGGGCAGGAGTTGCTGATAGAAGGTACAAGTAAGTTTCCATTTAAAAAAAGGTTTTTTTTAAAATGTGTGCTTTGTTTTACTTTGGAGACTCAAGGTTTCTTTATTTAGAAGATTTCTGCCTTCCTTTCCAAACAGTGCTGTTCACTGGATTTTTCTGCCTCCAGTTCCTTCTCTCTGTAGTCATCTAAGGTCATTGTCATTGCCTCCTCATTTTTACCGTCTCTGCAACCTCTTTGTGTCCATCTCATCTCATGATTTCCTCATTATGAGGATCATATCTCATTATGAGAGACCAATTACAGTTGTCTCTTCCTTAGTTTTCCAACTCTTCCAGCAAATTGTCCCATAGAAACTGGTGTATGAAATACATTTTGTGAGCCTTAAAAAAAAAAAAATCGGTGTCGTGGTCAACACTTTTTTGCAAACTGAAGTATATAATGTAGAAAGTTAAGCACAAAGACTGGGATGTTACAGCAGAAGGCTTCTTGGGAACTAAGTCAGTAGGGCATGTTTCTGGTCTATGCAATGCATATGTCTGCTGCTGCCTTCCTGGTTTCCAGTTGGAAGACAACCATACAAGTAAGAGGAATACGTTGTCAGTGTTGAGAATAATTCTTTGGCACTTCTGAGAAGATGAAGAGTCACATACATAGCATTGATCATGGCTTTTCTTGGTGAAGAGTGGCATAAAAAGATTGAGACTGAGATGATGGACTTTTCTTTCTGCAGCTGGATTTCTCTGTTTAAAAATGAGGCTCAGTTCTGCAACACAGAAATTAACATGGCCAATTAAAAAATCATGTCCGTTGGAGTGCTGTGAGTTTAGTAGTGACACCAGTTTTTCAATTTTCTCGTAACTTGGCTGTATCACATGCTTTGTCCACTGATTTTTAGAGAGAAAATTGCAGCTTTTGTCCAGTTAAAGAGGTGACTCAAATTAGAGCCAGAGCTTGTTGGAGCTTCCAGTGAAAAGTGCACTCATGGTAGAATCTCATGGTTGCTCGACTTGAGCTGATAACTTACATGTGAGCTGTATTTGTGCTAATACATCTAGTTTCTTCCTAGGGAATTAAAGTTCCTCTTGAAAACATTTTTGGAACTAATTGTTTCTTGAATTAGGACAGTCATCGTGTAGATAGTGCTGAATATGGTTAACATTGGCAGAAACACAATTAGAGTATCAAACACTGTCAAGTGTTTTCCTGAGGACTGACTATATCAAAATCAAGACTTTGTTACTGAAATTGAAGTTATTTAGTTTAGGAGTTTAGCTTGGTTACTGTTTTGGGTAGGAAGAAATGGGAGGAAGAACTGTACGAATTGCCTTCAGTGGGACTCAGGAAGATGCGATTCTATTTCTGTTCATGCACGTGGGCATCACCTTAGCTGATAAATGTTTCATTGGAAGCTGCCTTGGAAACAAAATAATTTCATTCATTTAATAAGAAGAACTGAAAAAGCAGTTTTCCTCAAAGCTCTGATTTGCCAAAGAAGTAAATATTCTGTTTAATTACATTTTTTTTTCCTTTTCTGAAGATAAAAGGTGATCTGGTTTCAATGTATTTTGACTGTAGTATAGGTTATATACACAGATAGATGAGTATTTCATAGATTAGGTCACCCCAAAAAAAAAAAAAAAGGCAGGATAATTATTTGGAGTGTATGAACTGTCTAGACAAAAATAAACACACGAAAGCAATTTTTGGGCCTAAAAACCAGTTACGGAAAAACACCAAACGAAATGCGAACCCAAATAATAATAGTCAAATTAGTTGATAAACAATTGAAAATATATATAATAGGTTACTGCTTGCACTTCTGCTAAGGTTTAGTGGGGGGTTAAGGGTCAAAGTACTAATAAGAGTGTTTGGGATGTCTGCTGCCATGAAACAAAATGGAAACTTGATTGATAGCTGGGGGCTGAAAGGAGAACACGCAATGGAGAAAGCAAAGGTCATAAAGCCATTTCCCTTCTCTGCATATATAATGACCCAATCCTTCAAGAAATAGCAAAATGTAGATACAGTGGATTAATATAACATATGTTAACCACACTTCTGATCATTTTGACGTACAAACATTTACGTGAATAATGGGGGTAATGTATTACTATTAGCTGTGTTGCTATTAGTGGTATGAGAATTTCAGTTTTCTTTTGTTTGTCAAAATGCTTCTAATCTATTGAACTTCAGAATAGTTTGTGTTAGTAGCTGGTGCCATACAAACATGGGTTTATGTGTACTTTTTTCTTTTTGTAGGTCTTGTATGCATGAAATCTAGCAGTTCAGTTGTGGAGCTGGTGATGCTTCTTTGCTCTCAGGTGAGATTTAAGAAGTAATGTCTGAAACTGCTGTCTTTGAACACTATGGAAATTACAGTTAAAATTAAATTTGACATTAAATAGACATAAATTTGACTTTAAATTCGACTTTAAGTTTATATGAAATATGTAAAGAGATAATGTACAAGGCCTTTTGATTAAAAACAAAATCATAGTAATTGTGTCTGTTCAGTTCAACAGAAAAGATACGAATAATTTTACATTACCTTACTATTGAGCATTTGCATAGCCTTGAAGATGGTGTGCCTAAGTAATTCTGTGCTGTCATTTTTATAAGATAACATAGGATCAATAAAATATTAAAGTTAAAGAAACATTGATTTGTGCATCTTGACATGCTGAATCCTCTGGGATAAATAGAATTTTTCCTTTTGTGTAGAGGTTACGAAACAAGTGATAAATACTTTTGAAACCCTGTCACTCTTAATTGATTTGACAAGTACTAAGAATTTGAGAAAAATTTAAGTAAGCAACCCTGGCTGTCAGCAGTTTGGTACATTCTCCACTCCTAAAGGCAAAGTGATTTTAGATATTTAAGAAGTGGCCTATTCCCATGGTTAGAAAAGAGCCAGAGCCTAAGGAACTTACTTTAAATTGTATGTGGTGTATTAATTGGATTTTCTTTTGGTGGTTTTTTGTGGGTTTTTTTTTGTAATTAAACGGAAGACTGTTTTTATTGAGCCTTTCTTTTGGTGCCTTAAAAATTATACCTTTCTGGTAGTAAATTCCCCTACTTAAAACTTTAAAATAGCCTTTTTTAATGGGAATGGTATTGGTCTGGAGGTCAAGGGTTCTGACCCATTTCAAAACCTTTGACCTTCATTTACAACCCTTATGGTTTGCTTGCCTGACGAATAAGGATAATGCAAAATTAATGTTTCTTCACATCGATTTATTCGTTTTAGTGCCTATATTGCCAAATTTATTTAGAGTGTGCTGATAGACATTTCATGAATACAAATGAAAGAATCATAGAAGGTGTGAAAAATCGATAGTCTGCATTGTCAATAAAGTGCAATAAGAACAATTACTTCTGGAGATTACACCTAATAGATTTTACAATGAACTAGTGAAGAGTAGTTATGTTTTCTAGGAAGGTTATTATTAATGAATGTAACTGCAACTTTGCTCATCTACTTTCCCATCTTCCTCAGGAAATGCAATATCTTTTTACACTGAAAGGAACTTAATATTCCTTATGGAACTTTTGGCATTTAGAGATTGTTACTTTACGTATGGCAATACTGGAAGTGAACGTTGTTCACAACTTCTAGAATGTGAACTTGCAGCTGATTTAGATTAGAAAAGAATCTTTGCTACCAAGAAATCCGTATACAAATTTTACTGGTCATTCATTAATGTGCTAGACTAAAACTAATCTGAGTATTAAATATGTGTCTGACAGCTTGGTATTACCATTTTAAAAAATTAGTTTTCAGTATCCATGCTTCTTGTATCAATAATTAGTGCTTGACCTTTCCGTCTTTTTTTGGTAGGGTAATGTAATCTCTCTTAAGATCATGTTGTGCTCCGTACTGTACGTCACTTGTTTGGTTTTGGGAAGTGGAAAGGATAAGGAATAAATGACGTGCTCTAATGCATCTATTTGTCATATGTGTCACAATGCCACTTAATGCTAATCTAATCAAATTGAAGCTATCGTGATTGCTCAGCAGTGCTGGTTGCAGAGACTGAGGTTGTTCTTTGTAAAATAGTAGAAATAAACTAATAAAGTTGCCAAGACCTCAAAGTCTTTTTAAAGTTGCATAGCAGCTGTAATTTTTGGCAGAATATGAAAAATGATGTGAGAAATGAATCTAAAATTAGCTCCAGATGTATACAGATTGTTCTGGGGTGATAATTACATTTTTCACTTTGAATTTTCCTAATTCAAAGAGGTCAGCGTGGCAATCACAGAAGTGATTTATTTTGTTAAGAAGTGAACTGTCTTTTGCTACATGAAAGCTTGAGAGATATGAAATTGAATTTCAAGCCGACATTTTACAGATACTGGGAGGAGATGGGGTTGAGCTTGATTGATTTTTTTTCTTTTTTTTTTTTTTTTCCTATTTTTCTTTTCTGTTTTTACCCCTGCAAGATAGGTGGGAAATGAAGTGATATCCTTTTGCTAAAATTTTAATTAATTTTTAAGAGGAGATGGAGAGGATGAAGTGCCAAAGATCAAAAGATCAGGTCAAAAAACAGTTTTTAATCACATAAATAATGTGGCATAGTTACAAAGTAAGTATCTGCAAATTTGATTTAAAACTTCACAAATTTGTCAGCCATCACTTTATGAAATTGAAAGATTGCTTTGATTAATCTTTGGTGTTTGTACGATAACCTCTCTTCAAAATTCATTTTAAATGTTGTATGTCCAGTATAAGCCATTGGATTGCTTTTTCTTAAACATTTGACTTTTTCCTGATGTTTATTTAGATTTGTGGTTGCAGTATGTTTTTTTAACTCAGAAGTGCAAAGTAGCGTAATAATATCGCACAAGTAATTTTTTCATAAAATTGTGAAAATAAAGCTCTTTCCTGGTGAAGAGATTTTAAAAAAATATGAAGTGGTACCGTTCTGTGGAGCTATTTGTGACACCTAGTTAGATTTCTTTTCTTGTTTAAATTTCATGTATTTAGGCACATGGAAAAAGACTGTTGCTTTGTATTTGTTTAGTGTTTGCATGTTGGTATATTGCTTTCTATTTAATAAAGCCAAAAAAGAGGAACAGGTGGTTTGAGGTACACACAAAAAGCTTTTTCTAAGACAAAACCAGGTTTTTGATAGACACGCTACATTTTGAGACGTCTCTCTGTGTGTGTGCTTACATTTCTATAAATCTATCAAAACATAAAGAATCCTTCATTTAATATTACTGCAAAGTGTTCCTGCTTATTTGACATTAATATCATTTTTGAAAGAATCGACGTTGCATTCAAGGCCACTTTATAAAAGCGTTGTGTTGCTCATCCTAATTCAGTCTGACACACATTCCAATAACACTACCTCCCTTCTAGGGCTTAAAACTAAATTTATGGCTGAGCATTGTGAAGTGCATCATTTAAAAATGGTTTCAACCCAAAACATCTAATAAATAAATAATGTGTATGGCTACTCAGTAGCAGACTTTCCAGACTAGAAATCATTCCATCGGATACTCAACAGTCCACTATCGGAGAGGGCTGTCAGATAAATCTTATAGTAGCTGCATTCATGTCCTGTAAATCACATGTTATTGTCTGAGCCTTCTGCCAGGTCATCTATTCTTTTCCCATTTATCAGAAATGCATACAGTACAGTGAACCTAGAAGCACCATCTCGTCTGGGCTGGCATCCTGTCGGGGTAATTAAACCAACCAAAAGAGAGAAGTCCTGCTTCTGTTATCCCTTCTAAATGAGCGACATCAGGATGTTGAAGGTCCTCATGTGCAATTGTGAGACAAGACTTCTACATGGGGAAACTGATGTCACCCCCAAAGAGAGCATTTTCATCTGAAAGGACTCTCTTTCTGTGCCTAAAAAGCAAAGGGGGCTTGTATGAATTGAGTGCATACCCATAGAGCAAAGATGCTTCTGTGCTTCCTTTCATTTGTCAGATATTTTCTTGAAATACGTGACTAAGTAGGAACAACTGTGATCTTCCCTTCTCCCTCATGAAGGGATTAAAAATATTTCTTTTTTGCTCACATGCATGAAGCATTCGTCCCGTTACTGTAGCTCCAAGGTGAAACGGTACAAAATAGGTTCCGTAATTTTCCTTGATGCCTTTGAATTTACAAAATCCTTGACACTTGAAAAATGCTTCTTTTTGTAGTAAATCAATGGAATACGTGTAAGAGAACTAATTAGATGATTTTTGTCAGATTCATCTTTGACTTAAGAGCTTTTTTTCTACTGAATCTAAACTTAGACGAACTGACTCAAATACTGTTCAGCTCTTGTATAACCTTCTTGGTGCCTCCTTCCTCTGTCCAGTGTTGTTTCAAAAGGACTAAAGGCGCATTCTTGATAGGTCATGACATATATAAAACCAGGGCCAATGTTTTAATACATGTAATCTCTAGATAATTTATCTTTGAGAAATACTAATATGATATATTGCAATATAACTACCTAGCCTTAACTATTAGGTGTATACTGGGCCTTGATAAGGTATATCTTTCATGAGGAGATGGAAGATGGAAGCATAAACCCTGGTACTCCAGATTTTTTTTGTGTGCAGAGGTAGCATCTGCTCATATGGCCCAATGAAATATGGTTATGGCTGAACATGTCACGTGCTCTGCTGATAGTTTTGGGAATCATTTTTTGGAGAAAAAAGCTTGATCCAGGGCCGTACCACATGCATTTTAAAAATACAGCAGAGGCTGATGAGCAGTATTAAAGCAGAAAAAAATTACGCTGTGAAAGTTGATCTTACTGCCTCTGTAGGGGAACTTACAGGTCTTCAGCTCTCTTTTTTCTAGTCCAGTTTTCATTGGTTAAGTGGTGAAATTTTTGCCCAAGGTGTTTCTTTAGTATGATCTTTCGTATGTTACTAAACCCCTTGGTGAACAAATTCTTTTGCTCCTAAAGAAGTCAGGATACATCTCTTGCATGGGCAGTATCTTGTTCATATCATCTCTCTTACTTCGATAAGGAATCTTAATTATTTGAGCAATATCAACGTGTGCCATGCAGTCATGCACCCATGCAAACGGTATGATAGCATTATTTTCCCTAGGGGAGAGCAATGGGGTAGTAGTTAAGTTTTGAATTTTTTTAAACAGAATTTTCTCACACCCTCCTTTCGCTTCCGCCCCATTACTTCGGTGTTTGTGGGACTGCAGTAGGATCTTCAGGCTTTTATGAGTATCCTGTGCTCAGAAAAAAAAAAAGCTTTGTATCTATGATCCAAATTCATTACCTCAGGAATTGATTTCTGCAGCGTGTTTTAAAATGTGGTAGCCTTTGAATTACTTGGAGATTTTAGTTGATGTAGAAGATGGCAGGTTTTCAGTTGCTTGCAGAGAGAACACTTTATGCTGATGCTCTGTGGTCTGCACTGGTTCCTAATTTACTTTTAAGTGCAATTTGATGTGATGCATAACTATAGTGATCGCTATGAAGTTTTAATTGAATTGGGTATAGGTTATCTAAAGACTGATGACACTATGATACCATGGCAGCTGAACTCAACAGATTCATCAAAACTCTTAACAATATCCTGGTTTAGATAAGAAAAGAATAAATGCTGCTTGAGTACTTTTTATGTGCCCCAAGTGTTAGATGATGATATTTTAATCACAATAATGTTCGTCCATCTAATCACTTTATGTTATAACAGCTGAAAATAAGTTTAAAAAGGATTTGATCTCCATTTAGAGGTGTGATTTTTAAAAGATGTGCATGTTTTGGCATAGAGGGTGGATTTTTTAGGGATTCTGTAAGCTGTCAAATTACTTTCTATCAACTGTAATACATGATCTAATTTTCTTTTAAAAGGCCTTTAGAAGATACCAGGAGTGGGAAGGTTTTTTGTTTTTTGTTTTTTGTTTTTTGTTTTTTAATATTGTGTGAAATTCTGCAAGTAGGATTTTTGTCTTTATCAAAGATTCATGTAACTGTACTTGAGTCAAAAAAAACCCCAACACTTCAATGATAGACTGCTTTCATGATAAAATGGTTAGAACCATAACTTTATTAGGCAAATGAAAATTATTTAGATCTTAACAAGCAAAAATATAAAAAAGAATTTACCAAAGTCTAATGAATTTCAGGAGAAGATGTTACATGAATCATGCCCACAGGTGTTTGCCTTGTATTGCTAACTTTCCTTGCAAAGCTGTGAAGTGTTCAGTGTTTCTAGTTTAGTATTAAGGCACTGTGTTGAGATACACTGAAAAATACTTTACCAGACACTTTATAGTGTCCTTTTTTTTTTTTACTCCTTGTGCTCTTTTGAAGAATTTGAAGATTGGAAGAATATTTGCTAGCCTAGACTTTAGTAGAGTGAGGTGGCTGTGGAAGGAAGCAAATATCCAAGATCACCTTGCTCTGCTATGGATTATTTAGGTTCTTAAGCCGCCTCAGATGTGCTTCATCCCAAGGGAAACCAGGCATATTAATAAAACTGTATAGATCTTAACATCTTAAAATATGGGATTGCCAAGCATGTTATTAATTGTTATGCAAGCAGTAGTAGGGGCGTTCCTAGAGCAATTTAGTAAATATCACATGACCCTTTTAACTGGAACACAAAATGGCAGATCCTTATCCTAAGCTTCTTTAGGATGCTGTTGGATGGAAAGCAGTTGGGAAATGTCTGTTGAGCTTTATGTACAGTGCTACTTCAGGAAATTTTCAGTGAAGAGGTTTTACTGTTTCCTCCTCCAAAACTTTTGTTATTCTTTCCCCTCTGCAATGTATATTTTAGTCTACAGTGTCTTAGTTTTGGAGAGACTGTGGTCAGAACTAGAGAGAGGGGAAGGTAGCCAGTGGCCATACCCTCAAACTGCTCTGCTAGGAGAGAAGGGGCTTAAGTGTCAATTGGTGTTTCAGGTAACAGTTGTTATCATCAGGTAGAATAATCTGTCAGAGGAAAAATTTCAGCATACCCTCCCAAAGTAGCGAGTAGTCCAGCAGCTTAAGGGCATTCACCAGGCATGTGGAAGAATCGGGTTTTGAAAAAAATTAAGCTCTCTCAATCTGTAAAAGTAATACAGTGATTCATCTGTGTGGTTCTCAATTGCCATTTCCTTCTTTGGTTGTTGATATATGAGGACATCAGTTCTTTTCTGTAAGATCTTGGGCATAAAATTTAGGGCTTCTGCCTTCTCCTGCCCATTGCAAGGCACTTGATATAAACACAGTGAGCTGTTTGGCTACTGGTCAGTAGGATTAACTTTGGAGAAAGTGAATGAAAGTCTTGGAAGATGTGTGTGGCCATGGCTGTGGAATCCAGACTCCTTGAATGCCGGCCTTTGTTGCTTGGATTTTAGATACTGCCTTTTCAGTAAGTTTCCTTCTCACAAAGCAGAGGGTTACATGATCAAATCTGTTGTATAGATTGCTTGGATTCTTCCTTACATGAGATATTTTTGGGGGTTTATGCATACTATAACTTCTTTCCTTCCTAAGTGGAAGTTTTTCTTCCATCTCTGAGGATTTTCCTTTGGGTGCTGAAAACATATATTGACAACTTTCATGCTTGGTATATGTCACTGAGCAGAGTACTTGGGGTAATTACAAATGGATTACATATGCTGTGGATATTTTGCTCCTTGCTTCATTGAACTGTGTTATACATTTGAAGTGTTTGAAACTGGAGATCAGTTTGGCAGATAACTATCTGAAGTGCAAATCTGATAAGATTGAAATAAATGGAAACAGCTGGGAAAACCTTTTCTTTGAACTGGAATATGTTGAAATTACATTTAAATTAGCTGAATATATATTTTTTTCTTTGACTTAAGCAGTATGTAGATTTTGTCTCTCTAGAACTAGATTATTGTAATGCAGTCTGTGTGAAACCTCAGGATAACCTAAAACTTGTCTCTTGGAATGTCATTCCTACTTCAGTTTTTTATTGCTTTCTAAATTGTTCGAAAGTTTAATTGCCTATAATTGCCTGCGATATTTAACCTGTTGAGTTCCATGGAATTGCTTGGAGAGCACCCTAATATGTTTAAAGAGGAGTTTATTTCAAACTCGTCCTCTTCTTAATGATCACTAAAGTTCACACTTCACTATGCTTAAGATCTGTTTGAACTCTGTCTTTTCTCCTAAATGTAATTGTTGGCTTCAGGAATAATGTGCTTTGTTTGTTGTTAGCATGGCTTACAGATAGGCCATTTAAAATGTCTGTGTCCATCACTGGCAAAGTTAAAAAAAAAATTTATTTTGATAGACTCATGCAAAAAACAATATTCTGTGAAGTGGATGGATATATATTGACAGTTTGCTGAGTAGTAGAAATGGAAGAAGTTTATAACTTTGCTTTTGCCATAAGTGTGGAAATAGGTTAGAATGTAATGAGAATAATTTGCCAATACTGCGTGAATAATAAGTGACCTTTCCTTGACTTCATGATGCAATAACCACTTGATAGTTATATCCTGGCAAGTAGTGTTCACAGTAGTTAAAGTGTGTGAGCTAGTACTTTGGCTTTGCTTCCTTATATCTTTCCGTAATACTTAGTCTAGGAGGATGTTTTAAAGGTTTACTCGTTCTCCAGTTTGCAGATGAAATGTACGATGTGGGATTTTAAGATGACCAAAAACTATGATGTGTTACATTTAGTATGAGAAAAACAGAAGAACAGATGGTATATTATACTTTCATTAAATGAGGTTGATGTTTCTGTATGCTAGATATAAGTAATTGTCAGAGCAATAGTTTAAATGGTTGTTTAGTCTAGGCCTGCTCTAGACCCACTGGAAAATGCCCTCTGTGATTGCAGCCACTGTACTTTGAAGTGTTCAACAAAAGCAGGTCATATCAGCTGCAAACTGAGAAAAGTAGTGTGAATGAGCCAGTGTTTTTCTGGTTTATACCACGCAGCTGCTTTGTGGGAAGTAATTGTGGTTTTGAACAAAAATTAAAAAAAAAAATCTATATGTTAAAAAATCAAGGTGCTCAAGTGCTGTATATTAGATTAAGAAGGTATTTAGAGAGATACAAATGGATAGGTGTAGTAAAGCCATGATATTTTTGTGTGGACTGATGTGAAGCTTTGTCTCTTGGGACAAGACACTTGGAGAATTCAACATGACTTGCAGGCTTTGGGTAGAAGAATAAAAGATAGGGTTAAAAACCACAAAACCATTCTTAGAAATAGTTTGCCACACTGGAGTGAGGAGAGATGAACTTTTCTAAGTTCTTCTTACTAAAACAGAATTCTGTGGGGAAAATGAGAATTTTTCCTCCCAGATTTCCTTTTTTTTTTCTTTTTTTTTTTAACAAAGTACAATCTTTAGTGGCTGTTCTACAGACGTTTCAAATAGTATAGGCTCATATGAAGAAAAATTCTCTTATGAATTGAAAATGATTTGCATTTGGCCAGGAATCCAGGACAAGGTGTTGGTGTGAGTTTAATGGAAACCATATCCTCTACGGCTAAAAGTAATAACCTTTAAAGGTGTATTGCTGGGAATTTGTTTGATTAATGTATGCATTTTTATGTCTAGGGAGGAGTGGGGATTGTCTAATGTAAATGTGAATCATGGGGGTGTGATAGGGGAATGGGACAGCTTCATTTCTAGGAATGTACACTGCTGCAGATGTTTAAAACTAAGGGAACATAATTTAGCTCCAGAAGCAAGACTTCTCTGAAGAAAAAAGGCATCCTGTTGCTTCACCAGCACACTAGGTCTTAAAAAAACACCACCATTTAAGGTGAGTTTTGTGCAGTGAGAGCACACCCTGTGGCTTGGCAGTCTAGTCAGAAGGATGATACCATGCTGACTTTATAACTAGATCTTTGAACAATATTCTCAGGGGTGGTAAATGCAAAACAAAGTAATATCAACTGGCACTTAATTCTGTGAGCTCCCTGCTGATGGGGCTCTGCACTGAAATGGAACTCTTCCTGACAGGAAGTCAGCCGCGAAGTGTGGAGACCTCTGAAAATAAAGTGTGCTTTAATTTGACACCCTGCTGTTTTACAGCTAGTCTGTTTAATTTGAGACTATGAAAAGAGGTTTAGCTGAGGGGAGGGGTATGAGATTATGGAAAGTTCAGCGAGCAGCAATCCTTGTTGCTGGTTCAGTACTAATTACGAATATGCGAACTTTTTTGTTCATGTTAATACATGAAATGATGTGTCTCTGTTTCCAAGAAACACTGCTTAAGGAACTCATGATATGGGGAGAAGTGCTGTTTACTGGAAGTTCTACCAGGAGAAACTCCGCATAGTGGTGCTCTTCAGTTTATTGTTTAGCTTTTAACCTTATTTATATTCATCTGTGCCTTTTTGCATATTTCTGCAACTGGGAAAATGCCTGCCTCATCAAAGTTTGTTGTTGACACACGGTCTTCCAATAAATAACTTTTTTAAGTTACTAAAAACTCATAATTCAGATTATGCAGAAATCATGATATTGAGGTGCATGTCGGTTAAGTATTAGATCCTAGTTCTAAGCCATATTTGATTCAGAAGAATCAACTGGATTTTCCAGTACTTTTTGAATAGTTCTGAAGACGTTTATTTATGCTTCTACTTAAAACAGTTATATTTTTCTTGTGGAAAATTAACTTGATGAGTGCAGGAGAGGATTTGCAGTGAAAGGTGCAGAAAATTGTTTATCAAGTTTATTCTAGCAACATATAGGGAAACATGAGAACAGAGCCCTGTGTTGCAGTGTGTTATGATATTTTAGTCTAAAGGATGGCAATAGTTGCAGAATGAGGAAGGGAAAGTAGTGTGCAAGTAGAGGATGATGAAGGACATGCATTAGTTTTTCTGCCTTTTTTTAAATTATTTGAGCTGGCTTCATTTCCCCTAAATCTTTTAAGAAAAGATCTGCATTAGGATAGGATTGCCCAAGGGAATAACAAAGGACAGGTTTGGACATCCTGTCTTTTGAGTGAAGAGCTGGAATTGTCTTCCAGACTTTGTTTTTTCCCCTCAAAGGTACAATGATGGTGGAAATCTTGTGTATTGTTTGCATGCATCATTATGAGAATTTAAATTGAAACTAAGCTACATTTGGGGAAAAGGGTAATATAGAATCATTGAATGGTAAAATGGTTTGCGTTGGAAGGGACCTTAAAGATCATCTAGTTCCAATCCACCTACCACATAAAGGGGCTTACGGTTCCAAAACCAGTGTTCACTGTGTATATTGCTGAGTTCTTTACAGTTAAATTCATTTATTTAAAGCTAAAAACATTGAGCAAGAAGGTTGCTGCTGTTTGGTGGTGATGATGCATGTTGCTATGGGTGGGATCAGTCCACACTACCAGTGCAACTGTGCGGCAGTGAGTGTGCTGTGATTTTTTTTCCCCCTTATAATTAGTAGTCTACCTTGAAAGCCAGGTTTTTTTCCATTCAGTGATTTAACAGAATCTCAAATGACAATCACAGTTGAGCAAAAAACCAGTGCAATCAAGAGTCAGTTGCCTTATATTCTTGCTGTTCCTCAATTTATTTGCCTTTTTTCATAAAAAACGTTGCTGTGACTGCAGTGTGATTATTTGGATCTCTTTTTTTTTTCTTAATCTTGTGTTGTCTCTTTTCCTCACTTTTGCTTTTCTGTCTCCTTTAACTTACAGCTTCATGCTTTCCATTGCTGCGTGCTTAGGAACTGCTTGGTACTTTGATTTCTCAATTAATTTTTAAGATTCATGTTCCTGTTGTTTCTGAATCTAGTCTTTCATCTTGGCTTTGAAAATAGCCGATGGTTACAGAACCTGAAGAGGAAACTGCGGTGGAAAAGGTTTGCTGCTACATGAACTCAAACCTGACCCCTAATTTTGTTTCGTGAGGAGTCATGGCAACAGCCTGCTAGTGGGAGAGAAAAAGGGAGAAGCTGCCCAGGCAAATTGCTTCCTATGTCAGAAACTGTCGACCTGAAATCAGTGATCTACTTATTTAATTTTCCCCCAGTTTTTCCTACTTTTTTGAAACTAGATACATAAATTAGGTTTGAGTGGTGATGATGTGCAGCTTTTATGCTGTGATAATTATTATTGATATAATTTTTATTTATGCAGACAGTGGTATTTTCATAATTTTATATGAACTTTCAGATGAAGTTATTTAAGTTTTTGTTTATTACTAAAGAATATTTTCTATCAGCATAAATTATGACAACTGCAACCCATCTCAAGATTTTCTGGCTGTGTGTAATTGTTAAAGATTGTATATGCTGCAACATTTTATGTGCTGTGTCTTACATGAAACTGTATTTTTTAGGATAGACTCACATAGTTTGTAGAGAAGACAACAGTTGTCACTTTGAGAGTGATCTCATAGCATAAAAGGCATTGTCTGACAAGCTGACAGTTTTTAATGTAGCATTTTTACTGAAGAATCTAGTGCTTAAGTATGCAAACTATTCTAGCTCTATATGTGTGTAATTTATTTTCAGAATCTGTAAAAACTTACTGTGAGTTGAACTCTTAAGTTTTAAGTATTGAAATTAAACTCTCATTATAGTTTTAGGGATTTACCACTAACAACATAATACTAGTTTATAGGAAGCTCTGTTTACATGGAATAACCCACATGGTTAAACAGCAGGGGAGTCTTCTGCTTTTAGTTAAAAACCTGCTGTTTCTGTATGGCTTATTTACTACTTCTTTAATTCTTAATGTAGTGTGCTGTGGAATTGAGCATGCAAAAGTCAGCAAAGAGTTCTGTTTTCTGTGTCTACGGTTATTACTTGCTGTACAATAATAAAGGCACTATTTTATTGGGTTAGTTGTAATTAACTTCAGCACTAGGCATTGATATAAATCATTCCTAATCTGTTTTCTTTACATTTTCATTCTTTTAAACTGGTTTAACATAGCTTCTTTCTGTCGTCCTTTTACACAAGGACTAGGGTTGTAATTGCTTTTTTGAATTAGGCTGTCGGAAGCTAATGTGCATGTTGGTCCAAGAATTGATTAAGGAACACTAATGAATTTCATATAGCACTTCTGAATGATTTGTAATAAATACTCTATAGTGGTGATCTGTTATAACATTAGAATTCAATACAGTGCTGTCACGCTGTGCAGCTGGGCAAATATTTCGTTTTAAGAAACTTTGATTTGGTTTCATAGTTAAAATAGTAAACAATTTTGTGGCTATGAATTAAAAAAAAAAGTCATGTTCCAACTTTTCCCCAAAGTAAATTTTATGAAAGTAGCAATTGTTATTATAATCTTTGTTTCTGTGTTTTTTCAGGGGAAAAATACTGAAACACTTTCAGTTTTCATTTTTTTTTCTGCTCAGTCTTAGTGTTTGATACCAAGTGGCTCCTGTGCCTTTCTGACTGATCCATCAATACACAAAGTGTACTGCAGCATGTTCAGTTGTTCCTTAACAGCATAGGTTTGAAACAAGGATGTTATTTGTTCTGTTCAGTCAGTTTTGCAACACTGAATGACTTTGTTTCTTGAATTTCTTGTGTTTTTTAGGGGTGGATTGTCACAGATGCACAACCTCAGCCCATCTTTATATTCCTTAGTTAGATATGAGTGTGTTTGGGATATTTTCCCACAACAGCAGTGTTATACCTTCACTAGAGAAGCTGTCTCATCCAGTTCATTTTTATACAACTTTCTCCTAGCAAACTCATTAAAATTTTTAATACAAAGACTTCAGTTGTGTACTGTCACTAGCTGATTTTTTGACAAAAAGCAATGTCTTTTAAATGGAATGCCGGCAGTAAATACTTTTTATTATAACTGAGTGTGTTTGATAGTTTTAAAAGTCTTATAAAAATAATTAGCTCTTTTATATAGTTCTAATGGCAGCCTTGCAAGTTTCCCCTGGAGCAGTCTCTAATGAACAGGCCTTGATTTTTCCAGTTGGGCTTTTAGATTCCCTGAGGACTTGACTTTAGACCTTGAAGGGCAGCAGCTGCCATTTGTCTTAGGGCCGGAGTTGCCAAACAGACAGACCATGTACTAATAGGACACATTTGTACAGCCTGAGTATGTGGAACCCCGATAGAGCCCTAATGATGATCATCTGTTGAGAGCTTGTAGCTGGCCAGGGTTAGAGTAACTTTTATCACCCTTACTGAAATCAAAACCTCTGTATTGATTAGTGAGATAGCTTGGCTTGTTACCTAGATGCAATTTTAAAGCTTTCATAGAGAAACCTTTGTTCAAATTTCAATAAATCCAAGCCTGTTTGATAAGGTTTTGGCCCTGACAAGGGGTTCGGAATTTTTAGGAGGGTGGTAAATATTTTTGTAAGTTCTCACTTTGTGTCAGGATTCAGCAACAGTGGTGATGTTCTGTAGAGAAAGGGCCATGAATATAAATACTGAAATTATTCTTTCTCTGAAAGAGAAAGGTTTCTGATTGTTCTGTTATTATTTATCTGTGTTCTTAAGTTTTATTTGAACATACAGTTATGTCTGTATGTATAGTGGATAACTTTGTCTCAAATGTATTTTTGTGCTAGTCTTATATTAATTTATGTCACATCTTTCCGAAATGTTTCTCTTTCATAATTACTTGGCATGTGCTAATTTTTATATTAAATTGCCACATAATTCCTAGATATGATTTCCCATAATTCCGTGTTGGTTTTAATTTTTTTCCATGGTGTTTTGTAGATTAAAATAATTTAAGCAGGCTTCACCCTTTAAAAGTAATTTACGTTTGCAGATATTCTGCTTAACATGCAGTCAAACTTTTTTTAATTATGAAGAACCCAGCTGAGATATGATCTACTTTTCACTATATGTTCTTTATTGCTGAGTTCATTCAAGCCTGTAGTGGATGTGGTGCTGAGAGAGTGCTGACACCAAGTGCAAACACTGCTGAAAAGTTCTTGATAGTTTACTTTAGGCACTTAAAGATTAGTATATCTCTCTATGAACAAGTTTTTCATGCAGATTTGACCTTTACTCTAGGATATAATATGTCTCTTAGTCATATGTTAACACGTTTTCCCACCCTGCTCCTTAGTGCTCCATTCATAGTTGTCGGTACCAAAGTCATCCTTTTCCTTTGTTTCATAACCAGAATAAATGATTAAAACTCTGCCAGTTTTATGGGAAGGATGGATTAGCAAAGAATTTGCTCCTTTTTTTCTCTGCTTACTAGTGTGCGTTTCAACTGCTAGATACAGTTCTTAATTGTAGAATGTGTTAAACTTGTTAGAAGGAAGTTATTTTAAGTTTCTGAGAAAAATGAATTATTGAGGAGCACACGCGTGTATGTGTACATGAATGAAAGTAATAGTGCAGTTTGTTACAGTTGAGAATAGAGCAGTTTTCATATATTGCAGATATTTTAAATATTCAAGATTCATGTTTAATTGTTGGCCATCAGACCATTTGGTGGGTTGGTCTTGCAAATGTTTTTATACAGCTTGAAGAATATGTATTTTTGGGTAATTCATAGAATTGTAGGGTGGTTTGAGTTGGAAGAGACCTTAAAGATCATCTAGGTCCAACCCTCTTGCCATAATTGTTTGAATGGTGATGATATTTCTTTCCTTAGAATGTTCAGGTGAGCAGGGATGTGTCCGTTTGCTGACTACAGGCAAGCACTTGAAACTGAAAACCAACAAAAGTATTGATCAACAGAATTTTCTTGGCATTTAACTGGTTACAGTTGAGGTATGGTTATAGTGGATTAGATAAAGGCTCCACTTTGGCTGTTGTCTGTCCTATCTCCAACTATAGATACAAAGAGATACTCAAAAAGAGTTGTAATGGGTTTGCAGAAGTCCCCCTCCTTGGGGATTGGAAATAGTTTGTCCTGATGAATTTCCGGACAAAGGCCAATCAGGAGTTCAGGTGACGCCTTTGCTAATTACATCTTCAAGAAAAAACGGAAGAGAAGGTGGTGATGTGGAAGGAATTTGGCAGCCATGTAAAGGAACGTGTCAGGCCCCAAGGGGGGCCAGGCCTCTCTCCTCCCCGGCCCTGGGCCAGGGGCAGGGGTAGAACTGAAACCCTCCTGACCAGATATGTAACAGAGTGAAGGAAAAAAAAACTGTAAAGGAGAGCTTGGGCTGTTGCAGAAGGAATTCCAACCAGAAAGACAGCAGACCCTTCAAGGTCAAAGCTGGCAGCCGGAGAGTGAAAGAAGTGGCGAAAGGGGAGGGGGGGGAGACGGCTTCTTCTCCCCCTTCTCTCTTTCTCTCCCTTTAGCAGGGAAAAAGACTGAGATCTAAAAATCCCTGCTGCTTGTGGGAC
>JAWMRA010000130.1:13248076-13290576 GCA_035584735.1 Pseudotriccus pelzelni
AGGGGGGAGGGATGTTTCTGTAAATACATAGTGCTTTTGCTTAATTAGAATTGCTGTAGATGTAGTTGCTTAATTTTTATTTTTGCTAGTAATAAATCCTAATATTATTTTCTCCCCAATCAGATCTCTTTGTCTGCGTAAACCTTCTCTCACCTTAGAGCAATTTGTGGGGGGTGTGGTAAAATTGTCCCCTAGGCAAACCCATGACAAGAATAAAATAGGACAAGCAAGTGTAATACTTCCCCACTCTACAGCTATTTTTTGCTCAGGGTATTTTTATGAATCGAATGGAATTTCTGTGTATTTAAGCAATATCAATATATTTATTCTCTTCGTGTAAAGACCCACCTGCATTCTTTGTTTTGAACCCGGCTCCTGCTATCCACTGCTAGTAGAGAAAGCTTTTGGCCAGGCCTGTTTGAGTAAATAAGAGGTTCCTGAAGTGTTAGAACTGAACAAGGATACTCAAACTGAGTAGGAAGCCAACAACAAATGGAAAAAAATAAGGACCTTCACTTATCTGATGATGCCATATGATTAGAGACATGCCTCATTTTTAAGAAAGGAAATATGAGGACCAAGTAATATAAAAGACTTTTTAAATGCATCTGAAGACTGAATTAACCACATACACATGTAGCTGCAATGAAATAAAATAGGATGTATGATTACTAAAGACTCTTTGCTAGACTAATCTCGTTGGTTATGGTCTAATGCATTTAGTTGGTATCTGTAGTTCCTAGAAAAAAGTAAATGTAGTAATTTATGAGTTTTATTAGAGCACTTGGTACTGTCATATGAGTGATCATGAGTTAGAGTTAATTAAAAAAACCCACTGTAAAATAGATTAGAAACCCCAACGTGATTCAAATAGGACAACAGGTCATGGTATCAACCTTGAGGGAGATTATTAGTTTCTGAAACGAGGGGTTTAAGACCACTACTGTTTAATGTTTTCATTTAATGACTCTTGTGCATTCAGTAAGAATGTGTTAATGAAACTTGTTGATGATGTGCAATTAAAGCTATAGAGGACTGGGATATAATTTTGCTTATGGCAGATTTGTACATAAAGGAAATGTAATATGTTATCCTAAACAAAATTATAATTCAGATTAATTTTGAAGCACCACTTCAGGAAAGGGTATAGTACTTGCATTTTATCTAGAGCACTTACGGAGCTGTTTATAGATTCTTTTAAGGAAATAGGTGAAACAATAAGTTAGGAAATCTCCTTATCAGACATAGTATTTGATTAAAATGGGTTTGTTTTGTTTGTAATGGTTATTTTTCATTGTAGCTGTTTGTGATAGTGTTTAGTGCTTCTGGTTTCTTCTCTGCTTTGCTATTGAGTGTACAGTGACCAAAGCATTAAAATTAGATTATGTGTCTCAGTTACTAAACATTTATAGCTGTAGGAAATGCTGGTCAATTAAGTACAGCTTAGAACAGGTATGAAATTATTGACTTTGTTGATCTTCCCTTACAGTCCTTCCTCAGGAAAGTGCTGAAATGTTTTTTGTAGTTATTTAGTTGCATTAGTGGTTGAGTTTGAAGCTTTTAACGTGTTTTTTCCCTAATACTTTTGGGAGATGGATAACTAAGATGTTGATATAATAATGCAATATGCATACTGAGTGTAATTGTTTGAGAGTGAACATATACTGTGGGGAAATATTGAATGGATCATGAAAGATGAAGACCATTAGTCTTTTCTTTCAACTATTAAAATTAGCTTTAGGGTGTGTTCAGCTGTGACTTACGAAATTGTTTAGACTAACACCTTCTTTGATGATGTCTGATATAGAGAAAAATGCTGAAAAGTATCATTATAAATGCACTTTCTTTTCACTTTTGGCAGCCTCCATCTTCACCAATTAAATTTTCAAGTGTTATTGTGAGTTCTTTAATGAGCGGAACAGCAGATGGACAGTGTCAGAAAAGGAAAAATTATTCTGCTTTTCTTGAGTTTTCTCTCATTTAAACTAACAGAATAGTTTGTTATTATCATATGAAGCTAAATATTTGGAAACTGATAATACAATGAAAAAAAGTTTATAGGGAGTACTTGCATATGTTATTTTGTGCAGAATATTAGAAGCTGGAATGCTTTTTTTTCATTAGAATAAATGCTTCTTAAAACCACTTCAGGCAGCTTCCAGCCTAGCTTGAAGTCATGCAGTGGTGGCCATAAGAAGGTAATAGGGCAGAACTGGGGGAAGGATGGTGGGAGAAATATTGGTAAGATAAATGTAGCAATAAAGGCCAATGGTGCTTCTTGATGTAGCCTCGAAAAAACCCCAAAACCCCACATGTGAAACAGAACTTAGCTGGTGCTTAGAATGCTGGCTTTTTATTAATGCATATAAACTAGTTACATAAAAAGCAATGCAATACATTTATAATTCGTGATGAATAATACATCACAAATTCCAATTATTTTACTCTTAATTCTGACTACTTGAAAATTGTACTACATTGTTGCAGCTTAAATGTGGTGAAACAGTGTGTGGGGCGTGGAACACGTCAAGCCTCGAGGGTTCAGTTACAGTCATTCCCCTGCATTTCAAGTTTGGAAATCTTTCTTGGGTGGGGCAGGTGGACAGGATTTAAGTTGTAAACAAACAACATTGTTCTGGTGGCTTTTGTGTATGTGGCTTTTGTTTTGAGCAAACCCTTGTGTCGCTGACTGTCACAAAGTGATTCTGCAACACTGAGCAGCAAAACCATGCTATGATGCTGCATATTAAAACCTCCTACTTTCACAAATCTGAAACTTTGACGTCTGACATATTTGCAGTTTTGCACTTTCTGCCTGCCTTGGAGCTGGTGAGGTTTTTGAAAAGAACCATAGGGATTGAAGTACTGATGTGGATAATCATTAGGATTATTATTTCATACAACAAAGACCAAAAAGTCAAGGAAGCTGCGCATGAAGCTTGACTATCTATCTGCTACAGAATCAATTTTTTATGTTAGATTAGAAGAGTTGCAGAATTTAAGTCAAAATCTGTATTTGTCCTGTTCTCTCCAAATGCCTCTACATTTGTGCCAAAATATAAGGTTTACACATTTATTACCCAGATTTCCAGCTCGGTCAATTTGTTATTTGGAGGAGGACTAAAAGTCTACTTTTTTTTTTTGTTAACCAGTTCTTCTCAGCTTTCAAATGAGGGAAACAAGCCCCAGTGACAGGTCATCTGGCTTGGTTGCTTTCCACTGTGTCTCTTATGGGGGCCAGGCAAAACCCACCTACGTGTTTAAGAGGTGTAGAATTTTGCTGAATTTATTCAGAGTTCAGCTTTGTTAAGGAATGTGCCATGCATGTGTGGCTGCCACTACCACCATTTCAGTGTGTCAAAAATACGTTAAATTTTTTTGAAACAGATTTGTGTGTTAATGGTGCAATATTTGGATTGTTAACAGATTTTTTTTTTGGGTAGAGATGTCTATGTGATTCTGAAGTGAGGATTGTTTTCAGCAAATACACTAACTAGACTTCAAGCTATAAGAGGAATTTGTGTCTAAAGAATGAGCCTTGCATTAATATAAAACAGTTTCTAGCATTATCAGGATTCAATAAGGCAAAAACCATCAGTGAACCAGGCTAAGTTCAGAATTATCACATGACATAGAAAAAGAAAATGATGGAGTCCTTTGTGGGATGTTTTTGTATTTTCTTCTCCCCTCAACAGAATATGACCTTGAGTAAACAATCCTGTCCTGTTCCTTCATGATGGCATTTGTTTCTTCCTTATTAGCACACAATTAATGCCTTGTACGTTTGCTAATGCTGGTGTAAGTCGCTAAAACTGAAAGTGTAATTTTTGTTGCTGAAAATGTCTCTTCTTAGTTTCATTTTTATACAGCTATAGTTTTCTCTCTTTTCTTCCCTCCCCAGGAGTGGCAAAACTCCATACAGAAGAATGCTGGCCTTGCCTTTATTGAGCTTGTCAATGAAGGAAGGTAAGTCACAATATTTGAAAGCATCTCTGTTTTAGCCTTCAGGAAGTTGTGTGGCTTGAAATTCTTTTAAAATAGTTTTTCTTTTTTCTTTTTGTGTCATTTTCTTTAAGTTTCACAAGCATGATTTCATATTCTTTAGTACTTTGGTTCCATTCTGCGTATGGGATTTTGCAGAATCCGAGTGCTCTTTGGTATCATTAAATATTTTGCTTATCTGTGTGTCATGGATTTTCTTTCTTCCTGTCCTTGTGTACTGGTTAATGTTGAAACTATAATTTGTATTCAGCTAATCTCTTGAGAAAGGGAATTGATATTTGAGAGACATTATAGCCAGGAATGGTAAGATAAGCCTCTGTCTCAAAAATTAGATTCCAGTTTGCTCATTTATTTCCCATCTACCTCATAAAATGGAAAGGAAGAGAGTCCCCTCAAGGAAAAAAAAAATCTGTTAATATTGCCAATTAGTTTTATGTTCTATCCATAACTTTATATGCATACTATTGGAACTTATAGAAAATGACAGAGCAGGTGATGAGGCCATGCTCTTTGACTTGTAGTGGCTGTTCAGAGCCATCAATATTTTCTTCATTAGGAATTGAATGTTGAGGCAGACAAGAGCAATACTTACTTTTTTTTTCTAAAGGACTTTTTAAAACATCTTAATGAATTAGCTAAGGTGTGCTATAAGAAAAGCCATTTCTTTAAACCTAAATTCTGATAGTAGCTTCAGATTATAAGAATCCCAATAGAATATAAATTTTGCATGACAAGAACAGCTACTGAATTAAAACCAAAATAATTTATCACATAAATTAATATGTTATATAAATATTTTTTGTCACTCTAGCAAAGAGGAAAATGGCTATTTGAGAATTTTTCTTTTAAAATGTGGAGATGTTCTCTAGATACTTAAAAATAATGCCCATTTTGATGGTTACATTTCAGTTTATGGTAGGGGAAACACCATTCTCAGACAGAAAAAACATTTTGCTACTAGTCTTGATCCCAAGGGCCAAGGTAAAGTAACAAGGGTGTTCAGTTACAGTGTTAAGATCTAGCCTGTAGTTGTTTCCTATTATGTGAGGCTGACCTGTCTTGACCTTACTTACAAAATGCCTGCTATAAATTTGGCCCTTGATTAATGTTTTATTAGCATAGATAACATAGAGCTCCCACACACATGTAAACCACAATGTAAGGTTCGTCTGTGTAAGATGATTATCGTGAACAAATCAGTTGCTGAGGCTGAGCTGTAAGTAGCGGTTACCTGGTAGCTATTCAGCTGGTCCAGGTCAGGCTTTCAGAGAGCATTCTATCAGTGAACTGCTTGGAATTGACTGTTTTCTCTTCAAAACCTGCAGTGCCCATCACAGACAGATGGAATCACTCCCCCACCTCCATAAACAACATCAATAACGTATAGTCTGGCCTGAGCAGAGTGGTTGTCTCAGGGACAAATGATCCCTTGAAGCCTGAAAAGTGTGGTTTTGGTTAGAAGAAAACGTCTAAGTAATTGTTACTTCATTTCTGACTTGTAGCAGAGTTGTGTTTTAGGGGTTTTTTTCCTTTTTTTTTAAAGTGGGAACATAACTTTCATTAGAGTGAAGAGGAGAGGGGATTTATTTCTTAAAAATGGCTCCTTTTATCTGTCTCTATTTTCCTCCATTGCTGTTTATAGGAACCTTTAAAGTTATTGCTGAATCGGTCATTGCAGTGCTTTGTGGCTTTTTAGCATTCACTAAAATGAAACTATTATCCCTCATATGACAGGAACTTTATTCTGTATTTTTTCTCTTTATGCAGTTTGCATTTATTTTCCTTGAGCATAAACTAAGACTAAAACGCTTTCAGCCTTGGATTTTCTTGTATTTGCTATTTTTTGTGTATTTTTTCCATAACATTATAATTTTAGAAACTTGAGAAGCTGAAATCTTTTAATTAAAGCTTGAGAAAATAGAGACCCATTCAGACCTTAGCTGCATAATTGAATAATAAAAGCTGAATTTTAAGTCATGTTAGAAGTGCACAAGAAAAGAAGAGAAGGTGGTTGTACAAAGGACGGAACTGGTTCAACAAGTAAGGAAGGATGTCTGTATGGTACCATGGAATGAGAGCTGGAATAAATAAAATAAAATTAAGGACCGGAAGAACTGTCTAGAATTTGTGGAATCACAGAATTTCTTTTGTCTGCTGCCTTGGTGGAGAAAATTTTGGTCATCCTATAACCTTTGTAAACCAGGGATTTGTTCCTGATATTTATTACTAGTTTTTTGGATTAACAATGCCAGAGGATATTCCAATTTGAGGAGTGTTCTACTGGTTTTGTTTATCAGGCAAATGAGATGACTGAAAAAATCTTTCTGGAAGAGGTCTGGAAGAGGAGATATGAATCTCTTCCTATACTTGCTTTCAAATGTATTTTTTGGTTTTATGTGAAACGTATGAATGTACCTTTCTCTCTCACAGCACTTGAAAGTTTTATGTTTAGGCTCGCCGTGTTTTGGCTGGGATTCCCTGGACAGAAATATGTGCAGAAAGTTTGTCCCTGGGACTCATAAGGTCTCCAGTGTGTGTGCTGCATTCAGAATGTGGTTGTCTGAATTCCGTCATGTTCACAAGTGACTGATGTGTTACACACACAGCTGCTCACAGGCTTTCCAGGTATATCACACCCACTTCACATGTACAGCAGAATTTGTGCCCAGTGAAATTTTGAATCTTGAACTGAAAAAAAATCTCGCTAAACAGGAGGGGTTTTTTGTGGAAATGCAGAACTGTAAACCCACCTAAAACTGAAACACGCAACTGAAGTCTTGAAGGGACAGTTTACAAGCTTAGTAAAAAGGAAAAAGCCCGCGTAGAAAACCAGGAAGCTACAGAATATAACTGAAAAGGTAAAGGAGCAGGTATGGGAGAATGACTTCTTTCTGTGCAGGAAAAGAAACCTCAGTTTCAGTACACTGCTGCACTGAACCTTAATCGGTTTTTAATAAAAAAGAGTGAGTATTGTTCACGATTATTGTAATGTCTGGGAACACTGTTAATGCTCTTTGAAACCTTGTTTAAAAGGTGCCTGTACCCACGTACTGAGCCATCTGTGCAGCAGAAGGATAGGTTGCAAAATGTTTTCCTTAGCCTGCTGAACTTCTGTCAGTCTAGATTTCATTCTTTGTGCTTGCCTTTCACCTTCAGGTCCTTGCTTTAGGGAGAGTCTGTTTTGGAGCCTGAACCTGAGAGCTTACTGCTGAGGGAATTTGTTTACCAGAACCATCCCTTAGGTGTGATCTAGTTCACTGTCATGGCCAGCAGACTTCAGAGGTGTCCAAATTGATTCCTTTTTTTCATCCTGGAACTAATTATGTCTCCTCCTTATGCACAAGATGGTCAAGCTATTATTTATGAACTTAAAAAACCCCCAACATACAGCTTTGTTTTATTTCCTTGCATGTACAAATGTCTCTTTTGTTAGACTCTTATTTCCTCTGCTTGACTAGTTAGCAAACAACTCCTTTGCTCTGTGAAGGTTAAAACTCTCTCCTGTCGCTTTGATTCATTAGCACACTTTAGTGTGAAGCATCTCTTATGCTGAACCTTGTTTTCTGTATCAGTCAGGGCACTAACAAACGTACTCGAGCTTGAGACTAGGCATGACAGTTATTATCCCCTTTGGGGTGCTAATGGGTTTGGCATGGCAGGGGTTGAGGGATCAGTCTCCTAAGCATGCTGCAGCAATTATTCTTTCCAATTTTCAGTTGAATAGACTCTTGAAGACGCTTAATTTTAATTTTCTCAAGCATAGTTTTCTTGGCCATCCAAAGAATTACAGGCTAGTGTTCTATACATGCATTTTTATCCACTTGTAGATGAATATTCACACAGCAGTTGCTTTGAAAGAATACCACATAATGTTTGGTGGAAAGATAACCTCATTAAACTGGCACAATCTATATTTAATTTCTTCTCCTTTGCTTTTTCAAATCCTTATCCAAACCAAGCAACCCAAAACTTAAGGAATTCACAAGTGTATCCTGTAGAGGCAGAACTAACGAAGTTTGGTTTTTTGTAGCTTTTTCTTATTGCTGCATTTTCTGTTGTCTGATGAGGAATGAAATTTAGTCAAAATTCTCCCCTCCATATCAGAGGATTTTCTAATATGTCTTTTGGTGTAGTTGAAAACACATTTTTTTTTGTTTGGTTGGTTGGCTGTTTTGGGTTTTTTTTTGTTTGGTTGGTTTTTCCCAAAAGGATACTTGCAAGGATTTTTGTGCTCTGTTGGATTTAAAATTATTTTTTGAGAAACTCTAGCCTTCTGTTAAAAATAATTGTTGAAATTATCCAATTAGTTCGACATTTTTTGAGAGAAGAATGAAGGCAGACAGCATGCAAATTTAACATCTTTAGCAAGTAAAAATTCCACCAGCCAAGCAAAAAAAGGTCCTGAACCTCTCCAAATGTAACTGGTATTATTCTCTCAATACATAACATCTACTAGTATAAAATATGGAATGCTGTAGTCATCTATATTTCTATAGCTTTTTTTTTTTTAAGAACTGTACTAAGAAAATTTCAACATATGTCACCTGCTGTTCCTTGTCTTAAATTGTTTGCATTGCTTTTGACTGATCATAGATGCAAATATTTTTAATATTGAAATTCTTGGCAATCAAACTAGTTGGCCAGTTACTTGGACTCCTTCCGAAGGGAAAATAGGGGACAGATGTCGACTGCCCCACTTGATTGTCTTTCACTTGCAGCACTGTGGTCACTCTCAAGGAATGAATGTTAGAGCATGTGTTGCCATAGGAGCAACTCCTGTGATGAAAAATAGTTGGAAAAATACAGCTACTAATGAAAAAATGGATGATAACTGACAGACTTGGTGCATAATTGACCAAAAAAGGCTCAGGGAAAAAAAAAAAGGTAAATGCAGTTACGTCCAAACTAGAATTGATTACTAGCAGTCCGCTCTCCCCGCTTGCTGCAGCCTCCTTGTCCTGAGATTCTGATAACACAGACCCTGCACCTTAGTCTTGATTTGTAAGATGAAAAAAAAAAAAAAAAGGCGTTTTCCACAATTCCATTTTATTTTTAGCAACTCATTCTGTTAAAGTGGTAAGTTTTGTAAATGAGAGTTTCGGTGATTTCTGAGGTTTTATGTTATTGATTTGGTTTTGTAGCGGGAGCGGCTTTGTTTATGTGTGAATTTGAACTATGGAAGATCATTAAGCTAGACTTCAAAAAAACGTTTTAAATGTTCTGAAAATTAGAAATTGTAGGCTGGATGTGTTTCAAAGGTGGATAACCTGACTTGAGGTGGGGTTCTTGACACTACATGATTTTTTTTCCTGTGTGTGTGCTAAGTATACTGTGACATGCGCAACCATTTTTGAAACAGTTTCTTTATTTCACTGAGTTTTGATTATCTGTGTTTGGATTTAAATTGCATCATTTTGGGTAACTGGATCTTTGCTGCGATTTAATGAGTAAGCAGAAGCTTTTTGGGGAGAACTGTGTCTTAATTAAAATGTAAGGTAAGCTTTTATTATTGGAAATAGTAACTTTGGAGGGTATGTGTGTGACAAAGGTAGGTTTTGTTTGTGAGAATACATAACTAACTTGCTGGGCCTATGAAAAAGGAAATTCTTAAAACACTTTTGAGTGCCTGGGAATTGTGATTTTTTGTTTTTATGCAGAAAGTTTTTGGTAACATCTGCTTTTAAAAAAATAAATGAACGCAAGAGTAGCAAGATGGTATTTGTGCTGCATTCTTGTGTGTGCACATGTATTGTACTATTGCTATCTGATGGTATGTTTTCAGAAATCATACTATGCAGTGTCTCTTGGAATGTGAACACTACAGTTTTCAGTAGGCTCTGACGTGTCCTAAAAGGCTCTCCTAGATAGAAAAGATTGGATCAGTCTGTCCCTTCTTAGCTGTGTTTTCAAAGTGCTGGTATATTTTATGCTATTGCATGTTCAAGTCAGCGTGTTGACGAGTCTGCACAATTTTGGGACTTTGCTTCCCCCCCTCTCCTATTTTAAGGGGATAACTGTGTTCCAACTTCAGTCTTTAGGACCTTATGGACTTAGCTTAATATTTTTTGAGCATTTTTGATCAGTAAAGTATCTGTGTTCCACAAAACAATTTTAAAGCTTCCTTGCATCGCTACTTCCAACACTTAGCACACTGAACAGTCAGATCCCATAAAAGATGCCATAAAGTGTGTATCCATGCAGAACATATCTCCTTTTGAAGTTAGAGGATCTCTTATGTGGCGTGTTTACGAGGAGTGCAAGTAGGAAAGCTTAGCTCTCCTGGCTCCCTCAGGGTTCGCTATGGCAGTGTTTGGAACATACACAGTCTCTCCCTGTAGTGATTCATGCCTAAATAGCTGTCATAAATTTAAAGCTTTTTTCATACTTTGACTAAAATTGATAATTGTTGGACATCAGTAATGCTAATCCAGAATTTCTCAACCTCTCGCTTGCGTTTGCTTGCACGTATTTTTCTGTTCCATTTTCTCCCTCTTGTACTTCCTCCTTTTTACCTGGTGTAAGGAGAAGCTTGACTTTTTACTTGATCATCTAAGCATTCAGCAGCCAGAAATCAACGAAAGAGTTCTAGTTCTGAATCTCATGATTTTCTCTTCCAGCATAACAATGAAAATCAGTCTGTCTCATGTATTTGTCTGGGACTCCTTTTCTCAGTGGTTTAGCACTTCATTCCTGACCCAGCAAAGCCTGCAAGTATATATTTAATTTCCAGCATGGAATTCATTCCCTTGCTTGTTTTTACTAGGCTGCTCATCTTTTCAAAGTTAATCACATGTTTTTAAATATTTTAGTCTGCAAAGAAAGTGCTTAGACAAAGAAATAAAAGTCTATCTGAGACCTGGAATCTGGTGTGCACTGAAAGCAGACGAGTAGACTTGTTATCCAGTCTTTAAAATCGTAGATATATCATGTCTAATTTCTACAAAACATGTCCATCCACAGTCTTCTCATGTTAAGAAAAAGAACATCCTAACTCAATAGTGTGTCATAAATAAAAACAAACAAGAAGAGAAGCTGTCAGGGAAAGTGGAGTGTAAATTGCCACTTTCAGCAGTATTTTGGTGTTTAATAACACTGAAAAAAATAAGCAGATGTGTGAGAGAGTATTATAAGGGAAGGATGGTCCATGGGTCTGTATACAGAGATTATGAAGCAAGAGGGAAATAATTAGAGATTTTGTTTCAGCTTGGGTGTGCATACTTTGAAAAAGAGAAGAAATTCAATTAATCTGCCTCTTTACTCAATGAAAGGAAAAGATGTCCTTTTGCTGTAGAAAAAAAGTATTTAGAGATGTTTAGGTAGAATTTTTATTTGACAGAAGAAGACCTAACGTGATCTAGTTGCTGGGAAAAAAGGATAAAAGCAGACAAGAAATAGTTATGATTTGGGATTTTTTGTGTGTGTGTTTTTTATCTGTTCGGTTATTTTAATTGACACTAATTACCTTACTAGTGAACTTCTTTATGGGAGAACATGCTGTAAAGTATATTTTTTTCTGGAACGGGTTGCCTAGAGAAGTTGTGGATGCCCTATCCGTGGAAATGTTCAAGGCCAGGTTGGATGGAGCTCTGAGCAACCTGGTCTAGGGGAAGGAGTCAGATTCTTTTCCTTGCTTCAGGAGTGGTCTACTTGGCTACAAACAGTTGGTTCTATTGAAAGCAGTGAGCTTTCTGTTCAGCATTTTGTTTGCCTTTTCCATAAAAGTAGCAGTGCCAAGGTTCCCAAAATTAGTGTTTAGTAGGTGATTAAAACTTCACTTTGAACATATAAGCAGTTGTTCATTTATGCAGGCGCTGTGAGCTCATATTGGCCTTTGATTTTTAATGATGGCTATAGATTCCTCTCTTATATCATGCCATCATTACATTTATATATAGGCACATATTTAGTTTGCAAAGTCCCACACTTAGGGGTGACTTCAAAATTTTGGAATCTGAGTGGTATGCAGTGTATGTGGATACTATTTTCACAAAGAAAATCCAAACTGCCCTAGGTGATGATACAACTTGAATTGTTTGTTGTAAGAAAGTTAATCTAAGTACATAGTGTTTGGACAAAGTGACTGAAAAAGAAGATTAAATTTTAAAGTTCTTGAAAGTAAATAATGAACACAGCTGACATATGATATAAACCAGTGTAATATTTCATATAGATTTAATTTATATGGGTAAATATTTTTTTATCATTGTCTCATGACAACCTTTCATTCCTGCATTTGGGAATTGGTGAGAACAGAAGTAATTTTATAGTAATATGAATCATTTACCTTTCTCTGAAGTGGTTGCTTATGCTAAGCTCCAACAGTTCCTTAGTTGTAAGCTGTAAGAATTCTTGGTTGCCAGAAGAACAAGTTCAGCTAGGATTTATCTGCAAAATTATGTCTCGATTTTATCTAGCTGACCTCGTCTTTTATGGCATATCATAGAGAAAATGAGGAAAGTGTGTGGGATTAGTAAGGAGAGGTGGGAATGACAGAAGTGACAACTGATCCATAAGAGGCAAAGCTCTTTTTGATACTTAGAAGCTCTTTGTTTTCACTAGGTACACTTCTAATCTGTTTTGGGAACATTGTTCCTGTGTGAGGGAATGTAGTTCTGTGCTTTGTTTGGAACATGTTCATCACCTCTGCAAATGCACAGCAAGTGCCGTTATACAGTCACTAACGTGCTGGGCCAACACTGGTTACATTTAGTAGATAACACTTTACAACATGGATTTTCCTTTTTAAAACAATTATTATATAGGGTGATTTCTTGAACAGATGGAAAAAAAAAAAGGTGGGACTTACAGAGGATAACAATTGTTAGACTGAAAATAGACCTTTTAGAGGATGACTAGTATTTTTCAAAGTCTGATCAGCTTAGCAGAAGATGTTGGTATTGACAAACTCAATGAAAGTAATGGAATACTGTCCAACTGTGTTACATGTAAATTGTAATACATGAGTATTTATGGTCCCCATGCATTTTTAGTTGGTTCTTACTTCAGTAAAAAGAAGTTTATTTAAAAGCTTCTGTGTCAGATTTGAATGTGCTACTGGGGATCATGGAGAAAGAGTCAAGCATCTGGAATCTGCCCAGACTATGAAATTGGTCATGCAGAATTTCTTGTTGCTGGTTTATTAGTACATATCTATTTTAACTGAACATCATTGTAAATTGTAGAGACAGAGGTTTGGGGTTTCTTTTTATTGGTGTATGAAGAATGCCTTCTTAACTAGTTTATTTTCACACATTATTTATGTCGTGAGAAGTTACGATATTAAATTTACATTATTGCAGCAATGCTGGTTCAGCAAGTCTGTGAAAGTAAAGTTTGTCACTCATGCACGCACATAAACTGGCAGAATTGCATGTTTGTTGATCAGCAGCCACTTCCATTCTAAAAAGTTATTAAAATAGAAGAATTTAATATAATTATAATGTGGTTTTAAAATAGGGGCTTCTCATGTACAAGCCTCCCCAAACAGAAGGTGAAGTTGTGCTTCAAAGAGTGAGTTACGCATATTACTTTTTTCAAGGCTTCATCCATGGGGAGACAGCAATCCACCAGCTTGGCTGGTTCATGAGCTTGTGGCCGCAGGAGGCTGTTGTGATGCAGTTTTCCAAGCCTTGTGATGAGAGGGGCGGTGAACAAATGTGTTGTTCTGCCTCTGGATTTCTTCTCATGGGAGTAGGCTTGTGACCTGCAAGTCTGCTGTAGGTGTGGAATTCTGAATGGTATTGGAAAAGAGAGAGCAGAGCATTGATGATCATACTTTCAAATATCCAGTTAGAGGCAGGTGGAGCCTTATTTCAGATAAGTAAGTTATTGAGGATAGAACTAACATTGTCTGCATTGGAAGGCATCCAGCATAATAAATTTTGTGGTTATAAAGACAGGCTCTTATTACACTCTGAACTTGTGGAAATGTACTTTAACTTGTGTGTGCAAGGCAAACAAATGATCTTATGTTCTGCCACTCTTTTGCTATAATTGAAAATCTTAAGAAAAAAAGCTTTAATAAGAGATGTTTATAAAAACTAATTAGTAGAACATGTAATGGATTTATCTGATGTATCTTCGAGTGATCCTGTGGAAGTGTGCACCTTCTAAAAACAGTGTTGCTCCTGTATAGACAGTTTTAACTATGAATCCCAATGTAACTAATTAAAAAGGAAATGTTTTTAGTAACAATATGTGAACTGACAGAATAATTGGGTTGTAATTCAATCTGTCAGCTCTGATGCCATTCATAAACTCAGGGTTTATGAAGGCCTCAGAAATCTCAGATTGAATTCCAGCTTTTTTCTGTACATAACCTGGAACAATGTATATCTTAGCATTTCATTTGTGAGACTGAGAGTGTTTTATAATCCTGAAAATATTACTTAAATGTATACTTAGCATAAAATTTCAATTTTGCACTTGGAGAAAAAGCTATATGGCATTGCAATTCACAATTTTTTATTTAGACTTTCCATCAGTATGTTAGCGCTTTATCTGTGGGTGTTTATATGCATAAGCTGCTTCTTCTTCTTTACATTGTGATGTGTGTACGTGAAAGATTTTCTTACATATCTCTATTTCAGGTAAAACAAACAGCTGTCTAGAGTGTTTACATTTTGTTTAATACTTATTTTGGTTTACTGTCGAAATACAATTTTACTAGTTGCTAGAGTATTACCCCTCAACCTTATTTATACCACTTTCTTAACCCAATAAAGTCAGTTAGGAGAGCTCAAAATATTTCTATATATACTGTATTTACAGATTTTTATTTTTGCACTTCATTCTCTCAGGGCAGTTCTTAAATATTCTCTGTCCTCAGGCTGCTGAGTCAAACCATGAAGGACCATTTAGTAAGAGTGGCTAACGAAGCAGAATTTATCTTGAGCCGACAGAGAGCAGAGGATATCAACCGCCATGCTGAATTTGAGGTAAGAAATGAAATCCTTTAAAAAAAAAAAAACAAACAGAAAACCCCAAAAGAACCCCACAAAAACGTAACCCGCCCGCTGGGTTTGAGAATTCCAGTGTGTGTGATATGGGCTTTTCAGGCACAGGAGGTTCTATTCTGAGAGGTGCTTTGCAGCCATAGGGGGATTTGATAAGTTTGCCTCTAACTTTGATGGAAAAACAGGCTAAGCGGAGCAGCTCAGAACTTGTTAAAATCTGCACACCCTAGTTTATAGGGGAAATAATTTTATCATACCAATGCTGCTGTGTTCCATTTAGCAAACATCACTGTATGTGTTAAAGCTGCTTAGCATCACAGTCAAGATAGATCTGGAAAAAACCCCTGACTTTACTGAAGATAGGTGGTAACAGCCTGTGAAGTGCAAAATGAGAAATTACTCTTTTTTCTTCTTGTATCATTTGCTATTTGACTCAATCCCTCTCTAAAACCATTCTCCTTATGTTTTACATGCCTCTGCGTGGTTTTGTTATGTTTTCGTATTTTCACCCCACTTAAGGGATTCTTAAGTGAAATAATGGCCTTTTCTTGGTGATAAACTTGTATTATTTGTAATAAAAATACAAGCCTTTTTTCTGAATCACTTTGGTCATACCTCCAATTTTGGATCTCGGTTACATTACATATCCTTTCTCTGTGCTTTAATTATTGGGCTAAATCTCACTAAATTCACTAATATTCTGCTTAAAGAGTACTTAGTCTTTCTTCTGACATGTGATACTGCTTGTGGTTTTGTTTTTAAAATGAAGCATTAAGAGATTGAAGGCACATTTGTGCTTAACGTATTTCTAAACTGTTTCTCTCTTAAATCTCTACTTGAAAAAATACTCCCCAAAGATGAAAGCATATTTGTCTTAGACAGTGCTTATGTTCTAAAGGTCATCTGTGTTGGCCCCGGGATTCAAGCTGTGCGTTGTTTAATAACATATCTGCACTTCATCTAGAGCTAGTTACCCCCTCCTGCAAACAGAGATGTTGTGAGATATCTACAGTACCATTTTGCAATGGTGAAATAGCAGGCATGTTTCATTTATTACACCAAGGGTTTGGCGACAGTCCTGTGGAGATGAAAAGTGCATCTTTTTACTTCGTTGCCCGATAGTCACTGGAGTGGGACATGCTTGACATCTTTTGCTCTGGATTTATGCAGAAGCTCCATGCATGACATGGCGTTATTGATTAGATGAACAGCCCACTTTCTTTCTTTGCATGCAAACTATTCGCAAAGGGGGGTGTGGGCATGGAGAAAACATGTGAGAAGTAAAGAGTTCTGTCGTTTAAATACAGGCTATCAGTGAATGCAGTTGTCCAGTGACAACTTCACTGTTAGCCCTGTTTCTGTTTCAAGACACCTTTTATGATGTCTGGAAGACATTTAAGCTGAGCATCAACTTACATTTTTAATATAGCTCTGAGTTTTGCTGTGATTACTCTCTAGGGTGAGAGTTGGCTGATACTTTCAGTTGATGCTGGTTTGGATCTGTGCTGTCTCAGTATGATGGCTCAAGAAGTTTAACTCATCAGGTGGAATTTAATCAGAAACTAGTATAATAAAATAGTAGCAGTCTGCTTATCCAATTTAGTTTTGTTACTGTGTTGGAAAAACCTTGATCCAGCGTGACTTCCGCAGGTGTAAAAGCTGAGGATATACAGCTTGGATTCTACCAAATGCTTGAACAACAAACCTAGTGTCTCATGAATTTAGGGTTACTGATGTCTACTTAAGTCCGTGTTGTGTTTCTTTGTGGAAGAGGGAATGGTTAGTCATATCCATCTGAATCTGCAGGTACCACATTAACGATCAGAAAATCTGGTGTGCCGTGTTCCATCCGTGCATGGCATGGGCTGCATTTCACACATGCTGTCAAGCATGCTGGACTTGTTTCAACCAGTGGTACTTTTTAGCCATGGTGTTTCTCATTGCCTTTAAAAGTGGTGCTCCAGGCTATAGAAAAGTTGGCATTCTTCTGTCATATCCAGAAGTTCATCTGCCACTTGACTAGACTAGAGCCATTCCATCGCTTGATGGGGATGGATCTGTGCTGTGTTGGGCTGCTGACATGCTGTGTTTGCAGTTGGTAGGTGTGTTCCCGTTGTTTGAAAGAGTGTCGATGTTGATGCCCCTGTTTTGGTCTTAGCACTCATGTCAGGACACAGTTACAGGAATGTGACAGGTGAGACTCACAAACAAGAGCAAAAGGTCTTTGAAGCAGTTGATAGAACCTTTGATCTGGTTTATTTTTCCATCTTGAGGAGCTGGAAGGAAGCAGAGTAGCAGATGATAAGCCCTAAGCTACAGATTGTTTTGACTGGCCTGACTGGTGTGGTTTGGTGACCTGCATACACACTTTTCCTGGATTTGCTGCTTCATCTTCCATCTGTTCTTGGGAAATGAGTTGGAATGAAGATGGTATTCTCCCAGTTGTGAAAGAGACTCTGCATGGTCAGTGCATTGAATGAAAAATCCTGTCTGCCATGGCATATGTCCGGAAAAAAGCAGTTGTGAAAGGAAGCAAATAGGCTGTACTTTCAGAAATTCTGTCTCATCATACACAGATACGCAGCTCAGAGACTTCCCTAACCAGAGGTCATGTCTTTAATAGTGTTGTGATTTTTATGCTGGGAGTTCTTCCAATTTTAACATTTGATGCAAATATTTTGCACCAATCGTGTCTTAAGATGTGATAGCTGAAGGAAGTGAGCAAATCCTGTGTACAGCAAAAATATTAAACAATTTCTTGGAAAATACAGTGATCCTATAACCTGTAGCCCCAAAGAATGGGGTGTATGCAACTGTGGGTTTGATCACATTTAAGAACATTTTATGATTCTGGTAATTGCTAGTTGCAAAGCTGCAGGAGTTTTTTTGTTTTGGTTTGGTTTGTTTTGTTTTGGTTTGGGTTTTTTGTTTCATTTTGTTGTTTTGATT
The DNA here is from genome assembly GCA_035584735.1 of Pseudotriccus pelzelni. Lineage (NCBI taxonomy): Eukaryota > Metazoa > Chordata > Aves > Passeriformes > Tyrannidae > Pseudotriccus > Pseudotriccus pelzelni. The sequence continues at coordinate 13,265,983 of JAWMRA010000130.1, forward strand.
TGTTTGTTTTTTAAATGGTTGAGACAAGCATTTGTCCTTTCAGATCAGAAGAAAACTTTGCCACCTGAGCTATGGGAGAAGAGAGATGAAGCCGGTTTAGTGAGGGATAAAGACCAGAGACAGATGAGAATGAGGAAAGGACTATTACCCATTTTACATTTTTATTCAGACTTGCATGGCTGGTGTTTCATATCACATACAATAACACTGGGTCAGCAAAATTCCAACTTCCAATTTTCTTTTTAAAGATCTGTAGTAAGCTTATTGCTACCTGGCTTTAATTCTCCATTTCTAAAAGTCATGGCAAAGATGAGCCTTGCATTACACGTGTCAGATTTTGGACAAGTTTGCACCACGGTATAGGGGCAGTTTTAAAGTAAAAGGTGCAAATTATCTTGTCATCATTTTAAACTGAAGTCTGGTATTTCAGCCACATAGAAGTAGGAGGAAGCAATGGGAAATTTGGACAAGCTTCTTATTCAGGTTCTGTAGTTATGTATTGTTGTAAAATATTTGGTTATAAATGGGAAAAGGATGGTCGTGGTAGGAGGACAGAAAAACCTAGAAAATAGGTAATATAGGAAAAGCACTGCTGTGCTGAACACTGCACTTGAGAATTGTGATGGAAGAAATTATTTGTCAGGTGGCATTTTAGAAGTTGCGCAGGGTCCGGAGGGAAAGATACCACTCCTACTTGGTTCTTAATTCGTTGCAAGTACAGGACAGATGTTTTCCTTCCAGAAATGGATTGAGAAATGTCCACCTATCAATTCTGTCATAGCCAGGAGGAGACAAAGAAACAGCAGCAAATGCAGCACACGCAGACTTTTCTGCATAAGGTCTGACTGGGCTTTGCTGTGTCTCTACGTGGTGGGACCCTGCATTGGTCAGAACATTGAGAGGAACCCTTTCTATAGAGGAGGATGACAAAAGCACAGAAAGAGTCTCTAAAGCAAGGAGAGTTTTGGTGGGTTTTGTTTGTTTGTTTGTTTGTTTGTTTTTGTGTTGGTTTTTTTTTGGCATGCTGTTCCAGTTAGTGCTATAACTTCAGGTATGCAGTAAACCCTAAGTGAGATAGATTTAGACTAGAAGGATTTGAAAAGAAAGCTTTTCTCTTCTCCTTGTAACTTCTGTGATGCTCTCTCTTTCGGAAACCTCAAGTGTGTTGAACAGCAGCAAAACCCATCCACTATTTCTGTGTCTGGTAGCAAGAAGGGCATCTGTCATTAGCTTGGCTGTTTTTCTGTTTGTTCCTTTTCATCAGAAGTCTCTGTCTCCGTTTGCACTGCAAACCCCTCCTTTGCAGCCCTGCGCTCCAGAAGCTCCTTCAAGCTGGAGGTGCTCTGCTTCCTTCACGGGAAGCTCATGCAATTTTTCTCCAGAGGGCTCTACCCTATAACTCAGCAGCCAGGACAAAGACAAAAAAGGTCTTTCACTTTGGTGCCAGGCCTCTCCTTTTCATAACAGGACATAATATAAGTAATGTAACAAATTGTGAGCAAAACAGTTATACTGTCTTTATTCTAAGCTGGTATTGTAATAAAAAACAAACCAAAACAACCACCCCCCCCCCCCAATTTTTTTGTAGGTGAAGGATTGGTTGTGATAGGTAGAATACAAAGGTCAGCCTTTTTATTTTATTTTTTTCCCCCTAACTGTTTCTTCACCTATGTTTTCACTGCTACCTCTGTAAATAGTTATATCTAGGAAAGTAGACATATGGGGAGCTCACGAGGGGACCTGAGACATACTTACCCATTTTACTGTCTGATTGAGCCTCAAAGAAGCCTGATGAAGCAATATTCCACGCATTTCTCTAGCGAAGTGGCAGTGAAACACACGTTTTTTACAGTGAATGTGGAAATGTGAGCGTTCCTAATATAACTTATAAGCCTTATAACCTTAAATTTTGCCCATTGTCCCTGGGATTTATGTGTTCGTGTCTCTTAGGCATTTTTCAAAATCTCACCTGAGTGTTTGGTAGACCTGAAAATCCTGAAGGGGAACCTCTTTATGCCTCAATTCCAACAACTGGTTTCATGCTACCACCCAGATTGTTTTCTTGAAATGACCTTGAAAGATGTGGTGATTCGCACGCTGTCTTAGATTATGTGTGCCGACTGCTGCAGACCCAGGCCTATGGGAATAATTGGATTTGGTGTGAGGAGGGGGAGGGAATTTTGTGCTCTAATTGACTTTATTTTATAATTTATGACAGGAGTGCCCATTGCCTTGGATATGCCTCCTGTCTTATATAAATCTCTTCGTGTATTTGTGGGTGAATATACATATTTATAGAATTCTAAATAAGTAAACCTGCAAGGGTTTTAGGCCTGGACTGTTCAAGCATCAGTGTTTCATCTTCCTAATGAAGGTTTAGTTTGCTATTGAATGGCACTACTGGATTTTGTAAAAAATTGGTGATACTGCATCTCAATGCTTATGTAAAGTATTTTTTGATGAATGTTCCAGCAACATTTTTTTTTTTTAATCTGGAAGAAATAGGAAAATGGGAAAAATTGTACAATACAAATTGTACAGTACAAAACTATTCTTCATGATGTTGTACATTGTGATGTGGGTAGGGGAGCAGTGGTGAATGCAACACAATTTTCAGAAAACTTTGTATAATGGGTGGACAAGGTTTCTTCGTTCTGAGGAAAATAGATCCTTTGGTAATTTTTTCAGTGAAATGTAACTGCTGCTGTAATTTACAAACTAACCTGCTTCCTCAAAGTGTCTTTTGAAAAAAAAAATAAAAAAAAATTGTGTGGTGTCATTCCCTTGAACTTTTGGTCTTACTTGTTTCAGATTCTCATCATCTGTAGAAATATGAAGTGCTGGCATTCTTGTTATTGGCTGTTTCTGTTGATTAACTGAGAATTTCACATGACTTTCCCTTTGCATTTGTTATAAATCATGGTAGGCAGCTAACTTCTCTGCATGATTTCTCTTCAATAATTAAATCTAGCATTTCCAGCTGCTGTAAAATTTGTTGCCCTTTTGTGCTCAGTTATGTTTTTTCATGCGGAAGACTTGGACTTCCTCACAGTTTTAATTCCTATTTGGTGTCAATTTATAGGCTGGGATAATAAACTGAATGTTTTACTTCATGGCTCATGCTGAGAAACGAATCTTAATCCTCGTGCTGCCTTGACAGAGGGAAGATGCAAGGCTAGGCAAGCGTTCCAATAGTGACTTGGATGTAGCTGTTTGCTTTTTGTTTCCTTGGCAGAAAACAAAATTCAGCGCTGCCCCTGATGGATAATCTTCTGCGTTCTGCATCTTTTCCCCTTTGGTGTTCCAACATTAAATGTTGGAATACATTATTTGAGTCAGCGGAAGTAACTGAAATCAATTGTGGCAGAATACCCATAAGCCAGAGGGAATGTCTGAGAGCCCTTGAGAGAATTATGAAAAGGTGTTTGGTAGTTTCCACAGATGATTGTTACTTCTATATGTAAGAGTTATGTGGGAAAGAAAGTTTTAATCCTTGACTGAGTCCATATTCTTCATAGTTTTCCAATGTTTTTAACAAAAGTTGCTTTATTCCTGAACCTGTGTATCAAAAAAATCTTTCTGTGGCTCTTACAGCATCCTTTTATATGAAGTGTTATTCAGCGTACTCAATGGTACTGTCCTTATTTATTAGAACAAAAGATTTTGTGGTGCTTACAGTGGTTATTCTCCCTAGTAGAGTGGGTCAGCAGCAATGGTTCTTCACAGAACTTGTGGAGATAATAGATAGTGTGAGTTGCAGGTGCTGTGTAGGAGTGTAACCAAAAGGTGTCCATAAGATTGCAAAAAACGTGATGGGGCAACACAAAGGAAGTTAAATGTACCCTGGCAGAAAAATAAGGCTTTACACATTTTGATATGGACAGACTTAGCTCTCTCAAATTTAAATTTTTAAATAAACACTGCCCCTTTGCATTGGGCCCTTCAGGTGTTATAGCACCATCTGTCTGTCGGTAGAAGGAAGAAAAAGGTTGACTTTCATTTCTGAACATGATTTGAGGTATTAAAAATGCTTCACAGAGCACTGAGCATAGAAGAATTTATTTTTTTTTCCATTGGAGGATTAACCAATTTTGTTTTGCTGCAGTATGTTGGCAAGTCCCAAACTAGAAGATTAAATTTCTCGTGTTCCTGAGGTGGCAGTTTTTAGGATTGTTTCATATGAACCAAAGGGTACTGAAATGAAAAATTCTTTTTCTGTTTGAATGTTATAACATTTTTCCTATGCTCTGGCAAGTGTTGGGATAAAGTATTGCCTAATTATGATGGAAGGAGTGAAAAAATTGTGGTTTCTCCTTCGCTATGCTTTAATAAGCAAGGGGAGGAGAAGGAATGAAAAATGGTGCTGGAATGCTGAGACATCTCCTTTCGTTATATTTCAATTTTAAATCAAAGTACATTACAGAAATATGTCTAAGAGTTATCCTTTCTCTGAAGAAGGGAAGATCCAGAGTGACTTTACTGTGGCCTTCCAATACCTGAAGGGGGCTACAAGAGAGCTGGAGAGGGCCTGTTTCCACGGGCACGTAGTCGTAGGACAAGGGGTGATGGCTTCAAACTGAAAGAGTGTAAGTTTAGATTAGATATTAGGAAGAGATTATTTACTCGGTGAGGTGTTGGAACAGGTTGCCCAGAGAAGTTGTGGATGTCCCATCCTGGGAAATGTTCCCGGCCGGGTTGGATGGAGCTTTGAGCAACCCAGCCTAGTGAAAGGTGCCTCTGCCCATGGCAGGGGGGTTGAAACTAGGTGATCCTTCTGTGATTCTGTGATATGGTAGTATTGTTTCTAAAGCATCGTGAAAGAAAATTCACTTTAGGACTACTCTCTCCTACAGAATTCTCTGGTGAAACAATAAGTGATGTTATCTTCCTTACCATTTTTTGGATAATATTTTTTACCAGTTATGAGACAAACTGTGTGAAGGATTAAATCTAGGAAGTGTCAAAGTATTATTGAGCTGTTCAGATCATATTGAATATGGAAACTAAGTAGATCTATATCTGTAGCTATTTCATATTAAAAAAATATTCTCATTTTTCTGATGCTTAAGTTTATTGCATTATAATTAATGCTTAGTATTTAGCAGTATCTTGTTGAGATTCTTTTATAATTTATGAGATGTTTCATTAACGTACTGAGTGCCATTTGAAAAAATACCCAGGAACCTCATGAAGATAGGAGCCTTTTCTGCACAGTGTATGTGCAGAAGTATGAGATTTTAACTTTTTATGGCCTTTTTCACTCCTTTAATGTATTTAACACATCTATTTACTTTTCTGTGACTGATAGACATATCTTTGTTTTAAAAACTTTTAATCTCCCCTTGTAAGTACTGTTACAGATGGGTATTTTCACTAGAAAGTATCAATAAGTTAAATTTACTCTCCATACCTCTGGAATTCTTAGTAGACCAGGCTGTGGAATTCTTGTTGTTTTAGCATTTGTAGATCCTGAAAACCTTAAAAAAAAAAAAAAAAAATCTGACAGAAGGAGATGAAAACTCAGTTCCTGTGACCAGGAATGATCTTTTATATTATCTTAATATGATTAATAATAATAATAAAATACATTAACTTGTATTTAATTTTGCCCTGCTACTTCAATGACTGAATTGGAACATCATAGCCATGAAGAAAATTGGGTAATTAGGAGACTGGAGAACAGCACTGGAGGCCTCTGCTGTGATCTGTCTTGTGCTGGACTAGGAGCAGGCGTTCCTTTTGGAACTTACCTTCTGCTGTGGCAGAGCATCTTAACTTCCACGTACGGAGGGTCCTGTATGCCCTACCTCATTCTGCCTTTCTTTAAATATCTCTTTGGCATTCAGTGGACTTTATGAGCTGGATATCTCTTTTCTGTGTCTCGAGTGGCTTGTTGAAAGAAATCTAATCAGCATGACTCCCCTTTACAAAAGCAGTGAGGACTCTTGCTAGTGTGTTTATTCCTTTGTTGTATTTTTGCTTTAAACACAGCTATGAGTTGGCCTTTTAGAAATTTCACACTTTTTGCCATGTAGTTCCCTGGTGTCCTCCAGAGCCCATTTGGCATATTTCATTCTCCTGTCACTGAGACACTTCGAACAAGAACACTGTAGCTTTGGCTCAGCTGTGTTCATCCCGCAGTTCTTCTGGATCACCTGAGTGAATATTGTCTAGTCCTAGCACTTGGTCTCTTGTCAGCTTTCTTTTGTAACTTCTCTGCTAGCCCTTTTCTGTGGAGGTCATGTGTTCCAAGAGCTCTTTTTACCCTTTGATCTTCTGTTAGCTCTACAGAGACACCTTAATGGGCTTACTGCTCCTGATTTGTTTGAAAAATAATTTATTGCTGCCTTTTATGGCTTTATGCAGTTTTTCCTCGACTCTTTTGACCTGCTTCATTCTGTTTTTAAAACTAACGTGCCATAGTTGACGTATTCTGTTCTCCTTCTTTAGACAGACTTACTGAAGAATTCCATTTTCTTACAGCCTTCTTTCTCTACAGCGTAACCATTCCAGCACTTTTTTTTTTTGTCTTTAAAAAGCCTTCCGATGGATGGCATTTGTTTCCTTTGAAGCCCTAATATTGTATATTTTTATACAGTTTTTGTGTTGTCTGTAAAAACATTTTCCGTGTTTTTCTGCATTTTTTTGTATGCACAATTTGAAAACTAAGTTAGCCAGATAAGAAATTTCTTGCTTCAGATTAGATGGTCCCATCAGAAATGTTCTCACCTATTCATGAAAAGTAAGTCAGTATTTTTTACCTTGTTCATTATTTATGTATGGATTTTTATGGTAGCTCATAGCAGACAATAATTCTAAAATACTCCTGACTGAAGTAATACAGTGTACATAGAATGTAATTTTCTAGAAATAACTAAGCAAATATCCTATTGTGCTTGATTGGAGATTTACTTCTAAAATTCCTGTCCAAAGACAACTTATATTGCTTATATACCTTTTTAACAAAAGTGTTAGGAATTATTCAGCTTTGAAGAGAGAAGGCACTGGTGACAGTACACATCTCTCCTAGGTGTTTTATTTTAAGTTGGTTTCATCTAAATGAGAAAGACATTATATTAAAATAATTTTGATATTGGTCCTGACAAGGTCACAGAAGATCTTCAGGGTCTGTTTACCCAAAGATATTTTTTCTCAGTATTTCAACTAGTAGGTTGGACTTGAGTATTCTGCTCAGTTGATTTATTTTTGCTTGTATTTAGAATATATTTTTTTGTTACTATGTGTTTATTATCTTTGGGCATCACGGCTCTTTTTTTTCTTTAGCTTTTCTTATTTTTCCCTTTTTTTTTTACCCAATATTTAGCACATCTTCTCACTTTAGTTCAATAGACTAAATGAGTTTTATTCTTCTAGGTTTTTTTCTTTTAAGGTGGTGTTTGCATGCTCTGCATCATCTCAGCAGCTCTGCTCTGTGTTTGTTCTTAGAAGATTGATTCCTACTGTGACATGGATGAGCAAGACTTAATCACACGGATAAGTCCATTGTCAAGCCTGTTATCCTGTCTTAAACTGTGGATACTTAAAGAAGTTTATTAAAAGGACATAGTACCACTTTCCCAGAAATACACTCCTGCTTTTCTGCAATTTGAAGTGACTTCTGATTCCTGCTTGCCAGCAAGAAATTAGTTACCCCTTCAGGGATTACTCCCCCATTAGCCCTGTAAAACTTTGAGTCCATATAGGCTTTTGCTAAGAGTTACACTGAGTTCAATGGCAATTGGACTGGCATCTTACTTTCATTCTTGTGTTGTAAAATGCCTGTTCCCTGTCAGGTTGGCTGGGGACATGTATCACAACCAGTATTTCTTAAAACGCCTTCTGTTCATTAGACTGCTGTAATTAATAGAATAAAGCTGTTGCTTGTAAGAGCTGATAACTACACACAACACTTACAGTTGGAAGGCTGACTCCAACAAGTGTAATTCCAATAGCTGCAGAAGGTCCTTTGCCTCATGGGGTTATGTATTCTGTACTCCTTGTTTGCACAGAGCAGCCGTCGCTCTCTTGGATGTTGCCTGAGTTGTACAAAGTGCTGCTGGTACTCGTGTGCTAGTGGTGGTGGTGGTGTACAGATACAGCAGCCCTGTGGTATTCTGAGTTAATCAAGTTTTGCAGGTTCAGTGGGATTGCCAGTCCCTGGTTTACCAGCTCTTGGAAACTTTCACATACAACCTACTCAGTATCTCTTTGGCTTGCTTTTTCCTGGTGACTCTCTCCATCAGTGTTGTAAAAGTCTGAATCATCCATTCATGCAAACTCACCCAGAAAGATTTCTTAGTACCACATGATTTTACAGAATTCTCCTATTTCTCCTGAGTTGTCTCTTTTTTCCCTCACCCTGTAAAATCCTGCTGTTATGTGGTTGTTTCTTCTGTGGCAGTGATTCCAATTCTGAATCCTTCCAAAATGCTTCTCACTTCTATCATACTGTCATATCTTTCCTGCTGGAAGAGCCAAAACCGCAGCCAGCATTCCAGATGTGAACGCACCAAGAATTTATAAATGCACAATATTTGTCTTGTTCCCTTCCCATTGTTTCTCTTTGCTTTATTCCTGTGTACTTACTGATTATCCTGTTCTGAGCTGGTGGCTTCATAGAACTATTTGTCATCGATAATGTCATCTCATTATGGCAAAAAAGAGTGAAGATAAAGGTGAATTCAGTGTCCCTCATTTTATATCTCAAATTAGATTCTTTTCTATGTTTCTTTATCTAAACTGAGGTTCCTGTGCTGTTTTATTAAGATGACTTGGTCTTCCAAGCTCCCCCTGCAGTTCCTCACAGCTCCTTCATGACTGTACAACTGAGTAGCTGAATATCAGCTGGGATCTTTGTCAATTTATTATTCACTCATTCTTCAGACTATTTTTTACATGTATGTTGAACATCCCAAAACAATCACAAGCTGACAGGAATTCTACAGTTAATGTTAGTTTGACCAGGCCCTTATCTACTATTTTTTTCTTCTCTCCTTCTGGAATTAACTCTTCTGATTCCTGTAATTTACCCATCCTTCGGCTGCTTTTTGTTTTGCTTTTCTGATGTTGGTCTAGATAAGTCATTATACCTTCCTAAAATGTGACTTTTTAAATCAAAGTAGTTTAGTTATATGAGTGGAGAATTTGTGCTTACTGATGTTTTAAGAGCTTTGATGAAATAAAAAGTTAGAGTAGACTTTCGCTGTTATTATTTGTGCAGTCAGTGTTTCCATTGAAGGTGAAAACATAAATATCAAAAACATTCTGAAAAAATGTCAGTTACAACATGAGATGATAGTTTAGTTTTTATGAAGACAGGAAACTGAAACTGCTCTAACACACTTTTTTTTGTTGTTTGTTTCTGATAAAACAGAATGGTGAATCAATGGTGAACCAATCTTTATAATTCCAGAATTAGTGGAAACATTTATGTCTTTAGATTCTTCCATCAAGGCATAGGGAAGCAAATTATTTAAAAGATAAAAATAAATTTGTTTGCTTTCTGTCAGAGTTCATATCTACAGCCAACCTTGATAGAAGACCAGAATGATTTAGACAAGTTTGCTTTGGAGATTCATAACATATGCTTGCTGGACAGAATTGAGTTATCTCTGCTCTGGAGAGTAAGTTATTGTAGCAGGAGCTGACAGAGATGAAGATAACTGAGGGAAATTCAATTACCTTTTAGTGTTTTCCTTCTAATAGGATTCTTAATGTGAAAAAGATCTTTAGATGATGCGCCTGTGTTGCTTTGTGAGATCTGCTTTGATACCTGCATCCAGAATAAAGTGAACTCTTCAGGCCTTCATTAAGGATGAAATATGCATCTGATTGCTAAATGGGTGTTAGCTTTAGATTCAACATATTATCTGTTCTATTGACAGTCTTTTTGGCAGTAGTCTTGAATATTCTCTTCAATACAATTTCATGTTCAAAATTATTGTTTTTATGTAAAAAGCTTGTTTATGACAGGAATTGAAGAATGAGGTTAGAAAACAGTAAAATAATTCCCTATATTCTAGGGCTGTCTCTGCATGTTTGTTTTCTGATTTGACTTTTCTGCCAAAAGAACCCAAGTTGCAAATATTGTTTATGACTGACCTGAGTTCAGGCTGTTGGGTTAAAGCCCATCCCACTTGACTGTACGTGATTTCATGTGAAACCTCTGCAGTTCTGAAGTTACTGGGGTAGACGGATGCATACAGGTATTAGGATGTTACTACTTGTGTTACTTTTGTAAAAATTTTTTTTTTAATCATGGCTGGTGATTGAAATGGAAATTTGGAAGTGGCTTTATGAAGGCAGCTCACTCTGCAGCTGTATGTACGAAAACAAACCACGTACAACTTTGTGTACCTGCAAACATGCTTTCATTTACTGACCCACTAAACTACTGTCTATAACTGAATGCAGTTTTGTGTATATTCTCCAAAAGATTTTATTTTTAAAACTCTGACCCTTACCAGCTTTGCAAAGTAAAGTCTGCTTTTTATCTGGATGATTTATCCAAGCACTTGCACACTGGTGTTTCTATAACAGAAAGGGAGAAAAAGTAGATTTATTTGCAACCCCAAACCAGATTTGGATTTGCCTAAAAGATACTGCATACCTGACCCTGTAGTAGTCACTTATGGAAAGTCTAGTCCATGTTTTGAGTAGCTACTTGTCTTGACTTACGGCTTATTGATTATGTAAGCTCTTGTTACCCTGCTCATTCTCTTGTTTGGACTCAAATCGTAGTGTGAATAGTCTGATCTTATAGTTAATGCAGTCTCCTGATTAAGGCATGGCAAAGTTGATACAAGCAGGTTTATTTTTTTTTTTGATATTCATGAAGGTGACTTAGGAAAATCAACTTTGGTGCAACATATACATCAAGATGCAGAGGTGTTTAGAAAATACTTAATGTCATTTGTCAGTAGAGCCTGAAAGCGCTTACAGTTAAGGTTTTTACTGTGAGATGTATTTTTTGCATAGAGTATTTTTCTTTCACTTATTGGCATCTTACTGAGGAAGAACCCGTACAAAATGTTGCATCTGGTGTAAGAGTTTGTCCTGAATTATGTCTCATTCTATTGAAAGCTTCAGTCCTTCATTGAGAATGCTCTGTTTTGAATACAAAATATAGTGACTGTACTGAAATGAATACCTCAGTGAGTGATGGTTGAAAAGTAGTTGTTTAAACAAGGATTTCACAATTAAATTGATAGAATTATCTTTATTTTGTAATAAATTGGGCTTGAAGTCTGTCTGCAATCCAGGGAGGGAGGTGGTGGAAAACTGTAAAGCCACATGCAGCCAAGGGTGACATTCCCGATCTTTTATAAAGGTAGCCTTGTATTTCTGAGTAGACCTATACAGCTTTCCAGGCAAGGAAACAAGATTGCACTAATCAGAATTCTTAACAGGAACTGAAAGGTCTTCTCACATTGTCACTTCGATCCCACTGCTTTGCAGTTCAGCCTTTTGTCTTAACTTTCCTGTATTTGCTTTTAAATAGGAATCACTATAATGGATGTTTTTGGAATACTTTTCTTCCTGCTTCACCTTAATCTGTAAATGTTTACAGAATGAGTCCACCTACTGATTTTTCTCTTTGACCTAAATAGGAGAAAACTGTGCCAATTCCTTTGAGATGGTCTTAGGGCATGAAAAGGAAGATCTGTCAGGCAGTTAAGTTGCTTTTCAGGCGATCACTGTATTGGGGAAGCTGCCAACTGACTTAGAGACCTCTGGATTTCATTGTTAATCTGAAGTCCAACTGGAAGTGGCAGAGCCAATCCTTAATCAGAAAACCAAGCTGTCCTCACTTTTCTGTTTCACATGTGATAATGTTTCCTGTTACTTTTCTCATCACTCTTTCCACCCACCTGTTTCCTGTTCACATTTCTAAGTCCCTGTTATTAAATCACTTTTTTAGAAAATGCATCTTCAAACATTTGTGGCCATCTTGAAAGAGAAGATTTAGATATCTCTTGAAAGTAGGGCTTGGAAGGGGATGATAGTGACTATTATGATGAGCAGGGCAAGTGCTTTGGTCATCGTTCCATGTTTTTTTTTCCTTTGTGTCCTAGTGCAAAGATACTTGGCTTTTTTTGTCAAAAATTTGTTGGAACAACTAGTGAGTCTAAGTAGTACTGCCAAAGTTAGGGCATAATGGATTTTGAGATGTTTGTGCTCCTTCAGTTATTCTCCTTGTCTGCCCTTGGAAGAAACTTGAGATTTAAATTTTCTAGAACTATCCTGAATTGTCAGTTGCTCTTAGAACAATTTGAAATTCCGTCTTTCATGACTGATGTCAATTCTTGCCTCGGAAGTATATAAGGGAGATGACAGACAAAGCAAGCAAAATACTCAGTTATTGGATAGATCACTCTATTATATGTATGGCAGTTGTGAGACAAATGTTGTCGTAATTGGGGACCAGAGGCATACAACCTACTGTCAGCGTGCCACGAGGGCTTGCAGTGCCCTGCAGAGGGGTAAGTTGGGGGCAGGACCTCACCAAGCATCTCCAACCTGCCATGGGAAGTGCAGGGCAGGCCTGGGGAGGGGGTGTCCAAGCCCAGCACAGACTCCCCACAAGAAGGGCCACAGGGTCAGGTCTGGGGGCATTTGGGAAGCCCACAGCAAGGTGGTGGCTATAGGTAGGATTCGGAGTGGCCTCTCTCCACTACCACCAGCAGGACAGGGTCATCCTCAGCTGTGCTGCCTCCATGCTGGCCCTCAGCCCCAGGGGGACCGTAGGCCACCTGCAGACATCTGTGCATTACGATTCCATTAGTCCCAATGTGTTAAACATTTACAGAACAAACAAACAAAAAAATAAAACCAGGTATTCTGACTTCTAAAATGCTGTTGCTTATTTTTTCCTTCATTGCTTGTTAGAAACCCCAAATATCTCATTTCTAAGCAGCTGTTGATAGCCTTGAAGCGGCATCACCCGTCCTGGCACTGGACCAACGCTGTTTTGCAAGGCAATTTCATATGGTCGGTGTGGGAGGAGGGAGGAATATTTCTTGGGTTATTTTTGAGTCACAGTTGTTTGAAGCTGTTCAGAAACTTGGAATATTAGAAGTAGGTTATTGGCTAGCGTGTAACTGAAGCTGTTTAAGCGTGTGAGAAATGTTGTTACACGGCTCTTTGGTATGTCCAGTAACTGTCGCTTACATGTGTTTTATATAATGCTTTATGTAATTTCAGTAGTTTCTTTCATTTCTGTGCGTGTCTGGTGGAAGCTGGTGATTTTGATTAGTCACTGTACTTTCTTTCAGTGCCTATAATGTTAACGAGTGAACTGTAATTCGTACCAAATCTCAGATTTGTGTTTTAAACATGCACTGATTTTGTGCTGCTTTATTTATCCTGCATGGCTGCTGTGCTCCGAACAGAACAAGCTCCGAGTATTGAACTTATTATTTTACACTGAATGAAAGTCAATTAGTGAAATCTGGTTAAGCGGGATTTGTAATGTGTAATCTGTTTTGTGCCGTTACACCGACATCCACGAGTTCAGCTGTTCGTAGCAAACACCGATAACTGTTATTGAGGGGTGCTATGAAATCACCCTCGTGCCGTTTAAAAACACCCCAACCAACCAGATGGAAAAACCTTGCATGCTGAACTGAAACAAAAGACAAAATCCAAACTCAGTAAGGACATTAGAGCCCTGGGACAGGGCATTTCACAAGTTCTGGTATTTGATGTGGAAATGAGAAATAAACAGAAAATTCATGAAGTGGATCTTACATGTTCTTATGTAAAGAGAAATTAATGTATTTAGGGAGTATTACGTCCCTTTTTTTTTTTTAATTAAAGTTGACAACATCAAGGATGATACCAGCAGAAACTGTTTGGTGCTACATAGTTCTTCGTTTCCCTGAAGGGACCATCTGTGGTCGTTGCATCATTGTCTCCTGCCTCATTGCAGTTTTTTCATTTACACCAAGAGAGCAAGAAAAAAAAAATTTAAAGCAATTTTTATGAAGTAGTTTTAGTCTTTGTTCCATATCTCTAAGAATCTAGAGTTGTATGAATGAGTGTTTTTAAATTAAGACTGCTGAAAGTTAAAGCAGAGGCTGTTGTCTTCTAATGCTTTGAATAATCAGAATATTTCAAAAGCTGTGTTTTTATGGATAATGAAATGACACAATTCTAAAAAGAAATTAAGGCTTACTCCTCCAACGATTTTTAGAGCTGAATGTCAACCTTCCAATGCTGGTAGAACTTTTTCTGAGTAAAATATGTTAATTAAAATCAAAACCTACTTATGTACCTCTTACGCTGTTCTGAAATTCCAAAATTGTGTTGCCTTAATGCATGAGAATCAATAACAAAGGAAAAAAAATCTCATACACCAGCTGGAATGAAACAAAAAACATACGATACTGAAAAAAAAAGGGGGGGGAATAATGTTAAAATAGTTTGCCTTTCATAGTTTGATGCTATAGGAATTCTGACAGGAGGCTTTAAGATAAGGCAGAGGTTAAGCTAAAGCTGGGATTGTGACTGCCTAACATGTTTCCAAAGTAAGTGGCTAGGAATGATTTTAAAGAATACCTGCCATAAAAAAAATTATATGGACCGTATTTTAAAAATCCTTCTGATTTGCCTCAGGATTTTTTTTTTCCCCTCAATCTTTGCCATTTCATCATAACTTAATCAAAATATCTTACTTTTAAAACACTTAGTTCTGCAAGAATAAGCCTCTCAAAATCTTAGTTTACCATAAGGTAAAGAGCAAGTTTGGAATGTAAGTTAGAAACTTGTGAATTGGCAGCATTTCACGTGTTATTTTTGAATGGACTTTTGGATAATATGCCGTGTAATCCTTCTTTTAATAGATTCTCTCATGGTAATTGGTATTTCTCTTGACCAAAAAAAAACCCCAAACCAAACCCTACCCTCAGTACTTTTCATTCACATATAATTAAAATGTTTCTGCAGATACAGATGAAGGTGCAGTGACTTAATGGCAGAAACTAAAGGGTTTTTTTCTGTGTGTGGGAAGGAAATACTTTGCCAGCAAACGAGTTTGCCCTATTTAGCAGTGTTGCTCAAGGATATGTGCCAGGCAAAGTGATCATTCTCCACTGTGAGAGGCTGAAAAGGTCCTGAACTGTGAGACATCAAGTCCACTAAATTAGCTGTTGGAGCAACCCTTATAGGAGCTGGTGAAGGACAGATGAGTTACCTTTTGGGTCATGAGTTTGTGTTGATGTCAGAATGTTTCACAGCGGAGGTTTCACAAAAGGTGTGGCACAGAATGCTTTTAAAGCTTCTTGTGTTGCTGGTGCAGAGTGACAGGTGACTTGTTCCTGTATCTACCTTAATTACCATTATATATCCCAGTGTGTACAGAGATCTTACTGTGTGCTTATGGTATTCTTCCCTTTGTTCTTAATGTCTGGTACCAGACCACTATAAACTGTAGATTTCTTTCAAAACATACCTTTGATTCTCTTATCAGAGTACAGAACAGTTAGAGAAAGGCAAACTGCAATTTTTTTTTTCTCCTTTTTTTTTTCCTTTTTTTTTTCTTTCACTGAGCATCATAAGTGACATCTCCAGGAGCCCAGTTAGATCTGAAACCAACTTGGTATCCAAAGTACTGAAGCTTATTAGAGATGTGCTTGTCATTGGCACGCAACCAGTCATGGCAAGATAGGAAACTATTATGCCTAAATGCTTGTTACCTCAAATGGATGTAATTTCTCTGTTCTTTGTTCGTGAATTGATATGTTTTGATACATTCTTAAACTCCTGGATTAAAATCAGAGTTGTGTTCTGAATCCAAGACACTAAACAGGGAAAGCTGAAAAGTGCCTGAGGGGAGCTATGTAGAAAGTAGAAATAGAAACAGAAACGCAGACCCCAGGCTGCAGGGATATCTCAAGGGGCTAATCTTTCTGTCTTTTGGAAATCCGGAACTCTACATAAACTTGGAAACTCCTTATGAAGAGGTTTTGGCTGGAAATGAATTTGCTTTGCACGTGTTTTGTAAATTTATAAGGAAATTTAGTGAGTGTGATGCAGCAGGAATATCAAACAATAAATAACAAAATAACAGAGTTATATTATTATATAGTAATGGTACTAGTGATATGAGTTATTTTGTAAAAAGGTTTCAAGTTATCTTTTGGTTTATCTGCTTCTCTGAATCATTCTGGCTAAATTTTTCCATTCTTTGTGCTCTCAGAGGTTGAATTACTTTGATTAAGATTTTTGTGCTTGTTTGTTTGGAAAAGAAGGCTGACATAATGTTTCCAAATTAGAACAAAAAAATTCCCCCAAATCAATTCTTTTTTATTTCATTAATAATTTCGATTTTTTCCCATGATTTGAGGTATTATTGTTTCCCCACTTACGGAAATGTACCTTTTGCCCATGGTATAAAAGATGACTCAGAATTCATCTGATGCAAAACTTGTGAAAAATTGATTTTTATGTAGTGCCATTAAGGGCTTCTTAATTAGTAAGTTGTGGTGTTCAGAAGTGCTCAATAGTGTGTGTTACCTGCTCTTAGAGACTTCATTTAAGGTTTAGCTGTGCCATCTGAACTGCGTGTGACTTTCAATGTGTTCAGGCGTCACTCCTGTGCCAAGTCTTGGTGCTGTAAGTTGTAAAAGGACTGTGCTGGCAGCAGGGTGTCTGGGAATCTGAATCCTAGGGAAGCAATTACTTGGCTGCTGGGGCCAAAACTGCTGAAGTACTTTTGTACCTACCTTACAGGTAACAGAAATCCTTCCTGTGCCTTGGTGGAGCGAGGCAGTTGGAGGGGTGGTGGTCACAGTTATTGAATGAGGACATTTCAGAGCTTTAGTTTGTTGGGGTTTATTGGAAATGTGCCATCTGGCTCCTGGTAGAATGAGGATTTTCATGAGATCCCGAGGAATGGATTGAGAGCCACAGCAAGACTTGTTTGGCAAATGTTTCCTGAGCTGACAGCACCACCACTGGGGTGGATGGTAACTATTCCCCTACTTCCAGTGGGCATTCATACTGCACAGAGGGGAGGAAGGGTCCTGATGCCATAGATAGAGTAAGGTATTGGTAGCAAAAACAAACGGTGTAGTCTGCATGGACAATATGAGAAAGAGCTTACAGGTAAAAAGAGGACAGAAAGAAAACCTGGGGAGCATTGACAGTGGAACTGGGTCAGTTCCCTAGGCATTCTCCACTGAACCTTTGGAGACCGAAACTAAATGCTTTAATTCTCTTCCGGTGGGAAGAAGTTGCTCGTACAACTTTATTGGTTACAGACAAAGGATCAATCAAATCTGCTTTGTTGCGGTTGGACTGATAGAACTCTTTGTGTTTGGCCTACTTCAAGACATATATATATGTTTTCACCTGATTGAAAGGTATTTTTTCCGCCTTTTTAAGACTTCAGTTGCATAGATAGGACAATATGAAAAGATAGCTAAACCAAGTGTCTAGCAGCTGTGCAATAGCAGAGCAGTGCAACCTCAATTTGGCCCTCACTAAGCATGTATAGTGAATCATTAGATTATGTAAGTATATGTTTCATTTCTTGGACTGAGTGGATGTTCCTTATAAATAAGGACATTTGTCAGTTCCAGAAGTTGCTCATGGGTTTGATTTGTTTGTTGCGTTGGACTAGAAGTTCCTTAGTGAATACAGTACTAATCTCTGTGGTGGTGTTGAAGCTGTTGAATGTCACAAGGTTGATACAGTGTGGTTGGGGAATGGCTTAAAAGATCATCGTTGGCTCTTTTGCTTCGTGTCTGATCTGAGAACATGGAGCCACCTGTGCAGGAGTGCTGAGCTTTACTGTTTCTAGAGCATAGGGGAATCATACTTCGGTTATTTCTAGTTTGAAAAATGCCTTGTACTTGGAAGATGTGGACCCAAAGAATGTTAACCTTTATTGCCCAAGCATGTTGTTTTTAGGATCTTAGACTGTTTTAAAAAAGAATAGTGTGAAGGGACTGCTGACGTAAACTGGATTTGCAGAAGAGGAAGGGAGGAAAGCGTCCATCCTCGTGCATGCTTTGAGTGCAAAGTGTTTGGACATATGTACAGTAAGAAATGTGTTCTTGGGTTCAAAAAGAACATTTAACTCTGCATACTGCTTAATGCCAATGATGATGCTTAGAGATTTAGAATATTGGAATAATGCAGCAAATCCCAGTTTCTAGCAAAGAGTGAGAGCTCTTGTTTGTCTTGAGGTTTGTCTTTGATTGTGATCCAAGGGTGCTACTGTAGCACAAATAATATCAATTAGATAAACATCAAAGAAAAAGGTTGGAAGTCTGTGATACTAATGGATACTGCACAATAAAACTGATGTGATTTGTCTCTGCTCTTCAGTAGTTAATTATTCTGTCAGCTACTTTTTTATCCAGTTAAATTCTTGTTAGTTTGTCTCATTTACCTACTGTACTGAATTGGGTTTATTTGAAAGATGCAATATGCATAGACGTGTTCTGTTGCCTAGTGTTTATTTGGGTCTACTAAAGCTTAATTCTGTGAGACTTGAAGGTAAAAAATAAAGCTGTTGACTCAGCACAGATTAAAACCAGATGTCTCTTGAGATCCTTGCATTTCTCTCTAATCACTAACCCAAATTGATTGTGGTAGATTTTTTTTTTTCTGGTCATGACCATAGTTTTACCAGTCTGTGTTTAGTGTGATCTAAGTCAACTGCATGGGTTTTTTTTTCCCCTTCTGTTGTGATTTTAAATGCATGGGGTTTTTTTACCCCAGGAATGTCTGGTTGTAAACCAATTTTTTTCATAACTCCTTCCCACCCCTATTTGTGTTACAAACAATTGATTTAGATTCAGATTCTTTTAAATCTTCAGATCAAATAAAAGGTTGGAAAAGTGGATAAATGAGGTTTGGAAAACCATGGGTTGAAGAGATGAGAAGCCATTGCATTGTGTTCAGTCCATTAAAACAAGAAGAAATAGAAGAGATACTTTGATAAGTGTTCTGCTGGTGTTAACCTTGATAGCTATTATCGGGGGGATGATGCTATATCTGTTTCATTGGCTTAAGCTTTTTTCATGCTGAGAGAAATCAATACTTGGAGTCGTTGGATGACAGAGGCATCACTTCAGAATTGACGGTGGCTGTCAGACGTTGTCATTGGTTGACTTTTGTTCGCTGTTGAGGTTTTAAGCTTTCATTTTTCTAAGTCTCATTCAGGAGTCTTTGTAAGATTTCCCTGGGTAGCATTTTTAGGCCAGACTTTAAACCTCAGGTCAGAGGTCAAGTGCAAAGATCTGTGAAAGCAGAGGACTGAGGAGCTCCTTCATTTACCAGAATATCCTTATTTGTAGGGAATTTGCATTAGTGGCAAGACTGTGCGTTACCTTATGGATGACTTTTCCTCTTAAGTGCTACCCTCTGAGACTGGTCGTTCCCAAAGCCAGTAGCTTTTAGCCAAATTAGACAAAGGAGCTGGCATATGTGAAAGTGTTTGGTGATATCAGGGTTGAAGAATGAAAGTAAAAACGTGCAACATTTCTTTTAAAAACCTTACACTGTTAAACTTTTTAATTGCTTGTAGAAAGCATTACATTGTCATTTTGGGATTGCAGAGGTGCACAATGCACATGGTTCAGAGGAAATCTTTCACTTGACATTTTTGTAAAGATCAAAGATAAAATATTTCTGAAAACACTAGATTAATCCTCCTCTTCACTGAAATACAGACAGTCAGAATACTGACACCCTGTCAGTATTTTGCAACAGTATTTCTGAAATATTTCCTGCCTACAGAATGTATTGTGTTTTCATGTCTATAATTTGCCTTTTGGATGACCTTGTGCTCCTTTAGAATTACAGTTCCTTAAAAATGAATCTTCACATAACATGTTCAAATAGCCTGCAGCCTTGTCCAAGCAGGGAACAGGAGAGAGGTAGAAAAACCATCTTCTTCAATAACAGCAAAGACAAGGGTTTTGTTCCATCCTGGTAGGAAACAAGGGTATTCCATGCTTTGTCAAAGGATTCTGCGTAATGCACTTCCCCTTTGTAAAACTTTCCACAATCACTTAATTTCAGACTTTTTGGAGATATCCTGTGAGGTGTGTCTGTGAAAATAAGTATTTTTCTCCATTCAACACTTTGTTTTATCATGTATGAGCGCACTACTTTTGTGGTTGTAGTTTATTGCACACTTGCCCAAACAGGTAAAAGAAATTATGTAGGCATGCAACTGTATATCTTAACAGTAAAAATATTCCATTGTAAAAAATTGTAAAAAGTACATAAAAATTAATTGTAAAATTATTTTAAAATTAATTGCAAAAATATTCTGGCAGTGTGCATATTGCAAGTGCAAGAGATCAACCAGTGGAGAAGAAATAAAACTGTAAAAATATATTTTTGAATTTAATCACAAACAGAAACCAGGTTGCATTTTTGTATTACATAAGTGGATTGAGATATAGTGTTAAGTGCTAATGAATCTGGCATCTGGAAAATTAAGAAATACAGTAGAGAAACAGAGTCTTTTTAGTGCCTTCAGAACAGTCTAGTTGTGACTTTAGGATGGGTGTTTTTTTTGGTTTTTTTTTTTGGTGGAAACAGTCTTCTTTCACTCCTGCATTAAAAGTATTTGAAAGAGTGAGGGGGAGGAATAGCTTCTGTTTTGCTGTATATTTGGCATATATGGAGGGTGGGAGCCAATTGAACAATTGATGGGTCACCTGTATGATCAACGAGAAGATTATTCTTGCAGAACTTTCTTAGAATTAGTGACTATATGTGCACCTGACAGATATTTGGCACAACTGTGGCTTCTTTCTGTTCTTGTTTGTAAAATATATATTGTAAAGAGCATGCAGTGATTCTCCTGGAGTGATGTTACGATTGTACGGGATTGCTGCATGTGTGTCTCTCAGTTTTGGTGTATCACTGCAAATTTCTACTCATACTAAATGCTGAATTTCCTGAAAAATGGAGTTATATTTCCATTTTATAACAGGCTGGTTGTGTTTTCATTGAAGTTGTCAGGACAATAAAATACCATTTTTCTTCTCTGTTTGTTTGTCACAGCTACATTTTGAAAATCTTTGTTTGTATTTAATGAAGGATGTGTTCAAAATTACATCATAAAGAGACTTTTTTTTTAAGAGGTACAAGTTCATTATATCTTTTACAAAACATTCTCGTTTGATTTCCATTTTATCATGTTTTAAGGTCAAATGTGACTTTAATGTTCCATAAAGAGACAGAGATTGATAATGGGGAAAGAATAACCCTCTAATGTGATTTATATCTATGGATTTTATGTCAGATATGAAAAGTTGCTGTTCAAATTGTAAAGGAGGATCCATTAAAGAGCACTTTAAAACATTTTACTACTTAGCTTACCTTATACACTTGTTTTTAGAATTCTGCCCTTTCAGGGGACTTAAAAATAACAGCTTATGAAACATTTACAAAGTGCTGAAAAGAACTCATGATCAACATGGGTGCAAAATAGATTAATGTGTTGGAAAAGACAGCTGTATTTAAAAAGAGCTGGAAAAATCTTGTTTAGTGTTCGTTATGATTTAGCCATCTCATATTTTTGTGAAGAGGGATCGCAGAGTGCTTCGGTTAGGGGTGTAAAGGCCAATTTTTGATGTCTCGTTGACTTGGAAAGTCAGCTGCTTGTTCTTCAGTCCTCCTGGATGTCTCTGCTCGTCAGGTGAGCGTCGCTGTAAGGTGCGGGAAAATTGAGTCAATATGTGAAACTATTAAAATTGTTAAAATACCTCTTTAAATTTTATTCATCTGTTAGTACATTTTTGTTATCTACTGTCTATGAAAATCTACACCGGCCCAAATTTTATACTGTGAGTTTTTTCCCCATTCATCCTGTCTTTCTCTTACTTTCTATGACACCTATATGTGTATTTACACATATATAAATTACACGGCCTTGCTGCAGCAAGCTTTTAATGCTTGTACGTATATAGACGTGTAGAGAAAAAGCATTGCTACTGTTTTAAACATAAAAAGCATTATGCTATGGAGCTGATATCTAAACTCTAAGAAATAATTGTACGAGTGCCTGCATCAGCTGTGTTCCACAAAGAAAAAGCAATTTTTTTTGTTGTTAGGCAGACATTTGTGTCCATTCCACTAACTAGATCATAGAATAATCCAATCATTGACAGAGGCTGAAATGCTTTGTCTGGCAAATGTGATCTGTGGAATTGCCAGATGAAAACTGAAATTAGAAACAGGGAGCGCTGAAGTGGGGAAAAGCCTTTATTCTTTCTACCAATACTTGAATTTCTTGTGAGTTTTCATGTACAGCGAAATGGGGTTTTGATAAGGGGATGATGTAAATTTGGTGCCTGTTGTTTGAGTTCTGTGTTAATAGGCAGATCTTCGGAAGGTCAGCAAAAGACAACATTATGAGACAATGTTGTAACAAAGAATCTTTCGTAGTCTTGAGCTCAGTTTGTAGGTTTGACTTACAGTTCTTATTTGCTAGTATTTGCTTTTGAGCACCTTGGCAAACAGAAGGTGTTTATACAACGGGTGTAGTACTGTCAGCAAAATTATTAACTTTGCCATGCTGGCCTGCAAATGTGCTCAACTTCAAGAAGCCATCTGGTAAAGATTGATTCAGCCTTCATATGCATGTTGTCTTCTATCTATCTGAAAATTTGTGGATTTTCTCCTTAACCTTTATGATTACTTGTTTATAGAAACAACAGCAAGCAGTTGGCTACCCAAATCTAATGAGGAGTCATGGGAGTGGAGTGGTCACTCCAATTATATTATTCTGAAATTGGCCTCTTTTATTTTATATGTTTTATTATGCAGTCAGGCCACTAAGGTGTTGGCATTTGCTAGATCTTGAGTGTGCATCTATGTAGTTAAAGAATTCATGGCAAACCAAGATCCTGCGCTTGGCTCTCTGGACGGATTTACTGTGGGCAGCTGCGCAGGGCCTCAATCCTCAAACCTGTAACACGCGGTTAATTCTTGTTTCTCAGGGGTTTTGCGTATGTAGTTAACGACAAAGTGCTTCAAACTTCTTTGGCTGGTGTCATTTAAACACTTTTTTTACTGTGCATTATTTTTCCCTGCCTAGTCACTGTGTGCCCAGTATTCTGCAGACAAGAGGGAAGAAGAAAAAATGTGTCATCATTTGATAACAGCAGCGAAGTACCGAGACCAGGTGACTGCAACACAGCTAATACAGAAAATTATCAACATCCTGACAGACAAGCATGGAGCCTGGGGAAGCTCTGCACCAAGGTAAACCACCTTTGGGGAGGCTTAAAATGTTTTTGCTCGGCTGTGCTGCGTAATGTCTTATGGTCAAATGTAAAGGCAAACAAGGTTTTTTAAACAAAGTAATGTGAAAAAGGTAAAACTGATGTGTCAGTGGTTAGTACGGGGGAATGTCAGAGAACTAATGTTTTGTTAGAGCAGCAAAAAACAAAAACCAGGATGGTTCTCTTGTGACTTTAAACTTTGCAATAACAATGTGATAGAATTTATTTTGAATGTTCTAGCCCTGGAATTTTTTTGAAAAATAATTTTTAAAATTAAATACTTTTTTACAACTAGCTTTCTTTATGGTGTATTATATGATTCAAGACTGAACCACAGGTTAGTAAATTATTTTCTGTCAAACTTTAAACAAACATCTCTCTATGTTAGAGGGAAATCATGAAAACTTCGTATTAGTAATTTCACAGTAAAAACAGTACTGCCAAATTAATTCAGAGTCAATTAATTCATTTTGGAATGCTCAGTGTGTACCTTTATTACAATGGCACTTGCCTAACTTCTTTTGGTGCGACTTGTGCTAAATTTTCACTTGCAAATCTAAAATACAAGTTCAAGTCCTTGTAATAGGTCCTTAATTAACATTTAAGAATAACTGGAGCATATTTAGGCCAGGACAGAGCTGTGTTGAGTATGGTTGTATATAAAGATACTGTTGTTTGAATGTAATGGAATAATAAGCATGAGAGAAATGTAGAGAGAAATGAGTAGACAACGAACAGTTTTTCCCAGTAACCTTTATTCATTGTTCAATGACCACTTGTTTTCTAGAATGAAAAAATTAATTCCCAAGCACTAGTGATTTCTGTAATATACTAAAATATAATAATAATTATATATATAATAACTAAATATAATTTAATGAAAAATATTAATAAAATTAACTGGAAGTATTGCAATTAAGAGTCATCATATGATGGCATAGGAAGTCTGTGAACATACCATAAATACCAATTTTGTGCCCTAGCTTATAAGGTTAAAAATGAAACTGTGAAATAAGTGTTTAGTGGTTTTGAGTCAGTTTTTCTTAAACATAAGACTGTCTAAGAAAAAAATGTGTTAAAACAACAGCTTATTCCAACGTTTTTCAGAATGTTTAATTACTGAATTCCATACAGTTTTATAGTAAGGCAGGTATTACAATTGTCTAAAACCAGATTTCGAGTCCTTTGTACGTCTGCAGTTTTGGTGAGTATATACCTTGCAGTTTACTCCATCTGTTTGTGTGTCTGGATTTAAAACTATGATTGCTGACTTTTAATTAAGAAGCGGAGAATCCTACTTGCTCTCTAGGTGTGTTTTGCTTGTTGTAATAATATTGGT
>JAWMRA010000130.1:13295576-13338471 GCA_035584735.1 Pseudotriccus pelzelni
CAGAGCTCTGTCACGGGAAGGAGCTAGTTTTGACAGTGGTGAAAAAGCTGTAAAAGACAAAGAATGAGAGGTAAAGAGTTCAGTTTCAAAAATGTTTACCAACAGGACTGTGAAGAGGGCGTGCATGGGGGAAAAAGATTAAAATGGGTGGCAAGAGAGGAGAGTTGCGAGTTAGTACAGACCTGCTGAAGGGATTGCCTAGGTAGGGGCATAAATGAGAGAAATACAGTCAAAACTGAGGTCTTTGAAGCCACTGCACAGTGAGGAGAGTAAGAGAGAACACAAAGCCTTGCTTGAACAGGAAAAGGTTTGTAAATTTAGCAATAGTGACTAATCCTCAAAATGTAAAGAGGAATATACTTCTCAATTAAATGGATCGTGCCTAGGGATGTTTCTTCCTTTCCCCCCCCGGATTATATTTTACATTCTATTAGTTATCATTGTAGAAGTGACATGAAAACAAAGCCTTCCCTCCTCCAACTTTAGTATCCTTAGTATTGCTGTTATGATGCCAGAAAGCCTTCCCTTGCTAGTGCAAAGATGAATTTGCTGACTTGCTCAAACTGATATAGATAGTTTACCAGATGCTTTGTGTTCTATGTGTAGACAGAGATAAGAGGTATACTATATAATTACAAAATTATAATTACAAAAAATCTTTGAAAACAGTGTACATGCTGTATACTATTAAAGTGTAAGTAGCAGACATGAAACTTGTGTTGGTAAAAACGTGGTGATAGTTAAATTATTTTGTCTTTAATAGCTTAACAAAGATCATATCTTTTATTATTTTTGCAGTGTTCCTTTTCTGTGTATTTCAAGCAGACAGTTGGTCATTCAATAGGTTTTTATCAGGAAGAGAAAGCAAAGTTTGAGATGGGCTTTTATGTATTGTAAGGCCAGGTTGTGTTGTTATATCCCTTCAGAAACCCTCTGCCTTCATCTGCTTGATGATTGGGATAATTTAATTGCATGAACCGGTCTCTAGGTTATACCAGAAATTAGGAGTTTTGTTTCTTTAACTTCAGGCAGCTTCCTAAACAAATCAGAACACCGCTGCAGAAGGTCACTTTTGCCAGTGTAACTGCACCACCAGACCAGGCTGTGGCCAGTGTTGGTCAAAAATTGTACTTTTTCATACTCTTATGTAGATCATCAGAAGCATGCAAGGCATGCAGACCGGGCTGGTCAGTAACCAAAATCACAGTTTGATATTTCTGTATTCATTCTGGGGCTTACATTACACACGAGTTCACTGGTGCATCTTTTCTGTATGATAGACGTAAATGAAAAGCTGGAGGGTGGGGTAGAGTGGTAAGGCTCAAGGAGGTAGAATATCAACCTAGTGAGGAGAAAGTTTTCAGAGAAAAAACATTCAAAATCTCTAGATAAAAATAGGTGTTAAATTTTACTGTTTGTGGAGTTTATGTTGCCGTTTAATGGTTTAGAATGATTACTTAGATATGATTGTATGTTATTTTTTACTTCTGCTTTAGCTAGTTAAAGATTTACTTAGAAATAAACTATAAAATAAGTGGACCTAGAAAAGAATTGACAGATTACAATAATGAAAAAGCATTTCTGAATCTAAATTTTGAAAAATTCCATTTTGTTAAGTTTTTCTTCGATGCTTCATGATGTAGTACTGCGCTTTATACGCAAGTCCAGTACTGCAAAGAAGGTCTAAACTGATTAGTCTGAAAGAGAACTGAAGTGTTGTGGAAAACAGAAGTGAGAGGAACCATTACAAAATCATTTTATGATAACATTTACTTTTCAAAGGCTAAGTGTTGCTAAGGTTAACAAGAATAACAGTAATATGGCATACATATGAATAGCTGAATGTGTAGTAGAGTTGGTAAAGGGTTAGGGTTAGGGTTTTCATATGCTGTGCTACTACTTGGCTCTGTGACCTTTCCAGTGTTACTAATGTTGAAGTTTTGGGGGTTCTGTTAAAATATAACACACACACACACACATATAGAATTTTTTTTTGCAATTGCATGACAAAAATTTTTGGGGCTGTCATCTGGTGCAGATAATTTCCTTATGGGATATTAGGAAAATTTCTGTAGTTACTGGAGTGAACTAATAAAAAGACTCTGATATTTTAATTTTTTACATTTATATTAGCCGCCTTCTCCATGTGCCTGGTAATTTCCTGCTTCAACATCATATACATGAGAGTTCTTAATGTTCTCTGATTATTATATATATATGCATATACTTAAAAGTGTGGGGTTTTTTGAAATTACTGAATTAAGTGAATGTTACAGTAATGCAGATCCTTGTAATTCCTGCTTCTGAACTAGGTAGCGGCTGTCAGGGTGCTGCAAACATAACTTTTAGATTTTAGTGTTGCAGCTAATTATGAGGAAGTGAGGAATGGCAAGAAACTTCACATTAAGTAGTACAGAATTCTGTTGTTTATATTTAGTGAAATTAATCTTTGCTAAGAGGAGGAAAAACTTAAAGAATAGTTTCTGATGTGTGATCCTTCCAGGAGGTCCAGCTGATGTTTAAAAGTAAATATTGTGTGTTACCAGCAGCTGATTTTTTTCTTAATATTTTTAATCAGTTTATAATATCATGTAATCTTTAGTCCAGAATTGGCACAAAAGAATGAGAAGTTGGTCAGCACAGTGAATTCCAAAAATCTAGAGTGCAACTGTAAAAGCTAGAAAACATGAAAATGTTAAAAACACACCTACAGCTGTTGTTCTGTTAGTCTCAGGTTATGCCTGAATTGTAAATCATTTTGATTTTTGCCATATGAATGCTAAAATTTATCATTCAGATTAGTAATTTAGTGCTAGATAATAATGTATCTGTATCACCTAATTTATTCTGTGGAAAGAAATATTCTGGTTCTAACATGCTAGCCAGAATCTTTATTGCTCTCATATCTTTTGCCCTGATATTCTAACAGAATAAGCTCAAAACATGGAGTGGAAACAGAGAATTTTTGTATGGTAGTATTTTAGCATCCCTTTTCCCCAAGGAGTTGAGGCAGCTGGGATGGGGGGAGGCATTCGAGTTCTGTCAGTGCGGGTCAGATGTTCTGGTTCAAGTACAGGACTAGAATCTTTTGCTGTCCTAAGATTTGTGGGGTTTATTATGTAGCTGGTAAAGACTGCTTAGCAAAATTTTGATTTATCCTAGCTAAAGTTTAAATTTAGACAGTATCTTTTCAGTAGAGCATTGGAGAAGTTTAAAGAGAACAGAAAGGAGTTTTTCATATCCTTTGCTACACAGCAATCTGTTTTCCAGTTGTATAGGAAAGTAATACATGCTAGGAGTCAATTAATACCCTCATCTTAACCAAAGGAGGTGATTTTCAGAATATTCTTTCTGGATGAGCATATTCTTTGTGTCTTCTTAGCAGTATGTTAGCTGATGTCTGCCCTTCTGTTTGCTATGTTACGGGCATATGAATGGCTTCATGCTAACACACATTTCCTACTACGTGAACATGGCTTCACTTGATGTTGTTTTTGTGATGTTTATCTACTTAACTGGTTACATTTATTTTAAAGTTACATGGCTTTTTTTCTCTTACAATTCAAGCCTTTAATCCATCTATTATGACAGTTATGGTTAAAAATAAGCCTACCTTTTTTTTGCAGTGTCCCTTGCTGTTCCAGCCTTGCTAAGCCTGGATAGCTCTTTAGGGACTTTTTTTCAGGATTAGTGATCAATTGGAGAGGTGGAGACTCTGCATCATGTACAGGTAACACTTGGTTTGTATTTTGAAGCCAGTTTGGACTTTTTTCCAACTCCCTGGACATATATGAGACAAGAAGGATATAGTGTGTTTGTTTGTTTTCATCTCATGTATAGCAGCATGGACAGGAGTGAGGAAAGGAGGAAAACCTGCTCATAGCTGGTAGGTTAGGGGGAAACATGGGTTCCTCTTGCTGTTGGTGTGCTTTTCCACAGCTCTGCCTGCACTAATGAAAAGATGTTCCTGTAAAGCATAGAACTAACAGCAGCTGTCTATTTTACTGTGAAATCCTGGGCAAAACAGAGCTAGTCAGAATCTTTGTTTGGAAGTACACAAACATGTGTGCCTGATGTCCCAGTTTAACCCCTCCTCATGGAACAGCAGCACATCTTCTGTGTGACAGACACATTCCAGTTCTGCTTCACTTACATCAAGTTCTGCGTCGGGTGTTCCCTAATGGGGTTTGTGTGGGTTCCCCTCACCAGTAGCTTTAGGTGCAAAAGGAGCCATAAAGATATGGAGAGAAGGTAGGCTTTGCCTCCACTCTCAAGTGTTGGTTTTTTCAGAGCAGCAGGTGTCTTTAATGTTCTTTGTAAGTGTTCAGTATTTTTCTAGTTCTTGCAGTACACCTTGCTAGTGAACAACAACTACGCAGATTGTACCTAGTTAGCTTTTCCATCTTTTCCTTCTTTGTTCTTCCCTCATACTTCCCATTTGCAACATAAGAATGTGGACTACCATTGCTGTTCCTCTAAATTCCAAATTATAGTTCCTGAAAAAAGATACAGCATAAAATTGAAACCAATATTTTCTTTACTGTTGTCATGTTCAAATGATTTTTTTTAATGCTTTCCCATTGTCATTCTCATAAATTATTTAGGAGGATACATTGTCACTTGTAACTTGACTCTTATAAAACATCTCTGATGTAAGTCTGGTTTTGGTATTTTATTATTAGATTCTTATGAATGGACAGCGACATGCTGGTTTATCCATGTTTCTCTTTGGATTTATTTTTAATATAAAGATGTAAATTGTGCAATTGTTTCAGAAAGCAGTAAAATGTGAATATGCGTAATAAATAATGATGTTACCAGGCTTTTGGGTGAAATATCAGTTTTTGTATTCCTATCTTACATTTTAGATTGATGTTGAATTCATTATTGCATAGATCAGTGTGCTGTAATTAGTAATGAAATTTTTGCCAGGATTAAATGCTAAATCTGTCATTGAGTTTTTCAGTACATGACTTAGCCTACTGTTTTTTAAAATGCCATTTGGAGTTATACAATATGAAATATTTTCTTATCCTATGTATGTGCAATCTCATGTATTTTTGATACAGAAGGATGCTGAATACTACCCATTCTCTGATAAAATTTGTTATGATTGGAGAAAACAGAAGTCAGACAAACATTCTCATAATTCTTAAATCCCTAAACTGTAGCTTCCCTTGTTGCAGGAGGCATTATAGTCCAATTTGGTTCAAAATGATAATTTTTTCCCCCTCAAAAATATTTTCTATTAGTATTAAAATTCCTAACGAAATCACACAGTAATTCATATTGGAAGGGACTGTAGGAGGTCACCCAGCTGCCTAGCTGAAACAGGAACAGCTGTGAGATCAGATCAGTTGCTTCATACAGTTAGTTAGGCCTTATCCAGGTGGGTGGATGGAGCCTACACAGCCTTTATGGGTGGCCCATTCCACACTCTGACTGTTGTAATAGCTAACAACAATTAAAATAAAATCCAATACAGCTGGAACCTCTTTCTCAATTCACATCTATTGTTTCTCATCTTGCTACCACAAGCTACTCTAAAGAGGTTAACTCCATCTTCTTGATGTATTGGAAGGTGCTATTAGGTCCTTCTGACACCTCCTCTTCTCCAGAGTCAGCAATCCCAGTTTCCATTCCCCCTAACAACCTTGAGGTCCCTCTGCTGCATCGTTGCAGTTTATCTATATTTTTCCTGTTTGAGGGATGCAGACTATCTAGAAGGAGTACTGACTATATGGATATAATTTCTCTCAGTGTTCCAGTTGCGTTCCCTCAGTGCAGCCCAGGATGCTGTTTGTATCCTGAGGATTCTCCAGGGCTCGTTCAGCAGCCCTGCTCGCCATCCAGTCATTCCCAGCCTATGTTCTTGTTAGGGCAGTAAGGCTTTGCATTTGCCACTGAATGTCATAAGGTTCCCATCAGCCCATTCCTCCATCCTGCCTAGGCCCCTTTGAACGCCAGGACTTCCCTTGGATCTGACTGGATCCCCCCAGTTTGATGTCACAAGCAAGCTTGTTGAGAGTGCGCTCCCTGGGGTACTCATACATAGTTTGAAAGTCACTGTTCTCCCAGCTAAAGGCAATATATATACAAGTATAAGTGTATAATCTAAATTCTAGACTTGAACACTGCAAGAGAGTATTTTGTGTAACATGCAATGTATTCATCATGAGAGGATGTAAATAATGGCTTTTAGTTCAGTGCAAACTCTGTGATTGCTTACATCCTCACAGTCTAAGCCTTCCTTCCAATGAGAACATTATTGGATTTCTTTATGTTGTTAATGAGAGATGCAAAGCATGTAATGGCAGGCTCATTCTTAGTGAATATGTGCTTTCTGATATGTTGATTAAAGAAGCTCCTCCAAACAACAGCAAAAAGAGGCTGAAAAATTATCTCAGACCAAAACTCTTGTATGTAAAAATGCTTTTCAGGAGACCGAAGGATTTATTTGTTCCATATACCTGTTCAAGAAAGCATTGCTTTTCCAGAATAAGGTCAAGATGAGTCTCTGATCGGTATCTGGGAGGAGAGGAGGAATCTATTTTCAAACTTTTTTTTAGAACTCAATTGTTTTTTTGAGAGAACAATATCTGTGGAGTATCGATCGCCTGTGTCCAGTAGTTAGTCAAAGGCTATCTCCTTTGACTAACCCCTTAGCGTGGTGTCATCCTCCTTCATGTGATAGATTGTTACAATCTCGGCCAGTGTAATTACACACTAGCCAAGTGGGTCATTTATTTCTGTACCTTCACCATTTACCAAAAATCTCCTTTATCTTTGGGAGCCAGCTCTTCCTTTTGCAGTAAAAGCAAAATAACGGCACATAAAACATTAGAGTCTAAAACTAGGGGCTTGAAAAATAACTGTAAGACTAACTTTAAAAAACTGTTCTACCTTTTATGAACACCTAGTATACTTTTTATCTGTCTTTTTTCCTGGTGTCCTAGAGAACAAAACACACAAAGCCAATTCGTTGTTTTTCATGTGCCTGGTAAACACTATTTTTTATTTGTGAATGTTTTAGCTCTTTTTTTTTTTTTTATTTTATCTGTTAACACTAGATGCTTTCACTTGCATGAGAACTGTCTCCTTACCCTCCCCTGCATCAGCTCTTAATTTATGAAGTGCAAAAGCTCCTAGAAGCACTGCTACTTTTTACTGGTGATGATGAGTGAAAGTATTAGATATGTCTTTTTGAACACAGTTGGCATATAAAGAAAAGAGTGTTGTTTCAATTTGCATGCAATTGTTGATTAAATTTGAAGCTTGTGATTGTATATTTATGTGCCAGGAAGGAGAGAACCTCTAACAATTTCCATTATATTTCCTTAGGAGTGTTTTTGAGAGGTGGAACACTAATATTGTTAGTGTCTATTTCTATTTAGAAAGCGCACAAATTCTTAAGGTGAGCATGAAGTAGAAGTACTCTGATCTTGATGTTACTTTGTTGCCCCACTATAAATGATTTCTCCTTGGGCTCAGCCTTAAAGCCACATAAAAGCCAAAGGCTGAACAGCACGTGTATTCATTTTCACTGGCTCTGGATGTACGTTACCCCCAGTTCTTCCTGTTGTTACCATATTTTCTAAAGTGCCGTAATATAACCAGAATAGTTGTTAAATAGTAATGGAATCTAGAGATTTTTTTTTCCCTGTTATAACTTAACAAGTTTCATCAAAATGGAATCTGGGTTTTAAACTGAGGGGAAAATATGTATAAATTTGAGA
Source organism: Pseudotriccus pelzelni (assembly GCA_035584735.1). Taxonomy (NCBI): domain Eukaryota; kingdom Metazoa; phylum Chordata; class Aves; order Passeriformes; family Tyrannidae; genus Pseudotriccus; species Pseudotriccus pelzelni. Next base: position 13,303,313 of record JAWMRA010000130.1, read on the forward strand.
TTCTTGTATTAATATTAAACTCTCAGGACTTTATGATTGCCACTTTTTGGGTTATATATATTGCTTTCAGTGTCCCTATATATTTTTCAGAAGGTACTAAATCTTTCCAGTCTGGCATGTGAGCCAGTTTATGTATGTTTATATTTGAACCCTGTGCTGAGACAGCTTTGTGACCTACAACCTCATTCGAATCTCAAATGTATGACTTGCATCTCAAACTCCAGCATATTAGCTGGGGTTTTTCTAAGGGTAGTTGCAAATGGATTTCAGATACTTGAGCTTGTCCTGTAATTCAGAGTCTTCTTTTAAAAATTAAATAATGCATTGTGGAAAAAGATTTTCTGGCTTCTATTAAGTTACTGGTAGAGCCTCTTGTCATATGGTCTCCACAGTAATCTACTATATATATTTTGCATATTTTCTATATTTTGAGTCATCTTTAGAAGAAACCTAATCTAAAAGTAAAGATCCCACTTCCTATTCCCCAAATTAGAATTCAGTAGCAGTGTGCATGTAAATATGTGCAGATAAGTGGCAGTTTATTTCAGACCCTTCTTTTAGTCTTGGCCTTTGTGTGCTGCAGGTTATTTAAGGGCCTTCTCTAAAGGAATAACAACAGTAATTTTAAGAGTGTGTTGGGTAGGCTACACATATGAAAATATGCTAATAATGACAGGTGTGACTGCTTTCTTAATTCAACACCCCTAATGTCTAGACTGTTTAAGTGTCTAAAAATGATCTGAAGTGTTAAAAGGAAAATGGATTGTCATGAAAGAACAAAGAGATGTTGCTAGACTAGTGTTTGTTCTCTTCTGAAACTCATCCTTAATAGTTCTCTTTAAAGTTTTTACCTAAATGCTTATGGAAGAACTTTTTTCATCCCAAAGATTGGTTCCTGGGTATTGCTTGTAGTAATAACAGTAACCAGTACTACAAAAATAGAGGTGGTGTGACATACAGAGCAGAAATGGGAGAAAGATGGGTCCCATTCAGAGAGTTCCCAAGAGACAGTTCTTCCTAATTAATCATGATTAAGGTAATATTATCTTATGCTTTTTGAGGAAAATTGATTTATCCTGTTTCTTTTAAGTGGTGGAGAATAACTGATGCTAAATAAGGGATGATAATGTTGGGAGATGCTTCCAGTGTTTTTTTTTTTTCTAGCCCACATATTGTGTATAAAAGATACATATGGTATAGTTTGCGTGTGATCACAGCCTTCTTTGGTTTTAATCTCTTAAATCTGCACCATAGTTGGTGTACTTATTTTCTGATAGCTACCCTCTCCTTTACATCCTTCTGTACTCTTGCTGGTTTTGTGTGTCTTCCTTCGCTGTCCTTGGATGCACGTATTTACACTCAACATATTGCTTCTGAACTTACTGACTTGTTTTCCAAGTTTCTGATCACAACTCCCTCATGTCTTATCAGCCTTTACTGAGGCAGTGGACTTGGGAACTATTTGTTTACATCCCTGGTGAAATCTGGCACACAGTAGACGTGATACTGAGGACAACCAAACATACAATCTGGGCGATATTTCACGGTATGAAAACCCGCGCAGTTTTAACGGGCACAAGATGAGGCAGCTCAGTGATTTTGCAGCAGTCCTCAGTTATCAGTGATCTTAATGATCCCATTGATCTGGGATGGTATGCTGGGTTCCAGTTCTCTGGTTTAATCACCTAGAGTTAGCTCAGGATGTACAGTAGAAGAGTTACGTAGGTACTGCCTTAAAATGTAGGTTTCTAAATGTCAAACCGTCTTGGATTCCTGGGGAGAAACTGCAAACATACTTCCTTGAAGGAGAAAAGAGTATTTATTCCAAAATACCGCCCCCCCCAATGGGTTGGATAAATACAGATTATTTTTTTTTGGTAACATAGACACAGGCAAAATTATTTATGATCTAAATAGTAATTTCTTTATTTAGACTTTGTTATACTGTTTAGTGTGTTCGGATAACCTTGCAATAGGATAATGCTGACAACTGCCATTTCTTATAGGACTCTCTAATATAGCCTAATGAGTGTTTTGAGGGGTTTTTGCAATATGAAATCAGCATGTTGCATTTTTAAGTTGTTTCAAGTTACACTGTGTACAATATTCCATTATTTATTGTGTCTGTAGTCAGAATGCACACTATGCATGTGCATTACAGTGCAATAATTAGCATATAATTTTCAACGTTTCAATGAACTTTTGTCATAAAATTTAAGGAGATTTTAATTGCTAGTAATCAAAATTGCATGTTAATAGGCTGTAGATAATTAGGAAACCATTTGCATTTCTCTTCTCACAAATTTTCTTAGTGTTTAGACCCTCACTTAATACATAACTTTATCTCGAGAGGGTTGAATAATCCTATTTAGGCACAGTAATAATAGATACGCTTTTTTCTTTCCTTAAGGTTGTCTTTCAATTTTAATTATTTGAAAAGGATTATACCTTTGATAGGTCAGATTTAGTAATACTGGATGTACAGTATTTAACCTCTGATTACTAATAAGCTAGAGCAAACTCAGTAACACTGATTGCAAATTTGTATTCCTCTATGGTAATGAAGATCTTTTTATTTCATTTGCTCCAAATGTTTGGAAAAATATTTAGCAAATCAGTATCTGCCCAGGAAAATTATACTGGGAACATAGTTGTGGATAGAGTGCTGGATACCTAGCCTGTCCATACCCTCTTTCATGTTTAGGATACACAGAAGAAATACTTCTTTGTCTTCCGTGTCTGAAACATGTTAAATAGCAGAAAGAGTCTGTAATGTTGTCACCTCTTGATTTATTAAGGTGTTTTGGATAAAGATATATTGGTAGAAGTTGTGCATATTTATGAAGCAAAGAGTAAAAGTGTAAAATTGAAATAATTAAGGCAGCTGTTTGTTTGGTGCAAGACAAACAGGGAGATAGGTAATGGTTTTAATGTTCCTGAAGGAAAAAAGTAATAGACCATTACAAGGCTGACAGTCATAATAGCACCTGAATTCATTAACAGTAGATGGGGCAGAAACCACCTCTTGAGGTTTCATATGAAATGTTTAAGGTGGCTGCTGAAATTGGTCATACAAGGAGAAAATACAGTAAATTATTAAAAAAGGTTACTTTTTGTGCAGTGTCAAGGATTTTAACTGAAGGACTGGGTAACTCCATGTGTGATGGTGTGTTGTGCTGCATCACTGTGTGTTGCACAAGCCAAACTGGGAGAAAAAGTAAAAGGTGGATGATAGAGGTATGTGAGATTTTAGCATTGGGCTTCCAAAGCAAGTAATTTAATTTCTTTGTTTTAGTAATTAATGGCTTGCATCCCTCTGTTCTTAAAATGATGCCTAGCTGACGTAATGGTGTACATATATAGTTAGGTTGGGCAATGACAAAAATATTTTAAAGTGAAAATGCTAAGCAAATGCAATCAGATAGCTTTCCCTTCCATGTTACTGATGGGATTAACATTTTCTAGCTTTTATCTTGGTCAAATACAGCAGGAAGTCTATGTTACTTTTGCTATAGTGTACTGGTAAGGCAACTGTAGTTCGAAATGGAAGGAACATTCCTACACGTGTGTGTATCTCGTTTTGCCTTGTGAAACTAGACCAAGTATCTGTCTGGTGAGACTTGTGTGAAGGATTTAAACTTTGAAGGAGAATTGTTGAGACTATCTCATCACCACTGAATGGACTTTGTTTCCAGATTTTCTTCTGTTCCCCTTTTGTTTGTGCGTTCAGGTCAGTGGAGGACATAGTTCTTTGTATTAAAATATCCCCAGTGTAGGATTTATTCTGATCTATTTCATGCTATTCTCTACTTGGGACAAAACACTGGGAAATTTGATATTAAAGAAAGTCAACATGGTAGCACTGCAAGGTGCTTAGCATATTTTATGGAGAAATTAGAATCCACTTAAATGCATTACAATTATATTTTCTGGTTACTTCAAAGCATTATTTTAGCAATATGGAGTTTATTCCAAAAGACAATCATTTGATCACTGATATCATCACACCCTTGAAAGATCCACCACAAGGGTTCAGTGGATGTAGCAAAGACATTCCTACAGGTTGCAGTTTCGCTAGAAAAGCACAAATTCAGTGTCTCCACTCAGAACTAGAGAATCAGTGAGAGCTTAAAATGTATGTGTTTTTTAATCCAGCATGTTGCTTGCAAATTGGGAAGTTGCATTATTAGGCCATTTCCATCAGTGTTAGAGCACTGGTGTCTGATGACTTTGAAAGAATAGTCAACATGGACTTAAATACTAGTTTAGGCTGCTCCTCATACTCTGGAAAATATTTTAGAAGACTGCATCCCATTCTTTGCCATAAATTGCATAGCTTAATATCTAGGCTTTAGTTGAAGGTTTTTTCTTTATAATCTGGTACCAGGAATACACAGGCAGTATATTCTGAAAGATGCTCTTCTAAAAATACACTGAGCAAAGCATGGCACGTGCCTGAGCTGCATTTGGAGCACTGTCTGAACCCTGTAAATGTGTGGGCAGGAGGGGCATTTTGGAGTTTGGTTCAGGAGAAACAGAAAAGCCATGGCACTTGATGTTAGAGCTACTGGGAATTTTCAACATGAAACCTTCTCTATTGGAATTGTTGCTTCTTTGACTAGGGACTTTTAAAATGAGATAATGCAACTGCGATTTTTTTTTTTTTTTGGTGCAAAGGACAAAAAAGAACCATGTTTTGATTTAATTAAACCTACAATTTTTGTACTTTTGGAATGTAGTGTTTCTTTTGATTTTGAAATAGTTTTAAGGATTTTTTTTCAACTAACATGTCAAGAAGGACTGAGTTCCCTACATTTAAACAATTTTTTTTTTAATTGTAATTTTATTTTGCAGGAAATGTTTATTTTTTAAAAGTCTGATTTTATTCCGGAAATTCCTGGAATTTTTGAAGAAAAAAATCAATTTGGTTTCTGCCAATTTTAAGTAATGAGTGGGTGTAAAAGACAATTCTTTTCAGTTATTTATTTAGTGTTCTGTTTGCAATTCCTTGGGGTGACAATGAGCAAAATACGAAGATCATCTATTTTGTATCCCAAATAGCTTGCAAATGAAGCTAAAACAGATCAGACAGTAACTGAGGCCCACTTGGGTAAACAGTTCATGCAGCTGTGTTATATGTACATTTTATAAGTATTAACTCTTTTTTTTTTTTTTCCCCACTCTTTGGTAAACTGTTCTTGCTAGTTTATGAAGGCCTGAAAAATAGTCATGCTTAGAGATAAATCACTCGAGAAAATTATTTCTGTGTTTTGTATTGGTCTTGAGAGGAATGTACAAAGATGACTTAAAAGTAAATAAATCTTTTTTAAAAAAATGTTTTGCTGTTATAATCAAAGGATGTGCCTTATATCCATTGTTAATTCAAGCTTTTTATTAAAAGTGTTTGAGACTCTCAGTATTCTTTTGAACTCATCACAAATTGACCTGAAAGCTTACATTTCTGGCAAATCTCAAATATTCTCTCCCCCCCGTGCCCTCAGGGGTTTTTTTATTACATGTGAACAGGCCGGTAGAAGAGCAGGATTTACACTTAATTTCTCTTCACTAGATCTATGTATTTCACATATATATATATGGAATATATACAGCCTCCTGGCTGCAGCATGACTACTGAAATGTTTTTCCAAACTATTAAATAATAGCCTCAAATTTTGCCCCTATATAACCCCTTACCTATAGGCCCTTGCCTGCCACACAGTACCTATTAACACGGGTGAGACAGTGATTAGAGGAGAGATAATTGAGCCTCTCCAGTCTGCAGTGATGGCAGCTGTTGCTGATGTTCTTGTCCTTTGCCCATCATACCTTTCCCCTGCCAGAGTAGAGGTGGTCTGCTGCATGCTGAGCAGATGTTTCTCCTTTGCATAGTTATCTTTTGAGTGCCTTTATATACAAAAATCAGATTGCACTGCTACTGTCACTTTTATCTGATGAGAGGAAATCCCAGACGAATGAAGCTGGTTTTCTTTTCAGGCAGCTAAGCAATGTTGCTCAGGGGCATGTTCTCTTTCCTTGCTTCTGTTGCTGCTCACTGTAAAGGTTTTCTTTCTGGCATGTTTCTTCTTTAATCCCTCTTTCCCTCTTTGACCCATATCCTTAATCCCATTGGGTTTCTTTTGAACTTGGTTATTTCTTAGTCTTCTGATACATCTGTCTGCTGTAACTATGAATCGTTTGCCAACACCACATTTTCATCATATTCCCTGAATGTCTTTTTCCTCCCACAGTTCGTATTAGAGAAGTTGAAGAGGTACAGGGAAACTTTCTGGGACTGGTCATTCTTCAACTTTCTGATACTGTGTCATTCTTTAATTCATTTCTTCTTTTGCTTCTTATCTTCTGCTATTTTTAGTGTTGTCTTTGCTTTTTTATTTGTTCAACTTTCTTGTGCAATTAATCATTATTCTCTCAACGAGTAGAAAATGTATCTGAGATGATATAGAGAATATGGTTCTGTATGTTAAAATGCAGTAAATGCACTAATGTGATTGCTTTCTATATGAAATTATTTATTTATCTACTGTAGTATAATAAACAAGATTTCTTTCTTCCCTGATGTTCCTGGTAAGCTCTTACAAAAGTAGCAGTTTATCACACCTTGTAAAATTATTCTATGCAAATAACCATAATTTCTTCTTTCTGATACCTCCTGTTTTCACTTGAAAAATATATATTGCATATGTATAATTAGAGGAGGAGAACTTTGGGGAAAAATGCCAGTACGATATTTTTGAGATTACGTTATCTTTGTGATATAGGAGTTGGTTCACTGGTGTCATTTTCAGCTGGCTTGGGACACTGAGTATCTTCAAAGGTAATTGTAAACACAGTCCAGTGCTCCAGGCTGTAGAGATTAGTCCATTTGAAGAACAGTCTTTTGTTATTGAAAGTAGGTATATGGCTATGAACTGCAATTGAATTATTGTACCCTGGGTACTTTCTTGTTGGCAGAATAGGTGTAGATAGCATGGAAAACCAATGGTTTCTGAATTTGTATTTTCCTATCACAGTAACACAGCAATTCAGCAAATCCATCATCTGAAAGAAGTGATGGTCAGTGATACCAAATTCAGTGTTTGGGAGCTGCCATATTGTGTTGTTATACAGTTATTATATACTGTATGCTGTGTTTTGGGGAGAAACACACCGATTTAGATTTCAGGGCTAGTCTTTCATCCCTGCCTCTCTACAGATTGCTAAACCAAATTTAGCTATGATCTCTGGATGCTCAGGCCTAATGTTGATCTGGGTTTGAGTAGTGGAGTAGTTTGATACTTTTGTCTGCTTCATTTGATTGCTAATGCCAAGTCTTTCCATTGAGGACTTTATTTATTTATCATTCATAGGTGAAATAAAATGTGTGCTTCTAGTGGTGGCCTTGATGATTCTAAATGATGCTGCAGTTCATTGCTATGTGTGAATGTTGGTATGAAAAAGATAAATTACTGCTGAGGAATATAACATGCAAACAAGCTGTTAACATCATATTCTGTTAAATGTTGGCAGATAACTCTTATTACCTACACATGTGAAGACTAGCCAAATCATGAATAGACAATCAGCATAAGGGTTTGAGTAGTAGCCAAAACATGATGTGTGCTTTTCCTCGGCATTGCCAGAGTGGCTCCTTTGTTCGTGCAAGGTACTCTGCAGTGGTGTTCCCCACGAGAGAGTATTTCTTCAGGAGTTAAGTGCTGCATTCAGGAGAACAGGGCATTGAGTGATGCGTGGGCCTCTTCTGCTCCATGAAGAGGATGCCTTGACACAGTATATATGTACCTGAATTTTCTCTAAGTGAATACAAACTGATTTGACTGTGAAATAGTGTTCTCCTTATTGTAGACATGCATATTGTAGACTGTTATCATTTCAGTCTCCCTAGTATTGCTGATACTTTAAAAAATATTTTCCTGTTCTCATGCCCAATTTTGCCTTCCATTTCCACCTTTTAACATGCAAATGTTTAAGTGTTCTCCATAGATTACCTTTTTAATAAATTTGAGGATGAAAAACTAGTTCAAGTGCCACTGGTCTTCTACTTGCATACCTTCAGCTAACCAACAATCAGGAAAAAAACCCCAGCAGTTTAAAACAGTTGAGGTTCTGTGCATTCACATAATCTTTTCTCACCATTTTAATTGATTTTATTGTTTTTTGTTATTCTCCTTTCCCCATATAAGTAATCTTGCTAAAATTATGCTGAATTTTTAGCTGATAAACAGCAGTAGGAAAACAGGACTGTTTGATGAGGGCAAAGCTAAAATTGGTCAGAAATTGAGACTAGCAGTAAAATTTTGCAAAAAAATTTAGAAATTCCAGTGGTTTTGGGTGACCTTCATGCTGGCTTCCTTTTCTTTTTCTTTCATTGTTTATATGCCATGAAAACATATCACAGCATATTTTAGTAAGCTTATTTTACATATAAAATATTGTAATTGTGTTATTTTTGTGGCTGAACTTGTCAACAAACGTCGTGGAAGGAAAAACACTGCAAGCAATCGTGTTGCTTGAGGTATTTTTTAATAATCTAGGACTTGGTATTTTGAAAGATCAACGATGTTAGATGGTTTGGGATAGTAATCCTGAAAGAACAACATGTATTACTTACGTTCCAGTGTTTTAAATAGTGACAGTGTCAGGAAGGGTTTCTTTAAATGAATGAAGTTTATACAGGACATGCCATCTGTAGTATGACTGAGTAAACATTGATTCTAACCGTTATTCATGAAAGGCGGTAATCTTGGGCTAATGCCGCACTTAACTCTGTACTTTCAAAATGATTTGCCTGATCTGATAAATTATGCAGTCTTTTATTTTGACCTTGTAACCTTGTAGAGTTTACTCAAACTGACTCCATAGTATTTGCCACATTAGCAGTATAATGGCTGTAACCAGTTCTTGTACTACAGTTCATTCTGCAGCGAAAGGTAAACACTGGGCCATGAAAATTTATTGATTCAATTACGTGATATACACATAGTACCATTTGAGAAGTGTTTTCGGGATTAAGTCATTACATATCTTCTGTTTGGTCAAAAATCTGAAATATATAAACAAGGAAGCAAGCAAGTACTGAGAAATATAAACTGCTATTTTTACTGTATGTAGAATGTGCTGTTAGACATCAATCTAAAAGTTGTTTAGGTCGAAGAACAAGCCAGACATTGAATTCTCATGCATTTCTCCCTGACCAAGGTAACTTTTGCACTCAGTTAGTTGGTCCTGTAAGTATGTTATAATTTACTATGGAAATTATTTTTGTGGGTTTTTTTTGTGCAAGAGTCTAGGCTTTGCAGCTTTTCTGTTTGAACAGAACTGATGACTGTACAAATTTTTCTTCCTTAAACAGTAAAAGGCAAAGCCTTCAAAAAGAAAAAAAAAAGTAGTAAATTGGCTGGAGCATACTGTCATTACATGACATCATTAATTTGTTTCATACTGTGTGGCCAATTTTGTTTCAGATAACTGTGCTTTTAAATCTAATGTGCTTTTATCTTGCATTGGAATATCTTGATGCCTTGATCTGCTCAATCTGAACAGCACGGGTATTTTGATACAATTCAAAGACAAAAGACAAAAATAGTTACCTTTAATTTATCTCTTATTGTACTGACTCTTAAGTTTATAACATGGGCAAGATAAATTTTGTATGACTTCTCTTAAATAAATTATGAAGTGACACAGTAGTATTAAATATATGTATAATTATGAGGCATTTAATCTGACAGTCCACTAAAGATTTAGGTTGCTAGCGAAAAGGGGAATATGAAGAAATTGTTAAGAAATAAAAAACATAGCTCAGAAGTAAAACTGATTGTTTTCTTGATTTTTACTTCTTTTTTCTTTTGCACTCCATCTTTAGTTTTAGTTTAGTTTTATTTCAGGTGCACGTATTGGAAAATGATTCATATCTTTATCTTTGAAAGGATATTTGCATTTTTTTCTAGCTAATGCAAACAAGGCAGTTTCTCAGAATTGCATGTGAGAAATGGAGGGAAAATACCTAATTTATGTTAATGCTTTATGCATTGGAGATACTCTTATGCATTCAGAACATGGTTGGGAGAAGGAAGACAAGGAAAGGTATTCTGTTTACTCCCATAGTGGTTGAATTAACATATACTTACACTATGTAATGCAATTCTCACTATTTGGTCTGTACTCTGATCCCGCTTTTTAGCACTGAAGAGAGTGTTCTGTTTTATTTCCCTTGGCTTTGTTCTTTGGGTGTTGCTGGTCAAGGTAAATGATGCTGCCACAGATTCAACTGCAGCTCTTGCAGAGGGGCTGAAGTTTGCTTTGTGGAGAAGCAGGATAGCCATGACTAATTAGAACACTAATATCTCAGAGGTAATTAGGAAACTGGAGAGGGGGAAATGAGGGATATGTGGAAATTTTGGTGTCTTATTAGCACATTTGTTGGCTTCAAATGACCTAGTAAAACACAAGCAGAAAAGTAATCAATGGCAACATAAAATACTATGTTGCCTCTACTAATCAAATTTACAGGGCAATTTTAGACTTTGAAAGAAATGGTAAAGAAAGAGGGAAGAAGTGTGTAAAGGCATTCCCTTCTTGGTGGGAAGGGACAGGAAGATGGCCAGAAGGACTCTTGACCAAGAGGAGAATGGGGGATATGAAATTGGGGTGAAAGTAACAGAGGGCTGTAGAAACCAAGAACTTCAGCTGATGAAAACAATGGCTTTAAAGAAAGGTGATTTGAAGGATACCTTATCCCATAAGTACTGAAAGAACTGCCACCAAGGCAAGGGGAGAAAGGAAAACTACCTACATTTGGGTGTTTAATAAATACTAAAATTGTTCTAGTTATGCAGGTATAAACTGTATTAGCCTGAAAATGCAGCTGTAAGCTTTTGTGTGATAAGGCTACAGAGTATTTTGACATATAAATGGTATTTTGTATAGTTTTTGCTGGATTGCATTGTGGCTGAGTATATGTGTTGGGGATACTGTTGGGAAGTCTCTTAGGACAGAATTTCTTAGTGATTCTCAGGTGGGCTCAGAAAGGGTGTTGTCGTGTCAAAGTGTGGGGTAGAAGGGCCACAGCAGTTCAGCTGCAGTTCTAAAATTCTGAATATCACACAGAGGTGTCTGCCCTGGGGTGACCCTTCTGAAGAAAATTGCTGTACAAATTCATTTTAAAAAATGCGACACGCAAAGATCAGGATGGCTGCAGGCAACAGCTCCCTTAAACAGGCAGCAAGTATTCTATAATAAAATTCATCCAGCCATCTCCTTTCATATAGCAGATTTGTTGGGGATGATTTCTACAAAATCTAAGCTGCCTGTGGTTTTCCGGTGACAGCTAATTTCTATGATTTCCCACCTTTTCTGTTTCCTGCCTTTGTTTCTTTTGTGTCTCTCCAGTGGGAGGAGGACAGGTAGACAGATGCATCTGTTCCTCACCTCAGTGCTCTATGTTAACAGAGTTAAAAGGTCAAGAGCTCAAAAGCTTACTGAAGGTCAGAACTTATATTACTTATTCAACTGTATTTTGACCCTCTATGTGTTATGAAGCAGTTTTTAATTGGAGAATCTCATCCTGTTTCTTTCCAGAAACCATTGTATCATTTAGTGTACAGAACAACAACTGCTAAGCAGCTGTTCAAATGTTGTTTCACTTGGATTTCAGTCAGTAGCCCAGCTCTTGCTTGCTGAGGTAAAATTTGCTTCTTCACTTTGAGTAACTTTTCTAACACTGGGTAGTAGATTTATATTCTGTACTGAATACGGAAGCCAGTGGGCTTTTCTAGAGTGATTCTGTTACAGCGTCTGGCTTCACAAATCTTCAGAGCAATTTTTTACAGTGACTCATAATTATCCCCATTTCACAAATGGCAAACTGAGGCACAGAAGAGATTAAAATAATAGGTGTCCTCTGCCAGGTTTTCATAATATCTTGCCGCGGTACACTGTATTTAAGAGTAAAACCTCTATTAACTTCCAGAGTTTCTCTGGATACTTACCAGTTCTGTTTGGATCCAAGCTTTCCTACTTGGTGCTGAGAAGATGAGAAATACATTATCATGTATCACGACCATATGTGAGAAGTCAAATGGGATGCCCGGTGTCATTTGGGTCCTGTACTACCTCTGTCCTTCTTTTCTGAAAACTGCAGTCATCTTTACTAGCCTTCTTTATGTCCTTCAGATGACTGCATTGAAAGAGATTGTTCACCCAGGTAACAAGGGGACTAGTTTCATTGCAGCTGAAGACTCTGGAGATTTAAGGACGAGTGTTACAAGTGTACTTATACTGGAGAAGTGGCACCAGAGTGTGAAATAAATCAGGGATGAAACTCAATCCTCTCTTGCCATTATGTGAAGCACGGTGTGTGATGAGCATCTAAAGCTGCGATGTGATCCAGTAGATCAGCAGAAGCTGCTGAAGCTCTCTGTCAGAAGGATATGACTCTGTTAGGGTAATGAAGGAACTGGTAGACAGAAGGTCTGTAAGTAAGAAAGATACTGGGAATTAAGAACTGGTAAACTTTGTAGCACAGTATATACATCATGACATAAGGATAATATGAGTCAATTTAACTGAATTTTTCAGTGTTTTGCTTGCGGATACCAAAAGCTTGTTGTTTTGGCAGTAGAAATTTCTTTGATGGCTATTTGATGTTTCAATGCATATAAATGTAAATAATTATATATAATTTTTGTATAAATAGATTTATTCAGATATTTTTATAAATGCCCTTAAATACTTAAAGGGCTGTGTAAGCCTCAAAATTTAAAACACATTTCATACTCTTTTTGTTCCTCATTGGTGCAGAAAAGAGAAGTCTGGAACAACGCAGTCTGAGGGTTTCTTGGTTTGCTAGATCTTTCCTAGAGTTCGTCATTGATTCCATATGTGCATCAACTGTCTGGCCTTCATGGTGAAGGGTACCTTTTATCTTTAGGAAATCTTTAAGCAATTTAACTTTGCTTAGCTTATTGTTCAGTAATAAGGAAGTAACATAAGGAAAGTGATTTAAAATACTGTTTTATGTAAAAAAATAGAATTACTTATGCATCCATTATATCAATAGAGCTCTATTTATTACTGTTAATTCAGTATCGTTGACTTTGACATAAGTTTATATTATCAGTGTAGTTTAATCTTGAGATAAATGTTTTTATCAGAAACCGAAATGCTGATTTTCTTGTCAAGAAACGGGAGATAAACTGAATTTTGTTATTTCTGGTATGTTTAGAGCATATAAGTAACAGGTTAAGCGGAAGGAGTAGTCAAAAATATCAAAAGTGCTTCATACCATTTTCTTGCAACCTTAGCACTTCACCATGAACATTATAAATGACTGATTCTCCTTTAGGTTCTGACTTGCTTTAGAATGATGTATGAAATAATATGTGTTTTGCATGTCCTGTTTGTAATGATAAAGGTCATATAGTATCATTTACATAATCTCTAGCCAGAAATGAACTCCAGCAATATCTTCTGTATAACATATACATTATCTGAGGTTTAAAACTCTCATTATTCATGAAAGTTAATTTTACAGTGGGTGTGAATGATCTATCTTATGGCTGCTTTTTTGATCATTCTATAAAATAATATGGAGCAAAGCCTGCACAAATAGCAGGAAAACCAGTAAAGAGTGATGCATTTGCTTGACTCTGTGTATACCCGATTGGATCTTGATTGATGGCAATCATTTGTCTTTGTCAAAAAAAGGAGAAAAATTCAGACATTGAAATAAGAGTGCTATCAAACTTTCTACAATGGCAGAAAGATTCTATTAATGTAGCCTGAGAGTATTAACTGTCTCTGCTAGAAAATGATAAAGAATGTTAATTTTTTTTCTTGAGCATGTTTAAATGTAAACTGCATTATTTTGTCTATGCTGGAAGACTGAAAGGGGCATGCTACAGATTTATGGCATGTTGGAATTGGAAATTAAAAAAAAAAAAGAGTAAATTAAAAAAAAATAAAAGAAAGAAAAACCCAAATACAAGAGCTTAATCCTTCTGATTATGATTTCACAACAAAACAATAAAAGTTTAAGTAGCACAGTGTCGTAAAATCCTTAATGCTGCATTCCAATTGATATTGAAGCTTTGAAGACTAACTTCAAAGGAGGGTGAACAAGAGCAAAAAATAGATATAAAATAAACAAAAAAAATTGACAAGCTTGGTTTTAGAAGTCCTTTTGTATGTCAGATCTAGGAATATTGACCCGTTACTTGAATGGGCTTTAAGGCAACTTCCTTATTAACGATGCTTAGAAACACAAAGCATATGTTTGTGGGTTACATTGTATTAAAGGGAATGGAAATGCTGTTTCACAATACAGTAATACTTGCAAGGATACTTCTTAAATATATATAATTTATATATATCTCTATAAAAAACCCCAAACACAAAACCAAAACACCAAAATCCCAAGGAGTTAATCACTGGATTTATCATGCTGTTAGTATCTGTGAATTTTGTTCTGTGTCTGTTACGGTCTTTGGTTCTAAATAGCAGTGTTAAAGTTTGATTACTGAAACAATATTTTGTAAATTATGAACACAGCAAATAGCCTCCAGGAGTACTCTGTCTACCCTAGGAAGGCAAATATTTTTTGTTCCTGAACTTTTAAAGAGTAAGAAGACTGTAGCATTCAACTTTGATGTTTATTAGTCCTTTATGCACCCTTAAAAATAAATATTTGAGAGATTGTCATTTTAAGGACAGCTGAAAGAAAGGCCATATCAGAACTGCAAACTAGGACTTACAGTTCTATCTAATACCCGTACTAATGTGCTTTGTGGCCCTCATAAGTAATTTAAAAGGGTTTTTTGTTTGGTTGGGTTGGGGGTTTTTTACTATTTCTTCATTGTGTTCCTAAAAACACTTTCTACCTTTGCCTTACTGCAGTATGTGTCAGATTATGGCAGCAGGCTACTGATTCAAACATTAAAAGGCAACATAAGCTGTGTTACCTGTCCTTGCTTGAAGAACCTTTTAGTGACATGATTAAAAAGTTGATGTATTTTGTATTAATTCAGTTGTTAACTTCCATGAAGCCTTTGCTACTGCTGCTGAAGATCCAAAGATGGGATTTTAGCTGAGTTGGTGATGCTGTATTTAATTTTTGTTTAATGGTAGGGTGGGTGAGACTTAATTTGTAAGATTGAGATCTTTGCCATTTTAAGGAGCACCTGCAAGATTACTTCATGACAGGGAAATTTTGGAAGTGTTAACTATACACATACACACAGTATTTCACCCCCTCTCCTCTGAAAAATAACAAACGAGCACCAGACTAATGGTGTAAAATTATGAGGTCTCACTTTCAGGGAGCAATAGAAACAGGATCACCTGTATTGTCCTAATAAAGACATTATAGAAGAAATATTCTCCCCTCAGTTTTCTTTCTTCTCTTGCCTGCCTGCATTTTCTGTCCTCATTAATTCTTCATCAGATTTCTATTACTTTTCCCAGGCTTTTGTTCAGCCAGACCTGGTTTTATGGCCCCCTTTCTCTACCTCTTCTCCAACTGATTCACAACTTTGTCCACTTTATTCTGCTTGATCTCCAGCAGATCATGTACTTGTAATCCTTCCCCTCTCACATTTTTATCTTTCATGTCTTCCATATCAAGATTCTTTCTTTGTTGCCATGTAGGCTCTTCTGTCTCATCTGTATCTGGATGAAATAATTTCCTTCTTTCTGCTGCTTATGTTGTTGTGGATGTAGAGAGCACTGGTGAAAGGCAACTGGAACCTTCTTTGTACCAATGACTTTGTCTTTCAGTCTTTCTGGAGTGGCCATTTCAGAGAAAGTTTTTTAGAGAGAAAGCAAGAAAACCTTTCAGAGAAATATATTAAATTATACAAATTATTAAAATACAATAAACAGAAATTAGAATTATATGCTAGAAGACTTTTGGGCAAGTAGAATTACCTGCAAGCCTGTTTCTCTGTGAAACATTCAAAAGCCATCAAATCCATGTGACAGGATAAATTCAGCCAAAGAATCATCTGCATTTGTTAATGTGTTTATTTCTCCTCCAAATCCTGTACTGCTCTAATCTCTGTCATGATGGTCAGTCTGTCTGTGCTCTGACAGTGAGAGCACTGTCCCCTTCCCTCATGGGAAATTTTTTGGGAAAATACCATCTTGCAGCAATTAGTATCAAAGATTGGTTCCTTCTATTGTATGGTTTGGTAAGTAATCTGTAGCTATTGCTGTGATTTGCTGCTTGCCCATATAGCTTCACACATGTATTTCATTTCCAAAGTTTAGCAAAGTTATTCCCTATAAAGAGGGTGAAAGTTTAGATGAAAGCCATCCCTTTTGTGAAAACCATATTCTCTATCCCTCTTAGTGACTGGTACAACAAAGTAAATTTTAATGGTGCATGGTACTGAAAATGAATCCTGTGACCTTGAGAAGTTTTAGCAAAAGATCAGGTTTTATTTGAGTCCTTTCGCCTTTGTTTTCATTGCTGTATTTTTAATTTTTAGTTGAAAAATGTAGTACAAGTAGCTGTGTATGTATTCAGTACTTGAAACACTTCAAATTAATATTCATGAGTCACTTAAAAAAACCCCAAACTGGTTTGCATGTAAATTAATGATTTTTATTCTTTCTAGGGCTCTGTTCATTTCATTACTAACTGCATTCATCTTCCTCCTGAAATGAGAAAGCATAGTTTCTCTTCTGAAAACATTAGTGTTTTTACAGCAATGGAAAACTTCTCATTTTATCTTATCCTTGAAATCTCTTACAAAATATATGGGCTTTTTATTTTGACAAGGGAAGTGAAAACATTCAATTTTCATGATGAAATGAAACAGTCTTTTTTCAATTTTGAGTGTCAGTCTGAATTGACTGTTCTGTCAGCAGAGAAACTAATTGCACAAAAACATGCTTTTCCATTCTTTTACCGTGATTTCTCCTTAAGAGTTTTTTCTGTGATAGATTTAACAAACTTTGTAAACAAGGTTTCTTGGAGAAATTGTATTACGTACTGTATCAAAATGTTTGAGCTCTTTCATTTTTTCATCATAGGCTACTAAACAAAGAAGTTAGCTTAGTGTAGCAGTGATAATACGTGATTATTTCTAAGGCTGAATAATGGAGAAAGGTGTGACTACAGATAATTGCAGATAGAGTTTATATATGCAGGAGGGAGATTATGTTCAAGGAAGAAAATGTGCATTATGATGCAGTATACTTAAATTATGCTTATAAGTACATGCACTATAATTTAACAGTGGTGTGGTCCTAAATAATCTTCTCTGAAGAATTTACATAAAACAAGAATTAACATGTCCAGAAAAAACGTGGAGAATTGTATAGTTGTTGCAGAGAACTGTTCTGCTCTCCCGTTTGCATTCCAGATTTTAAATACAGGGCTTATAGTTTTTTTAGGAGTTTAGGAGGATTTTCCTCTTTGGTGTCCCATTTGTAGTATTTTGTGAATATCAGCAGTATCACATACTGTACAGATACTTGACTTATAAACACACAGATGGAATCTGTAGTCCAGCAACTGAGGCTTGCCTGCGCCACTGAGAGCTCTTTGCCTTGTTGGTGAGGTGACACATTAGAACAGAAATTCCCAGAAACGTGCACAGTTCCAGCTTTTTTGTTTTTCACTGTGGTGATTCTTCCCAACTTGGGGGTTGAGGCCACTGATACCTGAATTTGTTTGAAGATTGTTTCTCCACTGTGGATGAGTGTTTAGAAGAGAGAAATACATTAGGAGGAAGAAGGAGTATAAATAGAAAAAACTACATTAGACTCAGGAAATCCCTTGAGCTGAAAATAGTTGGAAACTGACTGTTGGAAGCATGGTCAGATTGATCTTACTCTTCCTTACACCGCCACTAACATTTTGGGATGCAGAATTTCAGGTTAGATTTTCAGTGAGAAAAGGTTCTTTCTGTCCAGTGGGTGCGTTCATGGCCTCCCTCTGCAGGCGGACAACCTTGAGTGGTTGGTGGCACCACTGAAGCCATGCAGTTTGTGTGCAGTCCAGCGTGACTTACTCCAGATCCCTCAGTTCGCCTCTCTGGTGGGGGTGTTTCTTTGTGGTGCTAAATGGCTGTGAGAAGGGGATTCTTTGCTACATAGGGCTTATTATTTCCAGCTATGAATGCCAAGTACTGTGTCCAGTCGTTCCCTTCCTTGATGGGATTGCTGTGTTGAGAAGCAGTGCTCAAAGAAAGTTGTTTCGATGTTAGGAAAAAGCTTACAGAGGTATGTTGGCTTTCGTACTGTTTTTGGTGGTGTGTGGTTGTCTGGTGGTGTTGGGTTTGGTTTGGGGGGTTTTGGGTTTTTTTTGGTGAATTTGTCTTAAAAACAAGTTAAGGAATAGCTAGATAAAGAGGGAGGAGTTGGAAGCCTTTTCGAGAGAGTTAATAGCTCCCCTGAAGAAGAAACTTTGTCTTTTAAACATGTGTCTCTATGGATGCTGACACAGAGGGGAAAGAAGTTGTGGGTGTCATGTTTAAATCACTGAAATCAAACAGGAAACGTTTCCTGGTTTGTTGCTTCTTAAGCTTTCATTTTACACTCTTTGTTATCGATCCTGTTATATAATGTTGGATTTAAATGCTAACACTCCTAGTCTTGAGCATAAAGCAAGGATATGTGGAGGAAAGAATATTACAATGTCTCTTGTATTGCTCAGTCCAAGTGTTTATTACCAAGTTAACTGTTGCTAGATGTCTCTCTTAAAGTAGCTATAGAAAAGATGTTTACGTATTATCAGTGGTTTCTGCTGTGTCAATGTGCAAGCTTTTATCCTGGACTAAGCCCTTGAATTACTATATTAAAAGGACCTTGGGTGGTTTAGCACTCTTAACACTGTACAGACTTTACTGCAAGTAGTCCTTTGGTAACTTTTGTAACATTAATAAGGATGGCTTCTGCTCTTCTCTTTTATTAATGTAGCCTTTTTCCAGAGGGGACTGGTAACTATCTTCAGAACCTTTGTGACCCTTGGGGCATCAGTGAATCTCAAGAGGCAGTTCAGTAGCTTAAGCTAGTTTTGATAGAAGGCGTGATTAAAGCTCCAGGTATTTAGGCGAGCTCAAATTAGCACTGAGTAATCAGGCATAAAATAGTACCATATTTATCCAAATACAGGAGGACACTGATGGTTGTGCTCAGAAAAAAAACAATTATAAAGAGTTTCCCTACCTCTTGACAGGAGCCCCAAATATGCACTTTCAGCTTTCCAAATGGAGACTCTGACTTTTTTTGACTTATTCTCCAGCATCAGCTCCTCACCCTTGAAGGCGTTTTTCCTACGTATCTAGACCTTAACATCTGTACCTTCCTGCTGCTTCTCCATCCTCAGTGTATACTGTGGGAGCTGTTTTACGGAGAGTTCTTGCAGGCTGTGCAGCACTATTCTTTACACCTCCCGTGGAGGACTTGGTGTGAGCTGATGGTTACCACCTTGCCAAGGGCAATTCACAGGCAGCATCTTCACATGCAGACTCTGTCAGGTAACAGTTTTGAATTTGCCTTCCTCTGCAGTGCCTATTAACTGCCAGCCTTTTGTCTCCTGGTTTGTTGATCACATATAGTAGAAGAGGTGTGTTTTCAGGCTACTTTTTCCATTATTTAAGCCTTCAGTAAATGAAGTATTCTCTTTGCGGTCCAGGAAGGGGTGCTTCATCATAATTTGGTGCTGTGTTTTTATTTTTTAGAGACAGTTTGCAAGACTTTCAAAGGAGAAATATATTTGCTAAGTTAAACCCTTTTAAAAGTATTTGAGTCCTGTTGTTTCCTGAGTATGCTGTGCTAGTATGGTAACACTTAGGAGTCTTGCTCCATGTGCTTCTTAGTGGTCTTGCTGCCTTGTGCTTATTGTTTCCTGTCTCAGAGCGTGGTACAATGTTTGCAGTTATTTGAACTCTTTCTTACATGTGTTTCTGCAATCATCACACAATGAAGTCATTTCCCACATTTTGTCCTCCTCAGATTTTAAATCTGGAATTAAATCTCGGACAAAAGTGTTAGTCCTCAAATCAAATTGTATTTGATTTTTTTAGATTTTGGTTGGGATTTTTTTTTTTTGGTAAGCTTTGATTTTAGTTATCAGAGAGTAGGAGAAACACAGGTAGTGTTGAAGTTGGATGTCTCTAAGGCTTTAATATCCTAATCTGCAAACTGAACTGCTAATACCTTTTCCAAGATGCTGTTTAACAGAGGCCAAACATGCAGTGGACCTGAGAGAGTTGCCTGTTCCACCTAGCATAATTTAAAGCAGAGGGACAAGTATGTTCAGATTGATTTCTGATTAAGCAAGAGGTTGAAGGGGGAATTTCCTTATCTCCCCAGATGCACTCAAATTCTGTCCACAATAAAAAGATAAAATACATACATATATTTTTGATATGCAGGCATTTAGAGACCTCAGGGAGGGTGGTCTTCCCTTTATTATTCTGTGTTGAAAAAACCTTGTCTCTGTGGTGGTTGTTGAATTGTTAAGTTGATGTTGTTAATAGATAATGATTTTAGCTTAAAACAAATTGAAAACAAAAACTCCAAAAAAATCCAACAAACACCCCCTCCCCCCTCCAATTACTTTAGATCTTTCTGGCAGAGGACTCTGAAAAAATATATATAAAAGAGAAAAAAATTAACTTCCTGTAGAAGAACATAGAGTGAAAAGGAATTTGTTGAATCAGAGGGGTGCACTATTACATTTTTATGGAAGCAAGAAAAGTATCCAGCTGTTAAGAGAGCTATAAAAAAAGGATACAGGTTAGCCACAGCTCTTAAAGTGTGGATATATGGGAATGTGATTCCATCCTGTTTCTTCTAGAGGAGATGGTAGTGCAGCTGAAATGTTTGGGACAGGTCAAATCTAAGATTTTTTGGGGTAAAGCTTTACTGTAATTCCTGTGTTTAATACTTCTGGGGTCAGAACAATGTACAAACAAAATAACAGAACTGAGCAGATTTTCTTGTTTTGGTCAAACATTCATTTCTATATCCACAAAAGCTGAAAGATTATGATCTCAAATTTCAAGCTACTGAAAGAATAACTCTTGAGTTATAATATTTCAATGTACATTATGCTTCACAGAAAATCTGCTGATGCTGTAATTAGTGAGAAAATACATAGATGCTTCCTATGCATGTGCTTAAGGTAAAAGCATCAGAACCAGCAGGAATGGCTATGTAGATAGAGATTGAGCGGGCTCCTTTATCATATTATATCCTCCCACCTTTATTCTTACATTCCATTGTTCATTTTGGCAAAGAAGGGGTGACCAAGTACTGCTGACTAAATTTCCTCATTATTGGACAAACAGCAAAAATCTCCTCTAGTAAGATGCAGTGTATACCTAGTTTTTGTATATTATAGTAGTTATTGTTATTTTCACTATGAATAACAGTTTATGGGTCTCTGTGAACTATAGTTACTTTGAAAAACAAATGTTGTTGACTGTATTTAGGTGTAGGATGTGTGCGATCTGCGAAGATTTATGAGCAACTAAGCTGAAGCATCCAGCTGCAAATTTGCTATACATTCATTCTTCCATGTCTGAATCATGTCTGAACTAATTTTTGCTGAAAGCCAGAAGAAAGTTTTCATGTTAACTTCTGGTAGAAAAGTGGAGTAGTTTTCATTTCAGTTAATTTATAATTATTCTTGACAGAAATGCAACACAAATTGAACCATGTTTTAAGGTGACATCTTTGAAGGTGCAGTTTTATTTTAGGCTGATCAAAATAAGATCAGTCTAAGACAAGACAGTGGTTGCAGAATACATGATTAGTACTGTACCATGTACTTAAGTGAGCCCTCTTTGAAGTATCAGTGTGCCCTGGAATGCCAGCACTTCAAAGAATGCTTCCTCCAAAAAGCTGGGGTTAGCCACCAAGGGGTTAATAAAGATCAAAGAAGAGCGTACATAAACTCATACATAAACAGGACTGTTTTTAAACTGGAGGTTAATAACACCATTATCTAGGACAGCAACACCTTAAAGGTGGGCTTGTCTTTTTTTTCCCCTGACACGGTGCTTTATAATGCGTAGAGGGAGACTGAAACATTTATAGTCAACATTTTTTCTGGATTGCTTTTTAAATGAGGAATTCAAAGCTTGTCAGTGCAGAAAGGAGTCTCTGTGATACCTAAAATTGTCATTGTTCCTCTAGTTTTGTTTGCAAGCTAGTTAGGTGGGAATAGGTTTTTGGTATGGTTCCATGAAAACACAGAGATCAGGAGGCCTGTGCCTCCTGAATTGCAGTGCCTGATAAATAGGTGGTTGAGACAAAGAGATAATATCGTAAGTATTTACTTTATAAAAGCATACAAGCAGCATTTCTGCGAGGTTTTAAAATGCAAATCTAGGAATTACAGATCTGTGCTGTTTGTACTGTCTTGTTTAGAAGGGGAAAAAGCATGAAACATGTCTTAAGAGATGCTTCCCTTACTGCCGTGCGCATCTTTTCCTCTACACTGGAAGCACCTTAGGTTTAAATTGTACAAAGGTCCCCTGCCTGTTGTGCAGAGTTCCTCAGAGTTCTGTCCTAAGTCCATGCAGACATTGTGCCAGAAGTTCATAGCCTGCTATTTACATCTTTTCATTCTAAAAGGTGTAAAGAAGAATGGCACTACCCTCCTGCAAATGCAAGAACCCCCCCCCCCCCGCACACCTGTATAGACAAAGCTAAATGTTTTCTTGGAAAAGGGTTAGAAGAAGTAAATAGGCTATGCTGATTTAGTGGATTACATTAGCATTCTCCACAATTGATATTATGCCATGGAAGTTGTACTCAGTGGCCTTGGGCCTTTATTATGACCAGTTCCTGTTACTACAGCAATGACTGTGGCAGAGATTTAGTGCCTGCCTGCACATGATGTTTTTCTCTTAAGGATACCCAGTTATTTCCATTTGTGGAAGTCTGTATCCTGAAACTGTGGGATATGAATGTTTATGTGTGAGGAAAACAAAGATAACATTGGAAGGCAGACACTGCTAATATTGGAGTACGATGACATGATATGTCTTTTTTGATATCAAATATATTCTTCCTCATCCCTTCGTTTCTTTTTCACACCTGTACATTTTTTTCCCCATATTTTTAGTTACACAGTTGCTGGTGAGGCTGCAGAGTAAACCGGTTACTGATATAAAACAGAATAAAAACAATGAACTCTAACAATCCCAGATAGTTACTGTCATTCAGTTTAGTGTGGCTGCACAAATGCTTATGTGCAGGCAACTGAGGGAAGGAGAGAGAGTAGAACTGTAACTGGTTTTGCCGTTGAAGAAAAGTATAGGAAATGTAGGTACTGTTCCCAGAGATCTCAGTGCACTTATCAGGAGTTAATTAATCTTTAATGTTCTGAAGTAGATAGATTATCAGTGAAGTGCTGTGAAATACACACATTGGAGTGTAGCTGGCCGAGTAATGTTTTAGCTGCAACTTTGACTTGATACTAATCAAACCTTTTTGTGTGTGCCTTGGTAGTGCAGGTAAAGTGGGTATCAGATCAGGAACCTTATTTATTGAAAAACTCTTTTTCCCTATTGCACTGATACTCTGATTTAGGTTTACCACATGGTGTCTCTGTAGAAAATCTTGAACTTGGTAGTGCTGATGAGAACTTGCTTTTTAAGTTACACCTTCAGTGTTTGCTTTACTATGATTAAGGTCAATGTTTTATTTCCAAAGTATGTTATGTCTTTTTGATCATGTTACAAATTGATAATATGTCTAGATGTGCATAAAACATTTTTAGATTAATTTTTACAAACACAGCGGCATGCTGATCATGTGCTCTAGTGTAACTTGCGTTTTTAGATCACAGTTTGTGAAAGCTCATTACAAGAATATTGAAGGATTTCAGAAAATGTTTTAATTGCTTTCTGCGATGGCATTTTATTGAGTCAGTTAGTGGAACATACCTTGCATTTTACCAACATAGAAAATATGGGAGATTTTAGTTAATATTCTGGACATCCAGCTGCATGAAAATGCTATGGATTTCAATTTACAAGATAAAGCAGCCTCTTACTTAACATGGTGTCCTGCAGTCTGCTGAAGGTAGGACATGGACCTGTTTGGAGCGAGTCCAGAGGAGGCCACCAAGATTATGAGAAGGATGGAATGATCTCTAATAAGGTCCCTTCCAATTTAAACCGTTCTATAATTTTTTGATTCAAGTGTGAAATGCCTGTTGCTGTCATGAGCCATTGCAACCGAAGCGCATAATAAATTCTAACCAGAAGTTGTAGAAGGCACGCAGTTGATGATGGAGAAATCACAGAGCCGCTGTCTTTCTTGTTTCCTTTCAAATCTTTCCTGTTCTTACCGATGAATAAGTGGTGTTGCCACTCTGTTTTTGGCTGTGACACCAATTTAGCCCATGTTTGAACACTTACACCTTAGGAATTGTCATCAGTGATTGATTGCCTTGCTGATGGTCTTCGTGGAGAGACCAAGGATTGATTAGGTTCAGAGATTGACCCACCTGCTTAACTCTATACGGTTAGAATTCCAAGGAGGAGCATGTAATCTGAAAGTTTATCTTGGTATCTTCACATAGGTTTATCTGCTTTTAAGTTTGTTGCAATTGCCTTTTTGGAAGTGTGTTTTCTTGCTCTTATGACTAGATAGCCTTCTAGATAGAAGAGTTTTTTTAGGGCTCTAGTCATCCTTTGTCTCTGCAGATGATTTCTGTAACACTGTGGTGTTTTGCCTTTCTTTCAATGTCTTTGTTTCACTTTTCTGTGCTGTATTTGTTTATTTGCTGCTAATCCAAGGATTTGAATAGGGGCTTCTGTGGTGTGCTGAAATCCATTCTCAGCTAACTGTTAACCTGTACAGCACTAGGACCTCTCAAACTATTGCTTCAGTAGGTTTGCATTTTCTTTCCTTTTCCCCATCTCATGCAGCCCCTTTACAAATCACACTAGTGTGCTTTACTGTTTCTTTTCTGTGGTCTTAGAGGTAGCAGAGTATCTCAAAATACACAATAGATAAGACATTACAAGAAGTGATTCTTCAGCAGTTGCACGATTCTCTTGTCGTTCTCTGGTACTGCTTGGAGTCAACTTAAATCTATAGTGTATGAGGACCAGTAGGTAATTCCCATACCTAAAATTCCTTTGCTCTAACACCATAATAAAACTAGTACAGCAGTTGGTATGTTTTGTCTCCAGTTGTCTTAAATCTTTGAAACTGGTAGGAAAATTGGTTTCTTGTTCCTGGAGTGAAGATAAGTAAGCAATCAGACTTTTTCCCATTGGCCAAAGTGAAGTGACTGTTTTGTTTTTTCATTACACAAAAGTCCTGAGGAAACAGGAAACATTCTATATTTAATCTCATCTCTGTCCAATTTTAGCAGTTAAGTTAGTTTCATGGAACTGAGAGGAAGGTTTTATCTGAATTCTGAGTACATAGCCTGGTAATTTTGGAAACTGTTTGAAAAATAAAGCAATATAAGGATTATGCGCTTTGAACAAAACATTTAATATAAAAGCTTTGTTTCTACTCAGTCAATATTGTTACTAAGGAACCACTAATTACTGTGCATCATGTTATAGGGGGCCCTGACAAATCCATGCAAATCATATGATTTATAATTCATAAATCCCTGATCCCCTGAGAAACGTTGCTCTTGCACTTAGACTAATTGAGTACTTATGTTCATCGATCCAGTCCATATAGCACCTTTAGTCCATATGGCAGCCTTTTTTGTAGGGCTGGAAACTTCTGCTGTCTTATGTCCCCTGTAGTCTGTGCTGCTGTACTGCTTCCAAAATCTGCTTCCTTGATCCTCTGCTTCATAATCCTTCACTCTGTCAGCAGTCAGTTCTGCCCAAATCAGAGCAATATTTATGTCTGTCTCCCCCTAGCTGCTGAGGTATAAAGTCTATGTGGTACAACATTGCCTTTTGGGGACGGGACTGCAGTGATTAATTGATCTTACTAGTAAGGTAGCATTCTGGAGTAGCTGTATTGTACACTGGCTTAAGTGGTTCTAATATGCATTTCTCCCAGTAGCTGCTCTCAAAAATGGCTTGCTTGTAAGAATTAGCCAACATTGGTGTGTGGGTTTGGCTTTGCAGGGTTTTGTTGGATGTTTTTCTATGTGTAGAGGGTAAATAATCATTTTTTAAAAATCTTATGATGCAATGGTTGCCAGTAGTTACAAATACTCAAATATACAATTTAATAGCGGATACGTAGTTGTTTGTGAATAATCAGTGCACCAGTGAAGGAGATGGAACCCTATGCAGATTTCATGTGCCAAACTGAAAATAAAAGTAAGGGATTAAAGATGTATTGTGTTTCAGGATAATACTTCATGCCTCGTCACTGTTACCTGTTTTCCTAATAATTTTTGCGTAGTTTTGTAATGTGCTGTAATTGCAATTGTTATCCAGAAGAATGGCATCGCTTAATTCTATCAAAACTGTGGAAAGATAGATGAATGCCAAATTAATAATTTACCATCTTTGCATAATACTGTAGCACGGAATACCAGAAGGATTGATGGCAGAAGAGGTTAACAAATTTTAGCGGCTTCCATTAGCGTTTCATTGTCATATGTTTGTGGTGCCGACTGAAATAAGCTTTGTAGGAGATCTCAGTCGAGGGAACTAATTACTTGTGCCGATTGCCACGCTGATGAATAGACCCTCATTGTATCATTCCCCTGAAGACGAGGAGCAGTCTGTGATTCACGACTGCATCCTGGCTGATATTTGATAATAATTTTAACAGATAAATGTAGGAAGGCAGAATGATGAAGTGCCTATCCGGGCTCTACGACTATCAAAGGCATGCACATAGCCAGCTGTGTTCTGCCTTTTTTCTATAAACACTGATGGAGAATTTTAAGTTATTAATCGACCTTTGAATAAACCCATAGCTTCTTGTGTTTTATAATTTTTCTTTGGTTAATTATTCCAAAATCATTGGGTTTTACGACTAGAGCGTTCCAATTTCAGCATGACTGTAATACAGACTACGTGCGAGAATATGATACTGGGGAATTTGACTCCAATACTTCAATGTTTTTCTGAAATTAAGAAGTCAGGAAGATGAAGACTAGCACTGCCTTTTTTTTGGTGTTAGAAAAAGCCACAGAATTTTAATGAAGAATGCAAAGACAGTCTCCATTTTTATAAAATTTTTTTCAGTTGGAATTTTTAATGTCTACAAATTGTGTTTGAGAGTAGGGTTATACAAATAATTTTGGATTTTGTTACTACGTGTTTGAAACCGTGGTTCACCTTAAATAAAACTCATTTCTGCCTTGAAACCTCAAAGCTACGAATGTAGATACCAACTATTTTTTAACATTGTGATCTGTAAATTAGTTGTGGCTATTCATTCATCAGTGTTGACAGGTATACTTTCTATTAGCTCCTGGATCAGAAATGGAATTTATATGCATTTTCATCTGTTGTTTTAATACTGGCTATGTAAACAAACAAAATCAGTGTTCTTTAATTTGGGCATACGCGTTTTCAGGATATCATGGCTTACTATGCCTCAGGCATTTTCTGTTTGTTTATTTGCTATACCTGAAATTGGCATTTTTTATACATTCTCTGGGCTAAAATACTGTTTCACAGTGGCATTCGTTCGTGATCATCTAACAAGATAGTAACTGGCACTTATATATGACCATATTAAAAAGATCTACGTATATTTGGAGCGTACAATGGAAAATAATGAATTTGATATAACCTTTTCTAGACGTAATTTTTTAAAAGCATGCCTTCTATGTAGCAATTATTACACATCATAACATGTAGTTTTTAATTAAATGTAAAAACACAACTACATAAACCAGAAATGCAATCTGATTTGCTTGAAAATAGATTGCTGTTTCACTCTCCTGGAATGGTTTATTTAAAAACAGTAAATGGAAAAGAAATGCATTTTCTCGTGTTGTTCTAAGCCTCAGGGGCTAAATGTAATGAATATTTTAAGAGATTATTTTAATTAAATTCCTGCACATCTAAACAGAGTAATATTTTATTATCACATACATAACCATGTAACTGAGGTATTCATTAAAGTTAACACTTTCTGGACCAAGAATTCGTGGCATGATTTACTGACCTTGTGCAAAAAGGCACAAATTAGGAAGAAAAATGAAGGGGGACAGACTTTGATTAATATAGGTAATGCTATACCATATTTATAATAGCCTTTTCCCTATTCTGGTTTATAAATGCAGTCACTGAGAAAGGTGCCCTGCTGAGGCTGAAATGAGGCTGAAATCGGAGCACATGCCACTAGAGTGTGGGGAAACTGATCACACTGTCAGCAATTCATTTCAAAATGATGTATTTAGTGCTCATTTCACCTTCCAAGAAAAAAGGGAAAGGAGTTCCTTAGACTGGAAGGTGATATTGTTATTTTCAAGGACATACCTAAGTAAAAGATTGCAGAAAGGGGGGAGGTTAAAAAAAAAAAAGGCGAAAGCAGCGCAAACAAGGAGAGCTTTATGCAGAAATTCAGCGCTACCATGCTGTTTGATAATTGCTAACATATGTGGCTCCTCTGTTTCATTGTAGTCGTCCTCGTGAGTTCTGGCGCCTTGACTACTGGGAAGATGACTTGCGGCGCCGGCGACGATTTGTGCGTAACCCCCTCGGATCGACACATCCTGAAGCGACACTCAGAGCAGCCGGAGAACATGGTCAGTGTAAAATCTGCTGCTTGCCACCGGCGGCAGGTTACAGTGCGTGGTGGCAAAGACTAGACCTTCCCTCTTGTGAGATTCTGGAAAACGGTCCCAAATCCAAGGATTTTGTCATTGCGTTTCACGTTCGATACAAGGGTAAACTGACCGGTCCTTCATATAAGTAGCGCTGGTGTTTGCTAAGCCCTCTCTCACATCTTAGTTGGGCTGGCGCCTTGTGCATGCTTTGCATGCAATGTTTGCAAATACAGTTTTCACAAAGCAGAAGAGAGGTGGATGCAATTTTGCCATTAATCTGTGGATTTTACACTTCCTTTTAAATTACCTGTTTATGCTGAAGTAACTTCAGATGAAGGTCTTTCCTGTTTGGAAATCCACAACAATTATTTCAGTGAGCCTTGGCACTTAACCTGCCTATCATTACAGATACATTAGAAGTCAAACTGTACAGATATTTGCTTATGTGTAAGTGCTTGAGTTTTTCTGCAAGAATTTGATATGGAATATATAGTAGCAAATGCTGAGATGTAGAGTTAGTGCTCAAGCAGCAGAACGGTAGTGATGATTTCTACCTAGTGATTTAAAATAGGGGGTTGCTTTTTTAAACAGGATTTTGTCCCATTTTATGATCAGGAATCACTCAGTTGCATGTGCTATGTCTGTTCTAGAAGAATGAGTTTACAAAACTGAGTTTTGTAAATACTCTCAGTTTGAGAATTCTATATTAAATAAAAACGTGAACAATCAAGCAAAAACACCCCCAAAGCTAATGAACTTTGGGGTTTAGTATAGAATTTTATGTCTTTGCAATCTAATGAAGATATATTAGTAAGGTGGAAAAATCTTTCTTTTATTTAAAAATAATTTGCTTATATTTAAAGCTGAGTACCCTTCACTTTGAAGGTACGTGTCATGGAACAGAGTAATTTAAATTTAGTTGTTGGGTTTTTTTCCTTTTTTAGTTTGTGAATTACTGCATACATACACACACAAATTGTATGTGGAGGCATAAACTTTATGCAAATTTAAAATTATAAAGACTGTTGTGTGAATATAGAAGAACATCACTGTTGTGAAGTTAGTTTCCGTCAGGCATCTTAACCTCTTGCACTCAGCCTTAAAGAGCCATTTCTGGAAGAAAATGTCTACAATATGTCAGCTGATATAATGCCAAATGTGACATCAGTCCTCTAAAATAAATGACCGTACAGAGAATAGTCAATAAAGTGATCTGAAAGCCATGTTTGTAGAGCCCTACATCTTTGACTATAGAAAGAGGAACAAGATGTAGAATTAATTAACCCATTTTTTTTGCTTTGGGGCGTGTTGTTCTTAATACTGGGTGTTGTTTCTACGCCATGGACTTTAAGGGCACTCGATTTTTTTCCATTTAACGCTCCATGGATAAACAACTGTCCCTCCCCCTCCCCCTTTAATATTGTGGGTACTTTTAAGTCAATAGATCTTGTCGCAGTTTTATGTATTCTACTTATGTTTTCATATTTAGTCTTTAAACTGTTTATCAAAAATTTTAAAATGTCTTTTACTAAAAAATACTTAGAGCAACCATTTATATTTGCATAACTAATTCTTCCATAAGTAAACACACAGTAATGCAATTTTTTGTATTTCGTACTAATGTGATGTTTTCACTAATCCATGCTATATTTCAAGGGCTATAGCTCATACTCAGTTTGTAATTGACTGGACTACAATTTTTGTCAATACAAAGAAAGAGTGAATAAAAGTAGCCCCATTTCATAGGTAGCTAATAGGCATGGCTGGTAGCTAACCCTGGTAATTTAAATAGGGCTAATTGTCTGCCTTTCTGTTCAGATTTTGACATCCTTAGCAGTCTTCTATTATATTTAGTTTCCTTTATTCTGAATTTAAATGCATGCTGCATTTGTTATCCATTCTCATTCTGTTTCTTCATCTATCCAGCGAATAATCTAGTTTGGCTTAAGTCATTATTTATTGTGACTTCTGAAAATATAGATAGTTGCTATGTGCCTGAGTGTGTGTATAAATGCAACTATCTTGTTCTGAGTCCCTCCACTGGGAAGGTGTAAAATAGATGACCAAAGTACAAGCTCAAGTTCAATTGGGAACTACATATAATGTGTAGGAATGCAAAGGTAGACGGGGTTTTTCATGTTTCATTTTGGGGTTGTTTTTTTAGTGTGGTGGTTTTGTTTTGGCTTGGAGGGGGGAGTTGGGTCTCAGAAGGTGTAGTTGTCAGAAAGGTCGACTGGAGTGGTCACTTGATCTGTTTCTTTCTGAATAGTATTTATAAACTTTTAATATTAACTGATTTCATGACAGAAAAATCTGATTATTTTCAGATCTTTTGCAGCCAGACTTTTGGGCCCTGTTTTCATAATGTAGATATCCCTAGGATTCGCAGAATATTTTCTCTAGTATGTTATGATTTCATATCAATAGTTCATCATTAATTATTCCATTTCAATTAATTTTACGTGTCTCTGAACCAAAAGCATTTTTAGATAATGTGTGAAAGGTTCCCTACTGCCTGTTCGAGGTTTTTTCAAAACATAACAGACCAAAACCTAAAATTGGACATAAGGAATTTTGCCAGAAGGCAGATGGGAAAATAATGCATAAATAATGGAAAAGTGCTATTGCAGTAACCATGCTTGAAAACAAGGATTTTAGCACAGTTTTCATTTGAAGATAAACATTATCAACTGCTTGGTATCTTTCAAATACAGCCAGATGTATTCTCCACCCCAGAGAGCTCTCAATGTAGGAGTCATCCCAATTTGCAACTGTGAAAATTATTCAGAAACAACCGGAAGCCCAGATTTTGTTCAGTAAAACCTAAAGAGAACAACAACAATCAGCTCTGTTGCAGCCTAGTTATGTGTCTTAGTAGCAAGAACCAATCTTTTCCAGGGATTGATTTGATTTGAAGGAGAACCTCTGGTGCAGAGGTGGCAGAATAAATACCTGAAGACTAATGTTCTCTGTTCAGACAATCAATACCAGCCCCATGACTATACTTCTGGCTACCTTCTAGTTAAAAACAAATTTTTTAATTCTGACAATTTAATTGCCATTCCCAAGTTCACATTAACTTGCTTGGGAAAAAAAGGCTTTAGGTAATTTTTCAAAGGGGAAGAAGAAGAAAAAAAAAAAAAAGATCCTTCCAAACTGGCTATTTATAAAAGTCAGTCCAATAGTGTATTGTGAGGAGAGGAAAGAGAGGTGAAGGTGGCTTGGTAGAAAGTTTGGGATGGAAAGAGTTAACTCTTTTCTATTGTCCCTTTCACCTACTGTTTAGAAATGAAACCAAAATACTTATAGAGATGTGGAAAAAAATGAGTGCTTTAAACCTGTTTGTACTTTTAAATTGACTCCTAAATGCAAGATTTAATGAGAGAATCTTTAGCTGCTAGAAAATACCTTATCAAGCTTTTTTAACAAGGGATTTGTTGTGTTTTTTAATTGTTAATTGTTAAAAATTTGAGGAGAGGGGGACTAAAACAGCCTGACAATCTGTAGCATTTCAGTCAAGGCAATAGGTGGAGTTCAGGGCTTTGTGGCTGCAAAGGATTGGCAGCTGATCACCTACAGTATTGCAGTCGTCTGGTTAGTTTTATTTGCCTCAACTCAAGGGATGAAAAAGAAGCCTTAAAAATAATATTGTAAAAATCTGGGGTGAAAGTGGTTGGGTTTTCCATTGTTATCTTTTTAAACAAATGGGAAGACTAGAGGGAGCCCTTTGTAAAAAAAATATATATATAGTAAGGGTTTTTTAATGCACCTTTTCCTTGAATTGCTTTTCCTAGTATATTTACCAGTCTTAAAAAAAAATGCAGTAACTTCTGTATCATGCTTTTGAAAACTTTATTTCTCAAATGGCTTTTAAAAACTGTAGTTTGCATGTAAGGTTGAGCTGTAGGCAGACAATTCAAAATAATGTGTCATTCTAGCAATGTCTTAAGCTTGGTCAGCAGTGTAAGCCAAACTGTTATTTTTACACCCAGGTGTTCCAGAGATTTAACTGGAATAAATACAACCCACTGCAGATGCCGAGATCTGTTTGCAAAAAGCTGCTTGAAGAAGCTGAGTCTTACAGAGAGGTTTGGGAAGGATTGCATGGAATTACACCAATTAATTATAATAATGAAATTGCCGTGCTAGATTAATACTCTGCCAGCAGGCTGTTATGATCAGTGGGATACACAGGCCATGCCTTGAGGTCTTGATCCTGAAGAGGTGGGTGTGAGTGTGTGCTTAGAACTGCAGGACTGGAGCCAGGAGCTCTGGTCACCCCGACAGTAGGCAGGCCTGACGAAGAGTGGTTTGGGTTGGAAAAGGCAAAGCAAGGTTCGGGACCTGAAATATGAAATCCAGTGTAATATCCCTATGGATATGTATGGGAACTGAGTATGTCACATGATGTAATGCTTTGTTGTATGTATCTCTGGTCAGTGAATAGAGAGAACTGGACTGTGGCCCACCTACATAAGTGCATTGATCTACAGAAGAATGGGTGATTCCACGTGGAACACATTGTGTTCTGTACAGATTCTAACGTGAGTCTGTGTGTGTTGGTTGCAGATGTAGTGCTTTATTCAAGTCAGTACAGGAAAAGCAGATTCTTCTTCAGAGTGTGATGTCTCATTGCCTTCCAGTGGCTGATATCTGCAGGCGTGTAGACAGGCCCTACATCTTCCTGTGCCTGCGTGTACACATGTTTCGTGCATGTCAGGAATTGTGGGTAGCTAACATCGTGTGCAAAGAGATGACAAAAAATTACGAAAAAACCTAAATGTATGGTCTAAAATCGGTTCTTAAAAAGGCAGTTATGTAAGATGTATGTTTTTGAATCAGTATAATATTATTAGTTGGGGAAAGAAATAAAATCTGAGTAAGTGAAAAGGAGAGGTAAGAGGTATATATTCCTG
This sequence comes from Pseudotriccus pelzelni, assembly GCA_035584735.1. Classification (NCBI taxonomy): domain Eukaryota; kingdom Metazoa; phylum Chordata; class Aves; order Passeriformes; family Tyrannidae; genus Pseudotriccus; species Pseudotriccus pelzelni. The sequence goes on from JAWMRA010000130.1 coordinate 13,336,934, forward strand.
TTATCCAGTCATCTTTGGTTTGAAAGTTGCTGTACTGATTTTATTTTTTCTTAGAGACTGAAGGACATGCTAGCATTATGGACAAGTTGTGCTAAGTATAAAAGTATTAAGCTTTGATTTTGGCTCTGAATTAAATGAGACTAGGTAGAGGGCTAGTTTGAAATAGCATCTTCAGTATAACACAGTAGAGGAAGCAAAAAGTGGCAGGTCTGTATAGGGCAGATAGGGTTTTTGAAACAACAAATATAGTTTCCCTTCATTAAAAGAAAAAGGATAAAAGAAAAAAGAAAAATGAAAAAGAAAAGAATTTATTATCTTGGACTTCATCCTGAGGTGGTTTTGTTCTATTTTACTTTTTTTGATCTTTAAGAGTGCTGGTAGGGCAGTGAGTAAGAGTGCATGTGGTGTGTGTTAGTACACTGATGGTAATTTTACTGCTGCTAACTGAAAATCCTCAAGGGGGAGTTAATTACAGGAAAACCTTCCTAAATATCAGCCGCATATTTTCCACGACAAGAAGGTTTTCAACTCACATTGAACAACTCCAGAATCCAAGTTATCATTATTTACATGAGCACATTTTGCAAGAAAGTAAAATTTGTGTTCGTACAATGCACTTAAAGCTTTACAATAATTTTTTTTAAGGTTTGCTTACAAGTAGGGCAGAAAGGATCATGCATACATTGCATTTTATGTTGTATGGCAAGTTAAATTTCCTTTTATTTGTGTTTTTGTGTGGTTGGTTTGGGATGGGGTTTTTTGCTTAGTATTTTTGTTTGGTTTCTGTTGGTTTTGGGGATTGTTTAGATTTTGGTTTTGTTTTTTTGTAAGATTAAGGCCTAAACCAAAACCGGGGTATTTGGTAATCTTTTTTTGTGTGTGTGTGTGTTGTTGTGGTTGTTTCTTTATTGTTAGGGTTTGTTTTTCTGTTGGTTGGAGTTTTTTTTGTTGTTGTTGGTTGTTTTTGGGCTTTTTGGTGGTGGTTGAATTTCTTTTTTACTTTTCTGTAATTGAAAAGTTTTATTATTTGCAATTTATCTGCATATATTTACTTAGGCAATTTAAACTTTTTGTATTGCCACTGGGGAATTGCTGCCCTCTGTAAATGTTTGCAGATTAACATAGTTTTAGGGTAAGCCCGTGGAGCTTCAAATCAAGTGTGGCAGCAATCAGAGCGAGCAGCAACCAGTGTGTTGAAGTTAGTTGGTCATGATTTGTTTGGTGAATGTTTTTCAAACACGGCTGTGCCATGGGTATTCTCAATGTATCTTTTAAGACACAGTATTTTTATTTTCACCTTAAAAAAAAAAAGGAAAAAAACCCAACACATACGTTACTGTGTTTTGGCATTTACCACAGCAAGAGAAAACTTACATGTAGAGCAAATAATTGCCTCGTTTTTTTGCCTTTTTCTCTTTTTCATCTTTTTTTTTTCTCTTTTCACTTTTTTCTCTTTGCTTTTTCCTATTTTACTCTGAGCTGATGATTCTGAGGTGGTTGCACTATGTCTGTAATGAGGAATGTATTTTATCCAACAG
>JAWMRA010000130.1:13338571-13348767 GCA_035584735.1 Pseudotriccus pelzelni
CGTTTTTCTCTTGGCTGTTTCCTATTTTCTTTTTCCTTTTTTTTTTTTTTTCTTTTTTTTCCTGCTGCTGCTTGGAGCGTGTAGTTTCAATAAACCCGATTTGGGCGCAGCAGCGCGGAGGGGAGATGGGAGATGGCAGCGCTCCCGGGGCCGGGCGGGGCGGGGGTGCCGCTGCCCGGGCACGGCGGTGACACATTTCCCTGCCCGGTGTCCCGTGTGCGGAGCGAAACACGCGCTCCAAGTCCGTCCAGAGCGGCTTGTTCGCTTCTCTTCCGTTCCAAAAAAATCCCAGGGTGAGCCCAGGAATGCCCCTGTGATGCCGGAGCGCTGTGCCCCTTGGAAGCAGGTGCACGCTGCTCTCCGCCTCCAGCCGCGATCCTGGGGCAGATTCGTCTCCCCCCACCCCACACCCCCCCCACAAAATCCGCATCCCGCTCCCGGTGGACCGCGCCGCGAACGGGAGCGGAAGGGATCCGAGGGCTGCAGCTCCAGCGGGGTGGGAGCCTGCGCCCCTTCGCCTTCCCCGCTCCCGGGTGGGTTCCCGCTGGGATGCGGCGGGAGCAGCCCCTGCCTGGAGCGGGGCCGGGCGACTTGTGCCGCCCCGTCGGGGCCGCTCCCTTCCCCGGCTCCCTTTCCCCCTCCCCGAGGGGCCGCCTGTTACGCTGCCCTCAGGCGGGTCTCGCCGCTCCCGGCCCGCCGGGCACCGTCCTTCGCCTTGTTCCCCTGGGCTGTGCTCAGTTCCATCTCAGTGGCGGTCCCCTGTGCTTGAACCACAACTTGGGAGTCAGGTTAACGCACCGGGCAGTCGGGACCTGCCTCCGTCTCCCCTTCCCTGGGAAGGCTGCAGGGGAAGGGAATCCACTGTGTCCTTTTCCCCTCCGTCATAAACACTTGAAATAGAGTTAAACGCTGCGGAAAGCACTGGATAATTTTGAGCAGGCTTAATAGGATTAAAACTAGATGTGTCCTAACATTAGAGGATTAAGACAGGTACTTCCTACAGCTAGTCCTAAACAGTTTTCTTCCCGAAGTTTCATAAAAAAAAAATTGCACTCCCTTGTCACTGCTGCCTCTGAGACTTGACTGACAGCGATGTCTCTCTCTTTCATTTCAGCTCCCAATGAGGATATACTTGTTAAAGGAAAGCAGTCCATCAAGAGTCAAGTTTTAGGAAACCAGAACTCAGAAAGTGAGATTCTCTTGGAAGGCGATGATGATATCATGTCATTCATGGAGGAAAGAGAAGTGGAGAACTTAACGGGTAATTCACCTATCTGATTTTCTCCTCAGCTTCTTTTCTGTTTAAGTTCTGATCTCCCAGTCTCTGCAGTGAGTCATGATTTGGGATACACATTGATAAATTGTTGATTCCCATAATTGGGCCATTAAGATAATTTTCTGTGCACCTCAGATACTGAGAAGAATTATTTGAGGAGAATTGTGCATTTTCTTTCTCTGACTTTTATAACCTCCTTGCTTCTGCAAGTAGATGTCCATATTTTAGGAAACCCCCCTTAGAGAAAGTAACTCTACCTTGAAACAGCCTTTCTTTGTTTTCTGATCTCTTTTGATCTCATTCCACTCAAATCATTAGACCTAGTGGACAATTAGGCAAGTCGTGTGTAATTAAAGGCCTTTGAGACCTCTAATATTTTTCCTGAGTCTATAAAATTGTACATATTTGTTATTTACTTGAGTGTGAAGGATTTTTACACTCACTGGATTTAACTCCTTTAAATCCCTAAACATTCCCCCATTGAAGTTCTTCTTTCTCCACAGACTGTAGTCTTATTAGACTTCACTTTTTTTTTTTTTTTTTTTTTTCCTGAAGAAGGAGAAATAATACTTCAGGTCATTGAACTTAATTAATTTTATGCAGTCACATGCAGCCTTTACTGATGTTGCAATCTGAGTGGAGTGGATCCATTTCTGAATAGTTCAAAATGGAAAACTGGAGTAAGCAGTGGCTCAGGGACTGGAGTTATAAAGTGTCTCCATTGTTATTTGAGGAACATGGGTTTTACAAGGAAAATGCAAACTTCTCCATGTTCATTTGCCTCTACTATGGTATCCCATGTACATTTACTTCCAAAAAAATTGTCAGTTATTGGATAATTCTGGTTCCCTTAGAACCTAGCAGTATAATCTTACATTGATACATATCAGGCATATAATTCACTGAAAATTATTATTTATTGGCATTTTGCTTATCCATGAACTGCATTCCACTCCTTTTTTTTCCAAAAAAACCCCCAAAACAGTGAAGTTAAAAATGCAGCGTAATGAATAAAGAAAACCTGTATAGGAAGAGTAAAGTAAAATAAACTAACAGGAGAACGATGCAATGGCATTTTCTGTATATGAATCTTTTCTTTTTCGCTCCCTACAATGAGCTTCCTTCTCAACAGCCTTCTCCATGTTTCTTTCTATTATTCATTCATTGGTTCGAGTAATACATTCATACTGTAATAGAGGTGAAAGGGGAGTTTAATTATATAATCTTGACAATGGCAATAGGATTAAGAAGTAATCCTCACTAATAAAGTGGTGTGGGTTAGAAATGAAGTGGAAATTGTCAGGGGTCTTCTACAGGGCCTGGACTGCCCCAGCTTCTGCAGCTGTCTGCTTGCCCTGTAATTGAATGTCTGCGAGTGATTGAAAAAATGTTATTTCTCCTCTGGATTACATGCTAATGTACAAGGGGCAAAGGGAGACAGCAAAAGAACACATAGCTGCTTATTTCATCCATTTGTGGGGGTGAGCTTTGGGAAATCATGGCAGTTCCACAGCTATCTCATGCCCATCTGCAAACACAATGTATTTGTACATTGGGAATAGAGGGCAAAGCTGCACTGATCTCAGCAGAGCATCTCTTCTTTTGTCCTAGTGGCACACATTGAGATTGATGCGAGATTAAGGACCATCACCCTCCTAACAATCGATGGAAATGACAATTCATCTGAATTTTTTGTCAGTTATTCTCACGTTGATTACCTGAACGTGTGTACCTCATTTATAGATGCTTTATTAAAACAAAATTGTCTCTGTCAATTTAATTTCTTCCACTGTTTTACAAAAGTCAGATAATACTGCAGCCGAGTAACTTCATTTCCTTACCTCTTAATCAGCTGGATGACAAACCTAACCTGTTTTCTTTCTGTATGTGTTAGTTTATATAATAGGTTCTGCATTGTCAGATCTATGCTGAACCTATTGTTTTCAGTAGTAGTCTGATTTGTCCCTGTGATAAGCCCTGTGGAGATGTGATTATTCCAATAAAAATTCATTCAGTTGGAAACCAACCCTCCAGCTGTTTACTCCCACAGTCCCCAAGCTACACTAACACTGTATGGATTCCTTGAACAATATTTAAAGTGGAATCAAAAGCATCTTTAAAACATTTTCCTTTAGGCTCTATAACATTGTGTAACCTTAACAATAGATTTCTAGCATCCATGAGGGAACACTTTACAGTTAGACAACTTTGAGCCTTGACTGCTATGTTCATGTTTGTGAAAAGCTGTGGAAACTTTCCGGTAACTAAAGAACACATCAGACAGTAAGATTTCAAGTGTTCGTGTGTGCACTCTCTGCATTGCATATAACAGAAGGTATGCAAGTCTCGATGTTTCTCAGAAGGAAAAACGTGTCTGAGTAAAAGCTAAATACTGCCATGCTAAAGCCAGCCCTGTATAATGTATGCAGCAGTTTGCAATTGTAGCTGCTTCAGTGTTCAGCAGCGCAGAGACACTGCAAATCTATTACATATGTTCTTCTCCAGGATAAAAAGAGTTTTGCTCTTGAAGGAAGAGCCATGCTCTTTGCTTTATTTTAACGTTCTTGGCTTGAAAAGCGAATAATTTGCACTCGCGTTCTTTTCAGTTTGAACATTGTTGGTGTTTTTCCCTCTTTGGCAGGTCCAGTTGCCCTCAGCACACCAGCTCAGCTTGTGGCACCCTCAGTAGTAGTGAAAGGCACTCTTTCCATCACTCTTTCTGAGCTCTACTTTGAGGTGGATGAAGAAGATCCTAGTTTTAAGAAAATCGACCCAAAGGTAAGAGATCATTGACCCTGAGCTCTGAGAGATGATGACAAATTACCCAAGACCTTTAATTTTTCACTCGACTTCCTTTACCTCTATTGGTCTGCAGCCTTGCTGCTTTAATAACTTTGTGACTGACCATATATGTTCCTGAACTTCACATAGGTGACACCTCCTTTCCTTCTCCTTTTTCTCCCCCTCCCACAGTTCGCCCCTACTTGAATGTTAATTAGCTTGCTGTGAATAAAGCTCCAGGGAGACGTCTTAAATAAAGACATCTTGAATCACAGGCCTGTGTGAATACTGGAAAGTTCAAGGAGGCTTTTAGGCCAAATGCTTTGTTTTACTTTCCTGATTTTATATGATGGCAGTGTAACATAGCGCTAAACTTCCTGCTCTCCCGAGTTTCCAGTATTATTCTATAGCAGATTTTACAGGGCCTCTTATTATTTATTGTGCATAAGTAGAAAACATATTGCCCTCCTGAAATACATTTCCCGAACTGACTTGCTAATTTTCGCAAACTTTACTTGCTCTGATTCGCTTTTGTTTAACATTAGTGACCTTCAGTAGAATTCCAATTTCCAAGCAAGTATATTGTGCGATTAGCTTAATAAGGGTGCACTTGAACATTTTCTACGGTATCACAGTAGCATTTCAAAAGTATGAGGCAAATGGTAAATATTCTCGCATCCCAACTTAAGCACAGTCATGGCTCTTGGTTTTTTAAATATCTGCTTAATATTAAACAGGATGATAATTTCTTTGTGAAGGGTATTATTGGAAGAAGTAGTGGTTTTCTGCTTGTCTGCAGAGAATAGCTTGTGTGTTAAGCATCAGTTCAGTTCTTTGTTCCGATTGAGGAAATTGCTACTATCTGTATGAAAAATGGCATTGGGTTGGAAAGCTGAGATTATCAAATCTTATCAAGGAATAAATTTATTTTGAAAAGCAATGCTCTCAAATTGTTAGAGCTGGATTTTAATATAATTAATTAACTAGAATTGTGATTTTTATGTGATACCATAAACGAGATTTAACTTTTCTTTTGGTCCTGAAGTCTTTTTGAAATATATTGGAAATTATTTCAAGTATGAGATAATGCTTAAAATTTTGAAATACTTACTCTTTCTGTTATGTTTAACTAAAAAAAAAAAAGCGAAACTGAAAAACACTTTATGGTGAAAAGGATATAAATGTAAACTGTAAAGTCAGTTTGATATGTTACTATATTACTATTTTCCATCTAAATGTTCTGCTTTATAATGCATTAGCATGAGAAAAGTCTTAACAGATCTGAATTATTCTGCATTTTTTCTTATGTTTAGCACATACGGTGTTTGAGTACATTTACTAATTCTTACCATTCCTGTTACATCTTTTATGGGAGCGTTGGCATAGGACATATATTCAGCCTCCTTTCTTTTCTGCTGTTTTTGAATATTTGCTAGTGGTTTTCTTTTTTTCTTAACTGTGAGCAGGCATTCTGGTTTGGCTTGACTGTATCTGTTATTCTGATCTGAGAGATTTTATTTGGGTTATTATAAAAGGAGGAGTTGGTTACATGAAATACTGGCTACACCTCTTAGATTCTGCTTGCGGTATTTAGCTGGAGGTCTTAAAAAAGACCTTTTGTTATGTCGGGGGAGGGGGGAGGCAGGCTAAAAATAAAATCTGAATAATTTTATCTTAAAAATTAAGTAAGGTTACAAAGCAGCTTCTTTTCAAGCATTAACGCCTCCCTGCCCCACCCTCTGCTGAAGTCAGTGTAGCTTGATAGTGGTGACTGAAGCTGCTATAGAAAATGCCCAGTGGAAAAAAAAAACAAAAAACAAAAAACACCCAACTAAAAAAAAACCCAAAAAACTCCAAACCCGAATAACTAATCCGCTGTAGCTCAGCAGGTCTGCTTAATTAATGAGGCTTCATCTTTTTGATAAATTTAAGTTCCCTGTATATTTGTCTAAACTACTGAAAAGAAAACGTTGTGACAAGTTCCTGAAGGAAAACCTGTCTTACGTAGCGATAGCATCGGCAGCGATACGATCACAGTTTACACCGGAGCTCCGGGCTGTTAAGGGAAGGAAAGGGGTAGCCCCGTGGGTTAAGCCCGTTTTGCCAGGTGATCCAGGATTAGCGGGGGGGGAAAGGCGCTCTGATGACTCCACAGGAGACTTGTGGAGCTCGGCCGGGTATGCGGTGGCGGGGCCGCAGTGCCCGCCCGCCGCCGGGCAGGATGGCCCCGCGCACCCCGCTCCATCTCCCGGGCTGCTGCCGCCAGGGATAATTTCGGCTTTAACTTAAAGGCAAAAGCAGCTCGTGTTTGAATGGTTATTTCTTTCCGGATCCGTCCAAAAAGGAACGAAAGTAGTCCTTTGGGGCAATAATTTACATATTTTTACCTCCCCCCCACTCGCGAAAGGACATGAAAACTTGCTCGAAATGCTCCGAGCCGGTGATCTTTCGGGCGGCTCGAGCGGGTAATGCTAACGCTTTTAAACCTTAGCAATGCGTTCCCTATAAAACTCCTGCCAGTATTTCCAAGGGAAATCGCTACGGGGAATCAGGCAGATTTTCTTTGGCTTTGGGAGAGGGGACTCGGGCGGGGAAGGAGATGGGCAGAGAGCGCCCCGGTGTCGGTGTAGGATCGGGTGGTTTCCTGACGGGTTCCTGCTTATCTCCTCGTCTGACTATGCTGAGGTGCGATTTTATGCTGTACTTAAAAATCTGGGGAAAACAAATGTTTGTTTAAAAAAAATATCGACCAGTTACTCTAAATCGCATTAATTATTCAGGGTAGATCTATACTTCCCTCGTGTCAAAGTCAAATGGGTACCGCGTTCGCTCTAGGAAGCAAAAGCAAACAGCAATGAATTTTTAAAACGAAGTGTAGCGCTTGAGATTTACTGGGGAAAAATAAAAGGAAAAAAAATAAGGAAAAAATTAAAGGTGACGACTGTAGGGTAGGAAACAGCATGCTCCAATTCTGATTAAATTGTGGCGAGCTGCTGAGCGATGCTCCATATATTCACAAGATTTAAAATGGAAGTTTGAGGTACTAGAAATATAGCAGATGTTGTCACATTCTGAACTACAGAATAAATACGAATTTTTTTTCTTAGATGCACTCTTTTTTTTTTTTGGTAGATTGAAACTAGAGGGAAGTTTAGAAAACGTCAGTCAATATGCCAAGCTAAGGCTTGGGCTAGGTGTCGCGTTTAGACTATCTTTATCTCTCATGTTTTCGTTTCTATTAAAAAATTTACTTCTGAGGTTCAGAAAGAATTTACTTGCCTGAATTTACAAACCATTCACGAAAAGTCAGCTTAAAGTTAAAGTAATATTTTTATTACTATTTGCAACAAGTCAGTTGTGGGGCACATAATCTGACCTTGGCACCGAAATACATTTAACATCAGTAAAACTTTTTTAAAGGGAGATTTGTACATATAGTTAAATAATTTTCACTTGGTGACAACATTCAGGCAAACAAGAGAGCATAAGAAAAGGACTATACATGGATTGGAAAATGTACCTTTCGGGTTTCGTTTTGAAGTTGCAAAAGTCCGATCGCTTCTTTTTGTGACTTTTTAAAAATTCACATTGGAGGACAGGAGGAGAGGCTCTTCCTTTCTTCCGTGCAAGGCGGTGAGAGTTTATGCCGGGAAAACCGTCGGCAAGTTTTTAAAGGCCGAGCTGCAGGTGGGTGGGGGGGGGTGGCGGGGGACGCGAGTCTTTCGCCGCCTCTTTCCGTCGTCGTTCGAGTTAAATAAAAAGTTTTTTAGGCGCTGTTGTTGTTTACGGAGGGCGAGTTTTTGTGCGCGGGGGTGTTAACCCTATAGCTTGTCGAGGCTTTTGGGATTGGTGAGGATTTCTCTGGCTAGCCTCCAGGTCTGTTTGGCAGCGCTTTCCAGGGCCGAGTGGGGTTTGCCCTGAAAGAGGTCTAGGTTGGGCAGGAAGTAGTGGGGGCAGCGCCGGCACTGCAGGCAGGAGATGAGCTGCAGGAGGATGCCGTTCAGCCGGTCCCCCAGGCACGCCTCGTCCCAGTCGGTCTCCCGCGGGTGCTTTTCGCACTCGTACAGCAGCAGCGTCTTCATGTGGTAGTTGTTGAGGGGCTGCCCGGGCAGCTCCAGGTGCCGGTCGCGCAGCGTCTTCAGCACCGAGAGGCACTTGTTCCGGCAGCCGCCCATCAGCAGCCGGTTCTCGGCCTCGCCGAACTGCAGCACCCAGGCGTCGCTTTCGGCCGAGCTCTGCTTGCCCGTCAGCGAGTAGCACTCCTTGGAGAGCAGGTTGAAGCCCTCCGCCTTCACCTCCGCCACCCGGTTGGGTCCGGGCCAGGGGATGTGGGGCATGGGCCACTGCGCCGCGCTGCGCGGCCAGATCCCGGTGCACTTGAAGGCGGGCGTGATCTGCACCACGTACCGCTCTCGGATGCGGAGCTTCACCTCGCTGGTGTCCGCGATCATCTTCACCACGTCCCGGTAGCTGCACTTGTCCACGGCCTGGGCCACCAGCGTCTGGAAGCGGGAGCGGATCTTGCGGGCAGACAGGTAGCCCGAGGCGGTGATGAACTCCACCCAGAGGGACATGCTGCGCTTGCGGCCGTCGCTCAGCTTGAGCACGGCGCAGCCCGGCAGGGAGCCGTCGTCCACAAAGTTGAAGACGCCCATCTGGTTGAGGTAGAGCACCACCTCGAACTCGGTGGGCGAGATCACCTCCAGCCCCTCGTAGCGGGCGTCGATCTCGCTTAGGGAACTGATGAAGCGGGGTTCCTGCACCTCCACCTCCTTCAGCACGTCCGACACGACCTTGCACACCTCCCGGATGGTCTTGGCGATGGCCGCCTTGCGCGCCTGGCAGCGCTCCGTGTAGTATTTGTTGAGCTGGTAGACCAGCTTGGCCTGCGCGGCGATCATGTTGGGGCACAGGTCCGGGCTGTACACCGGGCTCTCGCAGTACGTTGAGGGATCCAATGCTTTAGCGGTGGCTGCAGCTTTGCGGAGGGCACCAGCCAAGTCGCAGACCCCCACCGCCTCCGGGAAGAAGGCGGCAGCGGCGCGCCTGGGAGAGTAATTAAAGAAATCGGGGAGGGCGGCGGAGCACAAAGGAGCGAAGCCCAGCGCTGCCCCGGCGAGGAGGAGGAGCAGGAGCAGCAGCAGCGGGACGGTGCAGGCTGGGCGGCGGCGGTGCCGGAGCCGGTGCCGGAGCGGCGGGCAGCCCCCGCGGGCTCCCGGAGCTCAAAGTTTTGGATGGCGATGGGGGTAGGGAAGTCCGTGCTGCCTCTGCGCTCAGTCGCCCACCCCCGCCCTGCGCAGCGACGAAAATGCTGTTTCAATAGTTCATGAAAAAAAACCAAAACAAGCACAAACAACAAAACAGCAAACAAACTTCCCCAGGACTCGCAGAAGGTCTCCGCTGAAAAGCCGGTCGGCGGCGAAGTTTAAAACCGCACACGGTACGGGAGGAGGAGAAGAATGCGAGCAATGCCCACAGCGGAAGAGTGAACTCTCTGTCTGTTAGTCTGTCTGCCTCTCTCTCTCTCCTTCAGTCCGTGGCACCGCCAGAGATGTGCATGAGTTTGGCTGCCGCTCGCTCAGACTGTCAGGGGGTGTTGTTGATTTCCCTTTTCCTGCTGGAGGCGTTGGCTGAACCCGGCTCTGTGGCTTGTCTCTATCTTTACGCGCAGACGTGTGCACTTGGTCTGTGATCTCTCATTCCTGTCCTGCAGCTTTATATGGATTGTTGTGAGAGAGATGTATTAGAGAGTTGTTGACGTTGTTGGTTGGTTTGGTTTGGTTTTGTTTTGTTTTCTTTGCACAAGACTGTGTGTTATCCTGAGCGGGAGGAGGGCGTAGCTGCCGTGCCTCTGGGATGGCTTCTCCTCCCCCTCCCCACCCCTGGAGGTGCGCGCCGAGGCTCCCACTTTCCGCGCCTCTCCTCCTGCAGCGCCGTGTGCCCGCGTCTCTCCCTCTCCCTCTGCGCGTCGGCGGCGGTGCCGCCGGCCGCTGTACTTTATGAATGGGGCCGCGGCGCGGGCGCGGGGCGGGGCCGCGCCGCCAATCGCCGCCGAGCTGTCAGCGGCCCGGCCAATCGCGGCGGGCGGCGGCCACGGCGCCGCGGGGGCGCGCGCACTACGCGCGCCCGCGCGCTCGCT
>JAWMRA010000130.1:13348867-13368867 GCA_035584735.1 Pseudotriccus pelzelni
GAGCCGAGCGGAGCCGAGCCGGGACGGGACGGGACGTGGTGTGGTGGGGGAGACAGGGGAGGAGGGTCTGAGTAGGTTCGGGAAAAAAGGTCCCCCTGCCACTTGGCCGTGGATGCAGGTGAAGGGTGGGTGAGGTGAGCGCGCTGCTCCCTCCGCCAGCTGCGAGGGAACCCCGGCAGCAGCGCCGGTGTGCGCGGGGAAAGCGGGAGAGAGGCGGGACGGTGCCTCACCGCAGGCATAAATCTTATTCCTCTTAATACCGGGCTTGCAGCAGTGAAAGTGAGAGCGTCGCCGGGGCGGCGTGGCGCGCACCTTGTTTTACTGCCCCCAGTCACCTTAATTTAGATAAATCTCGTGCCGTAAAGTTCTGTTCATCCTCCTAAAGCGCAGGATTTATTCGAAAGGAAACGATATTTTATGCAAGTTTGTATTAATAAGAATACTGAATAATTCGGACATAAAGCCGTAGCTCCGTTACGTCAGTTCGGAGGGAGCCACTGGGCAGTACCTGCTGCAGAGCAGCCTGAACTGCTTCTCCTGCAGGAACTTAGGCTGGCGGGAGGGCAATTTCCACATCTTCTGCGCGTAGGCCACGGGTGCGTGTGTCCTTGGAGGCTGTGCCCTTCCTTGGGCTCTCGCCAGGAGCGGGGTCGTAACCGTGCGGGACGCGATGCGCTGCTCCCTATGGAGCCTCCCGTTAACCCGCTCGCAGCAGTGGGGCTCGCCTTTCTTGTTCTTCCCTCCTTTCGCCGCAACTGGCTGATTTTAATAAAGAAAATATCGCCGTCTGTTTTCTGTGTGCGTTTAAATTAGAAACATGTCTTGTTGCTGACCGTACCGCTGGAAGAAGTACGGCCGTGCCCGGCGCCGGTGCGGCTCCGCGAGGAGAGGACCGGCTCCCTGTTTTCCCTCCGTGCCGCCGGGGCAGTTTGCACCCGGGGACGGGGGTCTGTGCCCGGTGCTGGCGGGGCCCGGGCGGGCGGCGGTGTCAGGTGTCCCCGCCGGGCCCCGGCCCCGTCGGGAGCGAGACGAGCCCAGGGAAGCAGCTCGAGGAGAGCAGCTTCAAAGGGATGGGGAAGAGGGGCCAGGCTGCCACGGGGGCAGAGGCGCTGGCTCGCAGAGGCGCTGGCGCCGCTGCTTGCACGGTCTCTCGGCGTCCCGGGGATGCGCGGGCCGGAGCGGGGCTGTCGGCCCCGGGGCGCGGGTAAGTGCCGGCGGACCTGCCGCCTCCCCGAGGCCGCTCGGGGTTCGCAGAGGCCCCGGAGCCCCTGTCGCCAGCGCCGGGCGGGCATCGCCTGCGAGGAGCTTCTCTTTGCGGCTCAGCCGGCCGGGGCGGAGCAGCGAGGGTCCTACGCCTCGGCTCCGGACGCCCTCCGGCATTTGAAGAGTTATTTAGGACTACGAATCTCTTTCACACGCCCCGTCGAAGCTCCCGGGGCGGGCAGGGGCTCACTCGCCGCCGGTCCGGCGGGTGCTCTGCACCTCGAACGTCCGAGCAGTGGTGGGCAGGAAAGCTCCGAGGGGTCTCGCTTCCTGCAGCCTCGGGGTTTCCCGCATCCGCGGAGGAGATGCCGGAGCCGTCAGGCGGCCCGAGCAAGGGTGGGGGGACGCGCGTTCCTGTTTTCAGGGTAAAAACAGAAGGAGGGAACGATTCCCCTCCCACCCCCCCTTTTCCCCCCGGCCGCGATAAGGTGTCTAATGATGTAGCATTACTGGTGTTCAGATTTAAAACAATTCATTACCAATTTTCCTGCCTGAGGTTGAAGCTCTAGTAAATAATAAATCAGCTAAACAAAAGCTGACTTTAATTTATTGCCCCGACGCTAATTAGAAACATCATTTGAGCAATAAACTTAAACACTTCCAGCAAATAATGCACGTGAAACCCTTCCCTCCCGTGTCTGGGTGTTTGTGGCCGCACTGCATTAAGACCAGCTTCATCTGTGGCGGAATTTGCTCTCGCTGGGATGAATAATTGAAGGGGGAACAGGATCCGAGGAGGCTATAATTGAAGAGCCCTTGTCACCTCTGCTTTTATGTATGTTAGTGTAGAAGTCCATCAGCAGCTCCTCGATGGTGTATAAAACGAAGTGGCATCCCCTCCAGCAGCAGGAGATACTGTATTCCATTAAAAAGACCGTGTGCGTGTGTGTGCCGCAGAGAGGGAAACTCTCAGGGCTAAAAGCCACTTGAAGTCTTCAGACCGATTGATCTGTATTCCCTCGTTATAATCCGTCTCATCATACTTGAGTTAATGAGGCAGGGGCGGGGGTGATGTGATGGTCCTTGACAAATTCATTAGGGAGGCTGCGGGACATTTTATTTGACTGTTAAACATCGTGTTTGTTTGGTTTAAGCAGTGCCAACATCAGCATGCCGCTGCCTGGAGCTATAGTGTTTTCTTAGCAAGGGCTTCTGTTAAAAGATACTGGAAAGGGGGCTCGGTGTGCAGTGTTTGCTCTTGCCTTGGCTCCTCCTGCCCCCTCCCGCTCGGTGCAGCGGGGAGCTCGGGCTGGTGTAAATCCAGGCGTGCAGGCATGGTACGTGCCACGGTATTTTCTTCGCGCTGAGGATGGCAAAGTAGCAGCGAAGGGCTGCTATTAAATTTGCAAAGACTTTTTCTTTCTTTTTTTGTCTTTCTTTTTTTTTTTTTTTCCCTGAAGAGAACTCTATGTGTTTGTATTAACCCTTAAAACAACAGAAGAAGAAAACAGCTCAGAGTTTCAGCAATAAGCCCACAAGTTTCTTGCTGTGTTGTGATATAGTATTCTTGCATTTCATTGCGTATCCAGCTTATCAATGTGGCATATGTTACGTATTTCACAACCTTTTTATTCTGAACGTTGTATTTTAAGATTTCTGTAATGTGCTGCTGATATAAGGTGTAATTTTTAAGGCAAATCAAAGTTTAATCTATTTGACTTGAGGCCATTAAAGGATTTCTGCCAAATCTGCCCTTTTTCTCTCCCTTGGTGAAAGTGAGGGGAAAAGTGAATTCAGGAACAGGTGCTCCCAAAAGGGATAAGAAGTATTTTTAAGAATAGCATATGATATATGTATGTATATATATGTACTTTACTCGTGGCAGCTTTGTAGATGAGACCCAGATAGCATTCCATTATTTTCTACTAGTTGGTTTCCTCTCTGTCCCTTCATTTAATGGAAGGAGTTTTGCAGAAAACTGAGTAATTAATCTGCTCATGGAACATAGCATTGTATTATTTTTTTCCTGGAGATCAGTCTTCATGCATTCTCAGCTTTAAGTGCTTTGTAGGACTCTGCTTCCATTTATAGAAGAACAGTATGGGAAAAGAGCTAGTGCCCTTTGCCTGTCATTTTCGTACATTCCTGCACTGCTGATGAAGCTTGAACTGCTGCAGGGAATGTATGGATTTGAAAAGAAATGATTCAGTAATGCACGTTGTGTTTCTCCACAGCAAAACCGGGTTAATAGTTACAGCAAATGCTGCAGTGGGTTTGACAGATGAAATTCCTTTTACATTCAGTGGTATATAGCGTGTACCTTTTCTTGAAAGTAATGGCCTGGCTTTGCTATCTGCTGATCTGTTCGAAGGTCTGTGTGTACGAAGTTAGTTGATGGCACATACTGAAGGAGAAAAGATTATTTAATTTCTGCACATGTCATTAATGCATCTCATCAGCTAAGAGTGTTGCATAAATCTTGTACCTTTTTTCTCATGAAGGTTGAATGGTATTGTAGTAAAATGATTTATACATGTTTCTAAGTCTCTCCTAACTTTCATTTCTTCAGCGGGAAAGAGAAGAGTTTCAATTACTCCTTTAAGTAGCTTATGTTTACTTGCCTGTTCAGTCCTGAAATGTGAATGTATTCATAATCTGGTGTTAAACCGTACGCAGTCTGCTGATGAGGGCTTTCTCTAATGCCTTGAACCTTGTATTAAAGGTAGCATCTTCTCTTTTCTCATGGTGACTAATGGTGCCTTCTTTTAGCTGTAGACTGCTTTGAATACTGAGACCTGTTTTGTAAATTTGCCTTTAGTACTAAAGTTTGCAATCAGAGAAAGGCAGACATGTCTAGTAAAAAAAGAGCAATTTTAGTGCTTTTGTAGAATTTTCTTCTTGTTAAAACATCATGTAGGTCTTTTGTTTGGATGCAGTTGGGGTTGGGTGCGTGCTGTTTCATCCATTAGAAATAACTGAATTCATATATGTTGGCTGGTCTTTATTTATAATAATTGATTAATTACCTTAATAGCATAACTTTTAAAAAGTATGAGAGCATGTGACATGCCAGGATTTTATCAACTTGACCTCCAAGTGAGTGCAATAAACACTTATTTGCTTGAGAAAAATACAAGGTGGACTAAAGAGATAATGTCTTGTCTGTTTCTTAAAAATGCTATGAGGCTAAATCAGCACTTCTTTACAAATATGAAAACAAAAAAGATATTATAAGCAAAATTCATGTTTTGGAAATGAAAAAATATTAATTTGAAGGTATTTTTTCCTTTTTTGTCAGTAGCTGCAAACGATTATTATGTTTAATGCCTTAGATGTTCACATCTCTGTGCATGTGCCTCATCATACCAACAAAGAATAGCCCACGTGGTTTATTGGTTAGGCAACTATTTTAAAGATAAAAATCTTCATGCAGCCTAGTCAAGATTAAGCACGTGTGTAAGTTAACCTAAAATTCTCTAAACTATACCCTTTTAAAATGTCTGTTTCTGGCTCCACCAGTGAAAGCTTCTTGTTTATAAGCTTATGTTTTTAAAAGTGCTTTCTCAGATACTGCATAAAGCAATGTGAAATCCTCTGATTCTCACCAGTCACTGTACAGGTTACAGCCTTTCAGTGAGTTTCTATGAGGGCAGTTTATAAAGGGAAAGGGTGTTGTGGGTGGAGGGAACAGAGGGGGCTCAATCTTCTCAATAACACTGGTGACCACCATGAAATATATCGATACTCTCTCTCTCCTCCCTGTATTTTAAGATTATTTTCTTTTGATTTTGGATCTGACAGAAAAGGCAGGCAATTTTTATAAAATAATTTAAAAAGTCCTGTTTGAACAGCATGCTAACTGTTCCCTCACTCAAATTAAAGGCACAGTGAGAACCCTCTACTTTTCTGTATATTGTACTTCATAGTATTAGAATTTTATTCTCTGAAAGTGCTGTGTTGACATAAAAGTAGTATATTACTAGTTATAAAATCATTGCAGGGGTTATGTTGCTACTTCTAATGTGAGAGTAAAACGATAGCTGCTCCTATTTTATATCTGACTGTGCACATCTTATTTTAAAATAACTTCTTCATGTTAATAAGCTTCTCTCTTTTTAATTTTTCTAACGAATTAGGTAAAACCAGTGTGCAAAGTAATTCAAGGTACCCTCTCCTGGTTCTGGAAGGGGAAAACTGTATTGGCTCAAATAATGTATAGAAGCCATCTGCATAGCTTAATTGAAATAATATTCGGTGATCTAAGAGATGGAAATTGTTCCTTTTCTTTAAGCATCTGAAATAAAACTAGGATGTAAACCAGCTGTCTTGGCCTATGGAAATCAAGATTCTGCCAGTCTGTTTCTTTTCTTCATTTTCTACTTCTATCTTCCTTTATTATCTTTGCATCCCAAGGAGTCTTTCTTATTTTCTAACTGGTTTTGTCTGCAACAAGGGGCTGGGTTGGTGTGTTTAAATAGACTCTGGATAGAGTGAAAAATCTTTGATCTATGGCTATGACTGCTTCCAAATGATTTGCTTGCTGGGACTGGACACTGTCCATGCCCTTTCACTTCACTATCAGATAGGCACACAAAAAGGACTTGACATGCTACCAGATGCATAGTTAATCATTGCATTAGGTCTGTAAAGGGGACCATCCAGACTCAATTAGGTCTACCATTTTTAACTAGTGTTTGCTCTGTAGTTTGTTTGGAGTACGATATTAATTCTAACTGCTGCTCTGTTTATTTAAAAGTGCTTTAACGCAGTTCTGTGCTTTTATTTTCGAGGAGTTTTCTCTGCGTTTGTGCTGTTTAATGCGGATTTAGAACGTGACTTTTACAGTGTAACAAATATTATTGCAGCGTAACGTATTATCTGAAATTTTAATGAATAAAGTTGTTGCCTTTTTGTAATTTGGCAGTTTTCCTTTCTCAGTACCGATGTCTAGAAGTATATTTGAAATAAGCTAAATGCAGCAGCTGGCATGTATTGAGGCAGCGTTCAGAAGTAAAGCTTACAAGGATATCTGAAGTTTTGGAACTGAGTCTTAAAGTTTGAAAACCAAACAGCAGCGTTTTTCCTATCACTTACTTACCTAAGAGCTCATTTTTATGTCTGGCACTGTATGCTTTTGCGTGAGAAGGATGTTAAGGGCACAGGAGTTAAAAAGGTTCAGCTGGAGGGTAAAAAGCATTAGTTAAATTATTGCTCTGAATCTTGCCTGAGATTTCCAGGACTCGTTTGTTGTATTTACATTAACAACTGTTAATTGTATGCACTGAATAAAGTGCACTGGAAGTTCCTAGCTTTCTCAGCGTTTCAGAAAAGGAATATTAATTGAAGTTTGTAGATGTAGCCAGTCCTTTCATGGTATGAAGAAGCTCAAGTGTTCGAATTGTATAAATTGTTTTGATCACTCGTGCTGTCTGCATTTTACGGTAATGCTGATACTGAGGATGGTAGGCCTGTGGAAGCAGGAGCATAAAAAGACATAAAACCATTTTTGCTTGAAAATTGATATGCAAGAAAGGAATGCTAATCAGAGACTTTAAAAAATATTTTCATTTGGTTTTAATATTTATTTAATTATTTATTTTGGAAGAAAGGAGGAGCAAGACATTCATCCATAAAGTTGTTTTTTTTAAAAAAATCAATATATAGTTACTAGAGCTATTGTATTCAACTTCAGATTATAGTTCAGCCTTCACTTTAGATTTGAGATTTCTTGCTTTAGTTCTTTGCTTCGTGGTTGTCAATATTGTTTGAAGGAGGGCAGATGCATTAAAATGTAACATTTATCATTTAGTTGTAGTCACAGGGAGATTTAGAAGTTGCTAATGGACTTCCAAGATGCAGGATGTACAAGTGAATGCTGCTCAGAAGTGCTAGTTAGGGCTCTCTGGGGATTTTTACATTATTTATGGCTACCTGCTGCTCCAGAGTACAGGTGTGTGCATGTGTATAAGCCATTAATGATTCGTATGGATGCGTATAAATATTCAACGGAGAATAAACCTAACGCAGGAGTTCTTAAGAGGCATAGGCAGGTGGCTTTTCCCCATTCGTCATCTGTCCTGGAAGTTCATCCTAACTGGCATCTGCGTGCCAGAGTGCCTAGGAAAGGGGAATTGTTTATATGTACTTTGTGGTTTTCCAGAGTGCGAACTTGAAAGAAAGTGGGACTTGAAATGTGCGGTCATTTGTGAATTTATGTTTTATCTCCCGTCACTTGAAAATTTATGAGGAGAGTGACTTCGGGTGCTTGCGTTGTGTGTTCCAGGGCTTGCCCCCACTGATAACACCCTTGTTGGCGTGAAAGTGCAATGCAAATTATGACAGTTACAACCTTCTGTTTTGTTTAACCTGTCAGTGGATTTCCTGGCTCAGTGCTGAGGGCAATGGCGTGTTCAGCTAGTTCCATATTCACCTAAACTTAAAAGGTCAGGTTTCTACAGGCAAGCCTAGTCAAAGCCTAATTGATGAGGAGGGCAGGGGGACAGAATTTACTGTTCTGTTGGCTAGTTTCATATCGTTAGGTTGTCCTGAAAGCATCAGGCAGTCACAGCCCCTTTCATGTAAGTGCTGACCCTAGACAGGAGCTGACAATCAAAGGAGGCAGCCACAGGAACCGGTGCTAGTAGGGTATTGATTTTTCAGTTAGGTCTAAGTAGTTTGTAGTATGGGTAATGGGTGACAGAGGCAGGTATGTCATTATCAATGAGCTCCAGAACAGTAGCGACAGCCCCCTCTCATATTTCCTTCAGCACTGACAGTATGCATCCTGCAGTGGTCAATAAATCGCCCAACCTTTTACTGACAAGTGACTTGGAGGTGGGGGGTGGGAGTCAAAGAGCTAAACTTCCGTACTTGAACTTGACATGGACGCAGAGCAAGGATCTGCGTTCCTGGCTCGTCAGGCAAAGAGCCGAGGAGAGCACGGAGAACAAAACAATGGTGGATGTGCGGCCGGAGAAGCTTAACTTTGTGTTATGCTCTCTAGAAAGTCAAAGATTTTCTCGAGTTGAAGTAAAATAGCTTAAAACACCAGCTTTCTGTATAAGCATGGTCTGGTTCAGTAGTTAATTTAGGTTACCATGGCAGGGCTTTGTTTTTACTTTAGTATTGCTCTGCATTTAATCAAGGTTATGCTGCCACAGCAGTACAACAATCACAGTCTGCCATTCAAAATCCGCTTTTAATTCCTAGTTTCCTCTTCTTAAATTTCATATATGGAGACTAAAGATATTGAAGGTTTCTTATAAATCCAAAGTGTTAGCAGTACGGTTTCTGTTCTGACTACCAATGCTGTTTTGGGTCAGCAGTGGAGTACCAAATACTTTAGGAAGCTGAATAAAGTTTTTATTACTTGGATTTTACTAGCTGTGATTTCTGAATTTAATAGAGGTAGATCCAGATTTTAGCTTTACACTTAATTAAATTCTGAAAGATATTGAGAGAACATAAAAATTGTAATAAGTGGTGGGTTTGGTTTTTTTAATTTTAAATATACTTGTATGGAAAATCAAGTTAAATGAACTTATGTATCTTAGTCTGAATCTCATGAAGTTTTCTAATGTTGTTACTTTATTTGAGGGATGTAAGTTATCTGCATTTTTTCAGAAGCTGGAATTCAGTCAGGTTTTATGCTGTGCACAGATGTTAACAAAATAGCATGTGCTTATAATTAAAAAAATCTTTAGACAAATTGATATAAAGCAGAAGAGTAAATGTTTTGAAAAACTTCCTCAAAATAAGTCATTGCTATGGTATCTTGTTCAACAATGTTTGTAATGTTACACAGAGCAGGAATCTGAGATCGTGTACATTGAATAGCTGCAAAGTATCATCTGTGACTGAAACTTTTTCATCTGTCTGCATCAGTTAAAGCCCTTTTCTTCGTGGCTGGCTTTTGAACTGCAAGAGCAGTGTTGACAGAGGCTCAAGAATTGAGGGTGAAATTTATCACTGGATTATGAAATCCTTTCAGAAATATTTGTATAAGCTAAAAACCTGAGTACCCGTACATTTGGAGCAGTTATAAAATTAATTGGTTATAAAAATCTGTTTAGATATTGTTACATCTGCCTATTGAACAATGCTTTGGAAGAGGGGCTGGCTGGCTTTCTTCCGGAGGAAAAAATTTTGCATTAATTGGATCGAAAGTGTGCCACGTTGTTTGTGTCCTTCGATATTTAATGGGAATTTTTCCTCTGTCCGTTGTTTCCTTCATCTTGCAGGGCCTTTTTTTCCTCTTAAAGTAGGTAAAAAGTCTAGCCCTGCAGTCTGAATCTTATCTTTTCTTATAAACAGGTATAGCGTCTTTTACTGTATTTTAGCGTTGCTGGAATGTTGTATTATTGCAGAAACGTGAAAAGGAGCTGTAGAAAGGCGACAAATTAAATTTTCATGAAAGAAACCCCTAATCAGCAGTGACAGGGTAAGAGAAAGATGATTGCCACTTGGTCATTGTGGAGAGGCACTTAGACTTGGTGTCAGGGCTTCTGTTAATGATGACTAATGTCTTTCTTGGAGAAAACGCATGCTCAAACATGCTACAGTCCAGAAGAAGAAGGGGGAGATAGGCACTATTAGGGAAAAAGGCTGCGAATCCTGAAACAAAAGCTCAGGTCTTCAGATGAAAAGGGTACGATGTTTTTACAGTGTCAGAAAGCACAGCTGTGAAACTGCTCTTGTTGCACTCTTTAAGGAAAATAATAGTAACGATTAAAAAATGTGTATACAGACATACACGTGCATATTGTGGGCTACCTGGTATCTGCTTTAATTAAGAAGGTAGAGAGTGATGACAGTGGCATGTAAGCACACTAGTCAGAAGTAAACAGTCACATTTTATTGTTCTTCTCTTAACAAAGCTTGCTTTTTTAAAAGAACAAAAGCCTGATGCAATATATTCTTTCCTAAACACAGTGCTGTGTTCTGAATAAACCTTCCATAGTCAAATGTAAAATGACTCAAAAGACCTTTTTCAAACCTTCAAGCCTTGGCTGTTAGGTGTATTGGCAAAAGAGAGGTGGCATGTGTCATTCCTTCAGCTTTTCCCTAAGTGAGACCTTTCAAAAGGGCATTTGCAATGCTTGTCATATTTTTTCATATACATCTTATTGGCCTGACAAGTCTAGAGGACCATGAGAAAACAGATGTCATTGCATTCAGACAACACTAATTACTCTGGGATTTTTGCAGCCTCAGTGCCTGCATGTAACTGTCGATTATGACTGTTTATGTGGCCTATCATGGGTACACGTTGCACATTCAGATGGTACCACTAGTCTTTGTGTTTCCTATTGTCACACAATAAGATGTGAAAATCATCAACGAGCACCACAACAAGGAAATGCCTTAGTGTGGGACTTTCACGTGTTTAAAATGCATTTTGTTAAAGATTGCATTCGCAGTCCTTATTAGATTTAAGTGTTTTAGCATCTGTTTACTGACTGGAGAGCAGTGCGGTGGCTGTCAGTTTTCAGCATGGTTCTTTATGTTGCAGGCTTTTGTTTTCTGCAATTGTATAAACATTACCTGAAAAATGCTGATTGACCCAGGAGTTGTCATAAATTTCCTGTGTCTAACCTTCACACTGAACTGGGAGATTTTTCTGATGTGTCACAGTTCGCTTCAGAAACCAACAGCCTCATTCTCTTACAAACTGATTTGTTGACATTTTCTTGGTTAAATTTTCTTAGCCACTCTGTAATTTCAGAATCTATTCTTCCTCTGTAGCCATAACTGCTGCATGATTTTTTTAGCACAAAGTTCAAACAGTGGTCGCGTTGTGGCCTTGCTTTGTATGTTATCTAAAATTTGAATTTTGGTGCACGTTTCATAAGCAGTACAACCAATGTTAATCACAGATTGGAAAATGAAAGCTCCAGTAATGTAACTTCACATGCTGATGAAGCAGAAATAGAAGCAGCTTTATCAGAGATGTATGATGAGATAAAACTGCAGTCTCTGCTGTACAGTTATAGTAATTATGACTAATGAACCGTCCAGTCTGGATGAAATGGCATGCCCACAGGGACTGTGGCCAATCAGTTGTGACTTATGCAAGCTGAACAAAACATTGATGGTGTTCCAGATTCCGTATAAGAGCAGGAAGTGTGGTCTTTGTTTGGAATATCAGCTTTGTCAAGTTATTTTCAGCTGTTTAGAAATAAATGGCATTAGTAAATAAAGTCTTAAGGACTAGGGTTTGTTGGGTTTTAAAATGGGCATAAAGAATTACGATTTGCTGTGATCAAATATACCTGAATAAAACCCCCTGTGTTGATGGCACATTCCTGATGTAATATACTTCAAAGTTGTTCTGATCATCTTGCTAATCTAAGTCATGGGAAGCACATGTTATGCTGTAATATGCTGAGTACAATGGAAGGGAAGGATGCAGAACACGTGAATGTAGGCATGTATCTATCCAGGCTTACTGTGGTAATTTGATATTTTAACAAATTTGCTTGAGAGCTGATAGTTTCATTTTAATTTTGAAGCACACTGCATTTTAAACCAGTCTTAATTTGTAAGTGAAAGAAGACAGGTACTTCATAGTGTTAATACCTAAGAGACAGTTTCTTATACTAAGAAGGTTAAATCGTATCGGCAACAAAAAATGGAGCTTCAGTGGTTTTGACAAAGTATAGACTAGCAGAATAATAATTTGGAACCAGCTCATTTTTATGAAAAAGAATAGCCAAATTCTGAATGCTAAAATGCAGAATATATGGGGACTTCTGAGTTCAATTGCACGGTAATAGCAGAGCAGAAAGGATACTTTTCAAGACATAAGTTGTTTAGGCCCAGCCTGGAAGCAGTTGTGGATCAGCAAATGTTTGAAGGATTTGGGTATAAAATGATCAACATGTTATAGATGTTAGTGATACATTACAATCCATTTAGCATTTTGCCTGAGAAGGCTACAAAGAAAAAATATTTCAAAAAAGATTAATTGCAAACAAACTAATGTAAAAGTAAGGATACCCCTCCCCTCCCACACACCTTAGACCATTTAGAACAAAGTTAAAACATCATTAGAGAAAAATATTTTAGACTACTGTGCTGTTTAAAGATGGTTTACCTTTCTCAGGAAGATTCAGGGTATGTTGATTCATAAAGCACATGTGAAATTAATACTCTGTTGTCAAAGAAGTTGACAATTAAAGACTGGCCTACTTGAAATCTGAAGTCATTACTGATCTTTTGTGTTGCTTAATGAAAGGTGGACAGTGATTTAACATGTCTCCAGTTTTTTCCTGGAACATCTCTTTAAAGTAATACATTTTCTTCTTATTTTTTCCATACTGTTTTGAAGCTTAAAAGCTGACACTTAATTCACTGTGTTTGAGCTTTTCTTTTCCTGAAATGGAAGAAATCACAAACATATCTCCATGTTTGTCATCTTGTATTCTGAGCAAACCTCAAAGTGCTCCTCAGTGTGCATTTGAGTAGATTTTTAAGTAAAGAATTCCTATTAACTCAGGCACTTTAGACATGTGATTAATTATTTAACTAAGTCTGTTTGCGAAAAAAAAAAACCCTAACAAATAAAACCCCAAACCAAAAAAGAAAAAAACCCCAACCCCCCCAAACCCCCCCCACAACAAAAGCCCCTTTAAAAACCCACCCATCTACATTAGAAATCTCAAATACTTTACCACTTCTGTTACTTCTATTTTGGAAGTGTCCAAGGGTACTGCAAGGGATCTACCAAGAATCATAGTCTTTTACTTGAAAAAGTATTGTATATGTACATGTTAAGATAAAGTATGTAAAGTATGTTGATAAGTAGACTCTGAAAATGACCACTTTTGGGTTGTGCTGAATAATTATGATTAAGATCTTTGGAGACTGTGGCACTCTTGAGTTTCTTCCACAATGTCATTTCAGAATCAATAGGATGCAATGCATTATGTACATTATCTAATTTTACTGCACAGGAAGTTGCATTACAGTTGCTTTAATAATTGTATCAGGAATGTGCCAGTGAAGTCAGGACTGAACTTTTTAGGTGATGTACAAACATACAAAACTAATTTTCATTCTTCTAAAGAGTTATTTAAAATATTTTAAAAAAGTTATTATTTAAAAGAAATGTATAGAGATTATGTATACTTATGTGTTATAAGAATATTTAGAAGAAGTATTCATATGTATTAAGATGAAGAAATAACTTTATGTTGTGGGTTTTTTTTAGGAGGCCTCAGAGTACAGTCTTACCATTTTGTTATGAAATTATTAGTAAAATTCCTATAAAATTATGCCAGCATGGATAGACTTTTTATGTCTTTGGGGCATACATTGTTTTCACTGTGTTACCCTGTATAGATCTGATCACATTATTGGTGTTCAACAAGATGTGCTTCTGAGTAAAATACCTTTTATCTTCCTGTTGCTATGTATACTTGTGTACAACCACAAGATACCTTGTATGTTGTTAGTTATATTTGGGAACCACCTTTTATTTGAGAGGGGCTTAGTCAACTTTTGTTCCTGTGTGCGTCTTCCAAAGTCTTCAGAAAGATAAGGCTTTCTTAGGAAAAGCAAACTGTGCCTAGTATTTGATATTGGTGAGGTGGTGTTCTGCTCTAACTGCGTAATTTGCATAATAAACCATCAGAAATCGAGGATGGGTTTACTGAGGACCTATTCTCTTATATAAATTCAGAGTTGTGTAATTGTTTACATCTTGAAACTTGTTAACTACTTTTGGCGTCTTCTTACCTACCACAAATTATGTTCATGGTGTGTGACAATTCAAGGACTGATTATAAACTATTTCTGTGCTGATTTAAATAAATTTTACTCCTGTATTCTTCTCCTAAATCCCCAAGTGAAACACATTTTCTGTTGTTTAGGTATATTGTATGCTGATCAAATGGTGTAATAACCTGCACTCTGAGAAAAAGAGATTTTAATGGAAACTTGTTTTGAGAGTGCCTTTTTCTAAAGAAACCTCACAACTGATTTTTGCTCTTTGCCAGTGCATGAGCATGTGAATTTTTCACTGATAGGAAAATTACATCTTCCTGTTCTTCAGAAACTTCTGCCTGCCATTTTGTTTTCTCATTTGAATTTCATCTGTCCCATATCTGATACATAGCAGGCAGAATGGAAACCTTCCGCTTCCCCCCCCATTGTGTGAGGATTGGTTTTGATTACATGTGATCTTGCTCTGCTCTCCCATATTGGCATGTAAACCCAAAATGGGATTTCTTCGAGCTACTGGAAATGTTCTCTGCCTCAGTTTCTTGGTGTAAAAAAAAAAAGTATATCAGCTTTTGACTGAGATACACTTTGGTTAATTAATTCAAATGTTTTCTGTATGTTGGGGATCCCAGAATTAGAACTGTTGCTGATTTTCCCGTAGGCTTTCATATTAGAGTCTGCGTGTTGACTGGTGCTTATGGCTGTAGGAATAAATTGATCTTCTGATTTGGGAGACAAATTGAAGTAGAAAATTGCTCTTCAGTGCAGGAAATTTAGCATTCAGTGCAAGTGAGAGCAGCTGGGTGGCTGCTTTAGCTTCTTCTGGCTTGTAATGACTATTACAAAACAGAATTCATCAGAGCAGCTTGTCCTACTTACCTTATCCATCCCAAATATATCCCTATTAAGTCTTATGCTTAAGGCAGGTGTAGGAAAAGCTGGTGAAAGTGTGATTGTGTTGGCTTTGTCTAAGATTTTCCTTGTAACGAGGTGTCTTCAGTTGCCCATTTAGGGAAGACTTGTCTCATTTGCAAAGTTCTGGCAATCAGAGGGAACCTTGAAAGATTTAAAGGTTTGCCTCTCTTTACCCTTGATCTGCTTTTTAAGCTTACCTGTGCTGATCTAAGTCCACATTTAACTCATTTGTATTACATTGTTAGAAAACAAAGAAGATCCCAGCAGAGTCAGAAAGAAATTTTTTTCCTATTATTTCAATTCTGAGATCTTGTTTTTTTCTGCTGCCCCTGGAATCAAAGTCAAACTTCTAAAAAATGCATGTGAACTAGTGGTATTAAAAAAAAACAACCAAAAAATATGAAGTTAATGTTTTGGTTTATTTTGACCCCTTGGCTATAAGTATCAATCGCCTAGCACTCTTTTAGGGCAGAAGGGGGGGATAATAACAAAAATCAATAATCAGTAGCCTCCAAAATTTAACTAAACAGTCAAAACCAAGGCATTTTTTGAATCAAAACAAGCACATTTCATTCTTTTTAAAAATTTATTTGAAACCTTTCCTTCACACAGTGTTGAGTTTGATTAATAAAAAGTAATATTTTTCATGAGCAATTTCTGCTTGAATTGATGTACAGAAATTTGACATAAAATTTCACCAGTGAATGGATATATATTTATCTATCCCTCAATGAAAATTATACTTCTGGAATTTTTTACTCTCTCTACAGTTTAGGGCTTGTATTTTGTGTCATAGGTATTTGTTTTTCAAGGGTATTATGATTCTGTTGCTTGCTGGAGTCTGGATTCTAGATATTTTTGTGGTTCTGCCTCCTACTCTCATCATTTTAAAGCATTATATTTAACCTTAAATGTTTTTTATTTCTGTTTCATGTGAAACAAATATTAAGATCCTGTGCTCTCTTGTTGCTTGTAGGTGTTGCTTTGCTGTGCTTTTTTTCCTTAATCCTAAACTACTAAAATAAATATCACTCCCAGTGTGTAATATTAATCTTTCAGAAGTTTGTCCTGTACTAGGGAAAATAAATAATTAGAGATAGGTAAGAGGTGACTGATGTGTAGGTGTAAATACTCTGTAGATTTAAACAAGCTGCATGGCAACTCTAGGTCTCTTTTGAGGTAGTCATGAAAACTTAAGTTGTGTGCCTCATATATTTAAGGCCAGTGAGCCTATATGATTTTATTAATGTGCTATAAATCTTATATTCACGAGCAGTGTTTACTACTGTGCAGTATATTTAAAAGAAAATTTATGCCTCACTGCAGAAGGAAGGTAGGCTAGTGAAAAAATGCAAGGGTGGATCTCAAACATTTATCCAAATCTGACAAGTATTTGCAAAGAATCTACTCCTGTAAATTTCTGCTGAGAGCAAATGATACGTATTCTAGCCTTGATTTTAATAAAAGCTATAAATATTTATTTATTCAAACACAGGAAAAGCAAGGGCAGGTCTTTTGTCATTGTGTGTACACAAGGACCTTGTATGTGTTCATGTATGACACACTCTGGATCATAGGATGAGCTTTTAATTCTGTTTTAAAGCAGACCATTCTTCAGTTTAGAATAGTACCTGGAAGACATTACTGGAGACCCTGGCCACTTTTCTGGAGGTATTGATTTTCTTTGTGAGGCATATCTTGGCAGTCCTTTGCATCTTTCCCTTCATTTTCCCTTTCTTCTGGGCCCAACGGCATTCCCTAAGCAAAATGGATGGGTTGTTACACTAACTCAGTGTGAGAGTTAGGATGAGTCACAGAAACTCAAGGCAGGTCATTTTCTGTTTAGAAGACTGGTTTGATCATCTTTTGGTAAACCACTTGTATCTTCGTCCTTTATAGCACCTAGGAAAACTCTCTCTCTGCTCTCCAGGGAATGATAGGAAGTCACTGCAGCTGTGATTCACTCCAGTAGTGAAGCTGCAGGCTTGAAAGTTACTTGCCTATTGTTCTTGAAAAGGCAGTGGTTATTTCACCAGAGGCATTTTTTATTTGTGTGGGTGCATTGTACATTGCACAGAAAAATACAGTTAATGTACCGTGTGTAACCTTCCATGCTCCCTAAGCTTGCACTTCCACCTTGCGGTGGTTAAAATATTAGTCAGCAATACAAAACAGGTATTCTGGATGTCTTAAGAGCTGTTGAAGAGGTTTGGTATGATCTTTATGCTTTTATAGTCTTTATAATTAAATATCAGGTTCTAAAAAGAAGGCACATGCTCTTTACTATGCAGTTTTCTGTTGCATGGATAACAACAAAAACAATTCTCACAGAAAAATTAAAAAAAAAAGAAAAAAGATTGTGTAATGTGTAAAAATTTACACCTTGACATGCTTGTCACTGGACTCACTCTTGTAGATGCGTGGTTATATAATTAGTTTCTTAATGTACAGTGTTAGTGATTATTTCTCTAATTATTAATGTATTTAAAAAAATCTAAATAGCTTCAATAACAGGAGATCTTTTGCAGATTTTTTTTATAGAATGTTTTTGCGATTTTTTTGGTCCTTCAGAAACTTTCTGCAACCTTCAGAAATTTGTCTTAAAGAAAAGGTATTTATTTTGCCGTGTCCTGTCAGTATGGTGAGGAAGAAATAGATGGGACATTATTCTATACCAAACTGTTTGGGGTTCCCTGTTTTGTTAGTGTAATATTGTGTCTGGGGCTAGTAAAGTTGAACTTACAACTACATTCTCCCTCAGGTAGCATAAAGGAGGTCTGGTCTGAGCTGCTGTGTTCCTGCCATTCCTGCTCTGACTGGCATTGCACAAGCTCTGCGGCGTGTACTGAGCCAGTTCAGCAGGCTTAAAACGTGCTTAAAAAAAAGGTCCCCCCACCCTAACAGAGCCAGTTTTCAGCTGATTGAGCTCCCTGAAATAGTTTTCGGTATATCATTACCTGGTATTTGTGCTAGTGGAAGATATGTTTGGTACACCAGGTGTTTGACCAGGGAGTGTGGTACTGCAGCAGTCTGGATTTATGTTTTCTTAAAGAGCTATGGAAATAAATCTTTCAGACTGCTTTTCACAAGGGTTGCTCTCTTGTGCATCCTCTAGATTGTAGGAAGTGGTACAGGTTTTTCACCTGGAATGTTAAAGTCATCTTTCTCCCAGGCGTTTTGTAGACATGAGACTTTGTATGTAAATTTTTTATTTTTTTTTTTAATTTGGCTTGTGTTACAAGTGACAATGAGGATCTTTCACGTTTGGATATACATTCCACCGTTTTGCTGCATTCCTGTTAGCCCTTCTGAGTTATTAAAAGATTGTTCTTCTTCTTTTGACCCCTATGACACAAGCTTTCAACCCCTGCAGCTTTTTGGACATGTGTTCTGTCACCCTTTGGTTACTCTGGAGAACATGGAGGAGAATTGAGGCATGCACTAATGTGCCCTGGTACCCTAGTTTACAGATTTATTATGCTCCTGGGAGAGCAATGCCTTGATGTATCCTATTATCTTGAAATCATCCTTAACTCAATCCAGGCTAGGATAAAATAGAAATAAAGGTATTTCTTTACAATGTTCAGAATGGAAAATGCAGTTAAGTGCATTTGTAAAAAATAGGGGTGAAGAAATAAAACGGAAGGGCCCAATTGCACAGAGATTAAGTCTGAAAGATTCTCTCTCATGGATACAGCCTCTCAGTTGACTGTGACTTGAGGCATAGGTAGAGTATGTAAAAAGGGAGGATCATTGCTACGATTGCATGTCAGGAAATCGTCTACAGCAGGTCAGCTGGATCTATAGAAGGAAACCTTCAGATTGAAGAAATGCCTTCCAGTAACCTGGAGTAACCAGGACGAATCTTTGGCATGCAGTGAAGTTGTGAGAGGCACATTTGGACCCTCAGGATTCTTGAATAAGTTTCATAGCTGGATTCAGTGGACACAGGCCTGAATTCTTCCAGTCTGGATTGCTAGTATAGGATGCATGTTACACAACAGAGACTGAGTCAATATTTTCTGGGGACATCTGTGATATGAAAGTGTGACTAAAGTAGCATGTGAGTTACTAATACAGCAGTTCAGTTTGCTTGCATTTCAGATGGTTTCTTTGGTATAAATACGCAGGTTGAAAGCAAGGATGATCTCCTATCGGGTATTCTAGTTCATTCAAGGTAAGAGGCAAACACTTGGTTGCTCCACTGGCAGTGTAACATCGTGTCCTATCCTGCAGGTCTTTGGTGTGAAGCCTGATGAGTAACCGTGATACGCAGATTCACTGTATGAGTTTCAGAGGCAAGATAATTTGTGGTCACAGACCAGAGAGCAGCTGTACTGTACCTGCTTTGGTCCATGACCTGCATTCAGTCTTACGGAATGTTGGCACTATATAACCGAGAGCCCCGAGCATTTTCCTTGAGCATCCTCACTGTCTTCATTTGCAGTTAATAAAGCATGGGGTAGAGGGTACATGAAGACATTGGACATTTATTTGGACTGTGCCTCCGTGGACTGCCCAGTACTCTGTATATTTGCTTTGTGGACATTTAAAGTAAGTGTTTGTTATTGTTGGTCAGAGTGAGTTGGTATCTCTATTTTACCTGTTCTAAGTGTCCTGTAAAAGCAGCTGAGGAGCTGACTTTTTTCTTCTGAGAGATAAATACTTTGTAGGCTTTTGGTAGTTATTTCCATCATGGAGCAAATAGAAATTTTGCAGGAATTAAGATGTGCCTTTCCAATAACCTCTGTGTATGTAGGAATTGAAGAAGTCTTGCTATCCCACTGCACTTTGCACGAATGAATGGGGTTCTTTAGCCATCTGTCTCATCTGTATTTATGCCTTAAGGAGTCCTCTGTTGCCAGCCATCATAATGAGACTTAAGTTTTTTCCAGTTCTGAGTAGAGGCACTACTGAGTGGCAGCAGTTGCTCACCTTGTACTAACATCTCATTACATTACTCATATGTAATGACATATATTGCATAGCAAAACTTGGTTTATATGTACTTTATTTCTTTGTGTGGTCTCAAAAGGGATAAAAACTTAAAAAAATGTAAATGTTACCTGGTACTTGTAAATATTAACTGACCGTGGAGAAGTTTCAGTGCATACACATAGTGGGTGAGTTAGCATGAAGGGTATTTTTACCCTTTAAGG
>JAWMRA010000130.1:13371367-13376281 GCA_035584735.1 Pseudotriccus pelzelni
AAAAATAAAAACACAAAGTTCTGAGAGTGCATAGTATAAGTTAGGAAGTCTTTTTCCATTATTTTGTTAGAAATATCTAGTTACTTTAATTATATGCACATCTTCTCCTGATGATGTGAATAAATCTCTTACATGTTAAATATCCCCCCAATCCCGAAATGAACTTTTATAACAGCGGTCAGTCTCTCCTCAGCCTCGCTGTGTTACCTCATAACCATCCTTTCCAGGTTTGTTTCAGTTTTGCTGTGGTCACAAGAAAGAATGAGGGTTGAGCTTTAGTGTGTTGGAGAGCAGTTTTTGAATTTGTAATTAGCAAATATAATTAAAGAAAGTCTTGGACAGCTAAAGCAGATCTGCAATTAGATTTGCTAGGGATAACATATTATTATCCTTAAAAATAGGGAAGGATGCTCAGAAAAAGACATATAGGTCTCAGCTCACACGTTTGTGAGGATGATACAGTGTGTGCAGTCCATGGAAGTTTGCTCCGAGATAAGCCCCTAGAAATGGCAGACTGACCTTCTCTAGGGCAGCGGGCACGAAACCTGCTCAGGGACTGTACGGAATAAATGGTGTGATGGAGCTCCGTATGCTTTTGACACAGAAAGGATAGTAAACCATCTTTTGGGGTGAGATTTTGTGCTGAGACACTGAACATATCATGGCGATATTCCCTAGATAGAGAAGGCTGCCTGCTGGCAACAGATACAGGAGTTCAATGTGTAAACTCTGATAAGGGTGATGTGTAATTTGTGTTGCAGTTTGATTGTTAGTTGTATATAAGGCAGCAGCCTTTACAGATGTTTCGCTGAGAACCCTTAATAGGGAAAACTAAGTTCATGTCGTTAAGAGTATATCCTTTAAGAAGAAGGAAGGTGACTTTTCTTCAGTGAAGCGTACAAGGTGGTTTTGGTGTTGAGTACTTCATTTTAGTATTTTGAAATTAGGCCAACAGTCTCAGTTGTTTTTTTCATAAGACAAGAGGTTTTTTCCCAACATAACACGTAAAACATCTCTCTCATCTACTTTGTGCCTTTTCTTTAATAGTTAAGTATGTTGACGTGTAATTACAACTGCTACCAGAAAATCTGTCTAATGGGGGGTATAACCAAAATATTTGAATAACTACAATTTTGGAGATAGTCATGACTTTTTAGGAAATTACAGTCAAATCCATTTCTTGCAGACAGAAAACTGACAGAAAAATTTGTGTTAAAAAAAAAAAAAAAGCTCTGCAGCTAACGGTGATCTGGAATGAAATAGTGGATGCTGTTTGCTTATTGCATTAGAGGAGTTACCTACTTTGGCAAGTGTAAGCATTTTGTAAAAAGGACATTCCAGAGGCACTTGGATTTGCCACTTACATTCTTTCTGTCGCTAAAGAGCACAAGTGTGTTGGAGTACAAATTTTATTATATTAGAATTTTTCTAGTTGGAGGTATTTTTTATCCCAAAGTTGTGTAATCCTTTCAGTTGAAAGTTTCTTGGAAATTATTATGAAGTTATATTCAAGCAAAACTAACTAGCTGAGTTCTTTCTTCTGCAACGTGTTCCTATAACTAGCAGACAGAAAACACCTGCAGAGTTGCAATGACAAGATATTTTCAGAGGCACAAATGCATCTGACACAGAAAGAATCACTGGACCCAGTTTGTGGCTCCTTAGTCCTTTCCCCCAACATCCTGGGCTGCACCAAAAAAAGTTGTTATCAGCAGTTGGAGGGAGGTGATTCTCCCTTTCTACTCTGGCCTTTTGAGACTCCACATGGAGTACTGTGTACTGGGCTGGAGTCCTCAGCACGATAAGAATGTGAACTTTCCAGAGGAGGGCCATGACAATGATGGGAGAGATGGAGCACCTCTCCTACGAAGGCTGGGAGTTGAGGCTGTTCAGCCTGGAGAACAGAAAGCTCCAGGGAGACCTTGGACCACCTTCCAGTATCTAAAGGGGGCTTATGAAAAAGAGGGGGGAGGCGGCTTTTTACACTGGTCTTATAGTCATAAGATGAGGGGGACCAATTTTAAACTATAAGAGGAGAGCTATAGATTAAGTATCAGACAGAAATTCTTTACTCAGGGGGTACTGAAGCACTGGATCAGGTTGCCTAGAGAAGTTATGGGTGCCCCATTCCTCAAGGTGTTCAATCGAGGTTGGATAGGGCCCTGAGCAACCTGATCTCATGGGTGACATCCTTGCCAACAGCAGGATTGGAAGTAGATGATCTTTAATCACAGAATTAGAGAATCATTTATGTTGGTAGAGACCTCCAAGATCGAGTCCAACCTTTGACCAATCAACTAGACCATAGGACCAAGTGCCACATCCGTGAAGGTCCTTTCCAGCCAAAGACGTTCAGTGATTTACCTGATGAGTCAAGTTAGGGAACTGACCTGACAGGAAGCTACCCTTTCTTCCTTGGATTTTTACAAGGGCAGTTACCTGAGCCAGCTCCCTCTGGGTCCATGGGAACATTAGTGGCAGGACCATACAGTTTGGAGCAGGCCAGACCATCCTAGTGGCTGGCAGCTGCTGTGGAGCCATAGCCATAAACTCCAACCTTAGTCAAATATTAACTGGTGAATTAGGATTTTAATCGAGATCCTTTAAATTGGTTGGAAACTTAAATGGAGTGGGTTGTGATAAGAGTCACAGAAGTGGAGAGTTCAACCCTTTCAGACTTTAATTACCTTGTTATCAAGAACGCTGTCCTTGGAAAAGAAAGTGTCTGGTGTTAAAATAGTGTAAGGATACAGCAGTTAGTATTGTGAAATGGAGCTGATTTCTACTGTTGTTTTAATGTGATATTTTCATGGGGTTTGTTAAAAATGCACATATGTATTTCTTGTTTTGGGAATGAGCCTGATTATTCTTTTGGCAGTTTGACATCCTTCTGTATATGTTGGATGCAACATCATTTACATTGTCACTGGATTACTTTTCAAACACAGATCCCAAAGCCAAAGATTCCCACTCCAGGAATACAAGTGCATTGATATCTGAAGTCGTGTGTCCTTATGTAGAAGTCCGTTGTTACTTTTTAACTTTATGCTGAAATGTTAAAGCTGCTCCATCCCATGTTCCTGGGCAAACGTTGTGGCTTCTACTGTTTCCCACCCAGCTCCTTTTAGTGCTTATAGGATAGAAATCAGATACTACAGGTATGACACTTTCCCTTTGAGAAGGGCAAATCATAAATGTTAAATTGTTACTGAGTCCTTGTTAACATCCAGAACTTCATTCTTGTGACCCTAGTGGAGAGTTATATGATCTGTATGGCTGCAGGTACAGCAGTGCTTTTTAGAAACTGCTTTTATTATGCCTATTAAATGTAAAAACCTTTCTGTTGTATCTTTGTATCTCTTGCATTTAAGCCACCCAGTGCAGAGGTGCTTTTCCCTCCCTGTAGAAAGTGTTCTAGACAGATAATACTTGGAAAATAAGAGTTGGCTTTTCTGTCTTCTAGACCCTCCTTGGCCCTGCACTTTGCACCTAGGCATAACTAGTTAGTACTGCTAGAAAATTCTTATAGTAGCCCTTATTAAAGGATTTTGATGAAGTAGTTAAAATACTAGATAGATTTATTTCTTTCCTTGGCCTGTGATTTTTGCTTCTTAGCATTACAGAGTTGGGAAATCAGCATAAGAGCATTATCATTGATCTAAACCATGGATTTGGATTTTTTTCTATTTGCTTTCAAAAAGTGTTAATTTTCTGACTGTTTGCAAAACTTCATAATATTTTGATTTATTTTGTTTCATTTATATTATATTTTTGCCAAATGGCATTGTTCATAAAATGCAAAATCATACAGCGTAATGTCTCTGTAAATTCTCTTGGCATACTGAATCCAAATTACTTTAAACAACTCTGTCTGATTGCCGTTTTTGAAAAGAACTGAATAATCACTAAACTGAATTTCAATAATATACACAGGTTTGCTGGCAAGAAGAGTAGATAAAGCCTATGTTTACCTGACTTTCATAATAAATGGTTTTCCTATACAATTTGCAAATAGTGATTATAATTTCATGTTAATAAGATGCAAGAAAACGTGCTGAAGGAATAGTGCTTTGCTGCTTTTGTCACAGTTTGATCAAACTGATTTTGTCAGCACTGGAGCATAACCCTTGCCACATCAGTTTGAGTGCTCATTAGGCAGCCGATTTGTCTGAATCCTCATTAAATTGATTAACTCATTTACTTATGGATGATGACATGTTATGTGGTACAGGAATGGTGGTTAGAGACTGGAATCAAGACTCATGTTGACTTGCTTAGTATTCAGTTGTTCATTTATTTCTGTAATAAATTACTTCATTCAAGTACTACAGCAATAGTGATTTACTTTTTGTAAAAGTGTGGCATCAGCTGAAGGGTCGAACTTCCATTGTGTAAACTTGCACCTCTGTCAGTAAACTACGGACAACAATTTAGAATCTTCTTAGGTGTATAGCTTGCTCTAATTCCCTGTTTATTTCACTTGGGTACTAGACTTTCTCGTAAGAACCTAAAAGGCTCTCTCGGTCATCTGTTTTAATGGAAATTAAATAACAAAAGGGAACAAGTAGGAAACCTCTTCAGTTACACATTCAGAAAAGATGTTATTAAGCAAGGATACTTGAAGCAGTTTTCTGAAAGATAACTTACAAAAAATTATCAAAGTGGAAAAAAAGAAACCAATTGATGATTACGATGAAATTCTAAGCATGCACAGTTTAGAAATTTGTATTTTTACAGTTTGATATGCTTCTAATATTTTAAAGTGCTACCTGAATGTGTTAACTGTGTGCAGATCATGCTGAAATTTGAGTTTTGGATGCCAACTACAGTTTCGGTGTAGGGAGCCCCTGGTGGCCTAGTGGTTAGATTGCAGGACCTTCACCGCCAAGGCCTGGGTTCGATTCCAGCCAGGGA
>JAWMRA010000130.1:13376381-13606200 GCA_035584735.1 Pseudotriccus pelzelni
TGGCCCCGGCAGATGAACCTTAGGATTAAAGGGTGGGCTCAGTTCCGCGCACACTGTGTCTCACCTAAAAAAATCCAGTGCGCAGGCTGGAAGGTGTAAAGACCTTCCCCGGATCTTCATTCGTGAAGACTGGCCATTTACTTTACTTTACTTTACAGTTTCGGTGTTCACACATGAAACTAGACAGTTTAAGCATATGTGTTTTAGCAAATAATAAATATTTTTTGTCAAACTCAGTGACTCTGCAAGGAGTCATATTATGGCAAGCATAATAACTCATTCATGTATGTTTGAGTCGAGATTAAGTATAACTTGGGATAGCTCAAAAACAAGTGGAGCACTTCAAATTTTGTGAAGATGAAGAAACCTGAGTTCTTGAGTAATCAAATTATTTATTTAGGTAAGCATTGAATTTGCTTATTCCAGGGCTGAATGTGTCCTCAACACAAAGTGGTGCGAAGATGTCCTGTGCTTTGATGAAGGAGAATGCTTTTTGTATTACTGGGGTGCAATACAAGCCTTGTCCTGGGCTGTGGGAGCATAGGAGAACCATAGTTTACAAACTCAGGCCAGAGATCTGCCTCTCTAAGTGCAGGACCAGATGCAACAGATAGCTCTGTATTGGCTGAACTACAGGAAAATAAGGAACAGTAAATTTTCAAAGACTAAAGAAGAAATTTGCAATATGAAACCAGCAGTTCAGCAAATTGTTGAAGCTTCGAGACATGGTTTTAAAAGCAGTTTCTAGAGATGGTCAACAGCAGAGCTTCAAATATTAATGAGCATCTTCTTTTTAACACTTTTGAGAAATGGAAGAAATGGTGCATGACTGGCAATGTGACCAAGCATACGTAGAGACTGCTCTGACTGGAGTCAAGATTTTACTTAACCAAAGCTTTGGGAGCGTTTCTTTCAGCAATAGTACTGGCTTAAGCAGTCCTCAGGTGCCATCACATCACCTTGCTCCCCTCCCTTCCACAGGTATTTCCGGGAAAATGTTTTTGTGTGGTAGTTTTGAGCAGAGGCAATCAGACTAAAACCCTTCCAACTCCTTCACTCTGCATTATTTTCTTTCTCCCTACCTTAGGTTACTTTCTATCTGAATCACATTTTATATATATATATGTAATGTAACAACTATTGCATATTTTTATGGCAATAAAAATTACTGTCTCCTCAGTTCACTCTTCTTTGAATAAAGTTAGGATCTGTGATTTTCTTAGGCTTCTTGTGAGGCTAACATTAAGTTTCTGTACAATTGAGGTGAGGCAAAAAGCATTTTACTGTATTAGTTGCACAGTATTTGTGGTTGTGTTTGTTTATTTTGATATGCAATTCTTCTGAGGAGCCAATCAAACTAGTCTTGTTTCACTGAGAAAGTGAGACCAAGGTGCAGAAAATCTTGCATCCTTTCTGTAAAAGAGATTACTGTCACTGATTTAAATAGAGCTAGAATTTCACCCGTCCTTTTATTTTTTGGAAGAAACAACATGAAAGTCGTATTTGGGACTTCTTTATACAAGGTAGGCTTTTAAGAAATGTCATTTATTTTAGTTGTATTGAGATATGCCTGTATTTGGAATGATGGGGAGAGTTTGCAGAAACAAGTTGTGTGACTCTTATTTCAATTAGTGTTTCTGTAGAATCATTTTTAGTAGCATAGAATATTTGCAAAGTGCATATGGAACACAGATAATATTCAAACAGGGAACTGATGATCAGAGTTAAATTACTGGGCTCTAAATTTTTCTACATCCACCTATTTTCTCTCTTCACTTGCTCTGACAGTTATAGACCGTTTCTCTAATAGGGCTTGCATTTGAAGATAAGTCTGCATGTAAACAAATTAACTTT
Organism: Pseudotriccus pelzelni; assembly: GCA_035584735.1. NCBI lineage: Eukaryota > Metazoa > Chordata > Aves > Passeriformes > Tyrannidae > Pseudotriccus > Pseudotriccus pelzelni. Next base: position 13,378,236 of record JAWMRA010000130.1, read on the forward strand.
TCTTAAATGGGGAGCCATTTCATCTGCAATAATGTACCAATTCATAAACTATCAGAAGCATATTTAAAAAAAAAAAAAGATAAATGACCCATTGTATAACACTTACTATTAGGCAGACTAGATGTCCCTGTGTTCTGTGAGATAAGACTCTTGTATTATTACACCCTAATAAAATGAGTTAATGTTTTAGTATCAGAGATAAAAGGACAGTTGGATATATTTAATAACCAAACTGAGAAACACTTAATTTTAGTTGTCTGTAGCAATATAACACAAATTCCCCTGTAAAACAAATTGCACTTTTGGAATATACTTTAATGTGCATTCGACAAAGGAGAAAATGAGGTGATTGAAGTTCAATTTGTAGCATGTTATTAACCATTTCCGCTTGACTAGATGTGTAAAAGGATAATGGATGAGGGTTTTATTATTGCCTTTCTGCTAAAATGAAGTGGTGTAAAAGATAAGGTGATGAGATTAATGAACATAAGGAAAAGGCGTAATCAATCAAACTCCAACAGGGTGATGAGATGACAGTACTTAAGATTTGCAAGGATACATGTTTTAAAAAGTGAATTTTATCAACACCAACATTTTCTTTGGGGGGAATGCTAAGGAGCAAATACTTGCCAGTTCTGGTTATTTTTTGGTAGGTTAAAATACTACTGTATATTTGAAGCTTCAATAATTAATACAACAAATTAAAATCTATTTTTAAATTTAAAAACCACATTAAAATTCCCCATATAGTTACTAAATGAGGACAAGCAAATACAACTATTGTGAAGCAAGAACAATGTTTTATTGATCAGTTTATCAGTTTTTCATTGGTGGAATATTCTTAGATGTGTCTGGATGAGTTATTTTTAGTCTGTACTACTTCCTCAAGTTTTGCATCCAAGTCATTTCAGTAGCTCATTTTCATGCACTTGAGGAAAAGTGAGGAGTGCTTTCCTTGCCCTGTAATAAGTGCTCAAGCATTATGAACTCCACAAGTTTTCAAATTCCAACTTCTCAAATAGAAAATTGATTCTCTTGTAGTGATAAATCTGCACAAGTTTCTAGCTATAAATGCGTTCCCCTTTGTGGGGTGGGATATTTTTATATTTTAGATCTCAAATCTTGTTTCCTCTGACACGTCTTAAAATTATTGCCTACTTGAACATCTATATTGCTAACATGTTATGGAAAGAATTGATTAGAGGTATTTTTGATTTTTACTGATGCCAGATTCTTAAAATTACTTGCAAGTACTCCAGCTGCAGTTACTCATAGAGAAAACCCTGAAGGTAGGTCTTCTGTCTTAAACTGAACTTTTTTCTTCCTTTTTTTTAATGAAAGAACATTGAGTTCCACACCAAATCACTTAAGAACTGAAAGTGCATCTGCAAAATCAATTTTTCTCATACCTTCAGTTTCCTGCTCTTTTGAAAAAACACGTACCTTTTGCAGAATGTGGAGCTGGCTGGGAAGGGAGCAGCTATTCAGCTGGGCTTTTTCCCCCACTTAAAAGATTTAAGAAGGGCTCCCACATCATTCTTTCAGATGAGGTTAATTTACTTGATAAGAGTTGCCTATGGAAGTGCTGCCTTAAGTTAGTTTTGTAATATGCACAAGGAGGATCGGTTGTTATATTTTTTCAAGGTACTTAGTTCTTGGCAGCACTTTGGGCAGTATGGGTAGGATATTGCTATGAGTTTAGGTTTGTCTAAAAAGAAGCAGTTTAGAATACTTTTCCCTTTTGACTTCACAATTCATGGAAAACTGACTGGGAACTGGGGCTTTGTGAATACTCCCACATTTAAACTTGGTTTTTTCAGGCTCTTAGGAGAACTTCCAGTTGTGCAAAACAGCATCGTGGGTTTGCAAGATAAATGCATAACACAGCCCAGATTACAATTCTTCACAAGAGCTAATATTTTCACATAGACTTACTGCCTTCTCTCCTCCTGTCATCTGCAGAATTCTTTGATAGACTTATTTTTTATTGGGCCCTCAGGAATAGCAAGTTTTAGATTTAATACCCCAGGGGGAATGGCAAGGCAAATCATGTTGTTGGATCAATTGTTCAGCTATCCCCAGACTGCTGTCTGTATATCTGTTACACTTGAATCACATTTTCAAGCCTTTCTTATCAATCATTTAGACTAGAAATGCAGTTTAATTTTCTATTGCATTTTTGAACTGAAATTAGGGTTATGTTCTTGTTCTGTTACCCCAGAATCATAGATTTAGTTGTAGACCTCACATTAGCAATGTCCATGGCTTGCTTAATCTTGGAAAAAGGTCTTTGCCTGTAGGAATGCTTTAAAGCTGAATTGAAATTACTTTATTTTAGCATCTACTAAGATGAATATCAGCAGTGATTGTATAAAACCTCCTATTCACATGGTTTTTTGATCTTTACAAACATGGGGTAAGTTTTAATTGGATAAATTATTGCTTTGGGTGATTTTAAGAGATTCTTCCTTGCACTCACAGACCATAGCAACCGACTGATTACACTCAGTTCCTTTACCTGACAAATTGATGTACTTTTACAGGAATATAAGACAAATGTAAGAATACCGGTACAGAATATGAGGTAAACTTATATGGGTCTTTGTTAAAAAAAGGTGCATGTAGGAGATGTGTCCATTTATAACTAGGAACAATTCCTCTATTTTGCTGTCCTATCTGTATTCCACTTTGGTTTGCAGTAAATGAACTTGCAGTGAGTGGAGGAGTGCTTGACCTGTGAAGCGCTTCTTAGCAGAACTGTGCTATCTTCTGTCCCAGCTCCTGAGAGCAAGAGGGAGATTTTCGGTTACATGAAATACTCTGCAGTCCTGGGCTATGGGGCAGGCACCAGGCAGCCCAAATGAGGCAAATGTGTGTCATTACACAGCAGCCCTTGCAGCTGCTCCAGTTTACTGGAGGGGGATTTGGTTCCTGCAACAGTCCAGTGTCTGCAGCACAAAGGTGGCATTAAGCCATTTCTACGTTCCCATCTCTTTGCAAGCGGCACCTTCTGTGCCGTACCTCTCACAAAGCATAGCACAGAATCTTTTAATGTAAACTGCTGGGTTGGCAGCTCTGGAGTCTGACTTTTCTCTTTGCCTTCAAGAAGCACATCTGCTCTTCTATATATGGGCTTGGTTCCCATTAATGAGCTGATCAGATGCAGTCTTTCTTGATGACTGGTATTCTAGTTTCCTGCCAGATGTGTGGGGGAGTTTTTGTTTTTGTTTTGTTTCTGATGAAGGGATATGAAGGTCAGCTTATTGGTCATTGAGTTAAAAAAAAAAAATAAAAAGATTCTTTTTTTCTGGCATTGAAACTTATGTTTTTTCATTGTCCATTTGCTTTCTTCTCCTTCTGCAAGAGCAGATGAAAATGGCAGACCCTGGACAACTGCCAGTATTGCAGGTGCTTTAGTTCCCTTCTTTCTTGGTTGTAGTTGCTGCTTCCACTTACACGTGTTCTGACCGGAGAGACCTTTGCTGGATACACAGAGAAGCAGCCCATGGGAGAAGTCATGTCCTGAACATGGTGAAGTAGGCAGGTGCAGGGCATAGCAGTGGAAATCTGACATGATTGTTCTCATTTGCTGTTCAAAATAGAAATTTGAACAGACATTTACAGCAAACATGAGTCTTATTGTTCTAAAACACAGCACCAAGCCTGCCACAGTTCAAGAAGTGTTTGGACAACATTCTCAGGCACATGATGTGATTCTTGGGGATGTTCTGTGCGAGGCCAGGAGTTGGACTTCAGTGGTTCTTGTTGGTCCCTTCCAACTCAGGATATTCTGTGATTCTAAAAAAAATTAAATGGCTAAATACCTTTAAGAGACAGCAAAACAAAGATACATTCTGCGCTGTATTCTGTGCCCTGGTTTTGAGATGAATGCTCCTGTTTCTTACCTTTCACCATACCTAATTATGCTGCTGTGAGTCATTAGTCTGGCAATTTGCCTAGTTTTTCTGATTATGTACTTCTTAGAGATCAACCATTATAGTCTGATAAAAATTATCCTCAAAGACTCCAGCACTAGGGATTTTACGAGAGAAGAGGGACCAACCAGAACTTTAAAGTTTAACCCCCTCCCCCCAACATGGTAATATCTTCTTGCTATTAAAAAAAAAAAAAAGTCTCTGCTTGATTATTCCTTTTCAGAATTTCTCTGTTACTTCCATCTTTTGAACACAGCTTCTTAGGGCTTGTTTTGAAATCCTTCTTTTTTTAGTTGCAGTGGTGTTATAACATCATGACATTGTTTTGAGCCACTAATAAAAATAAGATGAGCAAAGCGCAACAGCATGATCTGTTCAAAATTGGAAAGGAACAAATTCCTCTGCTGCAATTTTAATTGTTACAAGTTTGTCAAATGTTAGAAGATACTTCTGATATGCAAGCAAAAAAAAATTATTTTTCTCAGAGTTATGAAAGAAGACTCAGATCTGATGGTGTAGGAGAGAATAAGAACACAATAATTCCCATAAATCAGTTTTGATTGTCTGAAAAACAGGCTGAGTGAAAACTCAGACTGATCTCAGCATGAATGATTAATCATAGATGATGAGGCCTTATCCCTACAATTTGCTTTCTGGAATTTTCCTTCAGTTGTCTTCTACAAGAAGTAAAAAGAATCAGTACCCTTTGTTGTGTAAAATCTTTCCAGGAAGAAACCTGATGTTGGGACCCTGTACTGGAGGATTGAGACACAAAATGGCTAAAAACATTCCTTGATGGTATTCTTAAAGATTAATTTTAACTCACTCGTTTTAGAGACATGCAGCCAGATGTCTCCCTCATAAACTGCAACTGAATGTATCCTATGTTGACTTACTACTATTAGAAGGCTTTCTATATGATTATATTTTCAAAATTTCAATCATGGTCACAGTTACCACCTAAAAAACATAGCTCTGTTTTTTGCTTAATGGCAGTACCAAGCGCCAGGTATACTAAAAACCTTTGAGGTTTAAGTTTTAAAAGAGTTTTTAGTTTATAACCTCATTTCCAATAATACAACATTTCCGTAACGATCACAATCTGAATTTGTATTTCTTTTTTTGTTGACTCACAAGGAAGATTAATTAACTGATCAGTTTTCACAAAGTGAAAATTTGGAACATCTGAAGGTTCCTGTTCTTTGCCTTTTAGTTTTCTTGAGGGTGAGTTAAGTAATGAGGTAGCGACATTTGTGGTGGTACGAAGTTGTGCTGCAAGCACCAAAATAAGAGAGTTGTGAGGGATTTTTTGAAGTGGTCTAGACACCTGCTCCTCAGTTGCATAGATAAAATGATGGCAGATGGAATTTTCCCCACTTAGGTCTCCAAAATTCTCTCTCACACAGGGTAACAAGCATGGAATGCACCACTGCACCATTCGTTACTACAGAGTCTTAATTCTGTTAATACTTTATTTCAGCATTTTATATGCAGATTTCATGACCAGCTTCTTTTGACAGTTTCTGCACAATGAGAAATCATTTAATGGAATTTTGCTCACTGGTGCTTAAGCTCTCTTCTTGAGCTTTTGCAGGCAGTGTTGTTATTGCAGTGTGTAAAAAATGTAATCAAAATGAGCTTCTTTAGTATTTGCACTGTGTCTGTTTAACTGATGAAATTCACTGACACAGCAAATCATGAAGTTGTATGACGTAATGCAGTTCTCAAAGACTATTCTGAATTATTTCTATATGATTGAAAGATTCTTATTTATGATTTGTTGTCTGTATAATTTTTTATACTAGGCATATGAAGTCTGTGTAGGTATAAGCATCAGTGCTGTAGTAAAGAGCATAACAGGTAATCCTGATAGAGGAAGAATTGTTGCTGTTCTGTATCATGTGTATCAATTATAAACACTGCCATCAATAAATTAAAGTTGTAGTAATCAACTTTGAGGTTAATGCACGTACTGTTTTCTTGATGATCTTCGTATGATCTAAATGTTGTGTGTGGTGGGTTTGGGGTTTTTTGCAACACCTTTTTTCAAAATCACATTGCAATAAAATTTACTGAGGCAACCGAAAAGAGAATAATTGGCCAGAGAGCTGCCTGTCTAAAATACCGCGTGAAAAAACTTGTTCTTTGCTATTTACCTGGCCTGATCTCCAGTTAGTGGTAGAACCTGAGGATAGACACAAAAGCCGAAATAATCACCATTTCAGAAAGTGTGAGAGGAATATTTTTAAGTTGTTACCGTTTATTTTTGATGAAAAACTGTCCCAGATAATGTAAACATCTGTATATGAGCCTTTTGTATCTACCTCTTAATGAGCAGATCCAACTGACTCTTAAATATGAATGTAACAGGCTCACTAAACCAAGACATCAGTCAGCTTCTACAAGAATCTGTGAATTCTTGCAATTCTGGCTCCTGCTGTTGTATTTTCCAAAGAAAGGAATAACTTTACATCCTTAACCTCGTAGGGCTTGGACAGCCACCCAAATCTATATTAATTTTCTTCTTTTTGAACTTCAGCTATCTAGACTGCATAATTTATCTTGCACACCTTTCTTTAACAATAAGATCTTCTTCTTTGAGTTGATTAAATGTTGTCTGACAGTGGTATTGAAATCCTGCTCTCTAAGAGTCAGCAGGGTTCATCAAAAAGAGAAAAAATTGTTTGTGAGGTACAGGATCCAGTAGAAGAGAGTACTGGTACTAAATTTGCTAACATTGTATGCAGATTTATTAGTCTTTGTGAGGTGTTTAGAACTACACAGTCAAATCAGAAAAGTTTAGAATACAGGTTCCCCTGGCAATTTTTTTTCCAAGTTTTATTGTAATAATCAGGGAGAAGGTTACCTGTAGTTTGTAGAAGACCACTTTCAGAAAATCTACATTGCATGCTTTTTTTTTACTTTGAAATATATCTTTAGGGCAGGATAAAGGGAGAATAAATAGTTGTGCATTCCTTTATTTTAATAACCTGGAAAGTATTTTCGTGTCATCACATAGGTACTGATCTGTGTGACAGTTAGACTTCTTCTATTTCCAAACACATGGTGTTTTTGTTTGTTTATTGTGTACATAGAAATTATTTCAAAACTGAATAGATCAAGAAACAAAACTAAATCCTAACTAAAGATTAAACTGTTTACAGGTCCAAAGGCCTTAAGGTGTTTGAGGCAAATATGGACGGTATACTGTGAAATAGGAATTCGGGTTTGCGGTAAATCTGTCTGTCCCCGGCAGCTTCAGATAAAATAATTTTATCCTTCTAGAGCACATCAATTTGCTAGTCGGTGGTTCATGTATCAAAGAGCATTCTGTGAAAATATCAATATCATTGGTTAATATAAATGAAATTAATTTTTAAAGCTGGGCTAAAGGTTGACATCTGAAAAATTGCATTACTTTGCAGAAGAGAAATTTCTGTCTTCCAGTGAAATTTCAGGTCATAAGGGCAAGTAATTTTCACAATCTTCAATGGGAACCAGTGAAATATGAACTTCATTGTCACCTAGCCCCAAAGCGATAAGATAAAATGAGCTGATACATCATTTGCTGTGGTTTTATCATCTCCTTCAGTAATTGGAAGAGAAAACATAAGAGTCCTTTCCCACCCCCCTCCCCAATCCCTTCACCACCCACACCCAGGCATAAGCCATTTTGCTCTGATCGATACAAAGGTCACAGAGTATTTATTTATTTATTTAAATTTTTTATGCTGGGTAAAACTGTCTAGTGGAACATTAAAGTAATGAATATGTTTAATTGAGTTTGTCACCCATGAAAATGCTGAACAGGATTGTGTAGCAGACTGTGCATGCTCACAGGAGGGACTGGATTCCTACTGTTTGCCTGTGGATTTCAGTGACTGATTGAGTAAATATCTTAGATTTAAAACAAACATGTTATTTGTTGTTTCTTTGAGAAGTCCAAAATAATTGATAAATAGTTATTTAAGAGCATGTTGGTATTTAACGTGATGATTAGTTCAGTTGTACTTGGACATATTTGAACAAAGAGCAGCGTAAGACCCTTTCACAGTGAATCCTGCAGGCAGGAACTAAATAGTACCTGGACAGTAGAATCCAGGGATCCTCAGTTGCAAGGGTGAGATTATGGTGGAAATCCTTGTTAACTGAGAGTCAGGTTTTATAACCTCTGAGTGCTGTAATTCTGCCTTCCTGAACGAAAATGCCCCCAAAATGACAGGGAATGCTGCTAGAAGAATGTATTTATGAATTTTATCTCTCAACTACCATCAAATTAAAATGTAAATTAAATGCTTTATTTTTTATTTGGTGCTTTACTGTTTGGATTTTTTCCTCTTTGTCTTACCTCATAACTTTTGTTTGAAATTATACAAATGTGCACCAGCTTTTTAAATAAGCTATTTATTTTTTATTTTACTTGTGGCAGTTAAATTGGCTGGCACATTAAAGCAATATAATTATTCAATTACTGTTTCAGTTCTATAACCCATTTGCAGACTTAATTACTTCTAGCCTATTCACATTTTCAAGATCAATAGTACTTTTCTCTAAAATAAAATAAAATAAAGTGTATGATAGCTAATTGGCTTACTTAAAAGGTAAAGCAAAATATTAATTTAGTCTTCAGTAAAATATTACTTATCTAATTTAGAAGGCAGCTGTACTGATGGTGTTCTTTAACTGTTGCATGAAATCTTTTACAGTAGACATTGTTTATTATCAACCGTCAAGGAGAGTTTTGAAGAAAAGGGGGGGCATTGGTTTTACAAACTGTAAAATGACAGAATAGCTTCTAAGGGAGCATGTTAATGTGGGGAAATTAGCTGATACATTGTTGTAAATCGTGAGGAGAGGACTTATTTTATGTATGATCTTAATTTGTGATCAGCACTTTGCTAAGTGAGCTTTTGTGCAGCTCTGATTTCAAAATTTCCTCCAGGTAGAAATTGAAGCTGGCTGTTCTTTACTTACTGGTTTCTGGGGAAGTTTCTTCCAGCTGTGTAGTGTCACGGCTTGCAGCATGAGTACGAGGCAAGCACTGATTACAGGTTTAGACCTTCATTTCTAAGACTTGAAGTAAGGAAGGAACTTCATTCAAAGGTGAAAGTAATTTCATGTCTTTATTGGTGTCGTCATGACATCTGTTCATCTGGTGCTGCCAAAGTGTAATCACTGAACAGTTTGTCTGATGAGATTTTTGGAACTGTAGAACTTTACAATTGGCTCATTTGTTTATGTGTTTTTAAATGAAATGGTAAACTATATAAATTGTCTTTACTCCTGTAAGGTGTGGTCTCTTCTGAAACAAATGAAATGTGCAGTAGATTAAACTTCAGTCTGATGGGTTGAATCCACTGAAATTCTGTAAATACTTTTTTATGTGAAGGCAGTACTACTTGTGCAGATTAAGTTAGATTGTACACCCTCATTGGTCTCTGCTCCACAAGTTGTTCCAAAAACTGGTGGTGACAAAAGGCAGAAATTAGTCGGTTTTGAACTCAACATACTGTACAATAATATGAAGAGGATAGTTGTTCTTAATTTCTGAAGTAAGAGTTCCAAGGTGTGTGGCATATGGGTGAAAACAGGCAAATGCAAAAATAGATTTTGACGGTTGTAATTCTGATATTGGCTGTGATAACAATAATTTTAAAAAAAGAAATAAAAATTCCCTTTGCCAGAATAAAAATGCTGAATTAAATTCAAAGAGCGAGTCCATTTCTGCAACTAGGAGGTTCTGCTACTAAAATCAGATATTTGTTAGGGAATAAAAGGTTGTGTTGGACTTTCAGAAGGAATACTTAGTAATGCACATGAAAGAAATGTGTTTGTCTTCTGAACCTTTCATCTACTATAGGTGGTGTGATGAGCAGGGAGCAGGGGTAATGCTGCAGTTTCCATGGCAACTGGTTCATTGGCGGGCTAGACCTCTGTCTAGGGTGCTGTCAGTGTGCCTGGAGTTTCAGAGAACAGAGTGTCCCAAAGAAGGCCTGCTTCCACCTAATCCAGTTTTAATTGAACTCCAGAGACTTTGAAGTGAAGCTGCAGACCAGGCAGACACCACTCCAACTTGAAATGAAGGCCTTGCTCAGCCCGGCCTCAGCTGCTTCTCTTTCCTGATAACTTCTGTTAATGAGCAGTTCGGAGAATTATTATAGTGGTGACTGGTAGTGTTTCTGCAGTGCAGTTCCAGTTTCTGCTGTAAATCCTATTATACTGAATCCTGTAACTTCACACTGGCTGTACCAGGTGCGCAGTGCAAACCAACTGCTGTTTTCGGGTCTCTGCTGTTTTCCAATTTTGAGGACGTTGCATGCAGCAAACTTGGGGTCATGTGCAGGGTTCCCACTCTCACAAAAAATGCTCGCTTCACAGGGTAAAAGTGATAATAATTCAACTTGCTGATATTATTCACAGTATCCATGTAGTAAGTGTTTGAATTTGCCATGTGCAGACTGATAGTGACAAGCAGCTGCTGTGTTTTAATAGTTACTACAGAAAAGCAGAGGTTATCACACTGCTGTCTGCCTCAAAAAAACCCCCCCAATCGTTGAAATTATAAGTTCCAATTTCAGGATTGTAAGAGGAATACCAGCAAAAGCACTAAGAGATCTTTGTACACAAGCACTGCAACTTTGTCTCCTTTGTTACCCCTTTTGATGTTGTGCACTTAAAGGATATTTATTTATATGCATGTGACAAAAGTCAACCCCGGTGGTTCTGAATAGCACCATAGAATTATACAAATCTGCCAATTAGAGTGGATGGGTTATGGATGTGGTATGGGAAGTGTCAGCGTGGCCCAAGTCTGTTCCCCACTTTCAGAAATGTTTAGCAACCATTGACAATCTCTAGTTCTTTTATCACATTTCTGGAATTTTGTACCAGAATAATTTTTCAGTTTTTTCCTTCTCTTTCTTTGTGTATGTGCTTGGGAGAGAAGTTGAGTGTGGCCAACTTGTATTGAGGTGAAGATGAGAGATTAAGTAAAAAGAGAGGTGTGGGAGAAAATGATTTGCTTTGTATGTTCTGATCTTCTGTGCTATTTGCTTTTGTTTTGCCAGACCTGTTTGCTTTTAATTCACAAATGCAGTACTGTACTTTATACTGTATTGTGTGGTGCTTTAATAGTGGTGCCTCTGCTTTCTGTGCTGCAAAAATGCAGATTTTATTTGTGAATGTATGCTGCATGTGAGGCAAAATCCTCTTTTGTTAAAAACCTGTAAACAAATGATTGGTTTCATTAACAGTTTTTGTTGTGTTAAGGGCTTGAATTTCACTTTTTCTTTTTTATGCACAATATATTGCTCAAGTGAAATTGTGCTAAGAGTAATGTTAACAAGGATTGTTTCTAAACCTCCTTTTCTGTGATGGGTTTCTGTGAAGTGCTTTTGTGTCTGCTAAAATTGACAAATCTCAGATTTTAATTCGCTTATGGTTTGTTAATCTGAGGCAGAGAAGTGTCCAGTCTCTCTGTCCCTTAACACTTACATAATTAAGCTTTGAAATGAAAAGGAAAAAGTGAAGCAACAAAGAAACAAAGTGGCTGAGGACTGAAAATGGGATTAGTTTGAATTGTGAAGGCAGGCTAAGCATCTGTGTCTGTCAGATGGGATGACAGGAATTGTAACAAGTTACTTTGACAACCGCTTACTCCATAGAGAGATTATGCTGAGTTCATTTGCAGGTTTGTGTTTAACCTTAGCTGACAAAATGATACTTAACCTCTTATACAGCCAACCTTTCTGGTTCCAGAATTAATGAATGTTGCCTTAACGATAAACGTAAGGAACATTTTTTTCTTTAAGGACATTTTTTCTTGCTTGTTTGTTACAGGCCTGTTACTACAAGGCTAAAGTGAGCGCAGATACACCTAACGCTGCTAGTAGTTAGTTATGTTAGTGCTAGTAGAATATATTTTTATGCTTTGCTGTAGTGCCAAACATTTAATAATGTTTCTGAAACTCTGAAACTATTGTGCAAAATAAGCAGTTCTCTTTAAAGGAAAAAGAACAGGCAAATTTTTAAAATATTTGACATGAGTAGTTGAATTTAGGAGTACCAAAAATCCTTCACAGGTTCACAGAATGATTTGAAGTTTGAGCGTATTTTAATTTTGCTGCAGATTTGCATGTAATTAGTAAGATACGTGTTTGTGGGTCAAAGAGTTTCTCTTTTACAAGGTATTACCTATACTGACAGCATATTAAAAAAATTCTCTCTGTCTCTTTCTACCAGATTCTGGCATATACAGAAGGACTCCACGGAAAATGGCTCTTTTCAGAGATTCGATCTATCTTTTCCCGGCGTTACCTTTTGCAAAATACAGCACTGGAGATATTCATGGCAAATAGAGGTACAGTGAGTTTAGAGGAATGACAAGTGTGGATTTGGGGCCGTGTGTATTCTGTTTGGATGTTTAGGCGCATCTGTTTTGGTACGGATTTGTGTAGACAGAAGGAGGGCTTGGATTAAATGTCTCAGTATTTAAGTTAGTATATTTTTGTAATTTAGTTTCTCCTTTCACTTTTTGTTTTCAGTGAGGAATTATGATCCAGCATGAAAATTATTCACTAGCAGTGCCTCACTTCCATTTATATCCACATGTTTATTTGGCATTCTGTGAAAACTCCTGTTTAAGGCATTCCTACCTCTGATCTGTTATGCATGAAGGATTTTTTGTGTCCCTTTGGAGGGTAATGGTTATTAGTTGTACACACCAAAACAACATAATGAAAGAACTTCACTACTGGATTAGACCAATGACTGATATGCCTTCATGCTTTATTTCTAGTAATAATGTCTTTCAGTTAGACCCTAATGCAACTCCAGGAAGTAAATGTGGATTTTCCTTGTTCGTGAAATTTTTTTTCAGCCTGCCTTTCTTCAGTTCCTTTTCCAGACAGACAATGTACTGTGACAAATCACTCAAAACATAGTGCATTGAGACTTGGAGAATTTTCTTCTGCCCCCTACATTTTGTCCCCCTACATTTTATTTTAAACCAGGTTATATCACGTCTTTGCAGTTTAGACTGAAATTCTTCAGGTACTTTTACTGTTTTTATGCTGGTATGAAACTCTGAAAACTGTGTACAAAGACACCAAAGAAAGTAAATCTTAAGATAATGCTTTTAAAATGTAGGGCATTGTTTTGGTAATGGTATGGAACACTGTCCTGAAGTCGGTAAATGTTTCACAGGATAACATGTTCTATGCAGTCAGTATTGGAGTAAAAAAGTTTTTAGCATCTCTTAAAATGGTGTCTAATCTTGAACATGGCTGGTAAATATCAGGCATGTATCTTGTAGAGCACTGTTGTGCATATTGTCCAACAAAATATTAGTCATATGCATAAACATTTTCCTGTTTTGTAGCCTATAGTTGTAATCTGTGAAGTCATCGATGTCCATTCGTGATACCATAATTAGATTGTTATTTATGTTTTTAGGTTGCTGCTTCACTAGTGTCATTCAAATCTTTCAAACAAAATATCAAGATAATATTTTGAAGACAATGTCTAGAAAATACCTAGAAAGTAAATTAGTAAATGTGTGAATATAAACTGTATCAGCTCTAGACAGTCAATCTGAGCATATATATTTAACTTCTATTCAGAAGGGAAAACAAATATAAACCTTGTAAGATTTCTAACAGTGACAACTTCTGCTGAAATTCTATTAGTGGTAAATAAAAGCAGTTCTGGAAATGAAAGAAAAAAGTCTATAGTAACCTGGAGAAAACATGTCTAATCTTTTATCTGTTTAAAACTAAAGCTTAGGGCTAAATTTTAATGTGTGAGAAAGCCTAAAATAAAAGGTGTAAAATCATGCTATACTTCAACTCTTGTGTTCACAGTGGGTGTCATGTTCAACTTCCCTGACCAAGCAACAGTGAAGAAAGTGGTCAACTGTCTACCTCGGGTCGGTATTGGTACTATCTTTGGACTGCCCCAGACCAGGTATTTTACAATCTGAGTTAATTTTATCTGTCACTTCTAAGAGGTCTTTTTTCATCAAACCAGCCCACATGGTTTGAAGCTTTTACCACCTACTGGTTTATAGAACATGCACATCCTCAGCCTATCACTTCTGCATGCTATGTGCAATGTGTTTGTGTAATAATAACTTGTGGATTTGAGATTTTTCTTTTTTTTTTTTTTTTTTGTGATTTCTGTCTTTTTGGCAGTGATACTCAGTCATTTACCCTACTAAAGGAAAAGAGGTTTTGTCATGCTTGCCAACTCACTAAAATTTAAGTCTGATTGTAGGACTGATTAGCTTTTATGGCAGCATTCAAATATATTAGCTTGACTGTAACATCCCTGAACCCTCTGTAGTATCTAAGCAAAGATGAAAATTATTGTTCCTCATCAGAAGGTTATTGTAGTGATGTGTAGAACAACCTGACCTGAACTGCATGCAAAGGACTGGTATGCTGTGCTTGTCTTTTAGCTCTGGAGGACACTGTTCAAATTTGACATAGTAAGAAATTAGTATTCCAACACCAGGCTGTATGTTTGGATCCTAAACTCGAAGGATATAATTCAGTTTGCTTCAGTTTTTTAGCAGAAGATGAGAGCTTGATTACCAGCCATGCTCTGGGTGAAACACAGCAGCACAGTTTAATGTTCACTGAGGGTAATAGGAATAGAAGTTTTTGAGGTATACCTCATCTCCAGTTGGATTGGCTACCTCTTGTATTCTAATGAATTATAAACTGTTACAAGTAGATTAATCTCCAAATTTTTAGAATCAGCAGCAACCGTTATGGAGTATCTTGATCATGGTTTCTTAAAATCTTTATTTTTAATAGATTTCTGTACATAGAAATGGGATTAAAATAGTTGGGCATGTTTTCTGTTGTGTTTTGTAGTTTACCTTTTTTTATCTAGTCTAGAAAAAAAATTTCTTGAATTGCAAGTATAACCATTCTGTAAGAACTTCAGGATTTCTATTTACAGAAACAAGATATGTGTGAAAATTTTCAAATATGTATTAAACTGTAGACACACTTGCTCAGAATTTCCCATCCATTCATATGGATAAATTTGTTTACAACATAATGCAGTTTATTAAAAAAAATTCAGTTATGGTAACTGTTTCCTTGAATGTTTGCCAGTACCTTTAAAGATTTTTAAACTAAAATTATATATAGATTTTACCCCTAAATTATGTGGTTTTGGTATTTACAGATGTTTTTGTTATGAACAAAACAGTCCTGGGAATTTTATGATAAGCTCTTCTCCGTTTGATTTATCACTCCAAGGAATGACTCTACAGTCTTCTTTCACAAACATTAGGAAATCTGGCATCAAATTCTTAAAGTCTTGAGTTATTTATGACTAACTCCCCAACACTGCCCAGAATTTAGATCTCCAGAGGATGGACTTCATAATGAAGTTCTATCGTCTTATCGTTGTTTCCCTTTGTTCTTGAGGGATTTAAAAACCTATCCGAAAAGATTAATTTGTTCTCATGTGAAATTTTAAAAGTATTGTAATTTTCTTATTTGATGGTCTTCCATCTCTCTAAATCTTTGGTAACATATTTCTGTAATACATCAAGCCGTCATGGAGCAGCTCGGTTTGCACAGCTGTAAAGGTTTCTGTTCGAAATCGTTCACATCTTGACATATCCAGCTGTCAGATGTTTTAAGTCTTTTTTTCTTATTAGATTATAAAACTTTAAAAATGAACTTCAAGTATCCAAGTAGCAGTTTGATCTCCAGAGAAATCTAGCACAGACCTAGTGAAAAGAATATGTACAACTGCCACTAAAATTCAAATAAAGGGAGACCCACCAGGTTTTCTCGTTGTTTTCTTACAATTTTCTTGTGTTTTTTCAGACGAATTTCTTTAGCTAGTCCACGGCAGATTTTCAAAGCTTCCAATATGACCCAGCGATGGCAACACCGAGAAATTTCCAACTTTGAATACCTGATGTTTCTAAACACTATAGCAGGTATTGCTAATTGCTATATTTACAAATTACTGTATTAACACAGAAAAGGAGTTAATCGTGGCATACTCTCAGCAGATGTGGGGCACAACTTGATTTTGCTCTTTTAATTAATAGTTTTTTCTATGTATGATTTTCTGCTGAAGAACTTGACAAAAATCTTCACTGAATTTATTTATTTGTAGTTATATTTGTGTTTATGCAAGACTAGAAAGGCATTTGTGATGCTGCACTGAGCTGCACTTAGGATATGTGTCTGAAGTCAGAATGTCATGGCTGCTGTGGAAGGACAGGCTCTACACAGACTGTGTGCTATTTAGGAGAGTCTCAAAAATAGTATTTTATGTATCTTTAGTATTCTAAGTTCTAATATTCGTAACTACTATCCTCCCTAAGTATCATAGATGCAACAAGTTCTCTGCAGGGCTGGGAAATCTCAGCTAGGGAGCAGGATATTCCTGGAGCAAATAAATACTACTCTTACAAGATGTGTGGTCGGTCTCAAAATAGAGTGCAGCACCTGGATCACCAGTGCAGCTGTGCTAGGACACCATTCATACGTTCCCAAATCCTGATCTGTAACCATGTGTTTTTGTCCTAACTACTCCTTCTGTAAATGCTAACTTATATCTCATTTAACCCATCTTACCCCATTAACTTCTAACCAGCTTGACTTCAGTTTAGTAGATGGAGGCTGATTATTAGGTCTCATGACCTCTCTTTTATTTCCCAGCTTATTTTATTCTCTGAGCAACTCAGAAAATTTCTCAACTTTCTGCTCTTTTCCGTGGCATTGACAGTGTTGAAAGGGCTGTTAATTCCCTTCCAGTCTTGGCCCTTGCTAACACGATTGACACACCAAACTCCTCTGCTCGCACTAATTACATTTTATACAAATGGTCAGTTTTGCTGGTTTCTGTAATCAGTCATTAAGTCAGAGATGCCAGGATATACTGGCAGATTTTTTACAAGTAGGGGTCGATCTCCTTGCCTCATTACTGCTAAAGCTGAATGAGACAAATCATGACACTGTTTCTGTGGCTCTAATAAATCTAGTTTGTGTTTGAGTTTAAAAGAAACAAAAAGGTAACGTTATAGAAAAAGAGAAAATTCAGTTGCCCATGCTAGTGAGTTAAAAAATTGAAAGAAATAAAGATAGTTATCACAGTGTCACATAAGTAGCCTTAATTCTGAATAAGAGATAATATGCAAGATAGCCAACCAACTGGGGGAAGAAAGGATCTGACTTTACCATTTAAAAATTCTACAAACCAGGTTGGAAAAATACTGAATGGTGTACGAAAACTGTAAGAAGAAAAGCTTGGGTGGAAGTTTAGAAAATGTTTTCTGACCACTTTATACATTGGATTGTAAAATAATACTCCTGTGAAGAAGTTAAAACCTGTCCTTGGAGATTTTGAAGACCAGGATGTACAAAGTCTCAAGAACATACTGATTGAAGATCATATGCATGAATGAGTTTCTGCAACAATATCATGAAAAGAGACAGGATCTTTGTAAAAATTATGCATTTTAAAATTAGAAACCAGCTTATGTGGTGGATGTGTATGTATTTATGCTATTTGAGTATTTTGTTATTACTGGCAGAAGGATTTTATTTCTATCTTTGATGCATAAAGGTGTGCATATGAACCTGCATCCAGAACAAATTTTGTGTTCTCGTAAGTGTTGATCTGTCCATAGATGGACAGTGAGCCAGAAATAATTCCCCTCAAAGTGCATTCCCCAGATGAACCGATTATTAATTCAGTAATTTCTCAATCTAAAATCTTAGCTGCTTCGTTCTGCTTTCTCACATTGTATTTAATACAGTATGTAAAAATATTGCTTTAATTTTTTAGTATCAACAAAAATCATTGCCCCTCCATTTTTGAAGTGTTTCACTTTAAAGAAACAGAAGACAAGATGACAGAAACAAGGAAAGGAGAAATGCATAGGAAATGAATGGATTTAACTGTCAATCTTACTGTATGCAAAAAAGCTTACAATTACAGTGAAATGGGCTGCAGTGTTTTAAATTAAATAATAGCAATTTTTGGACTTTTTCATTATCCTTTCAGTAAAGCAAAGTAGAATACTGAAATGATAAAAGAACTGAAATGAACTGTAATTCTTTTGAAGAGCTCATCAAATTATATTGTTGCATCTTTAGAGATTGGTATTTTAGATAAATATAATTCCTTATTCACAATGGGTGTTTGTTTGTTATTTGTCAGGCCGAACTTACAATGATTTAAATCAGTACCCTGTCTTCCCTTGGGTCATCACCAACTACGAGTCAGATGAGTTGGACCTTACTCTTCCTAGCAACTTCAGGGATTTGTCAAAGGTATTTGTCATCAGATATTTTATTTACATATTTATCACAGTACCTTGCAGTCCTGTAAATGTTTTCTGCTGTGTTTAATACATTAATGTTAAATGCACAACATAGAATCACAGACTTGGTCACATTTGAAGGGGACCACAGTGGGTCAGCAGATCCAACCTCCACCAACCATTACAGTGTTTAATTTCTGCATGCATATACTGATAAAGGGGATCAGATCATGTAAAATTAATTATTGATGTATTAATATTGCTTCTGATTGTATCAGCTTAATAACTATTGTTGGAAGGTGCTCCTAGTCAGAACATAAGCATTACATTTCATTTCAAATTTTAATGAAATTAGGAATGCTGATACTGCTGAAGGTTAAAAATCAGCTTTTTTTCAGTTTTCTCTGATGAGAATTGTTTTTTATAGTAGCAAAGCCACTATATTTTAAATACTTCTAAATCCTGCATTCCAATAAGTAGAAACCTTATTTTTTCCCTTCCTCTGTGTGCCTCTTCAGGTATGCTCAAGCAATGCTACTGTCCTTTGTCAGACAGACACTGTCTGTTCTTAACAACTTTTCCAAACAACTCTTTTCTGGCAGAGTAGCTTTGGTTTTTTGTGGTTTTTTTTTCAACACACCCCCTCGCCCCCACACACATTTCCAGAAGTGATATTGCCCATCCTGTTTGTAGAATGTGATTATTCTCTTTCAGTGGTCTCCAAGACAGGAGTATTTCATTTTACAAAGTAGAAGCATCTAATTTTCTCTTCCAAAACTGGGTGCACTAATCATCAAACTGGATCTGTTTCTGAAAGTTCACAGGCAGTGCTTGGCACATGGAGCAGTATAGCTGATTAGTAGAAAAGTTTAGGGATATATTTTAATTATAGCTTGTTTATTACAAAAGTCTTTTGTACAAATTGGTAATTTGGTGGAAAAAAAATCCCCACAGAAATATGACAGCTTTAAAAGTTTTTGCTTTTGTTTCGCAGTTGATTAAGGTAAACACAGGTCTGTGAAAATCTCCAGACTTTTTTTAGTATCAATGTATATTTGAAGAGTACACTGTTCCTTTTGTATGTGTATAATTATGTTTTTAACTCTGAAGCAGGGATTCTGAGGTACTGTCATTGTAATATTTTCTAATAGTGTTATGTAATTTGAGTAGATCATTAACTCTGTGCTTTCTCAGAATGTCTGACTGACACAGATCCATATTCATAGGTAAACCTGCATATATTCTATATTTTTACAAATCTTTCAAAGGTAAACAGTATTTTAAAGTGGTATTTTCTTATGTAATTTAATAAATGCTTTATTAATAATCCCAGGCCACTAAATATCTGAAAATAATTTACAACTAAAAGTACCTATCACCAGCCTAGAGTACACCTGTGAATTGTACTTAAGTGAAAATTGAAAACTTAGAAGTAACATCAACTCTGTGTAGCTTGAATTAGTACATAAATTAAATGTACTAATCATTAATAAGTTCCTTTGTCATGACATGATTTTTGCCATGTCATTTTCCATTAGCTTTTGTTAAATGACACTTCTGCTTATATCATGTCATTGCTAAAATAATTCAAAATAAAACAAAACAATGCCATACCTGTCTCAGATACAGCAGTTCAAGTTTTGGTCCCTGTTTTGGCGTTTCTAGCAGTATCAACTCTGTGTAGTTTAAATGTTAAACTTACTGATGAATTTGTGACAAGTATCTGAAAGACCTTGCTAATACTGAACTAGGAAAATTTGTGAACGCCATGGTATATTGTGATATTTTCATTATAGCACTGTTATCTTGGGGGTAATGCTTCCAAACAAGTAGTAACTATGTATTGTAGCATGTCTGCACTGCTAAAGATTTTCAAAATATTTAAAGATATTTCACTTAAATTTTTACATGGTTTTAACTGTCTCTTACTTTTTTTTAATGCACATCCAGAAACTCACCACAATGTAGTGTTCTCACCAAGAAAAAAAAAAGAGAACTTTGATTTTGGTCTGGAAGAAAGGATGTCAGGTCAATATTTTCACCTTTTTTTGGTACCTAAGAAAATGAAAAATTAACTTTAAAAAATTTATTTAGAAATTGCAGGTTAAGGTCAGGTATTACAAGGCATCAAAACATCAAACATGAGTAACAGTTTTGTTAATATATTAGCTAGAAATCCACAGTTAGTACAGATTTAAAGGACTGCAGTGTATAGGTTAAACCAACACTTTATTTAAGCAGCTTCTTACAGCACTGTTTTGAACATCAGTCATGCAATGATAAACCAAAGCAACTGAAATGGATTGTGGTTAATATTACTGTCAGCCTGACGAATGCTCCTGACAAATGCCAGGAGTTGCACTGCCAGTCTGTTACCCTGCTTTGACTAGAGTGTTTATTTCTTAAGAGGTGACTATGGTTTGGAATGAGTATTACATATTATATTTATAGCTGTATATATTTTATTTATGCAACAGACACAGTTTCCCACCAGAACATATGCCTTTCTCTGCATTACTTTATGCTGTTCAAAACCACATTTTTTTTTCTTTGCCTTATTCAGGAGAAGCAACAAATTTTTTTGTGTTTCTGATCTTTGACGGGGAAAAAAATAGAAGTAAGAATACGTGGAAAATACTGAGATTTGAAAGTGTGATTTTTTACTCTCAAAAGTTCGTTACTTGATCTTGCTGTATGCAAACAGCTGTTAATAATTTTTCTCTCAGAAGGCACAAAATTTCTGTAAGATCATGAACTGACACTACTAGAAGAAGAAATTTATGTCACTCTTAAATCTTCTTTTGTCTGCACTATAGCTACATGTGTACATAATAATATTTTTATTCTCATTTTTATCATTTCCATGCAATATTTGCTAAATCATCATCAATTTTATAGTGGCTGTTATGTATGTAATGGCTTCTTTTCCAGTCAAGTGTACAAAGGCAACAAACAGCTCTTACCTTCAGTGAAGTGAGGTGTTTAATTGGTATGTGGGAGCCACTGAAGTAAAATACACTTTGACAGAAGAGAAGTAATAGATTTTTACTATGACAAAGTAGACTAGTTTTGTTGTTATGATGTCAGCTTCAGTGATGAGTGTTCTTCAGCATGCCAGCCTGAATTCTGTTGCACAAATTCACTGCTCATATAACTTGTGCTGCTTATTTTCCTCTAGGAGGAGACAGGGTGGCATGGCCATTAAATGTGCTTAAGTTATCTCCTCTTACCTCTTGGCAAAGAGATAGAAAGTAACAAATATTTTGATGTGCACCTTTTGCAAATTTTTGAAACAAATCTTTTTTTCTAGAGTAGCATTAAAATCTGTACAGGCGTTCAGTGAACCAGTGCTTTTTATGTAGGAAAATTACATTTTATTCAGCTCATGGTCCAAGATAAAATGATTTCAGGTTGCTACCATTTAAAACTGATAAACTTCTAAGCATAAAGCATGTTCTCAAAATTGGACACTAAAAGAGGGTGAGAGGAACAGTGTGAGAACTAACAGTAGTGGGTGCAGTGGTGATGACTTATTTTGATAGGCAATTACATCTGAATTTAGGCACTAAAACCTTTGAGGCTTGACATTGCTGGGCTCAGCATCTGCCCTGGTTGCCTTGTCACTGGTTATTTCAGACAGTAAATTTGTCACCTGTACCTGCAACAAAAGATACCATTTACTTAAAAAGCATTCCAAAGCCGGGAATGTGAATCCCTGCTTAAAACAGGACAGTACAAATAAAATATTTGAGATTTTCTGTTATAATCCATGTTACTTAAGAGAAAATCCATTATATTTTCTAGAATTTTGGATCACATCAAGAAAGAGTGTCAGAGGTATCTACAGTCAGCCTGAAGCAGTGGTATCTGAAAAGGAGACACATTTTTCATATTCTGTTTTTAGTCTTTTATGGATTTTGATATTTTTTAGCATAATTTAGCAGATCCTTTTCATTAATTATGAAAAGGATCTGCTAAATTTTTCATACTTCCTTTGTGAAACACAGGTTCTTCCTTTGAGGAGAGGAACACTCCATCCTCTCTAAAATTATGTACAGAATAGGGAAGAGTTGAGGGAAATTATTACAGAAACGGGTTTGTCATCATGCTGTGGATGTACATTGGATCTCCATATGTGTTTGTGCAAAGAGGTCAACAGACCCACACATTTGGCATAATCATGTTGGGAGAAATTTTTAGGAGGAGGGAAGCATTCAAACAGGAAGCAATACCCTGAGCAGAACCTTTCATGTGTTGGTTCCATTTAGGAAGCCATAAAAGAGCAAAATCTAGGTGGGAGAATGAAGACACTTTCTTCCTGGTTTATTCTTTTTGAATATAAAGAGAGAGAGAGATCTGAAAAGGGGTGGTGGGAAGGGAATTGTAAAGACCCCTTTTGAAGAAAGCTTTGCAAGATTATGAGGTTCTCCTGTTCACATCTCATGACAGTGTTATAATTTTAAGACTATTATGGGCTTTCTTTGTATAAACCAGATAATCTGTTTTGTAATTAGAAACAGTACAAACTAAAGTGTTGGATAGTCTTTTATATTCCCGTGAAAGGTTTTGACTTAATAACATTTTTTTCCCTATTTCTATATGGGGAAAAGTGATTTTGTGAGACTCTCAAATGCCAGCAACACCCAGATAGATTCCATTATGGATGAATGATGAAATTGGTCAATGATTCTTTCTGACAGCTGAGTTGATCTATTGTATCATTTCCCTCGGCATATTTGCCAAAAACTGGGAGACAAAGTTGCAAACGGCCCCACGGGGTCTGTGGCTGATCTGCCCCAGTAGCCTGGCTCCTCGGTCCCAATCCCATGTTTGCAGCACCATGGTCAGGGACCCACCCAGAGACAACCTCGTCCCCTCCAATACGTGGGGTTCAGCACCACGGACAAGGGCCGCCCGAGACAATTTCGGGCAGAAAAGCAAGAACTCGGCCACGAGGAAGACTGATTTTCTTTAAATTAAGTAGTTATTGGATTGCCAAGCCCAACTTAGTTACGGTCCTCAGAGACATTAAACTGTTTGGATTTTGGTATCAATTTCTTGTTTCACTTTCAAAGACAGCTGATTTGAGCTGATTTATTGGTTTAAGCTTCATGCAGTGTTTATATCTGGGCCTTTTTCATAATAAACATGTGATTTCCATGCATTTTGCAGTAAACATATGATTTCCGCCGCGGCCTGTTCTTCCACAACTCCTATGGAGACCTGCTGAGGCTGAAGCTTCATGCAGATCATCTCTGAGATGATTTGTCAAAACACGCTTTCTGAAATCCTACTCTTAGTGTAGACAGAATTTTTTGACATATTCTGATAATTTATGTTGCTCTATGACAGTGTTATAACCATCCTTTTATAGCATGACTTCCTGCCCCCCCTCCCTTGTCTTTAGCTGGTTATTCTCTGTGTCACACCACCTCTAGAGTATACACAAGTGGATGATAGAGTGCATCTTGTTGCCATGCTTACTTTCTCTTCCCTGTTCTCTTCTTTTCCTAGCAGAGGCTGATTTTTTGAAGTCACAAGAAACATCCTATTTGCACTTCAGATGCGTATGTCAGTTTCTAGAATCACTTAATTGTCTTCAAGCAATCTTTTTATTTATTTAGGTGTTAAGGAGAAAGGCAAGTTTACAGGACCAAAAAGAATCATTTTGGTAATAAACCTAATAATTGTAATTTTCCCCTGCCTAAAGGTGGAGTTTTGTTTTGAATGCAAGAAAAACCATAGCTTGATATTAACCATGGAAGTTTGAAATTATATCGTAAGTTTGTATCTGATGTTATTGTCCATCCTCCTCTTATTTCAATTTTAGGTGCCCTGAACATTTGTCATCCTCCAAGTGGAAATAAACTGAGGGAGGTTCATGACCTTTTAAATGATCACAAGAAACCATGTCTGGTCATAAAATATTCTAGTAATCAAAATAAAGTAATTTCACACATGTGTTTTGACCAAAAGGCATTTTAAATATGTGTTTTCTGTCTTCCTAATGTAAAGTGAATGTTATTCTCTTGATACAGTCTCTCTTCCATTTTATATTCATACATTTGAACTCCAACAGATTATGAACTCAGATTTCTGAACCAGCATTATAGTGGCTAAGTTGAAAGTTGCAGTCATATGGGAAATGAATGTGTGATTTATCTCACCTAACTGAAGCTGTCTAAAACTAAGTTGGTCAAACTCCTAGCAGCAGGAAGCCTCTTGGGGTCAAAAAATAATCTGGGTTTAAAAGTAGTGCTCAAAAAATGTGATCATGGTAAAATAACGATAATCTTTGTTTAAGAAGAAGTTTATGGTGGTTCTCAGGATGTGGACTTACTTTGATGGACACATCAGATGATCTTTATAAAACTCAAGTATCAAGAGACAAAAATGTGGGAAATTGGTAGAAAAAGGTTACTAAGAGAAGATATGATCCTAAAAGCTTGCAGTTAAACAAGACTAAAATAATTTACATATCATATCCAGCCAATCACTCAAAACTGCCTCAGAATCAGAAACACAAAGTTGGCTTCCGAAGTGGGGTAGTCACTGACATTCCAAAAGTTCTGTACTTTGTGCTGTTCAGCATATATGGTGATCTGAAAAAGGTGAAAAGGGAGCTGATCCAACTTTCTGACAATACCAATCTGTTGATGGTATTGAAGGTGATGGAGACCTCATGAAACAGGGAATAAGATGATGGATGAATTCACCTTAGGAGCAAAGCAATGCATGTGTGAAACGATACATTGATGGGCTCTTAGCTGACTTTCAGGATTGATGTAATCTGATTGTAATAGTTTTATGAAACAGTGCAGATTATGGAAAAAAATCCTTATACCTTCCCAAGTACATATTTCTAGCCTGCTGCTGCTCTTTTTGTCAGGCTTGGTTCTTACACATGATACAGAATAATGTATATTTTGTGTGCCCTGACAGAAATATGAAGAAAATGCGAATTTGTGCCAGCTTTTAGCATGAGGTTCCATGCTGTTAGTTCAAACAAAAATGATTATGTTTTTAGTTCTGGTTGTCTTGTATAGATCTGGTGTTATGTATAATGGCTGCTGTTTTCTGTGGCTTGTATGATGTGCTGGCAAAGGAGCATGGTCTGTGAAAGGAAGGCAGAAGAGATAATGTTTTCATCTCCTGCTACGAGTCAAGTGCATGTGGCTTCTCACTAAATCCTGTTCCTCAAAATCCATAAAGGGATTTTTTTTTTTTTTAAAGTGAGTGAATAACAATGCAGGGTTTGCTTTCTGTTTGAACAGTATATGCCAATGGTTGCTTTTGGCTGGCAGGGTTATTTTCTAAGTAAAACAGCTGCTTAGAGGCCATACCCTCCTCACTGCCTGCAAGCAGCTTGATTTTGCCACATGATTCCCAGGGACACGCAACTTCCTTTCTCCCTGACCTTTAGGAAGTCTACAACACATAACAACTCTCTTCAGTTTGGCTTCCCAGGAGTATTAGGGTGAAGCAATACCTCAGATACACAGTGTGTGACACATTTGATTGTGCTGAACAATTCATTAAACCTTAGTGTGCTTAATTAGTGTGTGCTTAATTAGTTTGCAAGTTTGCAGTTCAGCAGTGCATTGTTTTGCAATCTGCTACAGATGGTTGTAATAACATTTGATACTACTGTTAGTAATATGAAGGCATGGAGATTTTTCCTTGAAATTCAAATTTCTCCAAGATTTTAGGTGACCTGAAGTATATTCTGTCAGTAATATATTGCTAAAACATCGCTAATATTGCTTAATAGTTTTTCTTCAGTTTTTATGCTTAACATTAGTTTATGATCCATTTTTTTAACTGTAAACTTTGAGAATCTTCCGTGTTTTGCACCATTAAATAGTACTTATACTGACATGTCCAGACATTTCAGTTATTAGATCATCTTTAGATCAGTTTTCCCTGATGGTTCTTGTTGTCTCAAAGGAATATGCATGCTTTTCAAAAAAATCTGAAATACAAGTCTTGTACACAAATCATTTTAATTTGCATGCATATGACTATTTGCTGCTTTTATTCCAGCCCTGTATTGAATACTCAGTTTCCCGAGAATAGAAATTGGAGTATTAAAAACTGTTTTAGAACCTGTGACCTGATAATTTTTATGGTGTGATTTCTGGTAAATAGGGTTTTTTTTCAAAGAAAGCTTGTAAGCATGTTTCTGTAAAAAAGATCAGTGGTTTTTAGTATGTATAGATGATATTAAACTTATTTTCGAAACCATTGAGATAAGAGGATTACAAGATTTAATCTCATATGCAGTGTATCAGGAAATATCTAGGGATCATACATTTGATAAAAATGCTGATCAAAGTCAGCTGGTTATTCTTGTCACTTTGTTAACAGAGCTGATGGGAAACAGTTGTCTGCACCTTAAGCTGTGCAAGCAAATATTAAATGAGGTGGCTGCTGGCTGTTTATCCATGTTTCCTCACTGGTGTAAATAAGAAGATAAATGTAAGCAAAGAAATCATTTGCATGTAGAAGTTCACTGCAGGTTTACTGTACTGGAGTGCTCTTGTCGGGCTTTTCTTGTCTCATATGCACAGCCCTTGTATGTGGGAAGTTGCTGAGTCATTTAATGTGAGGTGTTATGGAGGAGCTACTCCAGAAGCTCAATATCTTACATCTATGGACAGCCAGTATCAGGAGCAGCCTAGTGAGAAAGGAAAAGAGGGCATGTAAAGCACCATCCTTGCCTTCAGATAACCTCCTACGTTTGGCAACCAGGAGTTTAACTCCTTTGTGAACCAGAGAAATAATTTAGACAGTCAGGTTAATGGCCACTGATAGACTGGTGGCCTGGTTGTGTTTGGTTTGGTTGGGTTTTTTTTAACCTCTTTATATTTGCTCTGCATTGTTCCCTGAAGCAATGAATCTATTGCCTGAGAAGGAATCTAATTATATGAGAAGGTATAATTGCTTTGCAACTAGGGCAATTATGGGTTTTGTTTGTTTTTTCTCTGTGGACCATATGAAGGCGTGCTTGCTTGCCACTCTTAGTTACACTTGAAAGTTTTTTTAGTTTTAGGTGGACATAGAAAGAACAGGAAGTATTCTTCAGAACTTGTTTTACATTATTGCCTCATTTCTTTTCCTTGTCCCTACAAATTTTCAAGTGTCACAGTTATTTAAAGTACTTATATTCAGAATAATGGATTAGAATTACAACTACAGACGTAACATCCTGCCAGTTCTAAGGACAAGCAGAAGAGAAATTTTAAGGGTGGAAGAAATGCCTTAAAATGGAAGACCTGAAGAGCTAAATTTCTTATATTTATTAAAGAGTGGAATTACAGTTTATAAGTTTCTTTATATTCAGAAAATACTGGGTAAATAAAGACTGTGATATGTGAGAGAGGAATGTGATAAGATGTCTTTGATAAAACACCCGTAAATTCATAGCCAAACTTAAATATATATTTCTTCAAATGAGGATCAGAATTATCAGTAGAAAAAGCTTCCAGGAAAAGTAGCAGATTGTCCACGTACTCAAGAGTCAGATGCCTTTCTGGGAAGCAGGTTGGCCAAATACAGCTCATACTGTAATCAAGTGTAAGTAGTTGGGCTCAAAATCATGTAATGGAAAGGCATTTCACAGTTTGTCATACAAACACAGGGCGAGATAAGATGACCTAATGGTCCCTCTGGTCCTTTAAGCCCAATGAAATATATGAAAAATAACAGTAATGAAAACCAGATAGTCATCTTGAAAATAAGATGCATGGAAAACAAACATCATACTTGGCAAGGATGCTGCCAAACATAATTCAGTGATACAGACAATTGTATTCACGGGAATACAAGCACCTGGTTAGATGTGGATAAGAAAACAGTGTAAGAAGTCACAAGGAAAAGCACTTTTTTCTCCCCCCCCTTTTTTTATTTATTTTCTTTCTTCCCTTGTTTTGTTTGTTTGGTTTTTTCCCCATGGTGAAGACGTTTTGAAATACAGATTTCAAATAATAATATTCTAATTATTTTTTAAAATCTTTCTGCTTGCATCAGTCAACATAGACCTCATTTCTGGAACTGTCTTATTTTTAGAACTCACAGGCACTTGCACTGATCTGATTTCCAGTGCTAATTATTAAGATTTCCTTTTCACCAAAAGAGGCAACAGTTAAGAGTGAAGATGAAGCTATAGTATCTTGAAACTCTTCCCAGTATGACACTGGGTAGGAGACTGTAAAAGTGGCAAGATTTGTTTCATGAGCAGAAACACATGTAAAAGCCAGTAACAAAAGGCAGCACGGGTTAAGAGCAGTATGTGTCTGTTATTTGGAGTACACTATTTAAAATATGAAACCACATTAGATAGGAATAAAAAGCGTCTCCTTTTCTTCTTAAATGTGGAACTATAGATAGTCATACTGTAATTCTTTATTTACAAGACTTCAATCTGCTTATTTTAGATTATTAGCAATTTTCCAAAATATAGGTATTCTTGAACATGAGTGGCAGAACCCAGGAGACTTTCTCCCCTATGCAGAGGAGCAGTGAACATTTTGCTTTCTTCTATTGGGTGCAAATGGGCCTCCTCTGAAAATAAAAGCAAGATGGGTCACTGTTTCAATGTCTGGCATGGAGTAAGACTAAGAACTAACAAATATAACTGTACACCATAGTGTCTGGACATATTTGACAGCACTAGATGATAAGAGACAGTGTATTTTCTCTGTTATTTTTCAGCAAACCATTTTTCTTTGTTATATCTCAAAGCAAGCAAGCTTGGTCCAAAGACTGAGATTTACTGTGTTCAGTTCTTGGTAAAATTATGAGGTTATTTATTTTGACATATTCCTATATTTGAGAGCCGTCAAAAAATTAGCATCAAATGAGTTTGGTGTTTTTTTGTTGTTGTTTGTTTGTTAGTATTGGTTTTGGCTTTTCTTTAAGAATAGCTTGTAACTTTCGTATTTGTAGCACATGTTGTAACAACAACCACTTTGGGTCAAAAAACAGATCTTCATGCCTCTGGAAAAGTGAAAACAAAAACTACTTTACATCAATTGTTTCTCCAGTTTGGACCCTGTTTTTGAATGAACACTGACTTGAAAACCATACACATCATCATTTATTTTTTTCAATACCATTTGAATACGTAGCAGCCACAAGTGATTTCTCTCTTCATCTTTACTCCCGTAATCTCATCCATTGTTTTTGCCCATTGGAATTTTTCTATCTCTACTCTTCACTTTTCCCTCTCTCTCTAAATAAACATTTTTTATTGGTGCACTAATATATAATTTTCCTCTGGGACAAAAGGTGCTGCAAATAAAGTATACTCTGGAATTTCAGGGTATGAAAGCTTTTCAGCTCGTTCTTCCTCAGAGATCTGTAGCCAGAGGGGAATTGTGTTGAGCAGTTTAAATTTCTGGTCTCACAGCTACATCTAGCATAGCTTAGCTTGGTGTTACTCTTTTTCCCTTGGCATTTACCCAGAGGGGAGGGAATACAGTATGTAATCATGATTCCCTGTTAATTTTGAAATATGAAATAATTGCAGAATTTCAGTTAATTGGTTTTTTTTTAACTAACTTAAAAGTCAGAAAATATTTGAATATTCCTTCTGTGTGCTTTATTCTGCAGTTAACTGTTCACAGTGCAGTGTAACACACCAGAATCACCTCATCCTTAGAAGCAGTTGTCAGAAAAATATGGGCCTGCCTGGTAGAATGTATTAGCCCAATACATTGTCTCCATTTTATTATGAAGCTGCTGGGGAAGCTGTGATATACAGCACTGTCATTACAGATCTATTGTTAGAAGGGTTCTACAGTCTTCTGTGCGCTGCCATTAATTTATAGCAGTAAACAATATGTAGCCCTCCAACTGCAGCAAAGCAGAATCTTTTAATGAGGTGGATGTTATTACCACAATAAATCAGTGCATTCGTGTAATGTATAATTCAATGTGTGTATTCCCACTGTAACTTCTCTGAGTAAGCTGATAGTGTATCATTGTCAGTGCACAGCTCCACAGTTCTTTTTTTTTTTTTTCCCTCTAAGCTTTTTTCATTTGGAGACTTTTTTTATCCGCTTGCAAATAAATGTGACATGTCTTGATAGTTGTCCTGTTGCAGGCTTCAGAAACCAACTGTAACAATAACAGCTAAAATCAATACTGTGGATTGTGGCTATATAGATCTCTGCATGATACCTTTTTTTTTTTTTTTTTGAGAAGAGAATGAAATCAATTCTAATTGGGTTTGGCTTTATATTCAAGGAATGTAATTCTATAACTATTGATTTGGGCTATACTCATTTGGAGAGTAATAACAATAGAGGCAGATAAAGAGAATGCATAAAATGTTACAGAACCATACAACACAACACTGTTTTTTTTTTTAATTTATATAATTTGTCTACC
Organism: Pseudotriccus pelzelni; assembly: GCA_035584735.1. NCBI lineage: Eukaryota > Metazoa > Chordata > Aves > Passeriformes > Tyrannidae > Pseudotriccus > Pseudotriccus pelzelni. The sequence continues at coordinate 13,408,866 of JAWMRA010000130.1, forward strand.
AATGACCTTCTTTCTTCTTTTTTTCCCTCAAGCATAGCTGAGTCTTTAGGGAAAATCAGTGCAGATGGAGATTCCAAAACGGTTCTTGCAACAAAGAGACTTCTTGGAGTCAGTTTCATACTTCCCTGGAATAAATTTGCGAAATCAGATAAAAATCCTTTTATACAAGAGCAACTTCTTTTAAAGGGTTATATTTCAAATTAGTGAACTGCAAAAATAGTAATTAACCTAAGATGTTTTCTTTATCCTACTGCAATGGGAAAGCTGCTCTAAGTAAAAAATGTAAGATTAGATCTTAGGTCATTCAAAGATCTAATCTGTCCTAGAAGAGAAAATACTTTGAAGCTTTTATGCCAAATTTCACATGAACTGCAAAGAAGCAGTTATTTGAATAATGATAACCTGAATAGCAGACATAGCTTTTCACTTGAACTATGCTTGAATTAAGGACTAGGTTGTTGATACTGTTGTTCAAAGACTTCTCTTTTAAAGTTTTGCCCTACCTTGTAGTGTATTTTTAAGTGTATTTATTCTTGAAGGAGAGAAAGAAGGAAATATTTTTTTCATGTTTATTCTTTGGTTATACTTGAATGCATCCATTGTCTATACAGATGAACATAATTTACATTAATAACATACAGACAGTGTTCTCAATATGCATACAAAATTGTATTGCATATATATTTTGCATGTATATCCAATGATATTTTAGATCTTTTATAGCATCTTACATGTGGAATTGCTAAATTCACTTTTGGGTTTCTCAGTGATTTGTTTGACATATACTCATTTTTTTCCCCCAGTCATTTATGTAAAAGTCTATTGAAGAAATACACGGCTTTAGATAATAAAATATTATCAATCTTACTTTTAAATAGATCCCTGGGTGTTTGTCTTCTAGGTAAGCACTGAACAAAGAATAACAGCATTGGTGAAAGTGTGATATTTTTAGTCATACATATGTTGTTTCTCTTGTATCAATATTTTTATATAGAAATTCTGGTCTTTCATTTGTTTATTCCAAAGTTTAAAATTTTACTAATTAAGTAAACTTGCCTTAAGGTTGTAAATGGAAAGCATAGAAACAAGAATAGTAGTATCAAAATTCCAAGTCCACTGTTAATATTCTTCCACCCTATCAGTCACTACTTTTTTCTCCAAAAAACATCCAGAGATGTTTCTCATTGTTGCTTCCTGTTTGTTTGACAGTGTATTAAGCATACACACGTATCCACAGGCAGAGAAGTTAACACCAGTTTGTCCATGACATTCCACTGCTAATTGGGTTTTACTCATAGACTTAAACCAGCAGTAAATAGAAATGAAGCCTTTATGAATGCAGAAGAGACATTTTTCTACTCAGCCATGTGTGTGTGCAGGGAATCCTCATTCCAAAATACACAGACCTCTTCAGGTGCTTACAGAAACCAGCATCAGCTTTTGCAAAACACCAAACCCAGGCTTCTCCGTGCGTGCCAATGGTTCTGCTCAAAAAGAGCAAGGGGACTATGATGTGATAATGGTCACATTAATTTTATTTGCTCAGTGCATTTATTTTTACAATTCTTGCAGCCTATTGGAGCTTTGAACCCAAAGAGAGCAGCGTTCTTTGCCGAGAGATACGAATCGTGGGAAGATGATCAGGTTCCAAAATTTCACTATGGCACACATTACTCAACAGCAAGTTTTGCACTCACGTGGCTGTTAAGGATTGTAAGTATATATTTTAAAAATGCTTTTCCTTTGAATGATAATGAAAGCAACAAATGTCTAGGAATGAGTAAACTAAAACTCAATGGCATGGAGAGTACTGAAATTTTCTAGTAATCAGTAGCATAGAAGAAACGTATTCTACATTTCAAGCAGAAAGTTTTAATTTTTGTGGTGGAGCCTTTTCAAATCAGTAAAGCCTTTTCTTCTTAAAAATGGCTTTTTAATGTACATTCTTCTACTTCTTTAAACATGGTTAACTTTCCTTCTTTGCATATTTTCTGACTGGACCAAGTACTGAACATTTGCGGTTCTTAATTAATGTATTTAATTTTCACCTCCTAATGAGTGTGAGTTGGTTTCTGATGATCCTGAAATCTTGTGATGTAAATAATTAATTTTTAGAAATCTGCTGCAATTTGTATGGAAGTAACTTTTGAAATGCTACATATCGATAGTGTATTGGTTAAACAATGCATTTTTCTATAAAATTGAAAGGCAATTTGTCTCCTAGGAAGTAATTTCTTTGAGAAAGCATTAGCAGCACATCATTAATTAAAGCTTGTTAGAATGTACAAGCATACATAAATCCTTGAAGTAATTTATAGAGCTTAGCTAATTTCAAGCAATTATCCACTAATATGTGCTTAAGTGTTCTTTAACTAAGAGGAGGCTTTTAAATCTTCCAAACATTTTCCTAAATCATAAATTATATATTAAACAATAACAATCCTCAAACTGCCAATATTGAATGCTACCCTTTACATTAAGAGATCATTTTTAACAAAGTAAAACATGTTATTTTTGTTACATGCTAGTTTAAAAAATATGTAATATAGCTGAGCTTTTTCATGTTGTTGAGAGCAGTTTGTGTCACAACTGACTGTAGCTTTTACTCCAGCCTGTATTTTCTTTAGGTTTGATTTGCTTTTCTTTATCTGAGTGTATATCCATTGGGTAGGAATAAAAAGCATTTATTGGCCAACTAAGCATCAGTTTGTATTTCTCATTCTTGGATAATAGAATTAACTTTTTGCTATTAATCTGTGTCTGCCAGAAAAATAACATCATTAACAACCATACCCCAAAAGAATAATAAATCCCCCTTTTTTTTTTTACCCCGAAATTTCTGAAGAAATACATTGTTGTTTTCAATTGATGTTTTTATATATATTTAGGAACCCTTCACAACACTTTTCCTAAATCTACAAGGTGGGAAGTTTGATCATGCAGACAGAACTTTTTCATCTATTTCAAGGGCGTGGCGCAACAGTCAGCGTGACACTTCTGATATCAAGGTAAAAGATTTCCTGACTGGTGCTAACATATTTTAGACTGCCTTTATTGTAGCTGTGAATGTAGGACCACAGGTTATGAAAAGGGGAAGGAAGAAGTCTGGGAACTGTCCTACCACTTGGGAAAAGATTCAAGTGAGGTGACACTTGGTTTTTACTTTTGTTAGAATATGTCGGTGTATTCTTTTGTAAAAATATAGCAAACATTTTTAGCCCTGAGACTGAAATAAGGCAAAATTTGTTCTACAGATATGCTTCACTGACTTTTTGTTCCTCAACACAGGTTTTAAGCCTTTGTAAAGTCAGTAGAAACTGGTATGGATTTTTAGCCACGGAGTTTGCTTGAATACCCTGTTCATGCTTCTGCATGATAATGTAAGAATGTTTCAGTTCATGTTATTTTATGTACTTTTGGCACCAGGCATCCAACCTTATTTTTGGGCAATTTCTGCAGTGGCCTATTTTCTAATTTGACTGTGGCAAACAGGAGCAGGAGGCTGTGCAGAAGGGGCAAAAACTAGTTTTATGATGAGGGATAAGTAGATGGGGGATAAGGAGCTGAGAGGGAGATCTGGGAGCAGCCTCACAAAAGATTGTATACTGAGTAGAGGAACAAAGGGCTACAGTAGGTGGGAACAGAATATAAATTAATCTGGTAATTAGTTGTTGTATAGAAAGAGACATAGAATTAAGTGGATCAAGAAGCTAAGGCAGGAGAACATAGGGCGGAGTTCCAAGGGCAGAGGTTTGGATATGTAGCCACTGAAGGAAGAAATAAGATAAACAAATGAGTCTGGGATCTGAGGAATATTTTGAACTGGGAAGAGGAACAAAAGAGACAAGGATGCTGGCAGCAGTGGGAAAGCTTTGTGGACCTCAAATCCAAGAAGAAGGATTAATATTAGAGTTGTTTTTTTTTTTAATGGAAGGAAGGATGGAAAAGTGTAGTGTGAAGAAAGTCAGAGGATGGCTCAAGGATGTCATGTAATAGCAAGAGACTTAAATAACACAAGATCTTCTGTAACTATATTCGTAATGAGGAGACAATTTAGGAATGGGTTGATCTGCAAATCAATTGAATGCAAAAATTGCCAACTGATAGTGTTGAAAAAGTGATGTCTTCCTGTCATCTGTGAGTCCCCCCAGTAGAATCAAAGGCAGTCAGTGACTAGTGGAATTGATATCACTTACAAAAAGATATAATGTCTATACAAAATTGGGAAAGAAGAGTTCAGAAAATGCAAACACATTAGATTTTTTCAAATTAACTGGGTTTATGGCCTTCATTTCCTTATAACCTACAAGACTGGCAAATGGAATTTCACAGTGCATTTTTGAGGTTTTCTTGAGAAATGGAGGAGGAGAAAAGGTATCAGTGGTGGACAAATCCAAGTATTTAGTTTTTAAAAAGGAAGAAAAAGGGAGCCAAGAAATTATGAGGTGATCTTAACTACAATTCACAGAAAAATACTTACACAAATAATCAGACTATGTTTAAGTGCCAGGAAGATAGCGGGGAGACAAGCAAATGAAACACATGTTTATCAAGGAGAGATTATGTCAAAGCAATCACAGTTTCTGACGAGAAAAGGTAACAGACCTTATAAACAGAGAAGAAGCAGATGATGATCTTAGTTTTTTGCATTGTCCTATGAGTAAGCTGGGATTACTCTGTCTAAAAGAATCCACTGTGTTTGGAGAATAGTTACCAGCAGTTCATTATTAAAATTGAAAGATGTACTGAGTGAAATTCTTCTTGGTAATAATAGATTAGGCCTCAATTCCCATTGATACTAGATTGGAAGGTACTGGAAGTATAGTGGAATAGGGAGCACTTCTTGCAGAAGGGAAAAATAATTTGAGAAAAGTATTAGGTGAAGTTTATTAGAGAAAAGTGAGAATTGTAATTTTCATGCTGATTCTCATACAGTTACAACACAAGGAACAATCTGCTGTGCAAACAAAAAAAATTAAATTATGTGCTCTAGTACATCACCAGTGCATGTGAATTAACGGTATAGTGGAATAACAATAGGTGAGTAACATTTCGTGGAAGATACATAATGTAACTTTCAAAATGTATGGCATAAATCTTCAGCTTTGCCCAGCTTTGGTGAGGTCTTAGCTGGAATATTACATCCATAGTTGTGAGCTAGGTGGAGAGAATCTACACTGGAACACTGATAACAATGCAAGGTCTTCAAAATAAAATGCAACGAAAGATTGAGTTTGGTTTTTTTTCTAAACACTTCTAAACGCTTGTTTTTCTTCTACAGCAGAGAAGATTGAGGAGGAACTTTAGTCCTCCTATTACATAGGGACTACTGTAGGAAAAAAAGGAAAAATCTCTGCTGCCCATGCTGGACAGAACAGGAATTAATGGACTTAAATATCAGGGAGATTTTGATTAGATGTCAAAGTAACCTTTCTAACAGAAAAATAAAACCAATGAATTCTTCCCTGGCAATTAGTGTAGGGAGGGTTTTTCAGAAATGGTTTGGTATCTTTTGGAAATGATACGTGTGCAGGCTGGTACTGCCTTTAGAGTCATCCCTACTGTTTTGATCTCTTGAAGTTGCTGGCAGCTTTTTGAGACTGTGAATTGTCTATTAATTTAATTACATTGCTGTGAAGCATCTGAAGGAGTATTAAGATTGGCTAGAGGAGTCTGTTTATGAGACTGAATGAGCAACCAGGAAGGAGGATGAGATAAGTTTTCCATAGGACATGTTTAAAGAATCTGAAAAGAAAATGTTCGAATATGCATAGAACCATCTTCATTGGAAGTACCTCTATCCCCAGTATTCCACTACAGCTGTGAAAAACAAGTCTTCTGAGACCTGGTGCTCTGTCTTGCAAGTGTTTGTGAAATACATGGCTGAAGTGTCCCACGTGCCTCTAGGAATTTTCTACATGCAGAATTGCAACATTTTAGGTTGCTAGTGCTTGAATTTGTGTAGTTGACACATGCATCAAAGAGCGTGAATAAAGTGGAGAACATAATTTTGCACGTTTAGTTAATGGTGAGTAGGGGACATAAAGGAAAAAGAAGGATTTATTCCTCCTCTTCCAGCTGAAAAAAAATTGTGACGTTTAGAATCATTGAGCTCATTAAAAGAAATGATTTCTCCTTGCTTCTCACATGAAGAGAATGAATGCAGTTATTGATGCTTACTATCCTAAGATTATTGTTAATCTTAGTTGGATGCTTTGTATATGACAAGGAGGACTAACATGGGCTAGGTTTGGAAGCAACTCTTGTTGGCTGGTACCACTAAAACAGAGAAAGTTAAAGCATATGTGTGGTCACAACCAATCCGTGTCAATATCCTGGGAAAGCCTTGGATCGATGATCAAAGCAGGAAACTAATGCTGCACTGTAGTGTAACCTTTCGCTGAACTTTTCAAATTTTGATTTCAAGAGGTGATACGTTGAAAAATTTCATTTCCTAGTTTCTCCCATCCATTTATTTGAGTAATGAAAATTAAAATTCCTTTGGAAGTATGCTAGTATCTCACTACCACTCTGGCTTTTTTATTTACTGATTAACTCAGGACTGTTGCCTTTAAATGATGAACCATGTGTTTTTAAGTTAAATCTTCTACACTGAAGGATATTGAATGTTTTTCAATTCTGTGCGAGTACCACCTAGTAATTTTAATATACTGTACAGGCATGATCATTAACTCAGTTGCTTCTTAATTTGCAGTGTTAGTGCGAACAGTCCTGGTTAGTTTGTTTAATATCATAGAAAAGCAAACATGGATAGGCTGGCAGTATATTTGCATGTACTTTTTCAGAAGGAGTTGTTCCTTCTGGTTTGGTAGCTAACCTGTTGCAATAAATTTATTTGTCATTATATTTGCAACAGCATAATTGTTACCCTTATTGGACTTAGCATGTGTTTTCTCTTTTTCAAGTGTCGTATTTTGATGATTGGGTTTTTTTGGGGTTGTTGGGTTTTTTTTATTTGTTTGTTGGTTTGTTTTTTTGTACCATGTATATAGATCAAGATCACCTGAAATTCTCTTGCTGTCCTCCAACCAGCTGTGTTGCCTTCCTAGTGTCATCTGTAATTTTACTTCTGCACCTTCTGTGCCAGGCCATTAATGAGGTTATTGACTGGTATTAAGAGCAGGGTAGACTTCATTACCACGTCCTCCCAGTTTGACAGTGAGCTATTGATAACTGCTCTTGGAATATGGATTTACAGCTTGGGTACTCCCACATTATTGTAACCTAATCTCATCTCCATTTCTCTGCTTTGCTTATAGGAGTGTCATGGGAGACAGAGACAGTCTCAGAGGGCTTTCTCAAAAGTGAAGCAACACCTTAACACTTTTTCTTTCACCATCCACTCCTGAAATGTTCTTTTGAAAAGAAAATTAGATTGGCTTAATGTAATTGATTTTTTGACTATTTTTAACCAAGTTACAGTCACTAGTATAGAGTTCTGTACCATTCTTCATGCCTTTTCCTCTACTGCTTTATGTTTGTTTCTTTTACATGTGCCTGTGACTTGGGATTCGTTTTGGTAATTTAATTAGTTTTGTTCAGAAGGAGATGCCAGAAGACCATAGTCTTACAGAAGACATTAGTAAGCTCCAATTACACTGTTCCAGATTGTTCCATAGTAAAATGGATACTAATTTATGAAAATCAGTTGTTTGATATGACACGCATCAGTGACAGCTATTGCAAAGCTGTTGTGATAGTACTGAATATCTGAATTCATATCTCATACAGGTGTGTTTGGCAAGTTATGATCCTTGTCAGCTAAATTTTAGGTACAGAAATGCTGTTTTGGCAAGTTAACTAGGTTGTAAAACTCATTAACGTCACATCACACCATTTTAGACAACTTTTCTTTAAGTCAAGCTTCTTGTTTAAAGTCTCTTTGAATTTTAATGGTATTAAACAGTGTCTGCTATAATGTTTGGATTGTCTTGGGCTCCTAGGAGTGTACTTGTGCTAGAAAGTAGGCATGTGTTCTATATAAACACTAGTGGGATTGGGGAATATTGGTTTTGGCCAAGATTCTTCAGGAGTGTCTTTGGAGAGGACAACTTGGGAAGCAGGAGGATGCTAAAAAGACGTGATGATTTCATTATGAATAAGATCCTGAGATTAGGAACTAAATTATAACTGAAATTATAATTATGGGCTTAAACCATTGTCTCAAACCATAGACTGTAACAAACAGAGAGCTCTGAAAGTAGCCTCTGACTTGGAAGTTTTCATCCATTTTCTAATTCTTTGCCTCTGAATCATCTCTGAGCTAATGGCCAGAGTTGATCATGGACAAAAATGTGTTTGATACAGTCAGCTTATGGAGACTGAGAGTGCCAGCCTTGAACTAGACTTGTGTTAAACCAAGGACTCTGCTGGCCATGGGACATTCTCAAAATTTATTTGAAGCTATAGTGCTGTTATGTACTATTCTTGAAGTTTTGTAAATTGTTCTTAAAAGGAATAAAGAAAACATTGGCTACAAGTACAACAATTAACAAGATTTGTTGAGTTTTTGGTACCATGACAACTCATGCTCATTGAAACATGCTGCCTAACATAAGCATGCTTAAGACACCCTAGTAAGCTTTTCTACATGTTCTTTGCTTTTTTTTATACTTTTCCATCTGATAGATGGGAGTTTCAAAAGTTACAAGGAACAAAGTTGCTGCCAAACTGGCACCATGACCCTTGTATAGGAGGACTTTCATGTTGTAGTAGTCACAAGATTAAAGATGTCCAAGAGCAATGACCAGCAAAATTCAGAAGCACATACCTAGAAATTCAGATTTCTAACCATGAACATTATGTGTGGTGTACATAAAACTTTTAACGTATTTAGGATGCAGATCTTTGCTTTTCGTAAAAAATATATTTTTCTGTAAATTTGTTTTAAGCTTCATAACAGGAAAATGCTTCTCTGAGTTTAAAAAGGAAAAATAAATACTCTAAATTCAGTCAGATCTGTGTATGGTAATCTGTGGGAATTGCAGTACTTAAAACTAGAGACATCTGGGTGTCTGGGTCAGGAAGTTCCATCTAATATCTATGGTTTACTTCTTTTATACCCAGTCATAATTGTATTGAAAATGAAATAAATGCTTTTAATATCTGCTCCAAACTACTTCAGTACTTTGATCCAAACTACTAGCTGTTTAAGTAATAAATTTCGAGGAATTTATGGGCAGATTTGCCGAAGTCCAAAGGAGAATGACCAGAGGTGTAGAAAGTAAAACCACAGATATAAAGTTGACAGTTTTAGGTTGCTTACTTTGGAGAAAGGAGGAACAAGGACAGAAATATGAAGTGCTTTGACATTGGGAATTGTAATGCTTTTACTTGGCTGGGGATTTTGGCTGGCAGGCACAGTGCACTGCATTTTGTGGAATCATGGAACACCCAGGCTGAAGGGATCTTTTGATCATTTAGTCAAATTTTTGTGTGGGAAAGAAAGCCTAGATGAGATTATCTCGCACCTTGACCAAGCCCATCCTGAAAACCTCCAGTGATGGAGACTCTGGGGTTGTTGTTCAGTGAACAATAATTCTCACTGAAAAGAATTTCTGTCTTGTATCGAGATGAATTCTGCTGTATCCTTCGTGTTCAGTGTGCCAGCATGCCAGAATTGGTGCTGTCCATCCTTACTGCAGGGGGAGAACGGTGGTCAGTCCAAAAGTGGTGTTGGGAATTTATCTCACTGTCCCTGAGGAAAAACCTGCTCCTCCACAAAGGGGCAGCTGCTGCCTGTCAGTCATGTTCAGGCTGAATAGGACAAGCAGTGGGCTCCAGCTGCAGCAAAAGCAGTCTAGATGTTAGAAATACCTGGTGGTGGGAACAGATGAACACAAGGGATTCCAAGGATCCCCATCACTGAAAGTTTTAAAAGAACAAGGGAGAGAAACATCTGCCTTGAATTCATCTGTCAAGAATACCTGTTTATAATTGTCTGTGAATGGAAAGGTGGACAAAGTGACCTTTCAAGATTTCGTCTAGACCTTTTTATGATTCAGTCATAAATCCTTTTCACCCCCAGTTAATTTAAAAAAAAAATGGAAGAAAGGAATGTAGTTATATATACAACTTATTTCCTCTTTCTCTGTAAAATGAACCTCAACTATGTATTACCTACAGTATATATGTGGTAAGTAAATACCATTGCATACTTTTGCATGTATTCTCGGTAAAAGGTAAAATAATTTTGTGTATATATATACATAAAACAACAGGATTTAAAGTGCCTTAAAGATGCATTTTTTAATTCGATGAAGTATTGACTTAATAAAATCTTATTGATCAATTACGAGTCAACTGTTAATTGCGATTATCATATATTTCATTATTCTACTAAATAAATATCTGGACTTTTTTCTTTGCTTAACTGTAAATTACAGAGGATTTTAATATTTTTCTTAAACTAGGTAATATTTGAAATATAATTGCTTAGAACTTAACCAGAGTGGTTAAAAATTGACAAAATTAATTTCTTTAATAATGAAATTTAGAATTTTAATGGAAACCTGCTGAAGTATTTTTCTTACGAGTTGGCAGAATTGCAGGCAATGTCTTGAGACAATCTCTTAGTTGACAATTTCTTAATGAGAAATAACACACATATATGAAGGGAAACTCGGGGTACTTAGAAATTATACTTTCCCACAGTCGTGAAAATTATTTCATTGACGTGTGGTGAAAAAATGAAATTTGAGTTAACTTAATAAATGCGTATATATTTTTGAATGCCACTTAAGTCCCCTAACAGAGGAAATAAAGTGTGGCAATATGAAGAAAAACTCAGACTTCTAATATGCATTTTTATTATTCTGGTTGACAGGTTACGCATAGGCTTAATATTGCTTAATGTGATTGTCAAATAATTTACTTTGAACATTTGGTTTTTTTTACATGTTTTAATATGATTAGGGATGTGTCATTGTTTCTAGACACCTATGCAGATCATGTAACTCTGCTTCAAAATGCATAATTTATTTTCTAAACAAAATATAACATTTCATTGCATTAAAGAAACAAAATATCTGGTATAGATTTTTTTATACCTGATGCCGTAAGTGAAAATAAATTACCAGTGTTTAACTGACATTCTGTTGATATTACGTGTTTTCAGAGAAATCTTTTTAGTGATGTTTCCTTAGGAATCGTTGTTTCCATGTGTTTCAGGGCAGTATTTGCTAGAGGAAAATTGTTCTGTAATTAGTCACAGAATTTTATAGACATTTTAATACAAATCCTGATATGGCAAATTTTCTTTAATTTTTTTTTTAAAAAAAGATATAGCACTTATAAATATTGTGTGTTAGATTGATGTTGATGTTTACTGTGAGCTCCTTGATCAGTTGTACTTAAAAACATGGCAGAAGGACTGAAGTGTTGCTTTTCATAAGCATATCTGTCTCTACCTTGTAGGATTTGTGAATTCCAAAAAAGAAGTTTTAGAAAGTAATTTTCAAACACAACTGTGCTAAAGCAAGAGCTTCAACAAATCACAAAGATGTTTTGTTTTCCTGCAACATCATATAAATAAAAAAAAAATATGGGTCAATTTTACCGCTTCTGTGCATATGCTGAGTGTGTTAAGTTTCAGAAGGGACTCAGTAGCGTTAGAAAAAGTATGAAGGCAACGAAAATTTTTAGGTGGAAGGGAAGACCTCCAGTGGGAGCAAATCTAAAATGACTAGAATCCTTTAGCTTGCAAAAAGAGACCACTGAGGAAGAATGGGACAAAATTGGTCTGTATTATCCAGAAGGACATATAAAAGAGCAAAAAAGGAAATAACATTTACTATGTTTCACAGTATGGGTTCTAGAACCATCCCCTGAAACTGTTAGGGAGCAGTTTTAGAATAGCCAGAGGAAAACTTGTGTAGACAAAACTACAGTGTGGAACCCATGATTAATGAGTTAAAAATCAGAAGCACAGGTTAGTTCAAAACCATTTAACTGTAAGAAGCTGACAGAATATCCATGGAAAAACTTTATCTGCCTTGCATTAGTCCAGTCCTTGTCACTGTTCCGGGTGAGATATTAAATGATCCTTCACCCTGGCCTCTCATGTCTGGTCCTGCATCTTCATGTGATGTTTGTGTGAAAACACTCATACCTCCTTCCCCCACCCATTAAAAACAAGCAAAAAGTGTGTTCATTAATTTTTTTAACTTTTTAGTGTGTCCAGAAAGTTCCATCATTAGTGGAGTTACACACGAGTCAGCATCTGCTGTTCTAGTGTCAATCTGTGCGTGTGATGTGAGAATGTTAAGAGACAATACCCCACAAACAGAGTTGAGAAGGACTGTTAAGGATTGCAGTTAACAAATACATGAAGAATGTTTGTAAGCTTGATAAAAATTAATATTTTGTTAACAAAATTTGCTGGTTTTGGGAAAAACTATTTTCCTTTAACTAATGGTTTCATTTTCAGTGGTATAAAGCCACTGAAAATGGGCACTAAATACTACTCATTTCCAATGGCCCTACGTATAAGTTTGCACTCTATTTTTCCCAGGGATAAATGCTAGCACATGGTCAAGAGAAGAAAATCACGTAATAAAGAAGTTCCTTTTGTATAAATGTGTCATTATGGTGACAGTGAAAAACTTTCTGAAAACTCATTTCTGGAGTAATGAAAAGTTTTATGAAAAGTTTCTAATAGTCAAACTAGTAGAAGTTACTGATAATTTTGAAGTTTCCAGACAGCATATTGTTTCTCTGTAATCTAATGAAAACAATGTGTTCTAGAAAGCCAAATGTTTTCTGATCTTGATAGAAACTAATGAATAGCTGTACAGATATATAGATTTAAAGACGAAATAAAAGCATCGGTAACATATGTAATGAGCTTATGTTTTAAGTATTCAGAATCATGGTGTGGTTTCATAGTTGTGGTGCATGCTGCTATCAAATTAAGAGTCTTGTGCTTTTCTGCTTTTTCTTTGTTGGTTTCTGTGTGTGATAATAAAAACTACAGCAACTTCAGTGTTGCTTTCTTTTTTACAGATGTTTATCCTCGCTACATTCTTGTTCTTTCACTTGTACAATCAAATAGTTTCAAATCTCCTTTTTTATCAAGTACTTGTCAAGCATTTGGTACAGAAGCATGTTTTTACCCTACCTAGTTAATTAAGGTGACTGTAAACAAAAAGATGTACAATTCAAAGCCAATGAGTGTTTCACACAAGGATGGAGGTGATAATAGCTTAATTCCTGCTTGATCTTTCCTGTCTTTGCCCTGGCTACTTCGGATTGACCTTGTGCGCAATCTGATGACCTCCCTATTGCACTCAGCCATTTGGAAAGCTGCTCATGCCATAGCTGGCCCTGAGGGGCTATCTGGGAGACCACTGATCCATTGACCCATGTCAAGACTGGGTTTCGGGTCTGATCTGCTGAGCTCCTGGCGTAGCTACGTCCTACACCCACTATAGACAAAGCCAGTGGGGTACTCTGATGTTTTCTTCTACTTCTGAAGTGTCATGCAGTTTGCACTTGCTGTATGGAAGACCAGTTTTACACCACTCATTTGCTATGAAATACACTTCCTGAAGCAATTACGTATATTGATCCTTTCTTTACAAAGGGAGTAAATTCTCTAATTTAGGGGCTCAATTTTTCTAAATCCATCAAATTGCCAGCTTTATTGGATGTATCGTAGTCTCAATATCAAGTTCCACAAAAAACCCCCTACCTTTAAAATACATTTATGGCAGAAATATATATGTTATGTCTTAATTGGCTTTTTCTGTGAAGTGTTATGCCAAGACTTTGCAGACATTTTTGTAGAAGTGTGTAAATAAGGTTCTAATCACATTAGCTTAAATATGTTTATGTGTTACTGAGTGTATATTTTATAAAATGCTTAGGAAGTTGCATGTCTGTTTGCAAAAGAAGGAAACAATCCACTTACCCAGGAGAAAAATCCTTATGGGTTTGAGCTTAATTTTGCTTCTTAGCACGTTGTGCTCCCTGCTGCACTAGGATGTGTGGTTTTCTGCTTAATAAAATTTTTGTTGGGCCATTACTATTACTTTGTTTTTCTGAGAAGGCTTGAAAATCACAATTCCTGTGCAGCACGTACTTCCATTTTTTCTTCAACCTTGCTTGGCATCGCTGTGCCTGCAGAGGTGGCAGAGCGGGCCCGCCGGGGAGGTGTCAATGCTGTGTTCCAGTCGAATTCAGCACAGGCCTGTGGAGCACACTTGTTTAGAGCAGTGATGATCCTGACATTGCGTTTAGTGCAGACCTTGTAACTGTGTGAAATTCCTTCCTTCTCTCCTCGTGTGTGTGAAATTATGCCTGGGCACATAATTGAGTTAATGACCTTTGTGTGAATGAAAAATATAGACCTGATTCAGCTTTGTTTTTTTTTTTTTTTATGGAACATGTGGCATAACTCCAGGGATTTTAGAATTTGCCGAAAAAATTATTTCTGGGCATTGAACTATCTCAGATAATAGCCTAAACATTAAGTTCTTTAGACCCTTTATGTTAGAGAGAATAAGAATATAACTAGGTTTTACACCTTTGTAATTAATATCTATGGTGCTAGTTTCACCCAAACTGTAGACTGCCATTTGTGCATTAGCACTTTGAAATGTGGATTGTATTAAAATGTGAAAGAAGCAGTTTTCTATGACTTCTTAACATCATTGGTTGCCTGTAGCTTTCCACTAAATATTACTTGTTCATAAGTGATTCATGATGTTCATAAGTTTCTGTGTGTATAATATGCAGTCAAAACCAGCGTTCTGACATTTTTGTCCTACAGCCTGTTGTGTCTTAGTTCTTTGTCATTTTAAAAGCATACTAAGGATTTATCATATCTAAAGGTTTAGATTTTAGAAAGTACAGAAGTGGAGATTTCTCCCTTCTAGGGAAGGGGGATGTCTGTGGGAAAATTTTGTATATTCTCTTTCCCTGATGCCATTCTAGTAATTATTTTTTTAACATGACAAAGTGCATCCTCTTGACAGAATTTATAACATGGCATTGTTTTTCATTTATCTACAGGAATTGATTCCTGAATTTTATTACCTCCCAGAGATATTTGTCAACAGCAACAATTACAACCTGGGAGTGATGGATGATGGAACAGTCGTGTCTGATGTTGAACTTCCACCATGGGCCAAAACCCCAGAAGAGTTTGTTCGCATAAACAGACTGGTAAGATGGTTGTCTGTTGTCAAGTAACTTTTGTTTTGCAAGATTCTTCTAAAATAATTTGTTTCTTTGCTTGCAATATATATATTTATAATTTATATAGGACTGTGTCTGAAATTATCTGAAGAAATAGATTTACAAGTTTAAGAAGAGAAAAGGCACATAAAGTTGTTCATTCTTTAGAATTGCTCAAAAATGTTTGAGTGTGCAGCTCTTACCCTATTTGTATATTAGGTCCTGTGGTTCTAAAGAACTAATAAAATCTTTAGAGAAGACTTGAAAAAGCTTGTTTAGTCCTAAAAATATTTTTCACCCTAATTACTTAAATGTAATTTTAGGGGTTTTTAATTTTAATATCCATTTAACTCCAAAGATCAGTGAATGCCTGGGGGAAAGAAGGTTTTTTAAAAATCTGTAACCTCTTCCATTTCTTCCATTAAATTGATACTTTTCAGAGACTTTTTTTTTCAAGAAAATAAAACCAAATTCTCCTTTACCTGCTTCATTCCCCAAGCCTGTGTAACTTTTCCCTGCTTTGGAAAAATCCAATTGTTGTCACTGCCTGCCTTCAATGTGCCCTCTGGGCAGTGTAATGAATTACAGCATAAATGTTGTGCTATTGTTGGTTTTTGAGCATGTTTTCAAAAGCTGTTAGGCTCTTCTCAAAACAAAAGAATTCTGCATGGATGGCATTCTGAAATAAATAAGAGAAGCTTTTCTTAACAAATCTTGAAAAATTAGGCTGCAGTTTTCATTCAGTCAGCTAACTGGAAATACTGAATTATGGCATGGAAGCTTTCCAAAACCTTCCAGATACCAGGCTTTTCAGGATAACATCCTGACACTCCTATGTTTGAAAACAGGAATTAAAAATGTTCTTATATTGGTGGAACATCAGAACTCATATTCATAACTTTGCAGAACCTTCACATCAGAAGAAATCTGGGATTTAGAAGTTACCAGAATGCTTTACACTGCACTTTTACTGGTGACATGACACCACGGTTTTCAGACATGCTGTGCGGCCTAGATTTCTGCAGGCAGTTGTAGGTGCACCATAATAATCACAAAGGGCATATAGTGTGAATTTAGTTTCTATATGAATTCCTTCATATAGAAAGAAGTACATGCAAATTTTATTTAAATGAGGTATGAAATACACTAACATTTAGTAGGACTACTTGGCAAGCCATATTGAAACACAGCTTTTGATCTTCCAGTTGTGGTGATAGGTAATAAGTACGGGGAGTAGCCTGACACCTTTTTGAGTTTGACCTGTGCTGGGGATTTGGGATAACCTGAGAAATGACAAGCTGTGCTCTTAAGCAGACTTGTCAAAGGCAGATGGTGGCCTTGATCTCTCATGACTGTGGTATTTTAGCTTTTACATAAAATACGGGTTTTACTCTATTAATTACATATCTGGCTTTCCCCACTGTGAAGTTATTCTCCATGTCCCATTTCCTCCTTTTCTAAGGTTTTAGCTCTTAATTTTCTTTTCCTCATGTCTAGCCTTGGGCCAAGTTTTTCTCACCCTCACTTCTCTGTATGCTGGGACCTACCATTCCCTCATTCTTCCTTCATTTCCCAAGTCTCTGCCTCCTTTCTTGAAGCCTTCTTTGATATCCCTCACTTTAGCTGTATTCTCAGGGTGAACTTTTACAGGACCATGTGGTTTTCAAGTGTTGATTGGACAGAACAGATTTTTTTTTTTAAAAGGCTTAAGCTAATTACAAAAGTAAGAAATAATGTATCAAGTGATGGTGTATTAAAGTGTGCCAGACATCATCCCTTTCGGTAACACTGTACGTCCCTGATACTGTTTCTGTAATTCAGACAGCAAGTTTTGGTCAGTCTGGTAGCATGAAGTTTAAACCTCTGTGACAATGAATTAGATGAACTGCTTCTGTGTGACGTAGTTAAACTTACTGTGGTGGTAGCGGTGCTGTTAGCGATGGTGTGGGTGATGCCCTCTGTAATCTGCCATTTTTGCAGTGGAATAGAACTGAGAAAATTACATGCACATATTAAATTGCTTTTTCTTGTTGATACTTAGTGGATTGGTTACCGTCAGCATCAAATCAGCATTGTCTAATTTTTAAGTAGAATAGGTGTGTTTAGGAAGAATTCTGAAAGCTCAGATCCTCACTAATACTATCAGGAAAAGCTTGCTACAGTGTGGCATGGGCTGATTCATTCAGTTAATATTTCCTTACTGCTTCCTGGTTCAGACAAAATAGCGATTATAGTATTTTAAGTGCTCATTTTGCAAGCTATCACACACAGATATTTTTTTCCCTTTGCATTTCAGTTTACCTTTTTAGGTCCCCAGATCTTCCCCAACGATTTGAGCTCATGAAATGCATACTACTTTGATCTGTGACCTTTTTGTGGTGCTAATCGGGTTCCTGATATCATTATACCTTGCTCATTAATCATATTTCCTGCAGCCCGTCAGCCAGCCAGACAGCCCGAGCCCCTGTTCACAGCCTTGTGTTGGCAGGTTTCTGCTTTTCCAGATTATTACAGTGTGATACTTTGGCTTCTCATAACCAGATCCACATCAAGCTGTGTGCTACAATTAAAGTCAGATGGTCCTCAGGTTGAGCAGGGATATACTGCTGCAGCTGTCTGTCTTTCTGGAACTGAGCAGCACAGGGAACAGATGATATGTAGGACAGTGCATAATAACAGCTTGTACAGTACTGGGTCAATAGCAGGGGTTCAGAACATTAATTGACGGGCTGATAGCTGATTTAAAAGTGATTTCCAACCTATTTTTAATTCTATAAAGTATGTATTTTAATTGAAATAGGTCGTTGCATGTCCTCTGTGTTTGCTCTGAGAGAAGCAGCAGAATGGTGTGTAATTAAAACTGGATTTTGATTGATGGAATGTCATGATGAGCTAAATGATACCATCAGGATGTCATTCTGAGCAATACAAAGAACTCCAAAATGCAGCTATTGCTTTTGTATATAGTTGGTGCTTCGTATTAGACTGTGATAGTACAGTGTTTTATAATTGCACAAATCAGTGCAGGGGGGGTAGGATATTCTTCTCTGAGACAGTCGATAGTTTTATGGAAAAATGACTGTGTTTTTAACATTCTGAAAACTTACTATATACCTCTAAGCTCTGTATTTAGTGCCATAGGAGAATGACATTGCTAAGACATCTGAAAGCAGTTTTGCATTTACACAGGTGCAGTTGACACTAATTGTACTATTGTATAAACCCATAATTTTATAAATGTGTGTGTAATAAGAATTATAGTATTAGGTTAATAAAAGTAAAAAAATTCACAGACTCTTAAACAAGATAAAAGTATAATTCCTCCCCCTAAACAAAACAGAAAAATCCCAAATGCAACATATCGTTGCATCCTTACTTTCTTATTTCCAAGTTGAGATATGTTTAGGCCATGAGTATGTGAGCAAAGGGGATTTGTTTCTCCCATGCTTTTCCGAGGCCTGTAGGAAAAAGGAATGGGAAAATATAAAGAGATAGATGTTCAGATGCGTTTTGGATACAGAAGTCTTAAACAAAAGCTGTGGCAATAGTTGTCACACATGGGAATAGATATACCTTTTAAAACATAGATTTTCCTGACGTCTTTTCTTGGCTTACGGTCTTAGTTATGTAAGATGCTCTCCTTTAGAATAGTTTTCTGGTTTAGCAATTTAATTTCATGTTTTGGAGCTAGGGATAATTACCTCATTAAAGCTGATAGAAATTTTAAATGCCCTTCATATCATGCATGACAAAAAGACCAGGTGCAACCCAAGGAAAAGTCCCATGCTTCCCACTGGTAGTTAGGAATAGCTAAAAATCCCAATAAGGCAGTTTTGTTCTAAATGGTAAAGTGATCTATTTCGTCTTGTCATTGAAGCTTGGATGTCTGAAGTGGTAAGAATTAATTTAAAGCTATTAATCAACAGATAATAACTAAATTTCACACAGATTTGATAAACTTCAGCTTTTTTGAGAATTAGATTGCTTTGATGATAATGAAGTTGTTGAGGTCTGTCAAGACAGCTTTCCACAATGTATCTCAATTTAAGTATTTTAGTGCTTTATTGCAGAGTTAGTCCTTTCGTTATTAGGGGGTTTATCCATTTCATTCAGTGCTGGGGAAAATGCAAGACAAATTAGAGAAGTGATGAGATTACTGTGCTGCATTGAAAGTTTTGAAATCCAATTTTCAAATAATTGAAAATGTAGTGATTGGAAGCTGGGATGTTTTCTGAAACAAATGAAATGCTTGAATACATAAAGGCACTATATACAAAAGTAACTGTGGCATGATAAGTAAAATGGAGAGGGAAGGGTAGGGCAGGCATTTACAAATTTTAGTGGAGCACAGTGAATTGGTATTAAGGACCACCAGTCTGTAAGAAAGGTCTATAATGAGAATTAGAGGATCGTTATTAGTTGATATATCAGGTGCATTACTTTTTAGGGGAGGCAACTCTAGCTTGCACCAGACAACACTGGAGAAGCAACATTCCCTGCCAACTAACACACCAGCAACACTCAGAACTGCAGTTTTTGTGAGTGGAAACAGAAGTTGGTTTCAACAACATCACGCTACTTTCAATCTGTTAAAACTATTGCTGTTAGTCAAATAAAGGTATTGAAGCAACAGTTAAAGCAGTGACTGTTAATTAGAGTGTACTCTCTCCGTGGTATTTTTCCTGGTTCCACAGCTGTGTGTTTGCAAATGAGTTGCAGCAAGTACTGTAGAAATAATGTGGATATGAACTCTATGAATTAAGGCTCACAACTGCAGATTACTAGTAATGGATTGCTAGAATTTTAGTTGTATATTGCTGGTAATGGCTGACTTGTTAAATATGTTAAAAATGTTCAGAGAGCTGGAAAAAGGGTGAAATGAAAACTGGATTGTGCAATATCATAGTTATCTGTGCAGCACCTACTTTGAAATTCTGGTCTAAGTAGGATTGGATGTAGTCTTAAAAGCTGGAATGCAGATTGATCTGTATATCCTGAGTGATGAAAAATGCTTCTGGCAATCCAAACTGACATGAAATGTTTACAGAATTTGACTGTAGAATAGAGGAGAAGGAAAATCATAGCTTTGTCAACTCCACTGAACTTAGCGTCTTTTAGATCGTTCTGTTGGCATGCTGGATATCTGTTCATGTAGAAGAGAAGGGATGGATCATGGTGAAAAAGAAGAGTTTTGATACCAGTTGTTTCAGACTCCTTACATCATGAAATAGATGGAACCGTTACTTCCATTTGTATTTTGGATGTTTGGTGATTGCTTGTGGCTTTTCCTTGGGAATTATAATTATATTCTAAACAAGATTTATACCGTATCCTCTGAATGGATGATGTCTATTAACTCTACAAGTATATTAATTTTTAGCAAAAATTACATTTATTATAGCAAAACCAGGTTTAAAAGTAATCTGGAATTTTGCTTTTTCTGGCACATACTTTTATTTCTATGCTACATCTGTGAGTTTATGTGACTTTCAAGCTCTACATTTACTTTATGTTGCTTTCAAGCTGTGGAAAAAGGCTTGTGCAGGAGGTAAGATTCATTGTATCAGGCAAAATAAACATTTCCATTTATAGAAGTCTCAGATATGTAACAGGCTAATCCGGAAAGTTGTCAGGAATATTATTCTTCAGCAAAGTTGAGTGTGAAAGGTCCAGTCTGCTGGCGTATTGAATGTCAGGTATATATAAGTTTGATATTTTTTAACACGTTTTTTTTTTCCTCATCTGCAAAAACAAGGCAGTCCTGGGAAGCACAGGAGCTGCACTGTGTGTGTACTTAAGAGGCAGAGCAGTACAGAAGGTCTCTTAAACAGTTGAAGAAATGTAGGATGGTGTGTGAGTTTAAGCAGCAGGATTCTTCCTTTCCTAGGAAGTGCTTCCATGACTACAGTGTGTAGTTCTAGTGACTGTCTGGTTTTCCCTTTCAATTTTTCTGTGTAGAATGCCAGCATTGGCTTAAACCTGTTTGGTTTTGTATTTGAGCCAAGTGTTGCATTGGTGTATCTGTGTTACTGTGTTACTCAGGGTCAATTCATACGAATTCCTATCTGTGCTTGTCACTGCAGGATGTTTTGCACTTTTGGAATTACTTCCTGAAAGTTAGAACCTTGGTTGTCTTTCACTCAGAAATAGTTGTGTTCAGGGCAGGCTAGAATCAAAAAATATTGCGTAATTGTAAGCAGTCTTTTAATTATATCATGTACAGATCTGATTATCAGCATAGAAAGGGAGGGAAATGAAACTTTTGTTACCCACTCTGAAGCACCATATTCAGATCTCATATGCAGATAAATCTAGAATAACATTAATAATGCCAGCATGACCACACACAGGTGAAATCAGTGCAAGTGAAAACCTAATCTGTGGATATTCTAGAGGGAAAATAATAGGAGTGTTCAATATAAGACATTTTTGAAAAGTAGAGGGGAAATGTTTCTAAAGGAATGTGATATATGGCCTTTTAGAAAAGATTCTGAAAATCCAGGAATAAAAAAAAAGTAGACTAATTTTTCTGTGTGTACAATTGACTCTGAGTGTATAAGAATAACTTATTTTTATTGAAGTGCCATCTAAGAAATACGACCAGAAGTTCATGCTTATTTAAATCCAGTTCTGTTGCAATATTGGCTTTATTAATTTCCATGTATGAATTTTTATTGATTTAATTTGTAAAGGAGACTACTATACAGAGAAAGTCAAATATATTCAAGAATGCGAGGGAAGTAATGAAAAGTGAACTCAAACCATGCTTTTGAATAGAATGTAAGGATTCTGAAAGCATTCACTTTGGGTTTCATAATACATCAAAATATGCTAATACTGGAAGATGGGGTTTGCATAATATATATGATGGAATATGTTGGAGAGGTGCATCTGTAGGACAAAGTTAATATATAGTAAAATATATGTGATGATGTAAAGAAACTTTTTTCACCTTTTTAATGGAAATAGTAACCAAGGTAGTATATCATCATTTGCCAGCCAAAAGCATTGATCTAATTTATATCCAATCCAAACATGTAAATAGGAAGAGAAAGCAGAGTTAGTAAAATCTATTCTTTCCTACCAAATCTTGTTTGCAGTTCCTACCATCTCTTTAAACTCTGCATACATGTTAACTTTATTGAAATTACAACTGAACTCTGGACTTCAAAAATGTGAGTAAAATTGCATTCAGTAATTTCTGGAAGTGTGATAGATGCAAGCCTTCCTGAATAAAGAAAGCTTAATGGAATCATAGACAGTTTGTCTGCCTTTTCTATTGTGGAAAAAATAAAGAAGCTGGTATCAAAATTTGACACATTTCATAATTAAAAAAATTCAAGGTATTAAATAATACTCTCATTTTAAAAAAACCCATTACCTATCATATTCTAAAAAGAGATTATGATGACACTACACATTTATCTATAGATAAATGTATTAGACACATTTATTATATGTGTCTGTCTGAGACTAAACAAGGTGAGCAGGAATAAAACTAAAATACAAATATTTTTAAAGAGAGCAAAATGAAACAAAAAGATGTGAAATTGTAAGAAAAGCCAGGATAAGAGTCAAAAGGAACCAAAGCCTAAACTAAAGCTATGGACGTTCAAGAAAGTGATAAGAGATGCAGATTTTCTTATGAGGTAAGAGAATTTACCATAGCCAAGATAAATAATAAAACATGGAGGAGAATGTTATACAAATCTGAATGTTAACACAGTTTGAGTAGATACAGTAAAAAAAACCCAAAAAAACAACAAACCGAAAGAGGTAAATGTACTTTTATCCAAAAAAGTTGATTTGAAGCAATCTAGGCAATTAAATTTGCTTTTAGCTTTTTTGTTGTTTGATGTCGTAAACTGGTGTTTGAAAGCAAGTCCAGGGAGGACATTAAAGTTATTACTGTGTGAAATGAAGTGGGAAACAATTGTGCTGGAGCCACTGCCCCATTTAACAGGTGTTCACTAAATCTGTCTGTCTTCTCTTTGTCTGTTCTCTGAATGCTGTGCCTGGGCACTCCCTGTAAGCCGTGTTCTGAGGGATACTGTTGAAAATATATTAAGAATTTTGATTAATGTGGAAAAATTGCATCACAGGCTCAATATTGGTAAGGGAGAAAAAAAAGGTTCAAAAGCAATGACAGTTTCTTACTCAATTTATTATTAGTTACAGTCTGTGATTGGAAGTCTTTGCCTTGCAAAGAAATATTCAAGTTGTTCCTCCTGCGACGTGAACTAGTATTGGTTAGGACTTCCATACAACAAACTGGTGAGAGACCTGGTAGGATATGGTGGTGTTTGGTTTGTTTCAGTGTTTACTTATAGATCATGTGTGAAAATGTGCTGCTAAACCTGAATTTGGTGAGTATTCAAAATAAAGTATTTGCAATATCGTCAGTGTCGAGAAGTTTCCATCCTAAGTGCTGGAAAACAAAGTGAGATTTTGGTAATTATTTGCATACATGGAGCTGTGGAGAAATAAACTGAAAATTTGTGGTCTTCAGCTGAAGAAGGGGAGTGGCTGAGAAAACCTGGCCATCTGTGCCCTACATGGAAGGATACAAAGAAAAGTCAGCTGAGGCTTTGCTTTCAGTGCTTTTCCCTGGCAAGACTCTGCTCCTGGTATGAGAAACAGCAATGCTGCCAAAACCATCTGGGGTACAGGGAAAGCGTACAACATTGTATGGATGTAGGAAGAACTCTTGTAGGAGGAATGAGTTTCTTCTTCCTGGAAGAAGAGCATGGTAAAAGCATACAATATAATAAATAATACTGAGAAGATGCATCATGAATTACATTCCCTATTTCATAACATAAGGATGTAAAAGTTTTTCATGAAATGATAGATTTAACTTTGCTTAAGGGTAACAATTTTCATAAAGTATGTAATTAGGCTCAGCAACAGAACAGTTCTCAGCAGGAATAACAACAGAAACCAGAAAGGGACATTTATACAAATAAAAAGATACCTAGTTTTTTAGGTGGTACAAAAGATGTAATATGAAATACAAGATCTTACATTCAGTGTTTAAGACAAGCTTAAGAGGAATATGAGAGAAATAGTACCCACCTCTTCTTGCTCTCAAAATAGAAGTATCTTTTAAATAAATAGAAGTATCTTTTTCTAAACCATATCAAATTAGTGATGTTTTAGTCCTGTACAACAGATCTTCTGGATTTATAGAAAGGAAAATCTGAAGACATAGTACCAAAACATAGGGCACTTGCAGGGATATAGTTACGGTAAGTTTCCCATCTCTTCTTCCTATGCCTCACTGCGTTTCCCCATCTGTGTCCTTGTTTGGGAATAAATGTTTGTGAATGTACTTTAAACTAGATAACCGAAATTACATGAAAAAGCCTTGTTTCTAACCTAGGTTATTATTTTAAGTGACCTGATTTACAATATTGCTCTACCACTGGTGGCATTGGCACAAATGATGCCACAGTTGGCTGCATTGCAGTGAGGGTACAAACATTTTGGAGTGGAAACTTCTGTAGCTATTTTCTCTGTCAGTTATCTCATTAAGCAGCAGTCAGCAGTGTGGACTTGCAGAGCTAGACAAGCTCTAGTTAGCTGTCTTTCTGATCTTAGTTTAACTGTAGCAGCGCCATGCTCTGCAGGGAGTAGCAAGGAAAGGTCGTGTCAGGCTCATGATGATTATGCGCTTTTTGCAAAAGCAGTGGGTGGAAACCGATGGAAAAGGTCGCAACACCCCAGCCCATCTGCTCAGCATCAACCTCCTGCTAGATGTTCCCTCACACCGGCCAGTTGTTACCCTTTAGTTGGAAGTTCAGGTGTAGTCCTTTTGGTTTAAGGAGAGGCCAAACTATAGCCTATCAGTCAAGGAGGAGAATGTATTTGACATAACAAATACAGGTTTTTGATGATCCAGCTCGTGCTCACTTGAGTCATAAATATACTGGGCAGTTAGTCAGATGGTTGGTCTACCCTTAAATAGTAAAGGACTTTGAATTCCTTTTCCAGTTTGTCTTTTTGAAGCAATTTGAGCAACTCCAAATCTCTTGGCTTGCAATTTTTATTCTGCAAGGTAAGTACATACTTACTCATCTGTTAGTAACATTTGTGAGGTATATAGTCAACAAAGAACCAAATCCAATAAAGGACCAATTTTTATTTTTTTATTTCCTTTTTAAATAGCTACAAATACCCTTTACTCTTCAATTTAAACCAATGTAATTGTTCTGCTTTGGAAGCATGAAGTAAAGGACCATTAGTAAAACACCAGAGCTAGAGTTTCTTGTGCTTCTTTCCCATGCTTACCTGGTCCTTTCCAGGGCAGTTTAACTACTTAAAGAATGTTTTATCTGTCTGTCTTGGTTCAGTTTGACTGAAGATGTGAGTTCTGATTTGCATGGTGTCTGTGGCAAATATGAGGCATAGTATTTTGGCAGAGGGGAACTTAAACGAGGAGCAAAGAGCAAGTATATGTTCCATTAATGTAACTGCTTTGTAGGTGGATAGTGGAGGGTATATCTGTAGAAAGATAATATTTAGGTAGCTCAAAAAAGGCTCTAGAACCATAGTAGACTGGCTTTTGCCAAGACTGGCTTTGCAATTAATTTTCTTTTATCCATGTTAAATACAAAAATTTTGGAATAAATCTCCAATATATTAGTTATATGAAATCTGTCTGTCCCTCAACTTTTTCTTTTTTTTTTTCTGAAATCCTATTTCTTTTTTGGACTTTGCTTAGGTAAACTAGCATTGTTAATAAAAAGCAACAGCTTCTGAAGTGGCATTAAAGATAATAATGGCAAAAGTATAGTTGGCATTCAAATAACTCATAAGCAAACAAAATTCTGCGTAGATTAAGTGACGTTATATATACTCTTGTGAGGTCCTTTATGTTTGTCCTTGTCCAAATGGAAAGCATATTCTAAGGCACAGTTTAAAAAGAAAATTTGAATCTGATCCAGGGTAGTTGTTAGTGAGAGCTGAACTGCGTTCATAAAAACATGAAAGGTTCAGCAGCATGCAAGTACTTTAGAGGAAGTTGATTTAAAATATTAGGAAACTCAAGTGGTTTTAGTTTTGCAATGTATAGAACAAAAATAATGCAGGAAGCTTAATTTATAATGTTTATTTTTAATTAATAATAAAGCCAACATTCTCTGTTGTTTAAAGGGGAAAAAACCAAAACAAAACTTGTGCAATTATTTTGGGGATGTTCCAGACCATCCACTAGAATAACATAGTGCAAAGTATCCTGTTCCTAAAAATTTCTGAAAAAAATTATTACAAGTGTAGAACAGGACAGCCTTTAAGGGCAGTGAAGCCTCCTAATTGTTACTGACATTATCTCTTGCCATCTGCTTTCTGAGGCAGAATAAGAACTTTGTAATGAGGATTAGGAATGGAAAATGGTGAAAGCATGCTCCAGGAGCTGCTGGACTGTTCTCTGTTTTCATAACAAATCAGAGAATAACTTTTTTAATAACAGGCTTTTAGTAATATAGTTTTCCTAAACTAATATAAGTAACCTAAGAATCAGTTTTTTCTGCATGTTGTGATGGGACTACTTGATTTATAGTCAGTTACTTTACTAAACCTTTCTTTAGGATACTAAAAGGACATGAAGCAGCACTACTGCAGTGGGCTTGGATGGCTGCACTGTCAGTATCCTCCCTTCAGACTGATGCGAGCACATCATGCAGACACACCCTTGGGCTGTGTGTATAGCAGAATTAAGCTATGAGTAAAATCCATTCCAAAGCTGCATGCAAACTTAGCTCACATCCAGAACTTTTTTTTATGCTTAGTTTTACTGCCTGTGTGGACAGATTTGAGCTATTCACAGATTTTTAGCAGATTGTGTTCCTTTCTGGCTTTACTCTTGTTTATTGAACTGTGTTGCAGTTGCAGTTTGCCCTGTATGCATTAGTGGTTTAGAATAGTTTTAGGAGACAGCAGTATTTAGATTTATTCTTTTGGTTTTGGATGTTTCTCTCCCAAATACAAAGAGAAGTTCCCTTTGTATTGTTGTAAGCACGGATGACTACTTAATGAGAAATTTTGCTTTGAGATTCCTCCCATGGGACATGTCAGCTGACCTATTATGACCTACTTATAGACCCTTGTACCGAAGGTGTGAGTAGTGTGCTGGCTTGTGTTGTTTCAGCTACCATTTTGATATTGTGGTTATGTGGAAGACTGATGTGAGCTGGGCTGTGCACTACAGATGAGTAAATTCCATGGATTCAGGAGCAATTTTGTTTCTGGCTACATCAGCGCAGCCGCATCAGCTCAGTTTTATTTCCAATACTATAAATCCTGCTGATTCTGATTTGTTTTGTACACCTTCCTACTGCAGCATGTATAAACATTGTCCTCAGTTTGGTTGAGCTGGTGATGGGCAGGCATGCTGAGGATCAGATAAAACCGCCTGGCAAGCTGGGTCTTGCCAGATGGCCATCTCTGTTATATGTCAGTTTTGTCACTTCCCTAACGAGCAAGTCCCAATGCAGGAGGAAAGTAAGGAATGTATTCCATTGGTATTCCCTGGAGTGGGCCACAGGGTTCCCTAGAATGGATGCTTCTTTCATAATCACACGTCTTTGAGTGAAAGATTCCTCTTTTTGCTGCTCCTTTTATAGTAAGGATGTTATGAGAAGCAAGAGAGTAAGACAGGAAAAAAAACCAACTAAAGTAGTCCCTATAATGTACATTGGTCAGGAGCCAGTTATAGACTGCAGTGAAATGATACATATTGGGGTGTTCAAGTCCAAGGATCTGCAGAGGCTAGAGGAGGTAGTGGCACATGAATAGTGACAGAGGGGCTTGTGACAGAAAGCTGTGATAAAGGCAGAGAAGCAGAGAATCTCAGAAGAAATTAATGGGAAACTACAGAGGAATGAATAGGTATGGTCAGATGTGTTCAATTTTTCTGACTTTTTTATGTTACTAGCTGTAAACACAAAAATGACAGGGATATGGGTGGATTGATAAATGAAGACAGCTTTTACAGTCTCCAGTGATTACATGGAGGTCCTAATTCAGGAACCTAAAATGGAATCTATTTGATATCTTCCTGAAATTTTAGGTTCATATATTAGGTATGAAGTTTGTAGTGAGATCTAGTGAGAGCTAGAAAAATAACACAGTTCCTTTGGTCTCCACAAAAGACTCATTTTTGAAGTACCTTCTTCAAAAGAAGTGAAAATTTGTTTTGTAATAATTACATATGAGAAATGTAGATGTTGCTATTAATTTTAACAAGTAAATTTTGGAGACATAAAGCGCGTCACAAGCCAAAGAAGATGGGATTTTATTCTCAGTAAAAACCTTTATGTAATCTGACATAAAGAATGACTGTTGCAGCCTCTTGCATGTTCTGTACAATGTGAAAATGCTAAGAGTAATAAACATAGTCTTTCATAGTTTAAAAATTAAAGCCACCCTGCCAAAGTGTAGAACTTAATTTGTGGGTCCCATGTGTGCAATTACACAAGTAATACCTTCTGAATGCATTTACTACTAAGATAAATGTTGCGTCTTTTTTGTTGTCCTTTAAAATTCTATTTTGGATTTAAAATGTTAGGATCTGTAAATTAAAATTCTTATTTTCAGAAGATAGTGTATTCCTGTAATACTTCAATGTAAATTCATAGTGATCTTCATTAGCAGAAAAGGTGACTGAAAGACGTGGCATTTTTAATACGTTGTTTGAGAACAGAACTGGCCCTTTTACTTATCTGATCACTTCATGCATGTTAGCTTTCTATCTTTCAAGCACTGGGGTGTAAGCAAATTTCAGGAATTTTTAATGTTCTTGGAGTAGGCTGTACATTTGTGACCCAAGGATTAGTAGATAGAGGGTAATACCTCTTAATTTGGGGTCATGAGTGCTTAGCGGTCATGTGCTGACCTTACAGTCATTACATGTCTGAATTCACATCCTTCAGTTGTTTGCTCTGGTAGCTGAAGGGCCTTTCCACAAAGGCAGCAATAGGAAAACATTAAGAAAGTGTATTTTGGTTGTGAATTCTTTCAAAACTGTGATCCTACACCACCTCCTGCTTTGTGTCTTTTAATGAGGTTAGCAACTGAAGATTCCATAGAGACATCTTCATACACTGTGGCGTACAATAAAGGGGTCCTTTTTTCCTCTCTTTGTAGGGTTTATGAAATAAGTACTTGAAAACCAAAGTGAAACTATACCTGTATCCCATGGATACATTTCCCTTCAGCTTATATCTCAACACATAATGCCTAACTAAGTGATCACATGCTGTTACTTCTATGCCGACTTGATTCAGTCTAGAAGATGAACAGGGCTCATTTGACACATTACTCTTTTTCTCTCCGTACTGTTACATTTATATATCCTCAAACCCTATTTACTGCACACTGTTTGAACTCTCTTCTGAAAAAAAGCGTCCTGCGTGGCCTTGGCTTTAATATTCACTCAGTAGTATCTGAATCATACGCAGACATTACTAAGTTTACCTTTATGTGACCTTCATGTGACG
The DNA here is from genome assembly GCA_035584735.1 of Pseudotriccus pelzelni. Classification (NCBI taxonomy): domain Eukaryota; kingdom Metazoa; phylum Chordata; class Aves; order Passeriformes; family Tyrannidae; genus Pseudotriccus; species Pseudotriccus pelzelni. The sequence goes on from JAWMRA010000130.1 coordinate 13,438,562, forward strand.
AGGCAAAGGTATTTTTTTCTATTTTATAAATGCCCTAGTAATAATGGATGTCTATTTTGAAAGTATTAGGAGGTGACATTTTTTCAGAGTATTAAGCATTCTGCAAATTCTGAAAGAAAAGACAAAATGTTGGTTTTAATTTTGGTCTGATGTTGGGTTTGTATAACTGGGTATCAAGAACGACAGTCTATAAATAGTGTGACAAGGCAGAAAGCACTTGAATCAGTGTTGCAGCTAAAACCTCAACAAATCTTACCTTGACCATGAAATACTGTGAAAATAACCTTGGAACTAATCACAGTTTGATAAACCTTTGTATCAGATTAGATATCCCCAAAAATAGAGATTGGCTAATGAGTGCTTGTAAAAAGGTTGGTGAGTAGATTAGAATTAGATGACAGTCCTGTAGCAGGGATGAAACCCAGCTTTCCAGGAAAAGTTAAATTCAACGAAAAAATCTTCTAAGTATCTTGAAAAATAACATAACCACTCTGTGGAAAAGTAGACGTGAAACTCTTTTCCACTGTTTTGTGGCGTTCCAATATGCCAAAGACCGAGAGTCTCTGTTACAGATCTTACCAGTCTTTCCATGACACGTAAAAATAGACACTGGATTTCCAATGTTATTTGTTTTCTGTAAATATGAAGATACAGATTTGTTTATCTATGTCCAGTATGATTATTTGGCATTTCATGAAGTGATAGGGAAAGGCAAGTTTGCTCTGAAGGCCAATGTGCTGAGGAAGTACATTACCAAAAAATTGACATGTATATATCCATTATATTGCTGAAGGTTTTAAAGTCGTATTTCCTCTTAGATATGACTTGCTGTTAAACTAAGATGAAGTACTTGATATTTATAATATATAACTATGTAATATATAACTCAATATACTATATATAAGATTTTTCTCTAATGGGTTAGATGTACAAGGAAACATAAATATGGCTAGGTAGATTTTTTTTTTCTTCTTACAGAGTACGTGAGGCTGGTTTGTTTTGATGGAATAAGGTGGGAAAAAGCTCGTTGCATGTTTTCAAAAATTTCAAGAGAGCCCAGGAATTCCTTTAGGTGTGGCTGGATGGTTCTTTTGCAGTAGTCTGTGTAAAGGATTTTGATTCTTCCAAGAAAAATCTGGAATTTATCACTCAGAATAAGTAATGAGCAACAGGGCAAAAGAGGGTACTCTTAGACTTAGGCTGTCAGTTATGTGTTTTCTTGGATGAAATCTGATTTTATTGTTTGGAAGTAGTCAGTAGGCTTGTGTTAACAGCCACAAACACTGCCAGAACAAGGAACTGAAAGAAGATAATGAATCTGCCAGACCCTTCCTACAAAGGTGAATGTTCCACCAGAAATCACATTACCCTGGAATTCCTGATCGTTTCAGATTTGCAGTTTTGCTGCGAAAACTCTTCACCTGCAGCAGTTAAGAGGTCAAAACTATTGTAAAAGTTCCAAGGTCTGCTTGTGCTGCATAAGAAAAGATCTATGGCAGTGACTTGCCAGAAGGTTGTTTTTTTTCTGGGACCCCATAAAAATTTCCATTGAGGATACATTTTCCTGGATAGCAAATTTAAGCTGAGTGACAGTAAGCCAAGACTTTCCTTAATTACCCTTTGTGGTCTCTTAGAAGTATTCCATAGACCAAAGGCATCTGCAAACCACAGGTTGAGAACCATTGATTTAAGGAAGTGACGGTAGTTAATTGTTTGTGTGTCATTGTTAAAATGAGCATCAATTCAGTCGTGTGATGAACTGTCTTTTTGCTGTGACTGGCGATTATGGTTTTGTAGTGGTATAATTGTTAGTCTAATAGAGGTAACTGAGGTTAACAACTGAGATAAGTAAATATCATGGAACTATTTCCTGCCTTTAATCCTGGTGAGATAGCAAATATATTAGCAAATCCCAACAAACCTCCAAATTTATTATGCCCTGAAGGGGGGTATTTGAGCTTTACTAATATGAGGCAGATTGCATGCCAGATAAGCCCTAGTAAACATAACTTTCAGGTGATAGTTTGTTTTCAGAGGATTATCCCATTAAAACTTGTGCAGGGTTTTGCACACAGAGCTGTAGGAGCTTTTATTAACTGTCATAATTCTAAAGATTTTACTTGTTGATACTGAATGTGTGACATAGTTGCTTTGGTTGGTTGAAAAATAGTGCCTATTGTAAATTGTGAATGAGTCTGTGGTCTACAAAAACAGCTGTAATAAATTGTAAGGTATATGTTGTACATGCTGATTTTCCAAACAGTTTTTGAGTTGTTTTGGCTCAGAAGCTGTATTTGGAAAAAAACTCAAAAAAAGTCCTTTGAAAAAACAGGCCTTTTCTGTTACTGAATAAATACAAGTTTAGGAAATTGGAGAGTAATAAGCGGTTATGTTTGATAGCTTTATTCCTTTAGCATATGTGGAGAGGGATTCAAAAAATGAAGAAGAAGAGCAGGTACATTCCTCACTTCAGGTTTGGTACTCACATATGTGATATCCTGGTGCTGCCTCTGGGCACAGGCTAAATGCTGATTTGTTTGGGACATGTAACCCTGCATCTTGCAAACCAGCAGAATGGGAGAGAGCGTTGTGCCATCCCCCCAGTTAGGCCGTCACCGTCCCAGGCACTGAGCTACCAGACGGCTGTGTAAGAAGTAAATTCAGTTTGATTAGTACATCATGCGAAGTAAATCATCTTACAGGTGAATATTTACAGCTCTTGGGTTGATTCTTGCTGCTGGAGAAAGAGTAAGTGGTTGTAACTTCTCTAGGGATGAGATTCAGGTCCTAGGAATGCTGCAGAGCACCCAGGTACCACTGAGTTTAGTGTTCCTCCAGACATTGTGGAGGATAATCAAAACAATTGTGGCATGTAATTTACTCAAAAGCATTTCATTATTTAGATGGCTGTGGAATGACCCAATCCAACTGGTATGCAGGTGGTGATCTGGTAGTTTTGAAGCAGATGCAGTTTTATAATGCAGGTTTCAGTTCATATACTGGAATGACTTAAAACAGCTATATTTTTTTTCCTAGCAAGCCATAAATGAGTCCTTGGTTTGCAGTTGTATTCAATTATTTTAAACCTATTTACAATGTATTCTATTGTAAAGCCATGACCTTTGATCTCCAGAATGGGTGCATGTCTTTTGTGGGAAGCAGGAAGTCTTGGGGCAAGCGACACTTGCAGTGCAGTTTATTTTACTTAGACTTTGATTCCTCCCCCCTCCCCCCCCATTTCTAGAACTGAAGACAAATTTCTGTTTCTATTGGATTATAAACAGGTTCTGGATAGCTTCAGCTGCTGCATAGTGCAGTGATATTTTAATTTGCTCAGTAGACATGTTTACTGTGTACTGTGTAGTTTATGAGTGTTACCATAAATGAGGTAATCTTGCATCTTGGTTTCCATGTGTGAAACATTACATGAGCTAATGCAGCTGCGCCACTGCTCACTGGGTATTAGTAGACTTTATTTGGACATAAAGTTTATACTGAGCTACTTTAAATATTTGTGCTAAAACTGGTAGTGCTGCTTTTTTGATGTGTTTTATATGACACTGACGGATGCCAAATTTCACAAAGCAATGTCAGAATGTACATGCTGCTTTGTGCCCCATTGTTCTCAATAATGGAGGTTCCAGAGTGAAGTAAAATTAATGACAAAATTTTTAATTTATGTTCAGTTAATGTTTCAGGGACTGGTTCATATTAAGTATACATAGGAACAGTAGCTTCCTAGCATATTGTGGCAGTCCTAAAAACATACATGTTCTCTCCAAAATCTGGATTTGGAATTTGAAGTGACACATGTAGGTTGTGAGAAAACAGAAAGCTGATTTCTGCTCTATGTTTGAAGAAATAAATAAAGATTTTTCCGTAGTTCAGTTTTACCTACCAAAATGGTTGAATCATAGTGTTTTTTAAAAGTCTGTGTTTTTAGCATCTCGAGCTGTAGTCTTTTTACTTAATTAAAAATATTGCGCATTTTCAGTTTATGTAGCTTGTTAGGAAGGTGTAATACACAGTAAGCTATAAAATATGTCAGTGTATTTTGCGAACTCTAGTATTAACACTTGCATGTAATTTCTTGGGTTGAACTTAATTTATGTTCTCTTTTATAAGTCAGAATAAGGGACATCTGTGAAGTACATTTAAAAAGACACTAAAATTATTTTCTCTGATTAAGTGCTTAAAAATAAGTACTAAAGAAACAGGTATATATATTTTTATAAGCAACTTTAAAACTCCTCCTGCTGCATACATATTCTGAAGATCTCCAGCGTTACCTCGTAGTTTTCTCAAAATAGAATTGAAAGTTATTGTTACGTCCTTAAAGCACTTACCTGGAGAAAGCAACCAGTTGTTGCTGAAACCTGCTTTCCTATGTCTGTGTGTCCTTTGCTTGTTCCTCTTCATCACTTAACAGTAACTTCAGCTTCTCCCAGATACTCCTTAATGACACTACAACTGAAGCAGCACCACCACTTTTGGTGGCTGTCCATGAACTGGCCGGTGTGCATATGCTGCCTCACCAGTTACAATGACATGGGTATTATGGATACGTACTGCCTGGATTTCTCTTGGTGGAGGTATTTGTTTACCCCTCTTGCCTGTGCCTGACCATGGATTTTCTGGAAAGCTGTACAAATCTAATTATCTTTGAGACTTTCACCCATCTTTCAAATCTACTTGAAGTAAGCCAGAGATTTCCATGGCCCCAAGGGAGACACGAACAAATAGGTGAACTGATAAGAAACTCAGCCCCAAAGGCTTGTTTCCTTAGGGAGGATATTTAAAAATCAAATCTAAATTCAGTCTTTTAAGCCCTTATGGTACCTATGTAAGCTGAACTCAGCTCACAAACTTTTAACCAATGAATCGTTCTCAGGAATTTTACAACTGGATTTCTACCAGTACTTGAATCTTTGATGTCTGATTTTTTTTTTGTTTCTTAATTATTTTTTTTACTTGTATAGTGGATATTATGGATATTCTTGTTTGTGTGTAAATTACCCTTTAGTTTCTTACAGTAATTTTGCTCCTTATAAGTATTAGTCATTATGATGTGCCTAATCAGAGGAATGTGGACTCATTTTGCATAGTCAGAAACAAAATTACTGTATGGCATGGTTTTGATTTTGTTTGCCAAAGCCCAAACTTACAAATTTTCTAAAGGAGAAGTCTTTGGGATTTAGGTATTAAAAAAGGACAGGCTTGCTATACATATGGAATTAATGAAGTCCTTTGTAAAAGAAACAAGTTTTTGAAACCTAACAGTTGGTAATATTTGCATTTTATACCCCTGCATGTGCAGAGATTAACATAAGGCTCAACATAAACTTAGTTGCTTGTTTTCATATTTTTATTAATTACGTGCTTTTTACTGGCTGCATTAAACAGTTTGTTTCCCTTGAGTGGTCCAGCAGCTGTAAGGCCTTTGAAAATGTTCGTTAGCGTACGTCTCACTCAATATAATGTGAACCCCCCACTGTTTTATGTAGAAGGATCTTTAGGTTATATAGTGAAGTTAGTCTACAATCCCTTTTTACTTGTGGTTTCAAGTAAACTTTTTCTTTGAGGTTTTTGCATTTTTTTTAATCTCCAGCCTTTCTCACTTTAAATTTTGCTATAGTTGGTGTTTTTCCTTAAGCTGTTGCTCTTGAAATTGTTAGCTTTCAGGAGTTTGGGGGTTTATCATTTACCACTTTCCACAGTAGTTTTCTGATTCTGATGGATAGATGGTTGAAAATCTGAACTCCGAAGTCTCAAATTTTCCTAGGCAATTAAAAATCACACTATATTTTGAGCTCCAAAATTTTTTATAATTATTTTCAATTTTCAACTCTTGCATAACTGGAAAGAGTGAATTATGGCTTTCAGGAGCTGGCAGTGTAGCCCTTCTCCTTCTTCCTCCTGGTTTCCCTTTGCAAACTTACTGAAGGAACGAATGTTCCCTTCTTCTCTTTCTCTCTCTTCCCCACTCTGAAGATCACAGTCACTGGTCAGACAGAATTTGTGCCTGGCAGAGGCTGCCATGTTCTTGGGAATTTACATGGTTAGGCAGCCACCATCGCTTTCTGTTTTCCTGGTAGATCTGGAAGTTCTGAATATTCTTCCCCACTGAAGTTTTTTTGCTGGGTGCTTGAGTATTGCCCACACAAGTTCTGTGCAGGACTAAATACTGATCTTTACACTGTACTGTTATCATCTAGTCACAATGAAATTACTGGAAAACAAACACTGAAACACAAGGCAGCTTTCCATAACTAAGTCACAAGCTTTTAAGGACTCTTTTTTCTACAAGCATCTTTTATTTTTCCTTTTCTCCATAGAGTGTGATAATGAATTTCTTACATATATCCATGACTCAGGACCAATAGGATAATTGTAATACTTAAAAATTAGCATGAACTGACTTTAAGAACCTTTTGCATTTTAGTATTTTTACTCCTCCAATGTCCAGGAATATATTTTGCCAACATCTGAACTTTCAGTTTTCGGGCAGAAACAGATATAGTTATGTCAAATACGAAAGCATGCAATTTTAATTTTCATTATGTTGTGATAATAATGGCTTTTCCCATATACACACTTTGTTTTTTGCAGGTAAGAAGTTCTTATCTTGCTCTATATCTGGGGGGTGGGGGGGGCTGTACACACTAAGCTGAACATTTTTCTTTTGAGTTTTTAGTATTGCCAATAATCATACCCTAAAAATTTCATTTCAGGTCATAACAATATGGCTTTTCATAGGTAATTTGAAGGATAAATCAGTAATGATGCATTTAATTGGCTAATAAATCACGGCACATTTCCCTTCTTTTCTGTAGTGCTATGCTAAATCTTTATAATGTGGCCTGGTGCATTTTTGTAAAAAACAAAACTAAGTGGCTTGTTTAGTGTATGTACAGTGCACGAGTGACATAAATATGTAAAGCCTTCTAGGTGTTTACTGTGTTATATGAGGAGTCCCTGTGTTTACATACCTAGGGATTTTATGAGTGTACATTTTAAAGGAGGTATTGAAGTTTTAGATTTTACACTATATCATGTGTATATTTAGTATGTAAATAGCAGGAGTGGAGCTTGCTTAAGCTGAAACAAATTTACAAGAAACCCTGCAATAGAACTTTTTGAAATACATGCACTTTTGATTATTATAATATCAGATCTCAGATTTTTACAATTAAGTGTTAATTTTCAAAGGGGCTATTTAGTTATGATAACTTTTTTTAAAAAAAAGGTGAATTGGAGATTTATTTAAATGCTTTAAAATTTGAGAGAGGTTTTAGGTAGCAGAATCTCTGCATGTCATTTCTATCAATGCTGCAGGTTATAATACTTCATTGCCTTACGAGTTAGGGTGTGGGGTCATTTGGTACATTTGTTCCCATTTAGATGTTGATTTTTTTCAGAAATATTTAATGAATAAAATAATATTAACATTCCCACAATTTAGTGATGAATACAGACTAGGTTAGATAAAAAAGAATGAAATCTAGATAGAGACAGACCTTTTTCTAAATCACTTCTTGCCTGTGGAAAGGCATTGGTCATTTTATTCTTTGCCTGCGTGTGAGGAAACTGGAGAGGAAGGTTGTTAAAATAAAAATTAGGATTAACATAACTGATCCTCAAGAATGTAAGACACGAGGGTTATTAAATTATGCGCCTACCAAATTCTGTCATCTCAGTGGCAAGGTCATTATGCAAAGGCACCAAAAGTTTTCCTTGACTACTCTTTCAAGATCAGTTAAGCAGAATTTTAAGACTCCTCCATTTACGTACATGTATGCAAACCAAATTTAACTGGATTTTGAGTTTTTGTGAGAAGCGGAATACTGAATATGGCTTAAGGAAATTCTAGTCCAGTATCTTTTATGCTTTCATCTGTAATGTCAGAAGTGGATAGTGCCAAGTGTGGATAGTGCACACTTCAGTCTGGGTGATTATATGCATTAGAGCAAGTGGCAAATACTGACTTTGTCTAGAAGATTTCTAAATAAAATTAAATTCTTTGGAGTGTGCATTTATTTCCCTGTCACCTGATCCCTGGAATAGACTCTAAGTATTTCTTTAATAGAAGTTTGTTTTGAGGGAGGAAGGAAAAGGTTTTCTTAAATCTAAATTGTTTTATAAAGCAATTTACAGCATTTTCTAGGTGGAATAACAATAGCAAGGTTTATATTAATATAGAACAATGTTTCTGAATAGATTTTAGTATGTGTGCACACATGCTTAGAGAAGTAGTAGAACATACATTTCATTTTTAAAAAAAAATCCACCTGCATGGAGTGGCTGCATAAATGTCTATTACTTTGATGTTTTGTTTAATTATAAAATGTCCAGTTGTATTTACTTACATCCTGGGGGAAAGAAAAGGTATTTAGAGAACTGAGGGCGTTGTAAGTTGAGGGATTAAGGAATGGTTTCTAACATTACATTAATAAACATTTGGAATATTCTGCCTTAAGGTTTATATATTCAACCTCAAGCACTCAGCCATCCTCTATGCCATTCCCCAAATTAAATACAGGAATAACTCAATAGGACCAGTCAAAGAAGTTCATCTTACTTTGGATTGTTTGGTAGTAAGCAAGCATATGTACCCTGTCTAATCTTTATGTGGCAAGAATTCTCTTGTCAGGTTGTCACAGAACAAACATTTTTGAAATATGGCTGTTCATGATTATCCCAGTTATTTTCTGTAACAATAACAAAGTAGAAATTAAGTTCTTTCCAAGGAGTGCTACCTATTTTTACTTTGATTCTCACAATGTTTTTAATCATTTCTTTCAAAGCCCATGGTAGTTGGAGGACAGACCCAGAACTGAATTTGGAACTGAAACCCAAACATTTGATTAAACAAAATGATAACTTCCTGAACCTTTTTCCACAAAGGTGTAAAGGAAAACAATTGCCCCACGTTCAGTAATCACATAAATCATAGTGGAAATGTGATACTTGACTTCAGCAATTTATGAGTGGGGTAAAAAAAGAGATTTCTTTTCAGAAATCCAGTCCACCACAGCCATATTCCTCCTAATGAACAGTTTGAGGAATAACTGTTTTCCATTTGCCCACTGTACCATTCCTGAAAATGTCTCATCACTGCCAAATTATTTTCTATGGGCACAGTATTATTCTGTATCTTATTCTGTTAAAATATGATGGAAGAAAAGTGTGAAGAGAGCAGGAGTCAACAATTAAGGTAGACATTTTAAGCAAAGATCATATCTATTCTTTAATTGACAACACTGCAGTAACATTTATAGATACAGAATACTGTTACATTTTGATTGTATTTCTGGTTCGTTTTCTTTACTTGTGAGTTAGAAGTTCCTGGCAAAGCTGAATCTACAAAATAAATATAAATGACACTGCAAGGATGGGTCCCTCAGAGAGAGAGGGAGAGAGGAGAAAATGATTTAATGCAATAATGATTTTAGCTGTACACAGGCATCCCTTTTTTGTCTCGATTTGTTAAATTACCTGACGTCTGCATGTGTAACTTAAACAAAATTTTGTTCTCTAGTCTTTCTTCCTTTTGAGCTATCTTCTCAAGGAGAAGGATGATGAATGGAAACATAAACATAGCATGAGAATGTGAACTAGTTCCCAAACATTTCAGTGGTTTTTATAAACAACTGGTCATTGTTACCTTTTGCTGGATTACAGTTTCCTTTAGAACAACAGTGCTCTTCAGTTGCATTACAAAGTTGATTCTAAATGTTTTTGCATAGTTGCTTAAAGGCTTTAATGTTTAAATAATGGTTATATAATTATACATTGTTTAAACAATTAGCTTTTAAGTCTAGCAATAAGCTCACGTTTTATACACATACTACCAAAAAATGATAGTGAAACTGTGTTTTAAAGATATGAACTGACATTAGAGTGAGCAACCGTAGTTTATGGACATTGGTTTCGATTTTGAAATCTGGTTTTTAACATGCTCGTTTTCATTTGTAGCGTGAATAGTGATTCCTGCTGCTCTCCTGGGCCACCCTGTGAACACAGACATGATCAGCAGCAAGTTTTTCACATTCTGAACCCCATTTTCAGCATTCCTGGTGCCCTTTCCTCTATGATAGGAAGTGCCAGCTTGTGTCTCACTGGTCTATGCAGACACAAAGTCTTGTCTGAGCTTTGAACTGAGTGCCTTGGAGGGGTAGGATTAATATCACAGTGTGTTAGTTGTCCCCTTTGACATCGTGGCAGCTCTTGATTTATATTTTGAAACAAGCAAAATAACAACAGTTGACACGATTAATTAAGATAATGCTTAGTATTTTAAGCTTTAAAAGGTCTCCTCATATTTTGGGTCCACTATTTTTGCTTAAGCTATGATTTGGTTCCCTTTTTAAAATAACATGGAAATGCATTTTTAATCTTCTTGAACGGCATTCATGGAGCGATTAAATTAGGAATTTTTTAGATATATAATAGTTTAATACAGTAGCAAAAAGTCTAAGAATAGAAAAATCACTCTTTAAAAGTTAATACATTTTATCTGGACACTATTTTATAGAAGCATTTTAGAACTATTTTATAGGCGCACTGCATTTTCATTTTAGATACTGTACATCTTTAATGACTTTCTAATTTATACAATTTTTGTTTCATTGTCAAAACATTTAATTATATCGTGTCTTGAAGGTGTAAAGCTGTCAAATAAATCAGAGGCTCAGTATAAACATTTGGTGAATTGCTTTTGCTACCATACTGTAGTTGTTACCGGGCAGTTAGTGGAACTTTTTTAAAGCGTTTACTCAGCAGGTACGGGACGACACTGGTACAATGAATTGCTGATTGCTTGTAAAACAGCAGGTAGTAATGCCCTCACTCTTTGTAACTCTGCTTTGTAAAATCAAGTGGCAAGAGTAGCGTGGCAGGGAGAGCCAAGGCACAGCGAATATGATTCCTGCCTAAGGGCTGCTGGGGATTGCCAGTCCTAGTTAAAAAAAAGTATGTGTAATTGTTACTGTTTTCCATAGCACAAAAAAAATGAAGTTCCCACCACTAGAGGGAAGGGACCGCCTTCAGGCTTTGAAAAATTTGGCAGCATGGGAAATGGAAAGTCTGGATTTCTGGATGGAGGCCGTAATAGCTATATTAAAATAAAATAACAAAAAAAGCTAACAACAACAACAAAAAAAATCAACAACTTGCAGGTGGTTAAAAAAATGTTTAACCTCCTGAAACGGGACAAGCCTTTTTTTTTTTTCCCCCAATATTTTGTCTGGGTGTCAGTACAAACTGCAGGACCGCCCAAAGCCGGGCTTGGATGAAGTAAATTAGTTGAACTTTGAAGCTTTTCTTCTCTGCCGCTTTCAGAGTGAATGGGGAGGCCCTGGGCCGAAAGCTGCTTTTCATTAGTGCCCCCACCACATACCTATTTGAAAGGAGGAGCTCTCCTAGCGCACACACAAGCACGGGGCTAAAGGAAAGCTTCCTTTCTCGGCCGCCAGCCCCGTCGGCCGCACGGCTCCTCGCCTCTCTTTCCAGTCAGGTGGCTCCCAATCAGAGTTAATTACTCCGGTCATTTATTCTAATCGCCCTCCGTCGGTGGCGGGGTGGCGGCGTTTGAAGCGGGGCCGGGTTTGAAAAGCCGCCGCGGGGTCCCCGGGAGCGGCTCATTAGCGCGGCCGGGCGATGGGGCTGCTCCGCCGGGAACACCCGCCGCCCATTAACCCCTTCTTCCCCCGCCCCTCTCTGCCTGCGCCAGGCAACGGGGCTCCGGTGTCCCGGCGCTTGGATGCGGGGCCGGAGCCGCCGGTGCGCTCCCCCGGCGGGCGGGAGCGGCGCTTTGCCGGCTGCGGCATTCCCGGAGTGCGGAGCGCCGGCCCCGCGGGGAAGGGCATCCCCCAGCTGCCTCACCCGCCGTTTTGATACTGTTGCCAAACACTACCAAAGGGTTTCTTGGCTGTTCGGCATTTACCTGGAGTAATTAAAGTAGAGGGGAGGGTTGAAAGTACAGAGCTGGTTTCCCAATATATGCTCTTCGGGGTGGTGCGCTTGAAACTTTGGTGATGGAGGCTGGAGGTGGTGGTATCCACAGCCCTGAGGTGGCAGAGGTTGAAGGAGATGAGGTGATGGAGGCTGGAGGAGATAGATGCCTGCATCCCTGAGATAACCATTGTTGGATGAGGTACTGCATCCCTGAGATGACAGGTCAGAGGCGGTACCTGCATCCCTGAGATGACAGAGGTTGGAGGAAGTACCTATGGCACTGAGGTGGCAGGGGTTGCAGGGGTGTCTGCAGGAGTAAATGCTGGCTTTTATTTTAAAAAAAAAATCATCTGTTAGTGTTACCCTCAGTCAGACTAGGTGGTTTTATTAGAATGTTATTTGATTAAAACCTTGTAATTTGTTTGCTGCTGCTTTGAAACATGGCATAGTACTGCGCTGGGTTTTTTTTTGTTTTGTATACTTTTTAAGCTTGTTCTTTTTCCATCCTGGCAAGTAATGTCATAGATGGTTGTTGTTTTCCCTCGAAAGAGCAAGAGCTGCCCCTGGGAGTTCAGTCTCTGAATTAAATGTTTATTTGGAAGATGGGAGTTAAATATCATTTTATTACAGTATGTTTTTATTTTATTTCAAAATCTTAAAGGTTTTGTAGGCCATCTATGAAGAAAAAATAAATTGCTAATAGAAGGGAAAATTCTAGGGTTTTCTAGCATCTTATTTAGCTTATTACTGGAGAAAATGTAATTGATAAAAATGTTAATAACTGACCATAATATTTTTCAGCATATAACCTCTGAATGTTCATAGTATTCATCTCCTATGCCCTTCCCACTAACATGGTTCATGGCAGAGTAATATAAAGGTTATGAAAAGTTTGCTCTCAACTGGCTACACAACTGGCTCCAAATGTCTGTTGCACTTGGAGGTGTTTATGCCTTGGTTTCCTGAGCACGCTCAATATACTCAATATATCACTGGTCGTTCTGTGCATGGCTGTCAGTGGAAATTTGAAGCTGTTTAGGTGCAAGAAGGAAATAAAATCTAGAAGAAATTACTCTTGTCTACGAGAAAGCATTGTGAACAAAACTATTTGAAACTCAACATGCAATACATGACAAAATTATAATAAAAAATTCGAGATTTTGCATTCTCTGAGAATGGACATTTAAAGACATAATTAATAAATACAATCCATTTTCAGTTAGATTTCTTTCAGGCATTGAATCTGACTCCTGAGAGCTCTTTGTTCTGTTATGAATTCCAGCACAGCCTACTCCCAGGGAGCAAACGACAGCCCAGTGGATCCAGTGGAACGTGGCAAGACAAACAGTTAAGACAGTGTCCTCCTTAATCAGGAGATTGTGAAAGTTTTTGTTCTAGTGTGTTTGATAGAAGGTGAGCCACCCTGAGCACCAGTTTGTCTAGATCCAGACTTCCTGGTAGCTTGCTCAGCAAATGTGCCAGAAGAAGATGCTAAATGAGAACCTTCTGGGTTTGAGCAAGTTTGCAAAGAGCATTTAATTTTCCTGATAGTATATTCCACATATCTGATTTTTTTAAAATGCTGGATGTCTTTGGTGCACAAATTCTCCCTTTTTATGTAATTTTCAAATTATGGTTGTCCTTTGTCATCCTGTGTAAATACCAACTTTAAGAAATCTTACAACCTTCACAAACACACCTTGTGTTGTCCTGCTAAGCCTTATAGAACATCAGGGCTGCACTGTTCGTAATCATCTCAAGGAAGCAAATCCTGTTCTTATCTATGTGTGTTAGCCCCAGGGTGGGTTACACATTTGTCCCACGTGATGATATAGTACTGTTTCCTATTTTTATAGCTCTCTGATTTATTCAGATGTGGTACCTATTTGCCTTTGTAAATCTTATGTTTTGTTCCCCAAAAGCTTTGGAATAGTTCTGTTCTGTGAATTAACAGACAAGTCAAATGACAAGATTGAAGTGACTTGTCTGCCTGACTTGCATCTAAACTGTGTTTTAAATTTTAAATTCCTTGACCTTTTGTTGTACCATTTCCTAATCTTGAACAATTTTTTCTTGAACACTTTTTTTCCACACAACTGGCTTCAAAGACAAATTAGATTAGTCTCTACAACTCTAAGACGTTTGCTTGTGCTGTTTGCAGTGATTTGAAGACCATGTGTTTGCAACTCTTTCTGTCTTCTCTTACATGCATGCTAATACTTGTTGATCATCACAGTTCTTGTGAATTGCATATACAACTGACACATCAAAGCACGGTATAAATGCTGCAAGCTGTAGAAACAGAGTGCAAAAATAAAGCAACAGCTGACTTTTAGGGCTTACAGAGTGAATCTTACAGAAGGAAGAAAGTACAAGCAGCTTAAATGTAAAATACATTAAAAAATCACTAGTTTCTCACAGTTTGAAGTGTATTGTGCTGTCATTAACCAAACACAGTTTAGGCTTAAACTGTGAGCATTAAATGGGCTGGTAGTATCCAGATCTGTTTTAAGTGTAGTTTTGTCTGTGTTCACATAAACCAGTTTTTGTATTTTAATGATACAAGTTCAGTTCATATTTATGGTGTTTTCTAAAACGTCATGACCTTCGGTGTAGTCACTCAAGTTTCACTGTATATTGCATTTGAATTGTGCTAGTTGTGTATTCAGTAGGGTCAAACCCCACCACTGAGTAAGTGTGCTCTGGTGCTTTTCTGAATTTCAGAATTTGGCCTGTTTTGAGCCAAGTGTTTAAAAGGCTTGTACAATCTCAAGGGCAAGCGTTACGTGGTTCCAAATTTTGTAGCGTGTGTTTTGCACCTCTCTCTTAACAGGAAAGAATCTGTAACATAAAAAGGGGAGTCACTGTTTACCATCCTTTTGGAGGTGTTGAGTATTCACGTTCAGGAACAACGTGTTGACAAAGCTCAAGGAGATGCCAGGCAGAAGTCCCTTGGCTAGAAGTATGAAAGTTAACTGAAGTGTTAGAAGCAGTTTACCTGCATTAGCATTCTGAGAGAAAAGATAACCAGCACCAAGAACTTGCACTGTGAAATGCACTCATATCTTGTGGGATTTGGGTGTTTGCAGGTTGGGTTGGGTTTTTTTTTTTTAACACCCTTCATTTAAACTAATTTGACTGAGCCAACTCTCAGCTGTGTGGTTAAGAGCCTGTGTTTCCATGGGTAATAGGTTCCAGATCCAGGCTGTCAGTCTTCATGCCAACAAGCGCTGGAGGAACTGGGAGAGGAATTGCTGAAATCTAGGGAGAAGGGAACTTCCTGCCTCTTTTTGGTGCTGTATGTGAGGATTTTCAAAAAGAATTTTCCTTCCCTGTCTTGACCTCAGGATATTGATGACTTTTCTGCAGGAGAGAGTCTTCTTAACAATGTAGGAGATATTTTAAATGTGGACAATAAATGCAGAGACGGGCTTGGGGGAAGTGGAAATGGTGGACAACTCGGCAACACCTTGGTGTTATAAATACTTGCTTTTAGCCATCTTTGTAGTAATAAATAGTTATGCTTTAACCAGTCATAGTAAGATTTTCTGTTTGTCTTGGGGGAAGGTCAAATGCAAGCCACATGTATCAGCATTATCACAGTTATGAATAATGATAGCCACTTGTGTGATTTCACAATTTTAATTAAATATGGCTTTTATGTATGATTTTTCGTGTAGGGAAATTTAATAAAGACCATAACAAAAAAGATAAATTTTGGTTCTTACCACAGTTGTGTATCTTTCTATCTCTGGCTGAAACCAAACAATTGGGAAGGAGCCATTTTTGTTGTGTCTTTTGGAGAGCATCTTTTGGTTCTGACAGCCATGCGCTTGTGTCGTCTTCTCACGTGTGACTTTGAAGATCCTGAAGCCAGGATCTAAGTAGAAGTTGCTGCAGTGAGAAGGCTGTGGAATTGCTCACAAGAGGGAAGATATACCTCTGCGTAAATGTTTTCACTTTTGGCACCTAAGGTACATGTCTAAACTTTGAAACTTAAGAGTAAAAACGAAGCATTTGGTCTGTTTATGTGCTGTTCATGGACAGTTGTAACAATTTTGCCTTAAAATATTTCTTTTGAATTTGCAGAGTATCAAGGATGTACTAAGAAATATTTTTTTAAGGGTGAACACTTCATGGGAAGAATAGCTATGAATGCCCCAGTGCAACTTTTTGTATTCACCAAAATCTCTTATTCCTGGCACCTAATGATAGACATTTCAGTTGAGAATAAAGCCAAATTTTAAAGAAAATGTAGCTTTCATTTTATAAAATACACAGCAGCTGTCTGACTTGTCCATTTAAACTACAAAATAGCTGTTGTAGCCTGAATATACAAATCGCCAAAAGGTACAAAAGTGCTCCAGACTTTTTAGCTAAACGTGCTCCTAATAATTCAAAAATGAGCTAGTAATTAAATTGCAAAGTAATTTTCTTTGTTTACATGCTGCTTGTGCAGAATATACCTTGCCACAGAATTTTGTTAAGTTACACTATTACTCAGATTTTCTTTTTTGTCATTACTTAGTACCTTATTGTTAAATATAGGGAAGAAGAAGGAACAGAGGAATGAAAGTTTATCTTCCAGAGTTCTCCTGTCTGAGCTTCTCAGACCGTGGATATCCTCTGTTCTGTAAGATCAGTCGTCTTTGGTAAAACATCTGATTTAAATATTTTTAGGAAAATTATATTTTTCCAGAGTTCTTTTTCTGTTTTATCCTGGTATCAGTAACCAAGTGAAATAAGTAAAATGCTACCTTTTGTTACAACTGTAATGAAGAATTGGTAGTGCATTTCTGGAACACACACACAGACAGAAGGAAAAATGAAATAGTTCTTAAAAGGTTATCTATGAAGTAATTGCTCAGTTTCTGAAGTATTTCATGCTTAAAACAAATTGCAAAATACAGTCCATAAAACTATACGCATTTGCTTGGAACGGTTATTTAGCAAGTTAGAAACCGCCAGTCATGTAAACAGTTTTGATGTCCGTTTCATCCTTCTGAAATTTGTATTACCTCGTGCAGAACTTGAAGTTTTCTCCTTACTATGTCTGCTGACCTCTTCCTTCTGATATCTTCAAGCCAGGCTCGAGTTCAATATCTTTCTAATAAGTTTTTATACATCTTTTTTCTCAGATGTCTACCCGTGGGATCAAACGGTGTTGCTGGTAAAAGTGCGTTTGGTAATTTACTTTTAAATACTGGAGATTACTGAGAAACCTCAAAAGATAAAGCCAGCACTTCAAGAGTTAATATGTTATTAGGAGGACAGGAAATCTGGCAACTATTGCAGAAACTAGACCTAATGGTGCACACAAACAATTTGTCAGTCTTGGTAAATGTGAATAGCTTTCCGCAAAGTGGCTGCGTTTGCTTTGTTTGAACAGCCTAAACTTTTCCTTTTCGGACTTTAAATCTTAGAAGTGAAATGTGATCCACATATTGAATCAAAATAATTTAATTCAAAACATATTTTGATTGGAACAAGGTTGACATGGAAAGAAACTCTAGAATAATAATAATAAAAAAAGTTGAAAGGACTTTCTATCATATATTTAGCAGGAAAATTTGAAACAGTTCTAATTAGGCTGAAAAAACCAGCCTTCTTCATTGTAACTTACTAAGGTCATATATCAGTGGTAAGGCAGCATTACCAACTTGTGTCTGAAAGCCTGCACATGCAAACATCATTCCAGTTGTTTGGTTTTGTTGGGTTTTGGGTTTTGTTTTGAATGCGTGTGCACACTCATACTTTCAAGCCAGAACGTGTACTTAGTTTAAAGTAGTTACCCGGTCCTGCAGTTGTGTGGGTGTTTAGTCGTGTTCAAGAAGAGCATTTTTCACCTGAAAATTGTGGTTGTGCTAAAAATGTGTGAAATCCTAATTCGTGCTTTTCTGTTCATGCATAAATATTTTTTCAAATGGAATGTAAAAGAGACGCCATTATTTTAACCATTTCATGGGAAATTCTTTACTTCAGAAAGGAATTGAAATGTTTAGTCCATTAAAGGCAATTTTTTGTACTGGAGATACATAATTTCTTACTTGCTGGTGTCATATATTCCTGGCTTTCTTTAGTTTTGTTTGTTTTTCTTTTTCAATTGAGTGAATAGGAAAGTTTATTCATGTATGAGCAGTTTTGGTTTCTCATCAAATTTCCTACTTTAATTTTAGCTATATAAACCACATTTTGTAGAGGTTGGGCTTCCATCTTTCAAATAAGAGTTGCATGCATGACTTATGCTCTGCTTCAAAATCATTTTGCTTTAGGTCAGCATAGGAATAAGGCAAGCGTGTCATTTATTTCTGAACATCTTGATTATGAATATGCATCTGTGCTGATGAAAAAAAATGCCATTAAACGTTTCATCTGATTTCGGCATTGGAACATCCCAAACCCAAGCACAGTATATATTCATTTTTAGTAAACATAATTTCATATGCTACATGTCACTGCTTAAAATCTAAGGCAGAAATAGAAGTAGAGGGCAAAAGGCAATAGTACTCACTTTAAAGATACAAATCTTGATTCCAAGAGGATAATATTGTTTGGGAAAGTATATCATAATAAATGTTTAGAGAACTTATACTGGAAAAAGGAAAAATCTTTCCTAACCTGCTAGTTTTCTGTTTTGTCATTCCAACCATGTTCTATGAAATCATTTGTATCAGTATTAGACCGATGTTAGTCTTTGGCTGCCAGCAGTAAATTATTCTCTGTTCATTCCTTTCAGAAAACAGGACAGAAAAAGATGCACATAAAGTAGTGAATTTCAGAGTCATTCATGAAGAGGTAGTTTTGATTGCACATATCAAGTGACACTGAAAAATATTTATGAATAAACTAAAATTTCCTTGTAAGATCAAAGCTTCTATTTGTTGATGTGGCTGAAGTGTCCCTACCTTGGGAATAGAGAAATGAAAGTTACTAATACGTGTTTGTGTTTGACATCTGTATACTGTACTTTTTAGCATATCTCAAGTGTTTTAGTCTCTGCCTAATAGATCTCATTAAAAAAAAAGATATCATCCCCAAGACAGTTTGTCAAAGTTAATATGAGTCCCCGTGGACAGAACTGACAATTCGTGTGTGGCTTCACGTGACAGTCTTGTTTGATCCTTTAACAATTGGACATTAGTCACTGATTTGTTTTACAATAACTCAATAGGATTGAACATTACCGTGTTATGCTGGATGCTTTTGGGGGTTTCCTTGTTTTGCACATTTTTTAGTAGTAAATGATGTACTTGGTCTGCCCTGGGAGCTTTAACAATTGATGGGTTTGCTTTAAGAGCGGCACGGGAAGGATTTTTGTATCCCATCGCTGTGTGCTGTGTTTAACCTGAGCCTTAATGAGCAATGGCTGTCCTGGATGCTTAAGTAATCCTAAATGCTTAGCCATCCATACCCTTGGTTTAGTTTTGCAAGAAGTAAAGGCTAGCAGTGATGTTTAAAAACTCAAACAAACAAAAAGCCCACCAACCCCCTCCTTTTTATGACTGAATGGTTATGCAATTGCAACTTTTTTATTGCTCAGATGGTTTCTTAAGGAGGGTCCATACCTATATAGTACACACCAGCCTGGCTACAAAGTGTACCACGTGGACTGGTCTGGTCCATTGTGTTGTTTTCCTTGACAATCTTATTTTTTACTCGTTATACAGGCTGTTAATTATTGTTCCTTCATTGATTGTCCCATAGCATAAGCACTTCCCTCCAACCAAGAGCATAACTGTGAACCTGAAATGTCAGGCAGTCTTATGTAGCCTTTGAATTTGTGTGCTGTCTTTGGTTCATCCTTCGGGGTCCTGATGCTGACTGTAGCCATTTTTCATTTAGCCCTTTTATTTGTGATTTGACAACTAAGAAAGTAGATTTTTAAATGGCCTACTAAGAGAGGAAAAAGTGTAAAATAATTTCAAATTCGAAAAAGAGAAGTAAATCCTGGGTGGCTCCCAGCCATTCCATGAGATGGCAAAGAGTATGTTTTAGTTTTCCTTTTTTTTTTAAGACAAAAAAAAAAGGCATTTATACATACGTTAATCTAAGGAGATTGCAGTGATATTCCTCTAGTTATTCGTGTCCAAGTGCTTTGTGAGGATAATACAACTCATTAAAAATCTAGCTTTTGTAGAAAAGGAAAATATTAACAACTTACACACACAGTGTGTGTAAATATATATATATATATGTATGTATATATGTAAATCCCCCATAATACTGTTTTTCTTGGCATTAAATAGTTATAATAATAACAGTAGGTATGTTCTAGGGTTAATTTTTTTTTAGCAGGATAGCATGAAAATTAATTCTTATCATTGTCATTTGCTGAGCCCTGTAGAATTTTATGGCTGCACACTGTAGTATTATGGACACTCATGAGACTCCTGACTGGTTTTATCTTATTAAACAATTTTGAAATCATTAATTTTTAATTGGCCTGCTTGTGGTTTTTTATAGTTTTAATTGTGTGTCTGTGTCTAAATACTGGGTGGGTTTTTTTAAATTAAAAAAAAGAAAAAGATAAAAGAAAGAAAAAGTCCTGTCTAAGCATATACGTTGTAAGGTATTGTTATATGAACATCCAAAGAGATACTATACTGTGCAATAATTCATTTTAAAGGATGCTTTCAGCAATTCAGTATCCTAATAAAAGTAATAATAAAAAAAGAATGATATGATGTCTAAGATATGTACAGGTCTTTTCTTGATTGAAAGTTCTAATTAAGTGAATCGAGGAAAATTAACTGAAATTAGCTGTCAGAAAGTCACATTTAAATGAGTGATGATCTGGTGTGGCAGTAAACATTTAAATGATATAAATTGCCATTTAAGTGTATGGTTTAATGTTTGTCATGCATTAATATGACATGAGACTGCAGTGACAATCAAGCAGCTTGCTCTAATTTGAACATATTTAGGGCTTTTGTGTGGAGTGCACCACACAAATTAAGACAATTGCTGGTTTTATGTGTCAATTTAAATGTTGTTTTCAGGCATCGGTTAATGAAACAAACCCATCATTTTTGTGTGCAAATTGCAGAGTGATTTGCCTGGTTTTCAGATTAATTTCAACTTCCTCTGCTCAAAATTAGGGATTTCCTTTGCAAGGAAAATGCCATTCATTTTGTTAGATGAAGAGAATATCAGTTTGTTATGTTGTTTCATTTGCTAATTCAAATAAGAAGTACGTTGAACCCTCTGTATAAAATAGAAAAAGCAAATCCTGCTAGTGATTTAATCTAGATGAATTAACTCTTTAGATGACAATGATTTTTAGGTTACCTTTTAATATAGTTGTGCTGTATCTAATACCAATATGAAGAGATTCTTTATTTTGTCGATGCTTTTGTCTTTAGGATTGGGTTGTAACTGGATAATACCTTCAGAAAAGAAGCTTCATATTTCAGCATAGTGCTTCTGTATGGGTTTCTGTATAGGTTTGTACAAGAGATGTATACAAGAAGTGCATAGAAGCGATAGCAGTTTGGTATTCCAACATGTTAAATAATTTGTACCCTAACATTCCTAGTTCGTTCCATTTCCCCAAATGTATCCATCTTCTCTGTGGCTGTCAGGGTCAGATAATTGTGCTGTTATTATTCACTATGCAGATCACACAGTAAAGCACAATTTCATCTTCAGAGTTCATAAAAACGTAGCCTGGCTGTCTATAAAGGCACAAATGCTTTCCACCTACTGCTTTTTTGTCTTATTGCCACTATTACAGTTTAAAAAGTAAGGTCTCGTGGTTAGCGGGAAGTAGGGCATGAGACACAGGCATCTCTTACAGGGCCCACCTTTTGTTTGGATAGAATGTCTAAAATACTCTTAGCAATTCTATATTGTTACAGAATGCTACTTGTTAAGGTAGTTTTGTATGCTATAAAAAAAATGCTTCTGTGATTACTAACTGATGACTATCAGGCAAACTCATGTTTATGTGTTTTGTGTGTGTTTTTTGTTACAGGCATTAGAAAGTGAGTTTGTTTCCTGCCAGCTTCACCAGTGGATTGATCTGATTTTTGGCTACAAACAACAAGGGCCAGAGGCTGTTAGGTCACTGAATGTATTCTACTATTTGACTTACGAAGGGGCTGTTAATTTAAGTTCAATAACGGATTCCGTGCTGAGAGAGGTAAGTTTGTACTTTAAATAAAAATCTTCATGAACCACTGCAGTGTTGAAAATGTGAAGTTTCCACATTATTCAAGGCTTCTGGTGAATGTTCAGTTTCTTTGCATTCTCTTGTGGTTTAGCTACAGGCTGGTCAAATGCAAGGTGCCTGAACCAATTGTCACAGCATGCAGAATTAACAGAACAAGTATGTAAGTTGCTCTTGCACTTTGTGCACCCGGATTCAGCCCAGGCTGGATACCAATATAAAAATAAATGTTCAAGGATTGCTTCAGTCTCTGAGATCAGTCATTTTGTTCCCTATTACTGTGATCTTAGTGGCAAAACACAATAAGCAACCTTGATTTGGCTTGCATTTCTGAATTTACTTCTGCACTTTTAACAGGTCTCTTTAAGCGCAATCTTGTATATGTAGTACACATCAAACACTATCGTTTTACAGCTTCCAATATTTAATTTGGTTTACTATCAAACTAAAACACCTTGTCCTGTGTTTTTCGTATGCAGAAGTAGATATTTAAACATTGGAAAGATCAGTAGTTTTATTTAGACTCAGCATCGTTCAGAAAATCTATTTGCTAAAGTATGTCATAGGAGATTGAGGGCTTCAAGAGTTCTTCCTCCTTCACCTAGACAGCTGTTGAAAAAAAGAACAGGGTGGAGTGTGTGATTAAAACAGATTTTTATCATTTTTACGTCCTCTGTTCAGACCATACGTTGGTATCAATTATAGCTGTATATTAAGTGGATTAATTATAGAATAAATGTAAGTGGTACTTTGCTGTAAAATATTCTCAGTCCCTGAAAACAAAGTAATATGAATGCTATCAACTGTTTTATTTAAATGGGCGATTAGATGTGCACCAATAGAGAATATATGCATGAACTGAATGAAAACAAGAATTAATCCATTTTTGCTTACAAATATTAGGTTTGAAGTTCATAGTAGGATTCTAGGTTAATCCTAACTGAAGTTTTTTGTTATCTACTGCTTATTTAAAGGAAGTCTGAGAATAAGCAATTAATGTTTTAAGTTATACTATTTTCTCTGTACATATTGGCCATCTGACTGTGTGGGGCACCTTGCCAGCCCCATAGAGAAAGTCATCTCATAGCAACATTGTGGGCTGTAGCTGCTTTGTGTGTGCAGTGAGACGGTCTGGGGGGTTTGCACGGCATGTGGGGTACACAGGGGCCGGCCTAAGCACCGGTGCAATGTCGTCATTATGTGGGTTGCCATCAGTCTGCAGACTGCATTGTGGTCTACTTAAAGCTAAAATACTTATGTTGCACATAAATACACGTAACTGAGCTAAGAAAAGGGATATGGAGACACTTGGCTTACAAGAAAAAATGTCATCATCTGGGTTTGAAAAAGTTACTGACCTAGTACTAGAGTACTAGATGTTCACCCTGTCATGTTTTCATTTCACTTATAATGTCTTTCCACTTCACACTGATGAGGAATTATTCCTACCTTGTAAGAGTATTAGACTCTTGAAGTACTTGGTTTAAGTGTGAGCTGAAATATAGACTGGGTGTTATGTGTAGTATGTTCTTAATTTTGTTATTAAATGAACTATCATTGAACCATTGCTTCTGAAACTAATAATTGAAGTAACACTAAGCAAAATAGCAGTCTCCGCACACAATTTTTGTTAAGGTTTTAATTTTTCTAGAACAGTTCTATTATTAGATGAACTGGGATCTATTCTACTTGTGTTGTAGCCTGAAAAAAGGTAACTTAAGACCATGGAATTTACAAATCTGACTGGGTGTGTGGATCGTCTCATTCACTTTGTTACAAGATAGTTCGGATTTGTCATGTTTTTATTGTACTTTACTACAATGTTTCTTTCTTTTGAATTGTTCAGTGCTGCCTGAGCTGAGTGGCATATAAAAATGAAAACAGGAGGGGGAGAATGGCGGTGTTGTTGAGTTCATAATAATGGAGTAGCTTAGCGGCAGCAAAATTTTGGAACACTTCTGATGGTGTCAGATGAATGCAGGCAGCAGAATGAATGGTCTCTTGTAGCACTTTTGTTCTGAGTTGCTTGAAGAATGGTCCAATGGAATACTTTTATTTAGCATTTTCAAGCAGGTCATTAAAACAGTTGAAGGATTCCTGTTCAGTTAGGTATCCCTTGCTATTTACATGTATTTTGTAAGGCTTATTTTTTATTATGTAAGCATGTATATGCAGTTTGAGATTTGAGTATGATCAGCCCTGATGGGATATTGACAGTACAGAGATTTAATGGCTATCATCACCAATGGTGACTTACTCTGCTTTTACTTATGGGTAGAGATGAAAGTAATGAAAAATCTGTTTGTGTGTATATCTATGTGCATAATCATTCTATATCTGTGTGCTAAATGAATTTATCATGCACCTTTGACAGCATCACCTTCTTCCTGCTTGCTAATCCATCTCCCTAAGGACCTGCACTACCGTTCTGTACTGCCAAGCAGCTTCAATCAGCATTTATTTTTCTCCTTCATTCAGCTTGCCAGAAAATACTTCGTCTTTTCTCCAACAAATTCCTGGTTAGAGGCCAAATGAATTTCTGATCTGGGAAATTAGCAGCATTTTTAGGCAGGCATAACACCTCAGATTTAGGACCTGTTTATTAGGCAAGTCTTAAACTGAAAATTTTACTCCGGATTCCTTCGTTTCAGAAAGGATGCTTTTGGCTTTTTCCTGTTGATAAGATTCAGGGTTTGGGTCTTCAGATCTCGGGAGTTGTAGCAGAAAACGTATTTTTATTTCCAAACCTAAGCCAAGGAGCAGCCTCTGTGTGCTCTGAGGGCTGCAAGTTCTTAAGGCTTTTAGGTATCATGTGGAAATAATAACATGTGCTTAAACCATGGCTATTTCCCCACATAGATAGTCAGTGCTAAGCCTGGGCCACATCAGTGATGAGAAGGCTATGATACATGTTTCTGAAATATCTTTGCAGATATTTGTATGGATATTGGTGACCTAACTTATCAAAGAGGCCACACACAGAACAATAGTGGGAGGAACTGAGGACTGGAGGGGTGTAGGTTAATGCAGAATTTCCTTAGGTCTCCTAAATGGCTCCAACTGGCACCTTTATTTTTATAGGCAGTCAGGTTATATATATTACAAGAAGGAAGTACTCGTCTAGGAAGGAAAACTACTTGATTAAAACCATATTCCACCCTTCTTTTTTTAAAAAACCCCTGAAAATGTAGAACTTTTACATCCCCTTATGCTTCTGTGAACAATTTTTTCCTGCCATTCTTACTGCCTATGGGAATAAAGGAAGTAAAGTATTTTGAAAGGATCTGGCTGCCATAATAGAAAATCTTAAACTCAAAAGGAAACCATGGGCCACATGCTACCTTTTGGCAGATAAACCCTGGGGAGTGCAAGGCTTGCATAATTCAAAGGCAAATCTCAAGGGGAGGGGAGTAGATCAAGAGAGAAGGGTTTGAGTCGTAGCCAGGGGGGGAAGGGAGCTGCAGCCAGGAGAAGCAAGGCAAGAGATCCAGTATCTCTGCTGGCACTAACCATCCCTGCAGAGACCATTCCTTCATCCTCCTCTTTTTCCCTTGAACCATTTTAGTAGCCTTGTCATTGACTCTGATCCTTGTACTTGAGTGTCTTACTGAAGGAGGTTACAGCTGTAGAGGGAAGTTGCTGTTCAGTTGACAAGCAGTAACCGTCTTTCCAGTGGAAAATACTGTATTGCCAGCAGAGCTGTATCTGCGCCTTCTGTTGACTTGCTCTTGAGCACCACGTTTTGATCTGCAGAACTCCCAAACACAAGCTCTGCCGTGGAAGGGCTCTTTTTGTTGCCTGTAGAAGAGGCAAGGAAGAGTCATGTAGCATAGATAAATGTCATCCTGCTGTTCTGGAGAGAATTCACAGCACCTTCTTATCACAAATTCTGCTCTTTTTGCCATAGCTGTCCAAGAATGGAGGGAAAAAAAAAAAAAAAGAAAGTAGAATTATATCTAAGTCATTTGAACAAGCAACTGATTAAGAGCTGAAACACAGTCTATAGAAAATAATTTGCATCTTGGACTGATTTGTGGGTATTTCATCAGAGTCTCAGTCAGAAGAATAGAAATGTCTCTTGTCTCTGGCTTAGATTCACAAAGGATGTTTGTGAATCTGTGCTGCACTCAGAGTTACTAATTAGAAGTCCATTTCTCCACTGATACTCCTATGTAGTTAGTGTAAACACTGGATAAGAGCAAAGAAAAGAGATGAAGTTAATACTAGGAAGACAAAATATTACGTTGATTTGTACAGGGACCCTGCGCCTCAGGAAGCATTCTGAATTTTCTACCATGCTTATCAAAAAGCACCTAACTGTATTTTAAAAAAAAAATAAATTAACATAGCATCTGATATGGTCTTTGAAGTCAGCAATTATGGAAGACTAATGATTTTTAAATTAGCAATAATAGCTCAAAAAAACAGGAGAATAAGTCCTGTGCTATTAGTAACCCCCATCAAGCGATTTGCTTTTAGCCTTAGATGGTTCTGTTGTTTTATACTTCTTCCTTTGAAGAGAAGGTGCCTTTTTGTTACATGAAGGTAGTCTGTTTAGCATTAGGAAGCACAGCTTTCTCCATTCTCTCGGCACCTTTCTTTCTCTTGATGATATTTTATTTCTATATGAACTGAGGAGTTTCAAAAATTGTGAAGAATCAGCTTGGACATAGCATTTGGTATGTTATTTGAATGCGCCAGTTCTAATTATATATATAGAGAGAAAATAATTCTTTTATTTTCAGTTTTGAGGCATATGGGAAAAATTATTTTATGGATAATAGCTTTTAAATGTTGCTCAAGATTAATATCTTAGGTCTAAGATACATAAAACTTACCCAATCTCTTATTAGTCTTATTTTATTTTTTAAATATTTACAGTTTGAGAGACTTCTGTGCTTTCCAAAAGAAGTTACATGGATGTTTAGTTTACATGACCCCAGTTTTCATGACAGCAGTAGCAGATCTGATATCTTATCCCAGAGAAAGCATTTTTGGCCTCTCTTTTAGCTGTGTTCATGGTGGGAGTTAATAGCATATTTCAGCTCTAACTCAGCTGGAAAACCCTGACAACAGTGAATCTTTCAGTGTATAAACACAATTTGTATTTATAGCGTAGTTAACATTTACTAAATAGTTGGGAAAATGATCAGTCTGGTTTTAGCAGGATGGGCAACAATCTTTGTGGCTGTGATGAGTTTTAAAATGTAGCATAAAATGGTTATAAAATATTGTCACAGAGCAGTAAATTTAGATCTGCTGAATTCAGTAAGTAACGAATTCATGGAGGCAAAATTCAGAGTATTGTAGAAACAACCTTTGAATCATCTCTGGCCAGAAGTGTGTTGCACAGATGGCATGCTTGGTGTTGTGCAGCACAGGAACAGCATGAAAAAAGCAAATAAATGTTAAACATTGGTCTCGTTTTAATTGCAAATCCATTTTAAAATACAATTACACGTAACCAGAATTAAGAAAGCTGTTTTTAAAGGAAGTGTGGCTAAGGAAAGGTGGATTTGGCAATGCCACCAAACCCATGTTTGGTCCTGGTCTTTTCTCGGTAAGGTACCCAGGGCAGGAGCGTGTAACACAGGCAGGACCTCCCACGTGGGCAGGTACCACTGCTCAAGGAAATCAGCTTGTCTGGGCATCAGGACTCTCCCATGAAAGGAAGTACTTTCTTCTAGTGAAAAGAGCATTAAAATAACAGGAGCACCATTCCTGCCACCACTCAGTATCATTTACCTATTAGTTCTCACACCTCAGCTCACGCTGTGACCTGCTTGTGGTGTTGGAGTGAACGGGCAAAATGAGCATAAGCAAGTGTTTACTGTGATGTCTGGGAAGTGTGGCACTTCTTTGATTCCATTCAGCCCAGAGTTTGACATGACAAATGGGGATTTATTGCCCTTTGTCTTAACTTAAATATTTACTGCAGTGCTTAGAAACAGACATGAAAAGTACTGAGCTAGGTTCTGATCCAGAAAAATTTGTGACCTGGTTGTTCTCTTTTATCCTCCATTACAGAATAGATTCTAATTTTACCTGCTGCTTCTGCTTCTCTATCTAGCAGGTAAAGGATAGTTTAAAGCTAATTAAAATAGGACTGAGATGCCTTGGCTGGAGGTAGTAAAGCTTTTTGGAAGGAGCTAACTAATGTGAATTAGTTCTTCAGCTCAGAGTGCTTTTTTCCTCAACCTCTGATTGAAATTCAAAGATAGAAATTTTCAGCGCAGTCAGTTCTCTCACCTCTTCTTGCTTGACCTGTCTTGTGGATCTATCAGAGCCAGAGAGGTTTTGAGAGCCCCCCTGGGCTCATTACATTTTCATTTGTGCCTGGCTGGTCAGTCTTAGATAACTGACATATTTGTTGGCCAGCATTAAATAAGAAAGAGCAATCAAAAGGTAAACAAAGTATAGATAAAAGCCATGTTCATAATCCTTCCAAAATATCCTTTTTTAATAGAAATTATTTCTATTTTTAAAGTTTTTTTTCCTCTTTCATATGTGGAAAGGATGAGGTATACTTCTGTATAATAGCTACAGTAATCATATACTGAGTCATATAGCTTGAATGAAACATGGAAATGAATAGGCTACAAAAACTTCTTTGTGTCATCAGCATGTTTTGATTATTTGCAGGTTCTTTATGTTGTCCAAAGAATTGACTTTCACAGTAATTGCGGAACTAAAAAACTTTGTTTGCGATGTTTTCATTCTCTTTGCTTGTTGCAGCCTAGGGTGTCTAGCTCATCAGTGTTCCCACTGTGTCTGTACATGTGTGTGGTATTTGCTTACCAAACTTTATTATTTTAGTTATTAGTTATGTTTGATCAATAGCTGCTGCTTGAGTGAGAAAGCTTGTGGTCATGGCGAAGGTGCTTTTCCTCAGGCAGTGTCTAAAAAACAAGTCTCAGTTAAACATTACATACTATTAAATAATAACAAAAAGTTCATTCATTGCAGTAGAAGACTCTGAGATGTTGTTTTCCCCATAGTTTGGAAACAGCAAGTTTGGTCTTGCATGTAGTGGTTATGAGAGTTTAAATAAATGTATTTCATAGTTTAGCAAAATTAGTTATTTGTTACTTTTTCACAATTGTTACACATTCTGAAAGATGGTCACGTAAGACAGTTTAAAGACCATTACATTTTGGATTTTTACATCAGTGTATTAACCCCCTTCAGATTGAAATGTTTTATTTTAATGAAGTTTTTTTATTTAATAAATAGAGATGGCATCAAAGTCAAAGAAATTCTGTGGAATGTTAACAGATTGGATTGGATTGCTTTTTTCCAGAGAAGAAAGTTTTATATCATAATATTTGGGATCAGCTAAGTAGCAAGTAGACTGTGAGAAGGCAGCAAGTTTTAAAGACTATGTTTATCTATTTAGAAGAGCAAATGAATAATGCTAGAAATTGATGAAGTTTGAGGGTATTGCACATGGCAATACCACTGTTTCCTCTGTGATAGTTATTGAATTTAAATGAAGCAGTGAGTTGCTCTCTTGAAATCTTCATCTGCCATGGCAAAGAGAGATTGCAGCAATTTTGGTTGTGGTGCTCAAATAAACCAGAAACAGTTATATTTTAAAAAACTAGTCCCAGAGCTGCTTAGGATTTTGCTTTTACTGAATCCAGTTTTACTTGCAGGTCTTTAAATTCATCTTAACTCTTTTTTAGGCTCTTTTCCCTTTTTATTTTGTCAGTCTCTTTGAAGTACTACCAGACCTGTTTTTGTAGTTCCAGTGGTTTTTATCTGCTTCTTTCCAGTAGCCAAAGATTTAGGTGTTTTGAATGAGCACATCAGTGCTCCAGACAGAGATACTGTTTGAAATTATCCATGAACCCAGTGCCTCTGAACATTATTGAGTGACATTTGTTTCTGTTGGTTGTGTCTGCTCTGACTAACTGGTTTCTTTCAGATTGGCAGCTGGGATTACGCCGCAGTAGACGGACAGCTGCGTGAGTTGGAGATTGCAGCCAGGCCATGCTGTGCCTCTGTTTAATATGCCTGGAATGTATATATTCAGATTGGAACAACTTGCATGGCCCTCAGGGGGTTCTATTTGTATTCTCACAAACTGTGATTACTTCCTGTTTTACTTTGATTGCCATGTAATTGTCATACTGAATTGTCTGGACAAAAAGACTTCAATTTTCTTTATTCTCGCAGAAAAATTCTTAATGTAGTTTAAGAGCTGGGTTAGGGGGTTTGTTTTTAAAGATGTGGTGGAAGGCATCCTATGCTGTGCTCCTTCCTGTACTTTTCTGATGCAAATAGAATAATGCATTATTCATGTATGGAATCTCAAATAGCTTTGAGAAAAAAGGTAATCCTGCATAGGGTAACCCCTCCCTCTCCAGGTATCTGTAGTAATTTGGATTTTATAAATAACAACTGGTTAGACTTGGTAATCAGTCTCCAGACAACTCTGGTATTTTGAGCAGGCAGAAGGAAGTGAAACTGGGGAGTGGGAAGAAGTAAAGAAAAGAAAAATATTATACAGCAGATGTGTTTCCTGCAAGGAAGCTAAAAAGAAGAGAGAAAAAACCACTATGCTTAGTTTGTATTTGATGGCTTTAATTTCTACGTGTTTCTGTTGTTTTCTTGTGTAATGAGGCACTCTCGATTTTGTTTCATACATCCCTCATGCACCACAGCAGGCAAAGGTTGTGCACCTTTTGCTTCATAGCAGCTCTCTCATGTACTCTAATAATGCCCCCCTCTGTGGGCTGTTGACAGTATTTCTGCCCACGCTTCAGCTCTGAAGCCATAAACCTGTGGTGCTTGGGTTGAAGTAGTACCCGCATTAGTGGGCAGTAACAGGCACCTTCTACACCCCGCTTGGTTAACAGAGGGTGTGTCACAAACATCTTGCAGTCGGATTTAAGGATACCTAGAGAACAGTATGTAACTCTTGATCTAGTAGTGTCTTTTCTTTAGCCTTTCTTCTGTCCTTGCTCCATTCCCTTCTCTGCCGTTTCTTAGATTTCAAAGCTAATAAAGACAGTTTTCTGAAATCAGTACGTTAAGTGAATAGTGCAATGATAAAATACAAATTGCAAAGTGATTCGATTCAAAAGGTTTGATTTGTGAAGTCAAAACAAGAGAAACAATTTTCTGATTTGACGTGAAGAAAGTAGACTGCTCCTTTTATTTTCAAAACAGCGAATGGGAGTGTGTGAATTTATGATACTAACATTTGAGCGCTGTATTTTTTCCTTGGGTCAAGTGTAGTGCAATGTCCCCAGGGCAGGTGTACAGTCAGCCAGCATATACATTGCCTGTGTCAGAAAAGCATTTTGCCCATTTTTCACAGTCTTGACCTAATGGGGACTGTTAGGAAACAAGGGAGATGGTGCTACAAAGAGCTTCTCTTTATAATCTTCTGTGTCTTTTCAGCAGTTTTATCTAACTGTTATGAATTGGGCTTGTTCTCTGGCCAGGGTTACCCGTGTTTCCATAGTCTCTGAGGAATTTAACTAAGAAATCTCCCTGTAGGAGCATAAGTGGCTCTCTGGTGAGAGGAGGTTTTCTGATCACTTGTTACCAGAGCTTGATTTTAATCGCTGTCCCATGGGGAAGGGAGCTGGTCGGTTGGCTGCTAAGCCATTCAACTTCGCTGTCTGAGGGGAGACCTGTCAAATAGTCTGTGTTCTCTGATGCTGTAAAGCAACATCTGGGCGGAAGGAAAGGGAAAGCAAGTAATCATAATTGCATATCGCTCAAGCCAATAGAAGTCACTAAGGAACATGTGTGTAAACCTTTTTGAATATTGAAAAGTGAGGTAGGAGCGGCAGAGAGCCAAAGTAATTATTTTTGCAAGGGCTCTTATTTTCTGGACATAAATACTGGGTAGAAAGATGGAGGATGAACCCAAAACGTTTTCTATCCCTGACACGTATGCTGAAATAATATGTATTACAATGCATGATGTTATTTCACCTGGGTTTTCAAATGTTTGGCAATTAAGTCTTAGAGATTTGAGAAGTAACTGGGAATATACTTAGGTGTAGATCTGCAAGGGCACTGAAAGCAGCCTCTTTGTAGCGAAGGGTAAGGTTGTAGCTTGTTGTGCCCTCATACCCAGGCGTGCCTTTTAACATGGGTGTGCTGTGCCCTTGGACTCTTCAGACAGTTTGGTGTTTTGTGTCTGAGGAGGCATGATGAAAGCAGCTCTGAGCTAGTCCCTTTAAAGGTCTTTAAATCTGGAGTTAAATGGTGTATGCCTTGCCTTTTAACTATTACGGGCCTTCATTTCAGGATTTGAGTTCAAAACTGGAGACCGTTTCATTCTTTCTCTGTGACACTCACTGCAGTTCCCCCTCCACCCGCCCTTCCTCATATTTAATTTTATAGTTCTTTCAGACATAAACATGAAAAAAAAGCAATTTTGACTTAGTTTCTGAGTGTTGCTGCAAAGAAAAGTAACAAACATCTGTTTTTACCTTAACTGCATCCATATGTTCAACCTCCCCATCACCCTCCTTCCCAAAAAATTTACAGCCGTATTCGGTGGGTACTGCATACTGTTGAATTAACTTTCTTCACAGTTAGATTGGAGGGTAAGTTCAGAGACTGAAAATATCTGTGCTAAACAGTGGCCAGAAGCTACATTACAGCTAAGCCAAGTTTTCAAGTTTTTTATTCTTCCTCTTTTAATTTATTTTCAATTCCACTTCTGCCCTTCTTACCCACCAAGAAAAGAGGGGATGATCTAGGAGACTTTTTAAGGAACAGGTTATTGTAGTAATCAGATAAATGTTAACTTGTGAAATTTATTTTTGGCCTTCATGCTTCTAAATTAATTAACATTCAAAATACTGTGTTATGTAAGTATGTGGTTTGAGATGCATACTGTGTGGATTATTGTAAAGGGTTGCTTACCATGTTTAATTTTATGACTCCTTGTTGTAGCATCTGGACCAATTCTGGCCTTACCAAAGTTTTGTTTTTGTAGAGGATTAACAGGAAGAAGGAAGTTTTACTGAGGTATTTGAGAAGCAGTGAAACAAAATGTTGAATGCTACTATCTTTTAGTTTGTGGTGAGCAGCATGCTTTCAGCAATAAGAGTTTGTAGAGCTAAAGATATCTTTCAGACAAAGGTTATTCCTTTCTAGGTACGTAGTGCCTTTAATAGATGTGAAACTAGTGAAATTTCCCAAAGATTTCTACCTACCGTCATCTAAGTGGTTGTATGCTCCAGAGGGATTCAGCAGTGTGAGAACACGTGCCCTTCCTTTGCTGCTCGAAGCAGCTGTCTGTCTCTTAGTAATACTGAAAACTCAGTTAAAAGCTGGGCTATAATTCATTAAAAAGCAAATGGATAACTTTTTGACTGTTGGTCATTTTACTGTATGTTCCCAGGTAAGTAGTAGGTTGTTTTCTTCAGAGGAGATGTTAATTATACCTCTGAGAAAAAGATTCCCTGCTCCTACCTGATTTTCTCTGACAGGTTGAACAAAAGTCTGAGTGGCATCTGGTGGCTCTTTCTATTGTTATGTAAATTGAGAGAGTGGGGATTGGTTGTAGCTCCACCATCAAATTTCTGCTGACAGAGGAAGGTCATCTTTCTGTATGTGATCCTTCTGACTGAGACATCAGAACCTGGAGTTGACATCTGGATTGACTTTGAATACAGTCTGGGAAAAGAAGGGAACCATTTGGAGTTGCTAATACACTCTCTTAGTCATTATTACGAAATGTGGAAGTTAAATAAAGAAACCTTTACTATTTTTTTCTTGGTAATTAGAAGGAATGCAGGAGATTTTTTTTTCTGAAGTCTAGCCACTATGTCTAGACATATTTGTCCGAGTGGTGTTGCCTTTTACTCAAGAGTTGTTCAGATTTCTTTTGGATCTCTGAAGACACCAGTAAAGACGATGTACAGATACCAATATCTTTGCTTTTATATTCCATGTGCAGTTTTGATGTTTTATGAAACCTTGTTACCTGTAGTATGGCATGATGTGATTGTGGATTTTCCCCAGTTCTGTTGGCTAAGAGGGAGAGTGTCAGGGGACTACTGCGATCCTGGAACTGTAGGCTCATGTATTTTATTGGAAGGACCAGATGGAACCTAATGAGTCTAAAAGACTTGTTTGTGCCAGAACTGTACATCACAAACTCAAGCTAGATCATGAACAGGGATGTAGAAACTGACTGTTAAGGCTGAAAAGAGAGAAATTGCCATCCTCTGGGACAGTTTTTGGCAAAATCGTTGTCCCATTGGCCAGAAGTTTCACCAGGTCTGACAGAGCACTGTGAAAACAGGCCGTGACTATCAACTGGTGGGTTGAGTAGAATATCTGATATTATTTTGTAATATCCCAGAGAGATTCACTTCTGCAGTGAGGATGGATGAGAGACAAATAGCTGTTCTCGTGCTGCTGCTGTGTGGTCTAGGAGTGTGATTATGATGAGCATTGTGTATGTGAGTAAGGAGTGGAATCATAACTGTGTTGCTGGAAGGTAGTGAGTTTCTCTGAGATCTGGATTGTGGAAAACAGCATTCTGACTGTTGATCTTCCATTGATTAAAGCAATTATAACATCTGACTTTACATCAGTTTGGGCTCTTGGTATGATGAATGCATTGGAAGTATTTGAAATGTGATATCTTCTGTTTCATTTTCCCTTACTTAGTATTGGCATTACGTAAGAGTCTGTAGTTTCAAGTAGTAGCATTGGGAATTAAAGGTCATACCATATTCCATGATTAAGAAAAAATTCTGATTCCCTTTAAATGCTGAACATGGGCATTTGGGAATGAAAGTTTCTATATTGATCATAAGTCAATATACAAGGAAGTTAATAAGTCTGAAGCTTATTATTTCCTCACTTTATTCTATTTTCAGCTCTAAAAGAAATGCATGGGAGTTGTGCTTCAAGAATATTTTATTAATTTTTAAGAACTTAGGTTTATATTTAATAAGAAATAAATAGTAAATCCTATGGACTGTAGATTTGCCCTAAATATTGTAACAAGCATAGGATAACTGACATCCAGGACAATCTGCCTTCTCCTCCCCCTGTGTTTTTCTGGGACTACCCTCAATGCAATGCAGAATTCCCATTTGCTAGTAAAAATATGCCTCTTAATCTGCAAGTAAATGTAGACGTATCTTTTTAAAATCTGGATGTTTTGAAACTACCAGCTTTTATGGAGGGACTAGAGCTGCTGACCATTATGCTGTTGCTTTGTTAATGCCTCCTGTCTTAAGAGACCTCAAAGCCTTTGTGATTCCCTTGTGATATCTCGAGTCACAAAACCCCAGATTTGAATTTTAATGTAGCATGTCTGATCAGCAGGAAGGAGACTTGTATAGTCTTACTGAGCTTTAGTGTTTCATGAACTGATATTGCTGTTCCTCAAAAAGTACTCATGGAATCACAGTGTGTGTATGCCAGTTTTCAGCCAGCTTTTTGATAAACTTATTTAATTCATCAGTTCTTTGAAGATTATGGAGCTTCTCAGAGTGGGCAAGAGTGTTAGAATCTGGTGGTAGTGATTTCAACTCCTGCTCTGCTGAGCTCAGAAGATTCAAAAGCCCTGCCAAATGTATTAAGGTCAAGTGTTTTGGATGGCATGTTTCCTATCAGACGATGATTATTTTAAGGCCTCAGGTGCATTCTACTTTTGGCTTTGTTATTTCTGTAACAGGAGAACATTGTGTGTCCTAGTAATGGCCTTTATTATCTAAAAATACTTGTTTGCAACAATAAGATCAGCATAAGTGTTATCCCATTGTCTCAAAGATTTTAATGAGTGGCTAAAATACAACAAGAAATAAAAGTGTAAGGAGCCTCCAGGAAGGCTGAATCATGAAAAAGAAGAATCTGAGAGAAAAGCACGATGACATTCATATAGCTATAAAAGTGGCTAGCGATTTGGTGGTTTAGCATTCAAGCATCCCATTTAAAACACTTCTTTGAAGGGCCTGATTTTCAAGACTTCCTTTGAAAATAGAACCTACCAGTGCCTCGCCTTAGGTACTCAACATCACTGCATGCTCTTGCAAATGTAGAGCTCAGTGCTCTGTCCAACAGAGAAACCGATGAGTGGGCCCGTGTGCAGTCTGTTACCCCACAGCAAATGCCAGGTAGTTCAGCTCACTATGAAAGAGCTGTAAACTAAGATATGAACAATTTAAGATTTTCTGTAATATCAGCCTGTTTCCGTGAATAGTGCAGGGGCCAGCCTGACGAGGAATAAATAACTTGCTGAATTTTGTCTGCTTAATGTTGTTACCTTTAAGCCAGTAGGCGAAGAGGTGGCAACATGGAAAACTAGTTGGACGTGCCTAAGCAGGAGGTACACGTTCACACATTCCAGAATAATTAGTTTTAAGAAATGACTAAGCATGAGATGAGATGAGATTTTTCATTTATTGCCTAGAAGAAAGTGCTAAAGCATGTTGCTGAAGATACAGAGAAACTTCAAAAAACCTCTTGTATTATACCGTCACATTCTCCTTTAGCTGCATTTAATGGTCTTGCTGTCATTAGCTTAATGCATACTAATGTTGTTGGCTCTTTTGGAATAAACCTGAAAGTAAGAAAAAAAGCTCAGCATTGCTGTGAAACTAAGCAATGGAGTTTAAATTAAAAGAAAGTGGAACACTCTTAATACCTATGGAAACTTTTTTAAAATTTGCTTTTGAATTACGATAGAAACAGGATAAGCCAGTGTTAGAAAGGAAAAATGGAGCCAATAAAGAGGGTTTCTGATTATAATAGCTTGTTTCTGCTTAATATCATTGAGCAGGATGAAGTTTTGCAGAGTTTCTCATGGAAATAGCATCCACAGTACTAAAATGATTACCTCATTCTTAGTACCAGTGCCAAGCACTTAGCCCCACAGTGAACACACGGGCTTGATTTTCAACATGAAACAAGCCAGAAGTGTGGAATGACATTTTCAGGTGACAGTTATGGTTCTATTGCCTGTAATT
The DNA here is from genome assembly GCA_035584735.1 of Pseudotriccus pelzelni. Taxonomy (NCBI): domain Eukaryota; kingdom Metazoa; phylum Chordata; class Aves; order Passeriformes; family Tyrannidae; genus Pseudotriccus; species Pseudotriccus pelzelni. The sequence goes on from JAWMRA010000130.1 coordinate 13,475,645, forward strand.
AGCACCTCTTAACATGCAAACCTGCCTGTGCCTTTTCCAGGCTGTTGAAGCTCAAATACGAAGTTTTGGACAGACCCCTTCCCAACTGCTCATAGAACCACATCCTCCAAGAAGCTCTGCCATGCAGGTGGTAAGTACCCTGTTAACCCTTTGTGACCTGCCATTGTGCTCACTTCCTTTGCTATCTTAACGTTCCAGAACTGACACTTTGCTTTGCTTTTATGTGGTCGCGGAATTATGTTATTAAGAACAGCAGATGAGTTTTGATTTTGTAGGAGTGTATGCAGCGCTTAACTATTTTTTTTTTTTTTTATTTATTGCTGAAAGGATTGCACTGATTTCTGGTACAGACTGTTTTTTGTCAGTGTAATCTAAGAACACTTCATCAGTTGATTTTGTTAAATACCATACCTGTACAGGTGAGAGCCAGTCATCGTGGAGACAATTTAGTTAATCTTTGGCAGATTCCCCAAGAAGCATGGATTTAGGAGGTGGAACTTCCTTGTCTTTTCCCCGAGGCATAGGTTTTCCCCTAAAACCAGGATTACTAGGAATTCATGAGCTGAAACTTACATAGCAAAGAATGTGACTAAATGTGTTTTGCAGTAAAGCTAGGGTGATAAAATCCAGGCAGTGAGCATTAACATGCTTTCCCTTTTACCTCTACTTGTGTCTAATATAATTGTATTATACAAAGTATTATTTTATTACTGATTACTTTTCATATCATGTTGTGTGCAGTCTTTGGGTTTAAAATATCATTTCTGTTGTCATAGATCCAGAACTAAGTATGTTAAGTGATATTCTGACAAGTGGAGCTAATGGTCTGCTAATTCACAGGGTTTTCAAGAAGTTATGTTCCCTTATTGTTAAGATGGACATTTTACACTGCAATATAAAATAAAGACATTTTCTTCTTATATGTCCTGTAAGACATATGTCCTACTCAAGCAAGCTAAGGTTAATAGTTTTAAAACATATCTGAAGTGGAGAAGGTTTTAAAAAATTACACCAAAATCTGAAATGTTTCCAAAGTAGCTTACAAACCTTGTGACGTAAGAGTCTGAGAAATGTAAACTTTCTTGTAAAATTGAGCTACTAGCCTTACTCAAATCGCTCATGTGTTGTAGATGAGACCTGCTCAGCTCAGTGCCCCCTCCCCCCCACCCTTCCTTCAGGCAGTACCACGCTTGGGCAGCTGTGCTGTGATCGTGCTCCTGCCCTGGGATCCCCTGTAGAGCATGCACAGGGATGATTGTGCTGTTTTGTAGTCTGCTAGCCCACTGTACCTCCCACAGAGTGTCCCAGTGCCTTGTGTGTGCAACCCACGGGACTCTCTCTTTCAGAAGAGCTCTATTAACAGGGATGTTGGGGAGCCCAAGCACTCCCATCATGCAGCTCCATGCCATGTGTGTGTCCTTCTGTCATGGTGCCATGCACTAGGCACTTGCTCTAATTTAAAGGGAGCTGTTTCAGGAAGAGGAGGAACTCGAGGAGAAGTTGCTTGTTGATGTGTTTGTCAGACCCATTGTTATATAAATAAATTTGATACCAGGAAGCAGTTTCTGTGCTTTTATTGTAATATTTTTCATGCTGCCGAAATATAAAAGATTTAGTACGTAATATAAGAAGTTAAATTCTCTGAAGTTAACTGTTTCTAACTGCTGTGTTTTTTTTGGGCTGGGGTACACACAGAAAAAAAGCCCTTGGTTCTCCACTTGCTTTGACCACTTTGGTGGGTATTAATACGTGATTTTATAATAGCGCTACATTAGGTGGTTTTAAAAGTACTATTCCTGGAGCTGAAATAAAGCAAGGATATTTTTCCTGTCACAATTTTGAATTACTTCTCATTCTGTTATTTACTGAGTTTTGTTTTCACGTGTGTGTGTGTGCATGAATGCACGAATACAGCCGGATTGGAAGCTACCACGTGCTGTGTTAAGTGCACAAGCCATAATATACACCAGGTGTAGTAATTAGCAGTCACACGAAGGCTGCCTATTTGTCTGGTTTTGCTGCTGTTGCTGTATCCCCTTGTGTTTTCAACCATCAGATAGCCGGATTTAATTGAGGCCACATCAGATGAGGCATTACTGACACCTTTAATTGAATGAGCATCCAGGGAGGATTAACTCATAATATTGATTGGCTTTTAGCCACTTGCTCAGAAGGGTGTCTGGGTAGCTTATTAGTTGCTTTTATTTACACCTTTATGCAAAGACTGTAAATAGGAATTCACAGAGCAATATGTTTTTCTAAGTACTCTTAATAACTTTTTAAAAAGGAGTGATAATAAAAATGCAAATGTATTTAATTCTTTTATTAGTTCTGTATAAATATACATTAAATGTATGCACTTACATACACATATATGTAATGACATATTGCAGGTGGAAAACAGCCAAGGACACTTCATTAGTATTCTAATTTGGTTATTAGAAAATTACAAATACTTGAGCAATATGGCTACTGGTGACTAGGATGATTGTACCTCTACATCTCAGTGGGGTTCTCTTTTTTAGATGCACCACACAGTCATAAACCCATGAGGTTTTGCTTTTTGTCCTCATGTTTGGTATCCAGATCTAAGGTCCTCAGTATTTTGCTTTGACATTTGCAGTATTTTTAGAGAACTCAGTTAAAAAGTTATTAAACTTTTGAACTTACTAAACTAAAAAAACTAAAACCTTAAAAAAATTATGTTGAAAATGAGAGTCTGGATTCATTCTAGAAACAACACAGGATAGTGTCTGTAATCACATCCACTTTATATTCTTTACAACTGCATTTAATTATGTTTGTCCTTTGAAACACATTTGCAGTGAAGTCTTCTACTTTGCATTCATAAATCTTATTTTTGTGCACCAGAAATATATACAGAACATACATCTAGTATATGTGTGTATCTGTTTATTTTAATGTGCTTTCATGTCCTCATCTGGCTTGTAAAGAATTACAGTCTGCCAATTTAATGCAACTTGAGACAATCTCTGGGAGCAGGAATTTCTTTTACTCACTTTCTTCTTTGTTTCCCTCCTAGTTAGGCATTGCTTTCCTTGACATACTATCTGTGCAGATACGAAGGAGAATTCTTTTGGCAGAGATAGGTGATTGAAAACTGTTAGTTTAATCTGCTGCGATCTGTAGCAAAGTCTGCATATAGGCACCCTGTGTTCAGCACAGCCTTCAGATTATTAGCGTATGTAAAGGTTTTTCTGCCTCAAATAGTCTTTTCCACAAGCCTGTCCACTATTACTGCATTTGCTTTTCTCTGCAGCTGCTCTCTGATCTTGTGTGTTTTAATCCAATCTTCCTTCTCTTGTCCTGTCTTTTCTCCTCCCTGTGTTTTCTTTTCCCGTGTATTTGGGTTCTTGTTGTGTACACTCAACAGTATCTCCTCCTGCAGAGCCCGTTGATGTTCACAGAACAAGCTCAACAGGACGTTATCATGGTCCTAAAGTTCCCGTCCAACTCCCCTGTCACTCACGTGGCCGCCAACACCCAGCCTGGCCTGGCCACTCCTGCTGTGATCACAGTTACTGCAAACAGGCTCTTTGCTGTAAACAAGTGGCATAATCTCCCTGGTAAGTAAATTAAAGTCAGAAGCCTAAGAAACCCCTGCCATAAAGCAGTGCTTCCGTTGTCTTTTCAAGAGTTGCTGCTGAGCTGTTGTAAGTTTAAAGCGGGAAGAGCAAGTCCAGGTCTTTGACACAGCACGTTCTTCACATGTGGACTTAGTTTCCCCTTGGGAAGGTAATCTGAGCTATTGGGTAGTAAGATGTGTAGCGCACAAAAGGTCTGTAACAACAATGTATTGCTTCCCAGGCCATCAGGCAGCGTGCAAGAAGACTAAAACAGTGCATCGCTATTTGTTCATGCCAGAGGCATGCTCTTCCTCCTAAATCTGTTTTTCAGTCAGTTGGAAGCCTGAACCATATCATGTCAAAGACGGTTTTAAAACATGTAGAACTTGTTTGAAATATTTTCTGCTTTTTCTTGTCGATTATAAACACCATAATCTGATGTTAGAGCCACCCAATGAGAACTAGCAAATAAAATACGTGGGAAAGTCTGTATCTTAAACATCCTAAAGTTAGTAAGTGCTTATGTATTTGTCAATATGAAAGGAAAACAACATAGCCATTTACATAGCAACTAATGAAATGAATTTTCCTTTAAAAATGTCTTGGACTGGAGAATTTAGTCATCCTGCTTTTAATTCTAATATTCGTTAATCTTGAAGATATTTATCCTCCTTTCCCTGACTATGATGGTCTTAGACTCAAGCCGAGAAAGGTAGTTTATTTCAGTGGTATGTGGTAAATTTGGTCAAAGGCTTTTCAAAAAAGGGAAAATGGAGCTTCTACTCAAATAACTGAAGTAGAAGAGAAATACTTACATCACTGAGATTCCTACTGAGAAATCTTGACCCATGGTCCTTGATTACTTTTTGAAAAAAGCCAGATGACTCCCACACTTTTTCCTAATTCTTACAAATTACCTCTCAACATTGTCCAAATAGAATACATCTGTGTATTATTTCACCCACCCCAGAAATGCTTAAAAAGAAAGGTGGTAAGGAAGAGGGGAAGGGAGACTTCTCTAGATAACAAGTTGTAAGCAAGAACTAATTACAGAGCTCTTGAGATTTCTTTCAAAGGAGGATGGCAGTATCCTCTCATACCTTGGATGTGTGACCTTGGGCATATAATATTCAAGGCTTTTTAGAAAATGGCCTTCGTGGGCATAAAGCAGTTATGGAAAAGGGGGAAAAAAAAAAAAAAAGAAGTTCTAAAGTGGTGGGAGCTGATTTTGATTTTTAATAATCAACTGGTTTGAGTTGAACAAGAGTTTCACATATTTGTTTTTCCCTCATCTCTGAAAGGGAGAACAGTAAGTTGTGCTTTTAGAGGCATTTTACACTTTTCTTGCCTTTACAAAGAATTGAAGAAAACCTACAGATCAAGACAAACAAAAGCCAACCAACCAAAACCCAACAAAAACTCACCCCACTTCTCTGAGAGCACACTCATCAACTGTTAATGGAGTCCTGTGCTTAAGATATCGGGGCATGCACTCCTGAGACTAGCCTTCACTATTGTTGGTTTCCAAATTTATACCGAAATGGGATCTGCTGGGATTAGAGAGCAGGTATTATTACTACTCCACATCTCCTGCTGTGGGCTAAGCATTGTCTTTACTAATGAGGCATCATGATAAAAAAGTTAAGTTGCCAAGTGGCCAGTTGTCACTAATGTGTAATTAAAAATCCCATTCCTGCCATTGTATATGAATTTGGTGGCTTTGCTGACATCTAATGGCACTGGTACCCAGCAGGATGCTCTGTTTTGTCACGTAGATTTCGTGTTTTGCTCCATGTTAGTGTTTTATTGCAGCAGAACTTTGAATTTAATTATGAATCATTTGTTCAAGAAACCCTTCTATTGATACTAATTTTTATATTAAGCTATGGATGGTAGATAGAAAAGTCATAGTTTTATGTATTCAGCCGTTATTTCCTGTTTCTCTTCCAAGAATGTATTGTGGGCTTTTTTTTGGGGGGGGGGAGACGGGGTTTGCTTGTTTGTTTTTAGTGAAGCTGTGATAAAAAAAGGCTTTCTTTCTAACACTGAAGGAGAATTCCGTACATAAACATTTCACTGGTATGCCAAGTGCACAGATGAAATGTAGGTTGGCACAATTAATATATTAAGTTCTATGCAAACTCGCAAATAAACTGGGTTTTGGTGACGGATGAATCCTTAAATACTGGATGACTACAAGATTTCTCTGTCTGCATCATTAACTGGCTTTTTAAAAAAATGTCCTTTTGCTTCAGTTGTTCAAAGCAGTGTTTTAAAAAATAAAGAGGAAAATAGTATTTGCTACAGTCAGCAGATGGTTGTCACATTTTGTTTTCAGTCCTCTTTACCACTTAATTTTGTTTTGTTGCGACAGGAGAGGTTGCCAGTAAAGCATCTGCTAGAGCTTATGGCTCAGGACCAGAGCTGCTGCTGATGGCATACATTCAGAATAGCACTAATCTAAAATAAATGTTTAATAAACAGCCCATGAAAGCACCTGGATTTTTTTTTTTTTTTAATTCAGTTGATGCAGAAGAATCTTGAATAGTTAAAAAAGAAAAAAGGCCATAGCTTTGATTTATAAAATGTATGTGACTTCACTGTTAAAAAAATGGCAAAGTTTTAAAATCTTCTTTCTTGAATTCCAGCTCATCAAGGTGCTGTACAAGACCAGGCTTACCAGCTGCCAGTGGAAATCGATCCTCTCATAGGTCTGTCACTTCCTTCTCTCTTTGCGATTCATTAAGCTCTGTATGGTGGCCCTGAAGTGTAGATTACGGTTGTTTTTCACTTGCTGGTTGCTGGGAATGGAATTTTCCTGATAAACCATTTGCATGCAAATTGGAATGCAATGAGCTGTGGCTATGCTGGTATTTCATCAACTCCCCCTCGTTGGTTTGCCTAATTTGAACAGGCCTAGGACGCGTGTCAGTGAAAATTAATATGGATGCTGTAATAATGTGTGATTGAGAATGTGCATGAAGTACTGTCAGGATAATATTGGATCTTTTCATCACTCAGACTTGTTGATGAGCAGGAGCGAGGCACGTTATGATGAATTGGTGCACTGGTAATGTGATGGAGCTCCTTTGCTGAGGAAATTTTCATAATAACAGTGGGGTTCTTAACTGCACCGTGTTGTGAAAAATAAAACCATGGTGCCAGGGTTTCATCATTAAAGGAGATCAATCCTTTCTTCATAGACCTGCTGTTCAGGCTGAGGGGATTAATGTGTAATTGCAAAGCGGTTTCGAAGTTGAAATATATTGCCCCCTCCATTTTAGTATTGAGATATTAGTATTCGTCTTTCAAGGATATTGCATCTTTTGATCAGCTTCACTAGTTAAATTTGTATATGTTTTTCTTTTATTAAAAAGGGGTGGAGGAATGTCTCTCTTTTATGTAATGACTCAGTGTAATAGATTCAGTTCATGACTTTTTATTACCGAGGTTTATTAGTTCATATAGAGCCGATTTTTCTATTATCCTGGTTAGAGTTTGGTCAGTTCTTTCATTACAGCCCCAACTTTGGGGAGTGCATACTTGGACTATAATTCAGGAGTCTGTAGCGTGGCAAATGGAACCTTAAACATGATCAGAAAAGAAAAACTCCAACAACCGAACCCCAAAACACAAACTAGTTGTAGGACAGCAGCAAAGAAGGCAGGATTCTGTGCCCCCCCAACACCATTAGAGGTCAATCCTGGACAGTTTAAAAAAACAGCTGTTTCAGGGTTGTAGTTTAAGTGAAAAAGATACAAAGTGGCCAATTATAGAAACATGGGAAAACCAGAGCAACTGCAGGTCTTTCAGCCAGTCAGAATTAATTTCAAAACTAATATGTATATCCCAGTAGGAACTGGGTTGTATCAGTCTGCAGGTACAGACTGTTCCTGTGTAGCCGTTTTGCTGGGTAAGTTCTATGATAATTAAATCAGGAACAGTGTGGGCATATGAAACCATTTTATAAGAGCTGATAAAATGTTTTTCCAAAGTTTCTAAAATCAATTCTCATCTGAATAATGTAATAGTTACAATTTATAATGATGGAGGATACATGCTGTAACCCTCCTTTCTTCCTGAAATAGATTTTATCCAAAAAAATGTTTGGAGCGGGAAATGTATATTCTGCTTTAAAACCTGCTATCAAGAAGATCTTAGAAGTACTATAAATATTATCGCAAAACCCTCAAAATCACATTGAACCTGTCTGATTATAAATTTTTATTATCCTTTGTGTTTTTTCATAATTTTAATATTAAAATTCCATTTTTGGCCTGCCTTTAATTTACACAATACTTTGGCTTTTGTTTGGTATAAACACCTTAAAAATTAATATTCACGTTCTGAAAAATGGTTTAATATTCTCTTTATGCAACAGATCTCAAATCAGCCCTGTGATTACACTGGACATAGTTTAAAAGGGTTAAGGCTTTCTTTGTCACTGCTAAGTAGCATCACTGGGCGCAATCAAGTAATTATGTAGGTAATATTAAAGGGTTTTAATTGTGGCTAGACCCATTTACCTAGAAATGGCACCTAAGAGGACCACAAAATTACTCTTTTATGGTTATAGCAGGAATCTTGTTGCTGTCTTAGTTGTGAGGAGGGATTCCTGCCCTCCTCATTTTCCAGTTGCCCGGGAAGACATAAAACAGCAATGTCTGATATGACATAAATCGAAGACTTCTTTTTGAGGTGAAATTTTTTGAAGGTCTCATCCACACGTGATGTTCTGCATGTCTTTTGAGGGTTTCTTTGCTGTTATTTTGTCCTGCAGAATGTTTCACTGTGCATTTATGATGTGTTGTTGTTAGTCTGTAAGCGGCCCCAACAGTGGTCAAGGCCAGATTATGTGTTGCCTGCAGAGCAAGTGGCAACACCTTGCTAAATTATTTGCTACCCATATGGACAAGACAGTATCAACATTTTAAACATAGCAAAAGCATAAATAAATGAAGGATTTGATACAGAGTAAGTGGAATGAGTCCAAGGCTCAGGGGATAGGTAGCCTGTGAGAACAGAAAGAAGTTAAAGAATAAACAGTAAAGAAAAGCACAAGACCAGGACTGAGGCAGGTCCAGGGGACCACCTGGATGGAAGTAATGGTGCTCCAAGCAGTTGGCAAACAAACCCAGGCCTGGGAGAAATTATTTGCCATGGAAAGAAATCAAGTTGCTTCAGGAACATTGAAAGTTCTTCCTACAGTGTAGGATTTTCATTATATATATATATGTAGGGACTTACGCACTCACATTGATTAATAAAGAAAAAATAAGTGTGAAAAATGTGTTCACTAATTGATTCTTGTTCGTCTTGTGTGCTCCCAATATAAGATGGTCTGAGAAAATGATATGATGATCCCAAGGAGGTGGTAGAGTCACCCTACTTGGAGGTTTTTAAGAAAAGACTGGACGTGGCACTTAGTGCCATGGTCTAGTTGACGTGGTGGTGTTGGGTCAAGGGTTGGACTCGATGATCTCAGAGGTCTTTTCCAACCTAATTAATTCTGTGCTTCTGTGAAATAAAACATCAGGTGATGCAAGTGAGACAAATATTTTCTCTCAGCCCTGAAGGTGATTGTGGAGATAAGCTGGTTAATTTTTTTTTTGCAATGCTCCAAAGTTGTGAAATGGTAGTGATGTCTAGTGAAATTATTCTTTTTTTGAATTACAATGCTTGCTATAAAATACAGGTGGTGTACAATTTTGAAATTGTGATTCCATTGTCTGCTGTATTTGAGCCATTATACAGTTCATGTACTCTCTTACTGTTACATTCCCATTCTTTGTTTCTAATTTTTAATTTCTTATACTAGAAGAAGGGGGAAAGGAAGCTTATTATGTATTTATGTATCACGTCTTTGCAAAATATTTAGTTTGTATTTCTCAGCTGCATTTGACTTAAAGAAGGCATTTCTTCTATTTTAGAATATATACTACATGGAATTAGCATTGTTCCCAAAAGTGTAATGGGTATTTTGTAGTAGAATTAGAAAGAAAATGTCCCTATGACAAAAAGCAAGTAATAGCCGTGAGAAATATATTTGGTCTGAATATAAGTTTCTAGAATGTGCTTTTGTTCTATGAATGTGGATGCTAAAGTTTCTTGGTTTGTGTTTCTCTGTGTTCAGCCAGCAATACAGGTATGCACAGAAGGCAAATCACTGACCTTTTAGACCAGAGCATTCAGGTACATTCCCAGTGTTTTGTCATCACCTCTGATAATCGTTACATCTTGGTCTGTGGCTTTTGGGACAAGAGCTTCCGAGTATATTCTACTGACTCAGGTAATGTATTTTTAAAATATGGGAATAGCCTAAAAGATTTTTTTATGTTCACTGTCAGCCGACTGTTTCCAATAAAAAAAGAATGAGGAGTGGAGTATGTATTTATCGCCCTATTAGTAATATTTGTCAAATCTTTTCTTACCTATTGCTATTGTGTATGCTATCATTTTTGTGCAGGGGTGGCAAAAGTAAGAGAAGGAGCTCTTGTTTAACCAGAGCATCACACTTCAAACCCATAGAATAGGGATGCCTGTTCTTACGCTGTAGTTTCCACAGGTAAATGAGTTTATATGAAGCCTTGCATACCAGGAAAATTAATTATTCTTAGAGTGCTTACCTGAATTTAATGTTGGTTGGTTTTCAGCACCAGAGAATTTTTTCTTTAGGAAATACAGGCAGGTACCATAGAATAAGAACAGAAGCTAAGTCTTGAAACCTGGTGAAAGAATATTTATGAAAGCCTTTGAAAGCTGTGCTATAATAGAAAAATTGATCTGGAGCCACTGAATTCTTTTATATAACATAAACTGATCGATATAATGGGTAGCAGTTAAATTAGTCTGTCAGCTGGAGTGTATCCAAACCACTGAAGTCATGCATGTGTCATGCTAAATAGAAAAGAATGTTTCAATGTAAGAGCTACAGGAATTTAAAAGCCATGGAACCCCAGAAAAAAATAGGTATGATTTTTTCCCCTTTCATTATCTTATAATGGGAACAGCGACCTCACTGCAAGGTACTTCTTTGGGATTAATGACCCAGTGTGGTTAATGTGTGTGTGCCATCAAGCTTTCCAGTAGGTTATTAATCCCTAGGGAATATCCTACATGTTTGTCATCATTTCTTAAATATATTAGTTAGCAGTGTTTTTCACACTTGGCAAGCCAAAATGTTTAACAAAACAGGATGATCTTTAATGAAAATCTGTTAAGATTTGATCTCATGGCATATTTTAGCATAGCTGTCATTTTTGCAATTTTAAAGCCTTAAGTATAAAGAAGTTCCATTTACGTCATATTGACTGCCTGCGATTCATTACACAGACACCTTGTTAGACCCTTCTTAGTTTAATTTTCTCATTGATGAAAATAAATTTACATGAAACTGTGAATTTAAAGTAGATCTTCAGAAAGGATCGCTAGCAGTAATAAATATTCAGTATATATTCTTGATTTATGTGAATAGAGAACTAATTTTTTTATGTCAAAGGATGTATTTTACCTTACGCCTATGGGAGGGATTTGTATGATTTTGGTAGCTTTGTCCTCCTGAATCAATCCAAACTACAAATATCTCTTTATTTCCTCTGTGTGTGTGCAGATTTACCAGGCACGTTGTTACTACTGTAGCTAATGAGTGTATAAAGCAGAATACCGTTGTCAGAAGAGATTTGTGTCTTCTGTGTGTCTCCTATCTGTCAATACAGTGACTCTAGCTCTAGCTTAAATCAGTGAATCCAGATGTAGTTTATTTTGCTGTGAATTAAATGGGAATATAGTAGTGAAATATTTTGAAATTGGCAGAACAGCAAGGGAAAAGATGATGTGATCAGTAATGCATAATGGCAAGTGATCACAAGTCCTGAATTCAAATACATTTTAGCGCTTACACAAGAAAGGAACCATTTTCCCATTAGATTTTGAGTTTGTTTGTTTGTTTTTAAAAGGAAATACTTCTAACATAAATCATGGGTTCTCAGCACAGCTAGTATAGCAGAAGCACAATAAAACGTTCCTCCGGCAGTGGGAATGATTTCTAGACAGCATTTTAGCTTCAGTAGTGCTGACTTGAGTCTTATTTTTCTTTTAATTATTTGTAGCACAGCTGTCAAATAAAACATTAGCTAGAAAAATTGTTCTGTCAGAAGGGGATATCTGAGTGCATACGGTAGAGTTTGATATTACTGTACAGACTGGGCAACTCATTTTAAAGGAAACAAAAAAGTTGAGGAACTCTTATGAAATTAATAATTACTTTTTTCTTTTTTACCAATATAAAAGAGCAAGATCCTGTTTCTTATTTTGATGAAGTTGGCCAAAACTTAAGCTGCATAATAGCAAAGTAAAACTAACAGGGCAGTGGAGCTGCAGGGTAGATAGGCACGGTAAGTGTGCATCCATGGGTTTGCGCCATCAGGTTACAAAAGGCTCATGTGGTGGTGCTTCATCTCACATTTTATCTTGGAGGATTACACTAGCATAATAACTTTCACCAGTGTTTTATTTTTGAATCTGATGTACAGGCTTCCTTTAAATTCCATCTTGTTATTCCGTTTTTCCTCTTGGGTTGTTTTTTTTTCCCTGGTTTTCTCCACTTTAATGCCAATACCTATTTGATCTTCTGTTCTGAATCAGGCTGTTAACATTATTTTTGTTTTTTCCTCAGAAACACTACCTTAAGTTTTTTGTTCCCATTAAGGGTTATTTAGTGGCTAGATATGAAAACAGTGCTTTTGCACTGCATAAAAAGAGGGCTATGAAATATTCACTACTAGCCGTATGAAATGATTGACTAATAATTTTTAATTCATGCACCGAAATATTATATTAAGATGAGCTTAATTTGAGTCCCCACACTGATTTGTGTTAATTGTTATTTTTAAACACTCTTCAGAACATTTTATTTCATTTTATTTTTATTTATTTTATTCAGAAATGCAGTAGTCTGCATTTCCTGTTTATTTTTTGGCCTGTGTTGTTATTCCTTTCAAAGCCATCACTCTTTTTCCCTTTTGTTCCTCCTCATTCTTTATTCAGCCCAAAGCACACATGGTCATTTGGGCTTGAGAAACCCGAGGTCGCACATTAGAGACATCACACATCACACTTCCTTGTGTCGCTGGGTGCGGAATTTGGCCTGGCCCCTGTTACCTGAATGGGCCGAGTAGGCGCGTTAGAAATGGGTGTGCGTATCCTTTGTCCTGCCTTTTCAAGAAGTGCAGTTGCCGGGCTTCAGCAAATCCAGTGAGACGGATTTTAGTGCTTCAATTCTCATTTCACAGGATCATGTGTGCTGCTGGCAGATCCAGAAACCAGCAGGACGCTTGACACGTTTGCTGTGTGGGAGCTGGCCTGTGGCTGGGTGGTGTGGCAGGGCTTTGCTGCGGGCGACCTCGCATGTGTTTCCTCTCCCACACGCAAATCCACTATGCGTGAGCATCCAAATTTACATTTTTCTAAAGATGTTGTCCTGTTTCGTTAAGGTTAAAAGGTAATAATCATATTCGTGTTTACACATGCTCTTGTATGGCACATCTTTAACTCCCTGGGCTTTCTTTTTAACGTGTAGGACTCTTGTCACTGGTACAAGCGTTTGTCCTTTATTCAGTTGGTAAGAGAGTTTTTTCCAAGTCTTTTAAACATTCCAGAAGTTCTTAAAAGGGAAGGATGCGCACTGAAATAATTAGCATTATTATTAATGCTCATATATTATATTAAAATTAATTATTATTATTAATAATAATTATTATTCAAAAACCTGGATACAGGAGAAATTTTTCAACTAAATCTCCTTTTCTCTGTTTAAGGGGATGCTCAAATGCTGCACATGCTGTATTTTCTAGGTAGCTCCCACACTGCCAATTTCCTCTGGGTCTTGAGTGTTCTGTAAATTCTGATTCCATTCCCCACATTGCCATCAGATTTGCATTCTTACTGTTATTTTCATCAGTAAACTTAACTTAAACTTGCCTTGAAAGAGAATCCCATTGTATTTCTTGTCTATGTAAACACAGAGATTTAATAAAAGAAAAGCATCTGGCACGTTTGGACTTTGAATAAAGTATAATATCTGTAGACTGCAAGTATTTTTTGTAAGGACTCTGTGGACTACTGTATTTTTCAAGAACTTTCCACCAAATAAGTAAGGAAAAAATAGTACTGCCCACTATAGTTCTTCTTTGAACCTTTTTTTGATAGCGCAAATATTTCTAAAATACTTTATAATGCATTTAATTTGCCTTAGAAAGAATAAAATGGTAGTTTTAAAGGGATCAATTTTATGTGTTTCAGGTAAACTGATACAAGTAGTATTCGGACACTGGGATGTTGTAACCTGTCTTGCTCGTTCGGAGTCCTATATTGGAGGGAATTGTTACATCCTCTCAGGGTCACGCGATGCAACGTTGCTGCTCTGGTACTGGAATGGCAAAACCAACATCGTTGGTGATAATCCAAGAGGTAAGCAAAACCAAGAAAACCTTTTTTTTTTTAATAAGGATGTTGTCTCAAAATGGCTTGAATGAACACTTTGCAGGACAAAATTTTAGGTAACAATAGTGTCAAAATACAGTGCTTCTTTTTTTTTTGTAGTTGTGATCAGTTCTGGTTAAAAGAATTGATGGTAAACAGTGTTTGCCTTGCAGCAGTAGAACTATTTTTTAAAGTTATAAGATATTGAACATTACAAACACGTTTCTTCTTGTCACCCATTCAATTGGGAAGGAGTGGCTCTGGGAGTGAGAGAAGGGAACTCATTTTTTATATTTCTTGTTCAATCTGAGTAAGTATTTTTCTCACAGCAATACAATTTCATTAAATACCCGCATTTGAGTTGTTTAGAACAAAAAAGACTGTACATCAGTCCAGTGCATGCAACTGTAATCTTTTGCATGTGAGTTCTACAGTGGTTTAAACTGCTGTTTAAAATCAGCCTTCGCTATCAGTAGAGTTACGTGGAATTTTAACTTGCAGTAATGTCGTTCTAAAAAGATGCTTGACAGCCTGAGCAGGACACTTAGGTGAAAGAAAGGGGACACATGAGACAAATTAAAGAAGCAAGCTTAAAACTTTTTTAGTTTAACACTTTGGTAGGGTGCTACGTGCCTAATCCTCGGTCTTACATACCAGGCAGTTTAATTGGTTCCAGTGCAAGCAACAGGGCTCATATCAGGGCTCATACTGTATAACCAGGCTAATAAGTCAGCTGCTGCAGCCTAATTCAGTTTTAAGCCCTCCCCACCCAAACTCACCTTTCCCTTGCCAAATAATTTGATTTCTCACAGGAGTGAGAGGCTTTCAAGACAGCTTGTGAGAGCTTACGCACATAAACGTAGGGGCACATCATAGCCAAACAGAGATCATGTTCAGCCAAAAATAAAATGCCCTGAATAGAAGGGATGAGAAGCAGTATATTCTGTCTTTAAAGGAGCGTTTGTTAGGTTTTCTGCCATTCACTTAGGTTCTTCTCTGACCCTACGTTCTTTAAATACTAGTGAGAACATACCTGCTGTATGCCGAAGCCAAAAATGGACATCTGGAAAACAAGAAGTGGTGTTAGATCGGTCATACATTGCAATTACAGCTGGCATACAGTTTCATATAATTTAAACAGTATCTGACATCTTCCAAATTAATTGATTTAGTAAAGTTCTGTATTCAATCTGTTACTCAGCTGGAGTTATTTGAATTTGAAACACAGAGGTGGTTTGACTGAAATTGCATCCTGTGAACTACTTTGAAGAAGCACAACTAATTAATATCAGAATGAATATCTGAATTTAACTTGCAAATTATTTCATGTTGACCGGGAAGACTATTCAAAACTTGAATAAGATACAGCTCAGTTCATGCAGCTGCAGAATCTTGAGGCAGAGGATGTGAGCAAACTATCCCTATTATCCTTCCAAGCAGCCCTGTTCAAGAGATGGGAGTTTTTCTGGGAAGCAGGTAGCAGAATTTTATGAGCATCTGTACATAAATGTGTCTTTGGTCGAGGGAACAAAATGTCTGTTTTCAGAGGTCCTTCTGAAAATCCTTCGTATGTATTTTGCAATCTTTCAATTTAAAGAAAATGCAAACTCTGCACTATTTTTGCAGTGCATGTAAACTTGGAAACTCCAAGATGTCAGTGCAGGGAACTTAAGAGCTTGACAGTTAAGCAAGCCTGTAAATTCTGAAGAACAAAACTCCCCTTTTGAGGAGAAAATCCTGAGTATTGCACTGGTGTGAAGCAATGAACAGTTGCCTCCTTACTGTGTTTTCAAGGCTTATGAGTGCAGCCCGTCTTTGCGGATTCCTAGGCCTGTCCTGAGAAGCTGGACTTGTTGCACATTTCCCAGGCTTGCCTGCTATGTGAACAAGACCTTGAGGCTCCTTTATGACCTTAACAGATCATGTGCTGAGATTTTGTACCTAGTATCTGACTCAAATAGGTAGATTTTATTAACATGTATTGATAATTTGAAGGCAAATTTCTAACATATTAAAATTTTGCAGTTTTCAAGGTTAGTACTGGGCTATTTTAATTGCTGTTTAAAATTAGACAGTAGCTACCTGGTAAGTCTCTTTGTCTGCAGTTTTATTAAACTGGCAGTTTTAGGGACTTGCAATGGCTCCTGTGTTTACTAGTTGCTATTATGTAGGGGTTTTTTTTTGATATAGCATGCTGGAAACCTTTGTTATGAATTGGAATCTCATGGCACAATACATAGGCCTAGACATGGGTATAGTAAAAGACAGTTTCTGCTTCAAAGAGATGGTAATCTGGGGTGTTTAATTTTTCCCAGAAATCGCTGTCTGTAGGCTTCTCCGTTCAGTCAAATTTTTTTTTGAAAAGGCAAATAGAAAGAGCTGTTTCTGCTTAGTTCTGATTTTGTTAGAAATGGAAAGCACCGGCACACTTGTTGGGTTTTGAGGCATGTTACTGCAACTGTAACTTCCATCCAAGTGGGATGTTAGATATCTAACTGGTCTAATGTCAGTCTGTATTTGAAGCTTAACGATTTTTTACCTCTAAATACAGTTTATTTGTGCTTTCAATGAGAACCACTTATTGGAATTTTAGATACAGTTGATACTTTTTTTCTATTTTTTCTCTGTTTAATTATCTCTAATTTCCATTTTAGAACAACTTCACAGCAACGTGCATCCAATGGCACTTTGCCAAATCATGATGCCAGAATCATTTTAACAGAAATAATTTAAAACTGGAGTGTACATTTCCTCCTTTCATAGTACCTGTTGCCTGTGATATGCATCAGTCAGCAGGCTAGTATAATCCATCTACCCTATACCATTATATATATACCATTAGGCACCCATTAGTCCACCAGATACATTTTATTTAGGTTCATTTTTCTGGTTTCCTTACTTCAGAAGGCACTGAATTCTGGATTTCTGGCTGAGTATATTCATGTTTTGGAATGATACTTAACTGAAGCTGACAAGCCAGGTGGGCTATGGCACTTTGATAAATAAGTGTTTGGTTTGATATCCTTTATCAAGGACAACTTTCTGGCTAACTGGGCTGTATGGAAAAATTCCTTACATTGTTGATGTAACAGAAGAAATATGTTATTAAAATATTAATTATTTAGGTTCTTTAATTTTTAACTTTGAGGCTGATTTCTTAAAGAAATTACACCTATGAAACATCACTGTCTATTCACTATCTATTTAGTTTCTCCCTAATAACTCTAAAATGCACTGATCAATGTAAAACAAATCTGACAAATTTAAATCTCAAAGATATGAAATTTCTGCGTGGGACACATCTGCTGGAAACTATTTTTATTCTTCACAAAACAGCTTGATTACATTTAGGTTAAGTAATTTTTTCCTTCTGAAATTAAAACCTGAAATTCAAAAAATATTTCATCGTGCTCTTTGATCAAATGTATAGTTTTGTTTTTTTTTTCCTTTCTAAATTAATTGGTTTTGAAAATGTAAAAGCATGGCAGTACTTCACTTTGGAGCACAGGCCCTTTCTGATGCAGAAATGTTTCTGTGGACTATTTCTGACCAAGCCTTGGAATAATTCAGAACAGAGCAGCGGATCTGAAGTAGTTGTATCCTTTAGAATAGCCCTGAGCCGTTTTGCGTTCACATCAATTAGCATAATTTACTGTGGAGATGTAAAATCACTTTGCATAGCGTAAGGGGCTTTTCTTTTTCTCTCCTTGGCATGTGGCTTGCTTTGGGGAGGTGGGGGAGGTAGGAGGGAGAGGATGTAACTCTCCCCTTGGTACTCCTTGAAGCCCATGTGCGATCCCTGTCACGGAGTTGGCTTTTGCATATTTAGAAGCTCCAAGGTACCACTTGGGGATGTGACATTATGCATCAGGACGTGTGTGGTAGAGTGTGTAGGGGTTCCTGGGAGAGGGCCACGTTTTGAGCTCCCCCAGCATAATGTGGTGAAGATGGAGGGGAGGCGAGAAGTGTGGGGTGGGAGGAGGAACTGTGTGATGGCTGGAGAAAAGAGATGAGAGGATTAATTTGCATACAAATGGTGTGTATCACTTTCAGATCCCACTTTCGCTTTGAAGATCAAGTGGCAACTCCTGGTGTTTGGACATTTCCTAGGTTGAGAGATTGCATTTTCCTTTGTAATCACAGAACCAGAGGAAGCAGAGCGGGTGGGAGCTTTAGTCACCTGATCTATTCTCTTTTCCCAAAGAAGGCTTATCTACACCAAAACCATTCTCCACTGATATTTGTCCAATCTTCTCTTAAAAACTTTGACAAATACATTTTGGAGCCTTAGAAGCTCTGCTCGAAGCAGACTTTTTCCAGCCTAGTATCCAGTTCTCTTTTTACAGCAGTTGCATTCTGTCATCTTTTATCTGCTTTTTCTTTGTGTAGAGAACAGATTATTTCCTTCTTACAACAACTTCCAGTTGTTTGGATTGCCATGATCTGCAATTCTTTGCCTCCATCTTTAATTACTCAATTCTTTGTCTTTCGCCATAAGTCGTGTTTTTCCAGACATCTGATTTTTTTTTTGGTGTTCCTCTCTTCAGTTGAGTGTCTACCTCAAAGGAAACCCAGGAATGCAGTTGAAGCCTTTCCAGTAATAAGTAGAAAACAACCTGTTTTACAGACGAGGTTTGTTTCAAAACAGCATGACAGTGTCAATTCTTCAAAGTGTATGACCCAATATGAATTTCAGTCTTTTCTGAGGAGCCACCATCTACTCGCTTGTTTCTCCTTCTCTTTGTGGTTCAGCTGTGGAATCTTGTCTTTAAACTTTCTGAATTGTATTGTTTTTAGACTGTTTCTCCAATTTGTCAAACTTATTTGGAATCCACCAGCAGACTTGCAGCAACTCATGTCTGCAAATATACGTTGCAGTCTTATTCTATCAAATTGGTCATTAAAGAAAATATTAGCTAGTACACAGTTCAGGAATGCCCATCAATACATTTACCATTTTGACAAAGAATAGCTTTCTGCATATAGCTTTCCAATGTATAATAGCATGTCCTGAATGTCTGCTTCCCTATTTTCTTTGAGAAATTGCTCATGTGGAACAGTGCTAGCATTCTTACTAAGGTAAAAATATATGATGTCTCCCTGAACACACGTCTTGTTACTTTGCCATTGCAAGGAAAAAAATCACTTTGACGTGATTTGTTCAGAACAAATGCAAATCAGCTGTTACTCATCTCCTCGTTTTCTTGTAGGAAACTGTGCGTGTATACAGAAATATAAGTGTACTGCCAGTATTTTTTCTGTTTGTTGGGATTAAGCAGACTTAGAACTCTCTAACTTTTCCTCTTGTGTTGCTTAAGAAACAGGAAGGCTTTTTTTAGTCTTGCCGAACCTCACCCAATATCCACAAAACAATAGTTTCAACGCTGGAATGATGTAGTTTCATTTTCCCGTTATCTTCAGAGCGCTGTTATCAGGCCAATTGAATTGCAAACATTTTTGTCATTTGATTGAGACAACAGTTTTCATTGCTGGTTTCATATGTGTTTGCTGTCTGACTGAAGTTGGCCTTTGTATTGAAGACTTTTACTGAAGTAAATGTGTAGCATCATCTATTGGTGTTGCGTGCTTTTAATAGCAGACCAACTTCTCATGAAAACTTGGCATATTTTTGTTTCTAGAATGACTGTTATTCCTGATATCCCTGTTAGTTGCAACTCCGTCTATGTGTGATGTATGGCTCTCCTGCTTTTTCTCTGCTTACTCATACTTTGTGGCTTACACTGTTCCAGAAAAATCTCCTTTATTTTGATCTTTCTGCCTAACTTTCCTGTGTTACAGTCACTGGAGAAGTTTGAGTTGTGCCAGCTGGTGTCTTCTTAACCCTGTGCTGCTCTGAAGCAGTTTTCATTCGTATCCTTATTACCTTTTCCTTTGTTTTTCTCTAGACTTAACCTCCCATGAGATCTTACAATGTATTGAAACCTGTCTTCCCAAAGTGCTTCAAAAAATTATCTTCTTGTCCTTGATCTCTCCCTCATAAAGCATGTTGAAAATTCTCATATCTTCCCATTCATGTAAATTCTTTTCACCACATTTTTTTCTGTTTTTATCTGCTTATAATCATATCTCGAATGTCATCTCTAGCTGTTGTTGAAATATGAAAAATTGTCACCAAATTACTTGCTACACACATACTTGTTGGAGTCCTTTACCAACAAATGCCTTTCTAGTTGCAATATCCCATTTTCTCCAATCTTTTTTAATGATCCCTCACCCACACGGACCAGGGAGAGGCCAATCATATTTACAAATGTAAATCTGTGTCTTCAAAGTTTTTGTTTTTTCACTGTAGTTATTTTGTTTGGAGGTACTTTCTTGTAGGAGAGGTTTACATTGGTGAATTTAGTTGTCTTAATATTGTTTATGCTTATAAAATGGTTTGTGCTTTAAAAATGGTAAGCATTTTCATAGTCCAGTGGAAGATAAAGTGCTTTTCTGCTGTTCTCACTCTTTATTCATAGGAAATGAAACGACAGTTCTATTGCTTTCAAAATATCCAGAGATGTGTACATAATTATTTTTTACTTTTCATATTTTGAAAATCAAAAATATTTTTAATTTAGAAATTTGATTTGCCCAGGGAAATTAAGTCTTGACTGATAAAAGTATTCAGTGTTAGGGAAATGCAGAGTCTGTGTGTAACTGTATCACTGCTGCTAATACTAATGGGATCTCTTCTGAGTTATTGCATTGATCTTCCACACATATGTGAATAAAACAAATTATATTACCTCTTTTATGTTAGCCCATAAAACTAGAAAATGTTACTCTCTGTATGTACCACATTTGCATCACGAGGATTAAGGGGGTGCTTTCGTTGCATAGCTTTATATTTTTTAGAGGGTACTATATTCAAGTATTCTGAAGTGTGTTAGATAAAGGGTTTTAGTAGTGTAGCTGTGTAGCAGGACACATGTGAAAGTAAGCATGTGATTTCACACTTAAAAAACCCCAACAATTACTGTATTTAACTGAGATTTGAGAGGATTCATTGAACACCTGTGCTATTGATAACATGTGGAATATCTTCCTCAGATGTAAATTCTAAAAATGCATAATCGTTTGAATTTTAAAATATGAAATCTCCCAAAAGATTCAAAATTTATAGACCAGTTGTCTTGCGGAAAAACAGTCTTGCTGCTACCCAAGCTACTTTTAAAAGAAACTGTATTTTGTTTGATTTTTTTACAGTCAGAATTCCTAAATAAATATTGAATACCTGCAAGACTTTTTATCAACTAACAGTAACGTTAAAGCTATGGTTTGAGACTAGAGAAACCATTAATTTTAATTATATTAGTATTCATAGCAAAAGGTGAAACATCTATGTTTTATCAACTGCCACATATATTTTTCAGTTTATTCAAACTTTTTATGAGCGAGTGCTTCATAATTAATTGTTAGAAGGGGTAATACCTGATGAGCATCTTTGTGTTGGTTGATTTGAAGAATAATGTCATGGGTAATAATTTCTTTGTACTCAGACCCACTAATCCTGTAAACTTGAATTCTGTGAAGATTTGCATACGTGCTTGCCTCTGCACACAGCGAACAGTCACGCTGATTTCAGGCAGGTCATATGCCTGTTGTTAACTTAGCAGCAAAAAAACCCTTCTTTGCCTTCTTCCCTCGTCCTCCTCTTGAATCAACCTACATCTTGATTCGCAAGTTTCTGGACTTCTATTTTCAGTTTCAAACCCCATGATAATTGTTAAGGTTCCACATTTCTAAAGAATGTTTATAGTATAAATATATATTTAGAAGTTTAATGATTATTTAAAAAAAATAAATGGAAGTAATTTGCCTAACAGCTTCTTTTCTTGAAAAAATTAATTGGGAAGTAGTTGTAAAAAGCTTACCTGTTAATGTTCCATTTTGCATTTATCATACTAAGTAGCAGGAGTATCAAAATGTCCATAAATTAGTAATCATGTTAGTTAGTAATGGAAATTCTGCTATTACTGTTATCTTCTATCAAATGATGGCCTACCAGAATAGCTAAAAATTTGCAGAGCCTCAAAACACTAAAGTATATCACTGCGGCTATGAAGGTGACAGTTGCTGCTCACGGGAGTTAGGCTGGTAAAAAAGAAGTGTTGCTTTATGATAGTCCAGCTCTGAGGGTTTAAGAACAGTCTGCATGTGCTCCCTTGGGTGCTCAGTAGCACTTTTATATTTTTTACCCCTGAACACATTATATTATTGTGTGAGCCCTTCTTCTTCTTTTTCAAAAAAAAAGACCAGTAAATAATTCAATGTTATTTTAATGATGTTTAACTGCAGATGTAATAAGTATTCTTTGTTTCTCAAAAATGGCTGGACAGTAGCAAAATGTTGTATCTAAAGCGAGAGTCCTTCAGCACCATCTGCTGGCATCCAGTTGAAGATGATTTGGGGTTCCTAAGCACTGCCTAGTAAAATATTCAAAATATCTATCCACATATTTGGTGCACAGAAAAAAAAGGGAAAAAAAATTAAATCTTTAGTATAAGGTTTATCCTTTTTATTAAAATTGTAATGAGAAAATACAACGTGAATTTAAGTTCAACATATGACCTGAAACAGAAATAGGTCAGGAGTGTTTTGTTAAGTGGGACCATAAAAAGAAATGGCAATATTTTTTTCTTTTTACTGGAGCTTTAGCAAGCACGCTATTAAAATTCTCTATTTCTGTTGTAAGTCAATTTCAGTAAAATTTCTATCATAGAGAAGATCCACAAGGCTTAGAAAATATCCATAACGTGTTTTTGAAGAGGGGTAGCAACCACTAAATATTCTTTTACCTAACATTTATTGCATTATTTGATGTCATGAAAGCCTCATGGAAACTTAGTGGGCAGAGACACTGCGATTGGTCCTGCAGTTTCCTGTATCTTCATGGGGCAATGTTGAAGCCAGTGCAGCAAGTCCTGGGGCAGTCTGCATGGATCTAGAACAGAGCCTTAAATTCCACAGCTACAAAAGGTCACTGTCGTTTCTTCTTTAAGCTGTAACACATTGATGCCTCAAAGAGTTTGAGGCCTCATTCCTCCAGGTACTCTATAAATCACATATAAATGATGGTTCTAGCCTCCACATATTCAAACTGAAAAAAGATGAGGTATAACAGGTGGATGAATTTTGGGATATCTGGAAATCTGCAGTGATGCTGCGTAAGAAATATAGTTTTTGTATTTTGTATAATGCCAAGAAAGTCATGTCATAGATACCTGTGAGGACAAGGTCTTCATCGAAAAGAGCTTGCAATAGCCTTCACTGATGGTTTGGGAAGCAGTTAAACAGTCACAGTGACTTGGTCCTGATGAGCGTCTAAGTTTGTGTGCCATAAATACTTGGTTTGGCTAAAAGTAGGTCCTGCAGGGTTAAGTGCAGTGTCCACGTCATCCGTGTTTTCCACTGGCTAAGAGAGATTGTGTTTCAGGATTTGTCAATCAGAGTAAGTAATTGCAGATAGCATTTGTAGAGCAAGTTTTGAGGCACAGTCCGGATGCAAGTGAAGGAAGTGTATTTTGAGACTGGAAACAGAGAAGGAGTTTGGACGCTGCTTTGTTGGCAGTATCGAGCTTCAGATGTTACTAAAACTAGATGTATGAAATTCCCCAGAAGGGTAAGGTTATTTAGTGCTTCGTGATGCAATGCAGACCTTTGAGCTCCAGGAAAAAAAACAATGCTGTATTTACAACTTGTAACTAATGGTTGGTGTGGTAAAAGGAATTATATTCATATGGTAAATGAACACAGCCTTCAGGTGCACCGTGTGCATAGTTGTGGGATGATTTCCTAATGCATCACATTTATTTACCTTATTTGGTTGCTGAGAAAAATACCCATTCAGTTCAAAGTCTATACCATGTAAGACAGAACAGAGTGATGTAGAAGACATAATAATTTAAAGTCCAGAATAAAATTACCAATGTAAATGTTGTAAAAATTATTTGGTCAATAAAATAATCCTGACTTGAGTAAGAAATTATTTTGTAAGTGTTTCTGGATCTGAATTCTGTTAACACTAGCATCACAGAAATAAGCATTACTCTGCTTAGTGCGAGAATGCTATATGTGATTAGAATTATGACCTGCTTCATTGAGAAAATATCTGGTTTAATAGAGTTACTTGTAAAAAGACATCTAATTTATGTATGCTCTGAGCCTGTTGTATGCCATCAGTGCTTCCAGTTACATTGAAAAGTAATGGTGGTAAGCATCTATCTAGTACAATATACTGCTGGTGCATTGGTCTGAAATTTAACTTTACAGAAACAATCAAATAGCTAAAGCACTGACTTTAAGTTATTTTAATGTAGTGTTTTAATGGGGGAAAATAATCAGTAACTGTTAAATTGAATGGAATTGTCATATAAAACCTCTCATCCCAGATTATTTTCTGCCCGAGCTATGAAATAATATGTATGTTTCAACTAGAGCTAAAATGACTTTTATCTTGAAACAATTCCTCAGTAGCTTCTATTTCTGACTGAAATAATTGCTTGATAAGTTTATTCCTTTTCTCTATATTTTTTTTGTCTTTTTTTTTTCTTGAACTCACTAGGTAATGGTAACTATAAACTACAAGAGAGAAATATGAAGAAAATAGTTTTTTTATCATAAAAAAAACAAACACCCTTTCACAAGCCTGTTTTAGAACATTATCAGAAAAAAAAAAGACAGTGTTCTAAAACTTCAAAGCTGACATTGAAGTAACAGTTTATGAAGTTGGGATGGTGCAAATATTAAATTATTAGTGTACACTGACCCTGAATATTCACCTGCAGATACTTTCTGGGGGTTTCAAAAAGCTGGTGTTCAGTGGGAGGAGTCCTGCTGAATGACTTCCAGGACTTGCAGCAGATGAAGAGTGAACTCATTCCAGAAAGCTTTTCATTGCACATGGTGTAGGAATTAAGAGACTGGGGATTATTGACTTTTGAAATCTGAATTGCAATATGCAAATCATGAAGGGCTGTGTTATATCTTTTTCTTTATTATGTTTGTTCTGGGAGCATAATGAACCTCTTTTTGTGACACAATGTGTGTGTAAAATCTTTTATTAGTACTGAATAAATGTTAGTCACTTGTTGCACAGTGTGACTGTGGGAAGTACAGTAAGCCTCTCTGTGTTATATTTGCTGAAATGAATTCTACAGGATAAATCCAGTATATTTTTCCCTTACTGAACCAAACATATCAGCATTACAGCATTTCCTGTATTTTACATGTTTTCATTTTGCTCTAGGATAGAATGAGACATTTTTCAAAGATATTCCTTTTTCAGAAAATATACAGTGGAAGTGGGTTTTTTGCAAAACCAAAACTTGCATCTAGGCATAAGGTTGTACTTTTTGGGGTAAAATAAGTCTGAACAGATGGGAAGTAGTTTGAAGGAATTAAGAGGAAATGCTGATGGAGTGTCATGTGAAGAACCGGACAACAATGAAGTTCCTATATAATATGAAAATATTACATTGTTACATAAAATGCATATTTACAAAGGAAAGATTATTCAAACTGAAGTTTTAAGAATACTTCAGCAGTATTGTATGGTATCACTTGAGTAAGATCTCAGTCCATCAGATAATTTTCTGTGCCAGTGCAGTGGGGTTCTAACCAGTTGGCTGTTATATAAATGTTCACTGTTTGTGATCTGTAAATAATGTTAATACACACACTTTATATAATATTCAACAGTTATCATTTGTATGTAATTAAACTCTGAAACTTGCTATATAATCAATATAGAAGCCTGGTAGCAAATTGGTTTTCTTGATTTACTTACATCTTGCTGAAAACACTTTTGTCCAAATGCCCTATACTCTGTAGGTACGTTTGTACTTCCCAGATTTATTTCAAAGCTTTTATTCTTTTCCTCAATTTTTTTATCAAAAGCAACTTCAAAATCGGGAAAATTTAAAAATTAATTTTATAAGACTTTTCTTACGTGTGTAATTTAGTTTGGTTGATGCATCATTCTGAGAAAATAATCACTTACTTTTGCAAGAAGTAGGTAAAAAGATTAACTGATGGTTCATGTAATTTGAATTTTATATTGAAATAAAATCACATAATTAATTTGCCATTTAAAATGTCCCACAGCCTCTGCAGTCATAGAGTAGTAATTTAGAAATGTCTGTTTGGCTCTCTGTGACTTTTCATAATTAACTGTCTTCTCTGTATAAAACATAAAAAAGAACATAGTCAAGTATTTTATATTTTAATGTGTTGCATAATATTATCTTGCTCATAAATAGTAGGAAGATTATCTTGTATTTAATTGTGAGGTAAGCTGATCAGTCAGTCTTAGTTTGATTTCTTTCTAGGGAGATATCTTTTTATTTCAAATGAGTTCTTGCATTTGTCTCAGCTCTTACAGCTTAGCACTGAAAATAAAGGAAGCGGACATTTTAGGAATTTGCCGATGGATTTCAAATGTCATGATCCTGCTTTGTTTTGTAGCATCACCAAAGCTGGGAAAAACCAGCAGAGAGAGACCCAGTAATACAAACCAATTTCTTGTTATCCAGTAAGGCGTATCTTCTTCTGGATGTCATTAAACTAGAGGAAAGTTTTGACTTTGCTGTAATCCCAGTGTTCCTTTTTAAATGTAGTTTCCAAACGCCTAACATTTTTTCCCTGATATATCACGGTAGGTTGACATGATATCATGTGCTCTTCTTTTATCTTCTGAAGCTTGAATTTCATGATTTAAAATGTACTTTAGTCACTTAAGTAAGAGTGATATTTTATGTTATTTTCTATGGGGAAACAGCTTTGCAAAAATTATTTATTGGAATGTAGGAGAGTTCTTTTGAAATAATCCAAGTGGTTGCTGCAAAGGTAAAATACTCTGCCCATTACTGGAAAATAACTTTACGTGTACCTCCCGTGACTTAAATAAATCATTGACAATGTTTGTTGCAATGTGAATGTGGCATTAAGAATCTTATAGCATTCAACTTCAAGTAGCAACCCAGTGATGGCATAGGCTAAGGATATTATTATATCCTGTGCTGAGAAAAGAACGTCTGTAAAACTATTGTCTCTTGGTTATTAGTGGTAGGATTTGAACTATCTTTAATTTCATTTGACTTGTTCATTTTCCTTAAGGATCTCCATAAAGATTCACTGAGTATTCTTTTCAGTCCTTAGTTAGGGTTTGCATCAGTGGTCGTAAACCTGCTTAGCGGACAAAGACTCTTTTCCCTTTGAAGTCACTTCCCCAGCTTTTCAAAAGGTCTGCAAGTCGGTTCCCCTAAAACAATTTAGAGAAGTTTGAAGTGGTGCCCCTTAAACCAGCAACAAAATAAAATTTTCTCTTTGCATTATTGAAAACCATGACAATCTTCTGAAGCAATAACAGTTTAAAAGCTTTTAAAGAAATCTGTTCTGCTCTATGACCAGCTTTTAAGTTGACCCCATTATTTGGAAAATCAGAGGCTTGGAAACCCCTAAATACTTGACATTCTTATCAAAGGAGTCAGCCTGACTTCTCACAAGACTCCTCTTTTACAGTATCTATTCAAGTCCTAAGTTCTTCAAAGTTACTATTGAGATTTCTTTTTTTGTTTTGTTTTGCTTGGTTTTGGGTTTGTGTTTTGGTTTATTTTTTTAAATTAAAGTGTTTCATCAGTACAAATATAATTCAGTAAACTATTGATACAATTTATGAAACAGTGATCCTTCCACCTGTAGATTTATGCTCTGTTATGTTTGAAGTCAAGTCCAAATTCTGAAAAGACTGTGAGTGTTTCTTAGGTAACTTTATTTTCTGTGAACTGTGATAGATATATATACTCAGTTTCTACTTCTTGTTTTAGGAATCTTATGTCCTACATTTTAAGTGCGTAGTTACTGACAGCTTCACGCAGGTGAAGCTTATAATGATGTAAGCTGTAAGCACTAAGTTTACTTTGAGGATTTTGTTTATCTGCCCCTCCTAATAATTCATTCAGACGTTGCTTCTCATAAGTCCTTCTAGTTCCAACATCTTACATTCATTACCTCCACTGCAACGTTGTATATTTAAAACTTCTCTGACTTCAAACGTTTCATTAATGTGTAGTGCATAATTAGATTAATTCCTCACTGGTCTACGTGAGTATGTGTTAATGTAATTTCTGAAAGCAAAATAAAGCCATAAAACCAACATTCTAAAATTTTTCTAACACAGGCAGCTCATTTAAAAGAAAACTAACAAGACCTTTAAATGGACAAAGCTGCCTCCTTTTATGGCTTGGGGACAACAGGGAGAAAGAATTGGATCAGCAACATTAAATTGCTACTGGATAGGAAGACTGTTATGGTTGCTGTTTACCTTTCCCTCTAAAACTGCAAATTTGTGGCTTGGCTACGTAGTGTTCATTTATGAATCTTCTAAGGTGCCTGCCCCATGTTTGAGTGAGGAAAGTTCAATAGAGCAAGTTTGCTCTAAAAGTTTTGTGATTGTTCGTAGGATCAGCCACCTGAGAAGTACCTGAAGGTCATTAAGTCTACCCTTATGCTTCTAATTTGCTGGGAGTTTTTCCTTTGCCTGTGAACTGTCTGCCATACTTCCTGGGTTTGAGTGTGCTTTTTCAAACATTATACAAAACAAAAGCAATAGCTTTTGTTGATTATTTATTAAGAGATTAGGAACAATTCAGCAAGTTGCTCCGAAGCATTTTCAGATTTAAAATGTTGATAACTTATATGCCTCTGTGTGTGTATCTATGGACACATATATATTTAGTGTCTATGTCTATATCTAAGAAATATTTATTTACTTTTCAAGATTATGTATTATGGATATAAATTATAGATTATAATAGTAACGACAGAATAAATTAAATTTTGAAAGGTCGAAATCCTTGATTTGAGACTTTGTTGTAGATTATGAGCTTTGCTAAAAAGCCATTTGAATGTGGCAGCTACACAGGCATTTTGGGAGGTCATGTAAATGGTCTGAGTAAAAACGTAAAATATGGAGAGTAAACTATTTTATTTATGCAAGCCCAGACACTTGTTTTCCAGAGAATTCTCTCACTGTACACATGCAGAGTCTGAGTATCTACCAATTTAAATATAGCTCCGTAATTTCTAGGAACACCCGTTATCAGTATTGCTTGCACTCTTATGGCTCTACACAGACAGACTAATGACGTTACGCTGGGTTTATCTTTTGAAAAGTTACAACCCCAAATGTAATTTGAGTGATGCTACCTTAGTAACCAGTGGAGTTAACTTGGTCCTATTATTACTCTGTCTCTTTGCAAAACCATCCTCTGCTTATCAAGTAAAAAAAGAGTTTGATTTCACCACTGCTTTATTGCCTTGTTGGAATCTCACATATCATCATTTATTGTGAAGTGAAATTATTCCCTGCTGCTTAAAAACTCATCTAAACCATTTTTGAAACTACATGATATTGCCCAAAACACATTCATTAGAGTTTAAATGCCTTGTAGAATGCTATGAATGAGCTAATTATATGATAACGCAAAAATAACACTTTTATTTCCATGAAATGGTAGTACTCTTGAAGAGGGCGGTGAATAACCTGTGAGCAAAGTTATAAAACTATGTAAAGAACTTTATAGCATTTGCTTACCCTTTCTGTGTCACTTGACCTGGAGAATAATTTTTTTTCCTTTAAATGTGCCAATTGTACAATTTCTTGTTTCTTATTTTATTCATATATGTTTGATCACAGAGAGAATCTAAAAATAAGATTAATAAGAATAAGATTAATAAGAATAAAATAAGAATAAAAATAATTTATTCTTATTGTAGGGATATGTCTAATAGGAGCAGTGGTAATTCAACGTTGGGTTTGGGTGGGGGGTTTTCCCAAACTCATCAGAAATTCATACTGACTGTGGTCCAGGCTCCACATCTTGCAAAAAAGTAGACTTCAGGCTGATGTTTCAGCACTGTTGCTTGGTTAAAATGAAATCAGTCATTGGACGTTTTACTTCATCTTTGGGCACTGATGGTGTCTTCTCTCCGTACCTGTCATAGTCACACTTGCATTTACTTACGCCTGTTGTCGGAGAAGGTGGTAGTTGACTTACACCTCTTCTTCTAGAAAATATAAATAGAGGGGGAAAGGAAAGGAGGGGAAAATGCAAATATGTGTGCTCCAACTTTGGTTGGTTTTACTGCACACCTGACTTTTCTATTAATGTGTGTTAGTAAATGTGCAGGCTGAAGTCCCGTAAGTGCACTGCTGCTGTTCTGTACAGATAGTGCAGAACTACCATATGCAAACGGGGAGCACTGAAGTGATTTGTAAGGAACACAAACTCAAAAAGCAAGGAAACAAAGATGCCTCAGTGATTGAAAGCAGTGATTTTGGAAATAGATTGTAACCAGGGATTGCTTTTATTGTTTTTTCGTTGAAGGTGATTTTGCAACTCCTCGAGCTGTTTTGACAGGACATGACTATGAGATCACCTGTGCTGCCATTTGTGCTGAGCTTGGCCTGGTAATAAGTGGTTCAAAAGGTAAGGTATCTGTTGTCATTTCTTTCTGTTCATGAAACTATAATCCTAATGCAAAAAGGACTAGAGTCTTAGGTAGCAGAATTTATGAAATTTATGGTGGTTTTATGTCTAACATTTTTAGTTGCTGTGGAATTTGAAACCTCTTTTTAAACATGCTAAAACTGAGGATTAGTCAGATGTTTATAAGAAGAGGCAACCATATCAGTTTCCCTTACTGATTGCTATTTCTGTTTGTTTATCCAATGTGTAATTGCATGCAGCATACAGTTGGGTACAGTTCTTGACGGCCAGGATGGTGAAGTGTGTTTGTTATGGATAACTTCTAAAAAAAAGGGAAGCAAAAATTAGTTTCAGGAGAAAGAGAATGTGCTGGATGGTTTGTTTGATGAAGGGTGTATATACACTACTAGTAATTCTGTTCAGGCTCTTTGAGCTTGGCTGCAAAGCCTGTAATATGCCCCATTTGTGTTCTCAAAAACCTGCTTTTGGAAGGCAAATTATAAAGAATGATGTGGATTCTATGGGTAGTGTTTATAATCTTCTTATTTGGTGGTCCACAGTTATTTTTAAACCATAAATTTCTTGGAATTAAGAGCTGTCTGCTTTAGTATTTCCAAAGTACCAACACTGAGACGTTTTATCAGAATTGGGTATACTCACCACCTGCACCTTTGTGCGTTTCTGTTTTATGCATGTGAACTTTTGTGGCTTATGTACAGTTCAGATATTTGTCAAAATATAGTAAAAAGCAAATATTTAGTGGATCACATATGAATTAAAATTTTAAAATGTGAATATGCACTTTTAGAATACCTACATATGTAAATTCGTTTCGCTTAGCTCTGTATGTCTTCGTGTTTTGAAAGTCTCCTTTTAAGATTTAGTACACGTAATTTTGTGCGCTCAAAATTAACTATGACTAGTTTTAAAAGAAAATCCACACAAGAAAATCTGTTAGGTCTCTAACTGGGTTTGATAGGTGCTCTAAAATACCTTAATACAAAACCTTTAAGGGATAAGCTGTTCATCTTACCCTCTGGCACCCTTAAAGTCATAAGCAATCCATTTAAACATGGTAAAAACCATTATACTGTATTATAATAGCAATTATTTAAGTAGAAGTCGTTACTTGTTATTTGATATATGATGTCTTTATGTGAGCATGTAAATCAATAACTAGAATTTTATTCTGTCTCATTAGAAGGACCATGTCTCATACATTCTATGAATGGAGATCTACTGAGGACATTAGAAGGTCCTGAGAGATTACAAGGTCCTGAAAACTGCCTGAGACCAAAACTAATTCAAGCTTCAAGAGAAGGCCACTGTGTCATATATTATGAAAACGGCCTCTTCTGTGTGTTCAGTGTGAACGGGAGACTGCAAGCCACCATGGAAACAGACGACAAGATAAGGGTGAGTGTCCTCAAATGTGTGCGAAGGACTGTCAGTTCCAGTATCAGGAAAAGCTATCCACATTGGCTAGAGCTGTGTGGAGACTCTTTCTGTAGCCAGACCATAAATATATGGCACTAGACCATTACAGCAGTATTCTGAAAAAATTTAAGGGGGCCATGTGCTCCTAATAGCATATAGGAGGTTTTTTACAATTTTAATTGTAAAATAACTGTTCATAAAGTAAGGACTACCGTGTAGGCATTTCCTTGAACTGAAGAATACAAACATTACTAACTGCTGACCAGGAGAGGCTGGGCTGTGTCTTCTGAGTTTGAAGGCAGGAGGCCATTGGACAGGCTGTTTTGGATGTTAGCTTTATCTTTTTTTGGGCATCTCTGGCTACCTTCCCTTAACTTAGTTCAGATAGCATGTGTTGTGCTGAGCTTCAGGAAGTTTATAGGCATATGTCTATATTTCAACTCTTTAGCCCTTTGGCATTTGCTAGGCAGGCAGCTCAGTTCCACATCTTTAGCTGCAAGAGACATGGAGCAAGGCCAAAACTATGCAGGAGGCATTTTAAGCTTATGGTTTTATGAAAATTATTTTATACTACAAAATGCAGTTCTCTTGACAGTTCCTATGAAATAATACCTATGAAGCAGAGCAGAAGCTGCCAGCTATACTGCAGTGAAGCAGAAATGTCAAAAGAATATTCTCCTTGTATTAGAAATATTCCTACTTTTTCCTTGAGTTGGAAATAAAGGGAAGGGAAAGAAAAAGAATGATCAAGTATTGCCAAATCTGCTATGAAGTGGCAGAATGCAGCAGAGGCATGAAACAAGATCACATTTCTGGATCAGCGTTCAGACTTCCTCAGTTTAAGTTATGGTCTCTATGCCAGTAGTCATGGTCTGAGAGGCACAGAATCACAGAAAGGTTGAAGTTGGAAGGGACCTCTGAAGATTATATCCAGCCCTCCTCCTCAAGCAGGGCCATCACAGGCCAGTTGCCCAGGACCATGTTCACATGGCTTTTGAGTATCTCCAGGGCTGGAGACTCTACAGCCTCTTTGGACAACCGAGCCGGTGCTCAGTTATCCTCACAGGAAAGTGTTTCCTGTATGAAAACTGTTTAAATATTTAACATCAGCAAGAGGAGACTTTTGTTGTTCCAAGCATATAGCAGTGCTACACCTCCAAACTGACTTTCATAATCTGCCAGAAGATCCCAGGAACTCAGCTGCTGGGATTTCCGGAGTTCTCTTGAGTTGAAAACTATTAAAAGTTTTTCCTTTATTTGGATTATACATTTCAGGAAGAAAATGCCTCTTTGCCCTTGTGTTTACAGAATTATTGACATTCTGTTGTGCAAAATTGAGCATTTTTAAATGTGCACCAGTTCTTTTCTTGACTCTATCCGTACTAATTCTTAAGATGGAAGAATGTGTCAATGCATTTGAAAGAATTTTGGTCTTCCTTATTTCCATTTTATAAGTTACATGGAACAATGAATGCTTTTTCAGCACTGGAGTTTCCAGTGGAGTTCAGTATATTCCAGTTAAAACCTTCTAAAACTCTGTCATGCTCTGTTAATCCAGTATTCCTATGTTTTCAAAATGTCAGATACGTTGATGGTGGGATATGCAGAAATAACTCTCTGCTAGGACTCTTTTCCATAGTGAGAGTGCAGTCTGCAGGGGTGAGAGGGCATTCCATCTTTGCATGCTGTGGCAGCCTCAAGTGCGAATTTGAGGCTGGGGAAATGAAGTAGGAATGTGTATACTTCTGTCCCAAGACGTTTTTCCAAATTAATGTTGATTTTTGCATCAATTCTCTGAAACCGTACCTTTGGCTGTCCTTGTGCAAATGCTTTTGAGATTTTCAGCCTACCCTTCATCCCGGTTCTTTCTGTAAAGCAAGAACATATTGCAGTGTTTTCTCTTTTTACATTAATAATGTTGATAATCTGTCACTTTCAGTTGTGATTATGTTGTCAGCTAGGCCAGCAAATCTGTAAAATATCTAGAAATCCCTTGCCGGCTAAAACAATTTTTGTAGTGTTTCAGTCAGTACCCACAGCTTTAAGGAATGTTGCTAGAGGCAATGGAAGTTGTGCTCTCTCTGGGCCAGAATTACGTTTGTACAGGGTTTGGGGTTTTATTTTGTTTTTGTTTTGTTTTCTTTCTCTCCCAGTGGTCCCAGCTGAGCTTTACGCTTAAACAACCTACAGCGTCTTTCCCAGTGCTTCTGCACTATATCATCTTAGAAGGCGAGTGGCAACTGCATGATTAAAGTGGGGCATTTAAAATGAATAGCACCTACCCATGGGCTGTGCTGACAAACACTTTTCCTTGGCTTTTGCTTGAGGAGGATGGCAATGGGAAGGAAAAGGTCATAAGTGCTGAATCTGTAATGTAACATTCATAGTTTCTGTTTCCCTTGGTCATTACGGGCCAGTATTTCAGAATGTTACTAGGAAAACTAGAAGTTTTCAGTAGTGATGTGTGGATCAACATTGTGATTTTCTTTCTTGTTTGGGCTAGAGAACTGCTAGAAAAATTTCAGACTCTCTGGGGAAATTCAGGGTCTAATCAATGCCTTCCACCTGTTTTTGTTTTAAATGCTGTATTGCTCAGCAGAGCTTAGGCATATCACAGTACATCTACCATGTAGTGTTTAGATATCTTAATGAATAACTTAACTCTAAATAGTCTGCTTGTTCTGAGAGGCAAAGTTATTTTACCCTAAGCAAAGACTGTATGGTGTTTCACCCAGAGGAACCAATTTATTTTCCTTTCACGAGTCTGTTTTGAAATGTGGAAGTGCCCACAAGACTCCTGCTGCTGTAAGCCAGGGCTGTCACAGTGTCAGCTCTGCCTTTTTGCAAAGCGCTGCCTTTCAAAAACCTGAAACGTTAAAAGGGATTTGTGCAAAGTTTTGAGACTTTCCAAGGAAATACAAGTCAGAAATGCAGCTTTTAGAACGTTGCTGAAATTGTGCGCTTTGGGGATTATTTGAGAGTCCGAAGCTCGTGTTGTGAGAAAGATTAGTTGCAGAGTTGTTCCAGTTTCATAGCTAGCAGAATTGTAGATTAACTACACTGGGGAAAAGCAGAACAGTAAAATTGATTCATGTCATCTTCTATACCAGTTGGAGTACTTGGGAGTAAAAGCATCCTTTCGTTTGTTAAATCTTGGAGGGCATATCATGAAACTGAGATGTTGACAGGGTGACCTTTTTCTTCCATTCCTTCCTTCCTTCTTCCTTCATTCATATATACACAGGCAAGTGGCTGAGAAATTTATTAATAGACAATAAAAATAAATAAATCAACATCTTGTCTTCCTGACAAGCCAATGACTTAGTAAAATTGCATAGGTATTAGCAAGGGTTCAAAGCCTATACTTTATGTAATCAAAAGATCACAAACCCCATTGCATCTTGCAGGTAGTGGAAGAGTTAAAAGATTAATGGATTTAATTTGCCTTTTAATATAGCATTTCTTCAGTAAAAGCCTCAAGTATAAAATTCAAGTGAACCATGACCATAAGGTTAATGGATTTTCATCAGCTGAATTTTATAAGTGTAGCAAATAATTATTTGTCACGGTCTTCATTGCAATTTGAAAATACCCTTAGGAGACTGCCATTGCTGTAGAGAAGAAAACCACCCCATATTGATTTTTGCTTCTAATGAATAATCTCTTTCATAATTATGTGTGGTATGTTAGATCTTGTGATCATCTACTCAGCGCATGCAAGTTCTAGATAATTTCCACAGTCATATCAGTTTGTTTTCTGTGCCTTTCTCACTGAGTTACTCTACTTTCTAAGATGGCCTCTAAATTAGTGTTTTCAGGCTTCTTGAGTCTGTGCCCTGGGAGGTGTTTACTGGGCTTTTGTAGACTGATAGAAACAATCACAGAATCAACTTGTGGTTGGAACATTTGTTTCTTGGGGGGGAGAAGCTTCAGCTCAGCATACTCAACTCTGACCTTGGTTAGTGTTCAGTTTTTCATACTTAGATATGGTTGGAAAAATATGCTTTATTGTGTTTAAATTTACATGTATGTCTTGTCATCTTAATTCAAAACACAGCTGGAATAGTTTTATCTTTTTTTTTTGTTCAGCGTTATATTTTGTTTACAGTATATGTTTGTATTTCAATTACATTCCTTTTAAAGTTACTGTGTGAAATAAAATTCTAGCAGTGTGATTCATTCTGATTACTTGGGAGTTGTTGCAGTAAACACTCAAAATTTATAACATAATATAGAAACTCTATCTTAATCTAAGTGTCGCACATCATATAATTCTTAAAGAATGTATTTGGCATCATAGTAATAGAGTACAGCAATACAAAATTACAGATGTGCAATATGTCTGACTTCAGTTATTGCTGTTCATGGAGCAGTATCTTACACACACTGTATATTTTGGTTTCCAGGCTTGTCAGCAGTCTGTATAAACACTTCAGTGTTGCATGAACGTAACGTCTTTGTGTTTTAGTTTCTCTCATTTTTTGTGGGGCAGGCACTATAAATTCTGTATGTTAAAAAAAAAACCCAAAACTTCCTTTTCCTGAGGAATTTAAAATCACAGTATGTGGCAAGTTTTTGCATATGGCAAAACTGTAGAAGCAGAGACTGCAAGTGCCAAAATACTTGCAGAGTTCAGAAGAGAAAGATGTTTTCAAGATCCTATCTTCAGCTCTTTCTACTGTTTCCTAAATTTAAATCTTTGAGCTGGAATTTTGCTTGTACACTATCATCTTGAGGCCATTTCCTTGCCTTCCAATGACAATGTTTTTGTTAAAGTGGATCGTATCTGTTTGTAGAACACGTGTGTTTGGAATTTAAAAGCCACTGCTCTGAATATCCTCTATTCTTACATCATTCTATTTAAAAGTTGGGTCAGGGAGCTGAAATTTGTCATGAATAAGTCATGGTGTGAAGAGTCTGTATTTTGTTGAAAGGCTACCTGAATTTGTTTTTATGTATCCTGATTTTTCAAACAGCACACCAGAAATATCAAAATAGATTGAAGACTTCTGTTTCAAGAAATCTTCACCCTGAAACCCAAAGATACCCCATCTTTCTCCATGATCTGGATCCCAAATAAAGATTTCAAGTGTGGATTTGCCATCAGTCCCTGTGATGCATACAAAATCAGGGTATAAGCCATTGAATTTGTCATAGGCAGTTTCAGGATGGAAGATGAAAGTAAACACCACCTCTGCTAAGAGAGGTGGATCACTGTTTATTAATCCAGAGCAAGGATCTAAAAATGCTGGTCTAAATTAATTCTAGTGATTTGTAT
This sequence comes from Pseudotriccus pelzelni, assembly GCA_035584735.1. Taxonomy (NCBI): domain Eukaryota; kingdom Metazoa; phylum Chordata; class Aves; order Passeriformes; family Tyrannidae; genus Pseudotriccus; species Pseudotriccus pelzelni. The sequence continues at coordinate 13,512,922 of JAWMRA010000130.1, forward strand.
AACATTTTGGTTCCCTTCAGCAGTCAGCTTCTGCTAGGATAGTATTAAGACCCTTGGGGGAATGCCAGTGCTGCTGGGTCTTGTAAATCTAGATAATTAGAAGAGTAAATTTCTTTAGCTGACCTGATATTAGATCTTTGGAATATGGAATAAATCACAGCTCAGGTAAAACTCAACTAGTGACATCTAATATATTAAAGAGATTTGTGCATAATAACTGCTGGGTAAAATAACAGAACAATAATGTTGCTTCCCAAAAACTCGTATTGATGTGAAGCATTCTTTGGACATTCAGCTGTCAATATGAAACCTTTTATTGGAAGTAAAAGTGGGGGAGTTAGAGCAACACATATTTATCTGACAAACATCCATGTGGTTCCCCCTTAGGCAATTCAGCTGAGTCGAGATGGACAGTATCTGCTTACAGGTGGAGACAATGGAGTTGTCATGGTGTGGCAGATGTGGGACCTCAAGCAGCTGTTTGCTTACCCGGGGTGTGATGCTGGAATCCGATCCATGGCCCTGTCATATGACCAAAGGTGAGAGCAAAGCCTGGTCTGGACAAGAATTTTGGATAATAATAAATACTTACAATTAAATTGTTTTTCTTCTGATTTTGATTTTCTGTGGATCACAGATCCTGGTGATTATCTTGAGAATTCTGTGCTTGCGTAAGTTTTTTTTTTTCCTAACATGTCATATTTAGGGCAGATAATACTTTCCAGGGATTTTAGCTCTTGGGGGAATGAAGAGAGAGATCCAAGAAATCTTATTTGGCAGACTTTCAAGATAGGTTGAGTTATTGGCCTGGGCCAGTGTACAGTGTGGGTCACAGAGAGATGGAAGGTCACATGTGTGCTTTCATCTCTCTTCTTTCACGTATGATACAAATCACGTTCCTAATTCCAGACCTTTATGTTAAAAATAGAGCAGTTAGAATAGTTGCAAAAAAGCAAATAGTAATTCTTATTTCTAGAACAGTTATTTTATCTACATACATCGTGAACCTTTTTGAAGACTCCTTCTACTGAAGGTGACCTGTGAGTATTTTCGCTGCAGTTTTATATCACACTTTCCAATGCATCTGTACTTAAAAGTGCTTCTGTGTTTTTATTACAAAAATACTGTTTGTTTATAAGATGGATGTTTACCATCTCATTTGTACACTTCAAGCTTTCAGGCTAGAATTTTATTTGCTTTGGCATATTTACTTAGTGGTGCTCCTGTGTACTTTTCAAGCAGATTTGGCTCCTAAATCCCTTAGGAATGTCTACATTGTGCAGTAAAATATATTGCTGAGGTTCTTAGCCTTCCACTTACTGAAATCCATACTGAATAGTTTAAATTTTTTGACTAAATTTCTAAAACTTAGATAAAATAAACTTTAAAAAAATCCAAGCCAGTAAAACCTGTGAACTGCCATGAAACATTGAACAGCATTCATTTTCCATTAAAAAAGCCTCTGCTGTTAAATAAATTCCGAAAACTGGAGCTACAGCTGTTGAATTTCAGACCTCCGAGATGTATAAAATTTTGCATTTAAAGAATCTTTAAAATGTATTTATATCTTTCTATGTTAAATTTCAGTTTATTAACATTAATAAACTGAAATTTAACATGGAAATACATAAATTTATCCATGAGCTCAAGTTAGGAACCTATTCAGTTTGAGTATGAAGGCAAGGACACTCAGAAGAGATCTACTCAGAATATTTTACTGTGTGATTGTAGGTAATTACTCAGCATTATTTATTTGGTATGTGTTTGAGAGTGTGTAAAAAGACATTTTAACCTAATAGAAAAAGAATCAAAATAGTGCTCTCGAAATGAAATGCTGTCATACTATCAAAATGCAATGTTTTGATGATCTCCTATTCAGTCTTTGTTTTGAAGGAAAAAAAACCTCAGCTTTTTACTCTGAATTTTTTAATTCTGAGGCTTTTTTCCTAAGATACCAGAATTTTATACATCCCTACACTTCTGATTTTTGTAATAGTTTAATGAGACAGTCGAGAGGAAAATGTAGAAACTCTTGTAATTGTATGCCATGTCAGGGTCATGGCTTTTCAAACATATCTAATGATCTCTAGTAGTAGGCCAAGGGTAAGGAATTTAGAAAGAAAGACTGCCTCAGTGGGAAAGCACAGTGATTGCTTTCAGGGGCTCCCAGAACAATCAAAGCCTTCAGATCACTTTCAAACTCAAACACTGATATTTCCAACTCAAGGCCTGTGCCCACATCCAGTTCCTTCATGTAGATGTGCTTCACTGAGAGGGCTGAAACTGAAATGAACACTTCCAGCTTCCCTTCACTTGGCTGCTTCAGCAGGGCTTCATCCCACTCCAATACCCCTAAAAACCAAACCAAGCCAGCCAAGAAATAATCCTGGCAAATCCGAAGGGGCCTTGCGGGACAGTGATGCTGATGAACAGTTCTGTTGTCTAACTCAACCATAGCTTCAGGTCGACCATAAAAACTGTTGCATGTTGTTTTGTACGCTTTGTGATCCAAAAACCTGCCAGAGGTGCTGCAGGTGGCAGTCTTATTCAAATCCAGCTTTCTGAAGTTCCTGGAAGCCCAAGACTGGAGACCCTAAAGCCTGGCTTTTCTGATCTGTGCAGCACTTCCAGCTCCAGCTGTCTTCAGTGGAAGTTAGTCATGTCCTCAGGGTTCTTGGGCCTATACTGATGTAAATCCTCAGGTTTTTGACTCATATACCTGAGATGGTTCACTAACCGATGTTCCTGTGTGTTTTCTTCAGGTGCATAATGACTGGCATGGCCTCCGGGAGCATCGTGGTTTTCTACAATGACTTCAATCGCTGGCACCACGAGTACCAAACCAGATACTGATCCTCACAGCGACCGACATGAGCACTGACATGGGCAGCTGTGTCAGAAGGGAACTGAACACAGCATGCCTCTCTCGGCCTCGAGCCACATGGTTCCTTATAAATAGTTATATTACATCTGAATGTAACTTAAATTTGCTGGAAGAAGCAACCTATTTTTTAAAGTTAATTGCTATTTTTGTAGATCTTGCTTGACTTTTTTGGGGGAAGGGCAAGGAAGCAGAAAAACAGCTGCTGGGTTCTGTAGTTAAAAATCTATATTTTTAGTCACAATGAGAAGTCTATTTTGATCCCTGTATGTAAACAAAACCTAAAGTAAAGATGGTTAAAACTCACATTCTAGTTATATTATGAAGAAACAGATTTTCCATCTGAAGCTTTATCTATAACCTTGAGGAATATATGATTTTAACAGAGTGGAAATGAATATTTGGGGAATTTTAATCTGTTCTATCTGTACCACACTTTGTCTCGTACTTTTTCAAATGATTGTACTACATCAGCACTGAAGTTTCTGGGAATCAAGGGGTAATATTTAAATTATGGTTAATGTAATTTTAAACTTTGCAAATCATTTCCATCAATGTTACTATTCAAGCATGTTTCTAAGCCTAGGCAATTAGTTCTTTTTTTTTAGTTGTATGCTTTGTGCATTTAAGAGAGAGAAATCGGGAATGGAGTTTGTGTGTGAATCCCTTTAGCTACTATCTGGCATCTCCTTCAAAGCACACCAAAATGTGGATTGTTCCTCAAAAATCAGAAAGGCTATTTTGAAGACTTTAAAGTAGAAACTGACAGAGGCAGGTATTTTTTAGTAGGTGAGGCGCAAATTCCAAAGCACACCTCTGCTGGTGGACCGTGAACGTGCCGAGGCAGCGGGTGCTTGCTGGAGCACGGCCCCTGTAGAGCAGCAGAAGTACTAGACTTGCAGGTGACTTTCTTTCTTTTTTTCCCTTCAGAATTCGCCCCTGCAGTACTGTAGCACATGCCATGTTCCTTTTCTGCGTATATAGCAACGATGTCTTTCCTGTTTTGCTATCACCAAATCCAGCCAGGTCCTGCCCAGTCATATTAAATTACCTCTTTCTTTTAGGAAATGAAAAATAATTTATACTAAGGAACAATAAGTTATTTTGGTGTTGCACAAATCTACTTTTCTACAAGATTGCTGTGCAGAACTCTGTGAAAATATTTGTGAAAAGAACTGTTACTGTTTTGTAAGTCTGTATTGCATAAAAATCTTCTTTGTATGTTGTGACCTATATGAGTTGAAATTTACATTCCATATCTGTATTGATACGTACATTTCTCTAGCTGCCTACTAGAGCAGTTCCTGGTTTTTCTAAGCATTTAATTACTATCTCTTTCAGTAAAGATTTGGAATGAGAAAATTCAGTTTGAGTGAAGAAATGAAATAAAATTACATTTGTAATTGAGGGCTTCAGTGCAGTACTGGCTTCTTGTGATTCCAGAGTATATTCCCAACAGAGGAAAGAGGTGTCATGGCTAATGCATTTAATGTACTCTTGGTGCTTAGGAAATGCTGACCAGGTTTTCTGTGCTTGCTACATATTCATACCGAGGTGGTCATGGCGGTATCAGTAGAGTTACATTTTTGTTTTGTGTGGAAGAATGTGACGTGATTAAGCAAAGGCTCCAGTAAGTGCCCAGTGTACCAGGCAGTAACATTTGCTATGCAAAACTTGTACTTCACAGTTCCTTCAGTTCAACAGCATTCATAGCCTCCTATCAGAGGCATTTGAGGGGTAATTGGTATACTTTTGAAGTGCAGCTTGCATTTGTCTCAAGCCAGGGGTGGATTTCCTAGGCTGGGTGGACGGGAAAAAACAAACAAGCAAAGGTATTTTTGCCAAATGGAAATCCTGAATATCTTCTCTTCCTGATCTCCCGCTGACTTCGGAAACACTTTATTATTGATAGAAATAATAGTTTCTGATCTTAATGCCAAAATATTTCATAGGGCACTGGTTTGCTAGATTGCTTGTTTCAGAGAGGGCCCTATTTGATCATCTGCTGCTTTCCCAAACTGAAAGCACAGCTGTACCTGTGTGTGCTGTCCTGAGTTGCATCCAGCCAGCGTGATGGCACCAACACTCCTTGGGGGAAGCAGCAGCTGGTGCAGCCTTGTGTTCTGCACATGGAGTGCTGCAGCCCTTCTGTGGGAAAGGACATCTTCGCCTTCTCTGGAGCAGGCCTGTGAGGACACCCTCGTTCTGGACTGCTTTGGTGAGTAGGACATGACCCTCCTTCCACAGGTAAACGCACATACCTCAGGCACCGCTCTGGGGATCCAGGCGTGCAATTGGGATCTCAGCTTTGGCTGAACTAGTCCACATCACGCTGTTTGTGGTGAGATGGCAAAAAGGGTTAAATTTCCAACTATTCAGGTGTTTGTTAGTCTGTTCAGGGCAGCACCTGTGTCACATGCATTGCCTGAAACCTGCTTAATCAGCAGGTGCCAGGCATTAACCTGGGCTTCATTTTGCTGTTATTTGCAGAATATTCCTGAAAAGAGGGACTGACTCCTCAAATGCGGAGGGAACAATTTCTTTACGTGACAGTCTAGGTTTTCTTCTGTTCTGGTAAGTTCAGAGGGACCTGCTGTCAACTGAGTTTTATGGGAGGTGCTCTGGAAAGCAGCATTTGCTGCTGCTGCTGCGAGTCAGGGTGGTCAGCAGCAGTGCTGCACGTTTGATTTGTGGAGAACTACTTGGCAGAAGGAGCTTGGAACCCCTTCTATTTTGTGAAAATTTCTGATAGAAACACGGTAGGATCTGGCAAGAGGTGATGGGGTGGTCAGGGTGGGGGTGTCTTATCCCTGATAAAGATTCCTGCTCTGCTGGTTTAGCAGTCAGCACAACAACTGTCCAGAAAAGCTAATCTCATACCAAGATAATGGGAAATTAATTTTATTGTAACTTTAGTCAGGGCATGATTACTGTTAGATATATTGAATAAGAATGGCCTGGATGTGGTGACTGTCCAGATTGTAGCTTTTCCATTTTCTGTCCTAAATTTCATATTCACAGAGATTTAAGTGTGTTTGTGGTATGGCATTTCTTTTGCTTTCTCTTTCACCCAAAAATAATTCAAAAGGAGTAAAGATGTCTATATTATTCTTGAGAAACTGGTTTTATCCTCATTACATAAACCCAGAGATGGGCTGTTCTGAGGGTGCTGCTGTAAACCAGTGAGACCTTTCCCATACTGGGTTAGAATGTTTGTGTAACACTTGAGTCACTCGCTTGAATTTACCATGATACATTACATGAAAGCCAAAATAGTTTAATTTTATGCAGAACCAACCTAAGATCTTCAGTAAACTAATACAGTTAATGATGCCCAAATAATTTCTGTGAATAGGAATTTGAACCCCTTTTTGGTGAGCACAGAGGCAGTGGTGTAATACATGACTGCTGCCTAACTGACAGGTTTTTTATTTCAAATAATTAGGAAACCAAGAGCCTTCTCATAAAGGCCAAATGTGTCCTCCCTGTTGGAAATCATATGGCTGGATCTTGCTTCTGATCTGGAGGTACACCAGGGTGCTGGAGTGTCTCCTGTATCACTAGGACACTCCAAGAACCCCGCTGAATGATGCCTGGTTGCTTTGATGATGTATTTTGGCAATCTCTTTCATATATATTTACTATGATTTTTGAAGCACAGAGAAGAAAAGCAGCATTGGATGTTGCAGAAGTTACCACTGTTGCTCATCTTGCCACCACATATCTGAACTGTGAACCTCTGTTTCTGAGAGATCAATGAGATTCACTCCCTTGAATTACAGGACTGAAATTCTCCAGCTCAGACAAGAAGCTTCACAGTACTAGAGTAAAAAAACCTATGTTTTGGTTTGGTTTATTTAAAAGAAAAAAAAAAGAGGGCAGGAGGAAAGAAAAAATTCAGAGTAGAGAACTGGGTTAGTAACACATACTAGTATCTTACATATATAATTGATTTATATATTTTTAAAAATATATAATTTAGAAAATATTAAAAAAATCAAAATAATAAATAATTTAACTTAGGAAAAATCACCCTACAATATATTACTTTCAGTCTTTACCCCATCTAAACTGAGTAACTGAGGAAAAAGAAGGTAGGAGGAAGGAAACTATGTCTGCATCTGACACAAAGGGAGCTTTGCTTATTAGAGTAGTCCGAGGTAAGATTTATGGACCTGTGTAAATATTTTTAAGAAACAGCTGCTAAGCATGAGCCAATAGTTAATGAAAGTAACATAATTGTAAAACATCATGTATGTTAATGTATTTTGATAATTATTGTAATTTTTAAAGTTACAGAATGGGGGTAATTGTCTGTAAGGGTAAATACTGATGGAAGTATCAATGAATCTAGTGTGCTGATTTACAGCAGGAGAGGATTCAGTTTTGGGACTTTAGATGTCAAACAGCAGGAATGGCTCCACTGGGCTATTATGAAGAACCTAAAAAGACTGGGATATTTTAAAATACTTTTTTTAATAATTATTTTTTTTTAAATGTAGGTACGGTGGCAGTTGTGCTGTCGCTGCGGAGTGTTTGTAAAAACTGGCATTTGATCAATGTCAAAATGGTCCATGCATTTCAGCTACTTTCATGAAACAAAAAAGGTGACAGTCCTCTTTGACAAATTTATCACTTGTTTAGTTTCTGCAGTTGTTTCTTTCCCTTTATAACAGATAGAAAAGAAACTGTAAACCAGAACTATGCTATTTTTGCCTTTTTCCAGCACGTGGTTGTTCTGCAACAAGAGACGGGTTAAATGAAAGTGCAGTAGGTAACAAACCAAAGGTAATACTTACGAGCCTTCATTAAGTTTTTTTGTGTTAATACATCTTTAGTTTTATGTTGAACTGTGATGCCCTGAGCCCTGCACCTATGCACAGAATGAACACAAGTAAGTGGAACTATTTTAAGGCATGGAGTAGGGATACTACTTTCCTAAGTTGGTACATAGAGTTAAGAACTTTCCCACCTATCCCATGTTTTTATCCGATTATCTTGATCATATGATCATCTTTTCCAGCTGTCATTGCTATCTTTAAGTAGGCATTCTGGCACAGTCTCGCACCTGCCTCTGCTCTGTGAATCAAAATACCTGTCTAAGAATGTTTACATGTTGATCAGTGATGAACTCAGGGACGCAATTTCGGGATATTATGTCTTTACTCTCTTCTTCCATTAGACAAAGGAATACTTTAGAACTGGCAGCTGTTGACCAGGCAAATTATCATCCTTTCTTTTATATATGCACAAGGTTTTGTGTAACACTTTGGGTATCTCTGCTAATCCATGAGAGTCTTTTCCTCATAAAATAAGTATCTAGGCCTTGCACACCTGAATATCAATCCTCTTAGGAAAAACAGAACTCAACTCAGTATTCATTGCTTTCTTGATGTTCCTTCTCTACTAATCTCCCAGTTCACCTCTGGTGGGGCCTCCCCGTCCTTGCTGCAGTGGCTGGTTAATCAATCCATTCCACCTGAAATCACACATCCTTTATTGAGCTTAATCTGGGACTTGTTATAGAAATTACCAACCACCCACCAGGCCAGCTAACAGATTCTCACTAGTTTCTGTTCTGACTAAGGGTAGAGTGCTATCTTCATATTGTTGCACTGTTGCAAATTATAAAGTATGTAATTTTATATAACAGCTATTCCCATACTCTCCAAGTATCTTAAAACTTCTCTACTAAACCCATAACAAAGTTAATTCACAATGACTGCTTGTACCCAACATTTTTATCATAGTTTAAGACATGTAATGTGTTTCTGTGCCTTTACTACCATTCTTCTCGCTGTACATCTTTCAGCTATCATGACCTTAAGTTCACAGTTGGCATTTTAAATGCCTCTTCAAAGGGGTAAAACCATCCTGTTTAATCATGTGTTCCCAAGTCTTCCACATGAGTCAGTGAACTTTAAAAGGCTATGAGAATCCCTCAAATTAATTCTATGAAATGTTTTTGGTAGGTATCTAATTGTTCCATCTCCCCACAAAGAACAAGACAGCAATTTCACTGAAAAATAAATGAATGACTTTTTATGAGGGTTTTTTTTTTTTTAATGAAGAAAGTTTATTGCAGGTCTTTCTTTTACAATTCTAGTAGAAAGTAGAGCTAAGAGAGAGAAAATGAACTATGACCAATTCATAAGAACGAGCAAAGGAAAAGAATTAAGCTGAATACATACTAGATTGAACTAAGCATTATGGTAAAGATAAAACCTTGTCTATTTTGTAACTGCAGATCCAGGATAGCTGCTCCCCAATCCTTGTTTCCAGTGCCTGCACCAGGTGAACAGGGGGATAGCACTGACAACCTTTGATGGCTATTGATGGCAGCTCCTTTATCAGCTCATCCTAGTAATGGGAGCTGCTTGGTTCCTCGTAGCTCGGATCACATGCAACAAGCTTTCCCTTCACAGGTCCAAAGTAATTTTATTTTACCTAATAGGTAGTCTGATCCAGGAGAAAGGTGTGGATGGGACACTTGCAGTTAAGACAGAAAATGGCTAAAACAAAAAGGCTTCCTTCACTCCAGTCTTCATTACAAATAAATGTCCAGTTCTGATGGTTACATCCCAAGTCACTTTATTTAAATTTATATTATCTAAACACTACCCTGCCTGCAAGTTAGATAACAAACTTGATGGAAAACAACCATCCTTCCCTCTCTATCTCCAGTGTTTGTCTCAGTTAGTCCACTAAAAAATTTTTCATGAAAATTTGCCTCTTCGAGTTTAGTAGAAACTTGGCTAAAAATAGAGGCGTTGGAATAGAAGGCAAATAGAAGTTTTCATCCCTTGTCTTCCTCTCCCACTTTTTCTAAGAATTCTCATGAGAAGAACAGAATGGGGCGTGCCTGGAGAGGGGAGGCCCGGTCACTGTTCATCATCTCACTGCTCATATAAAAATATGGGTAGCTACACCATAAGTTAGTCTATTTAGAGCCCAAGGCTGTGTGAAATGCAGTTAATTACTAACACAGATAACTTAAAAATCATCTAACATTTGCCAGAGTCTCTCCCCTACTGCAGTTCTGAAGACAAGGGCAAAGAGCACTCAAAGCGCACGTTCACTCACCCACTATGAGAAAGAAGATCAGAGCCTGGCAGGGGCTCGCCACGAGAGGAGCACACAAACCAAAAGCAGTCATGGGAAATGAAGAGAAACTGTGGCCAGAGTGTGGGGAGCTTCAGTTGGATTTATTTTCGTCAGTCCTACGCACCAGGCTGATCCCCAGCAAGCTCAGGAGATACTGAGGCAGGCAGCGAGGGGGATCGGAGTGGCTCAGAAGCAGCAGGGAAGAGGGTCTCAGACCCAGCCACACGAGGATCATCAGCTGCAGCAGCAATTGCAGAAAGTTTCTCCATTCCAGCTCTACCGGAGTCCTGACAGCGCTTGCTGCAGAAAATCTGACTCTCTTTATCTAGAGCTGTGTTCTACAAACAAACAAACAAACAAACAAAAACCACCAAGGCAAATCAGAAATCAGCAGTTAAATAAAACCCTGTCTTAACTTAAGGGTTAAAACAATCTACAAGACATCAAATGCATGCATTAGAGCCAGGAAAAAAAAAGGAGAAATAACATTAGAATTCTTACAGATAATGGTAGCATTTTGTGTTGCTGACTTTGGAAAATGTAAGGAAAACTTATCTTCCAGGCATACCTTTGCCATGATGTTGCAACCTTAAAATTTTGTCTTGCAAGTCTGATGTGGAAAAAAGATGGTGTGAGTGGTTGTGATACCTCATAGAACTCATCATAGCAGCTATTAGCAAAATTTATGAATCTATGTTTTTGCAGACACATGATGCTTAGTGAGAGCTCAGTAATACATTTTCTGTAAAAAAACTACACATTATAGAAGAGGAGCCCTTGATGAAGGTGACAGATGGAAACCTCCTGATTTTTTTCTGTCTTAGAGAAAAGGGTCTGCTTCTCTGCTTATTGCTGAGAGTAGACAAATGACCTCTTACAAAAGCTGACGTGGTGGCAAAAATATGTAATTTCTGAATTCTACGCTTAAAAATGAGTTTACTGGGGAAGAGAGTAACAGGTTAGAATGAAAACTCAGAACTCCATGGTGCAGTAGGTGGGTTATTTGGAGTATGTAGTACATCTGCTTAAGCCAACCACTGCAAGTTATATTAAACCAGAGTGTAATGTTTAATTGCTAATGCAGTGTCTAAAGTGACTTAAAGGGAAATCTGGTAGTTCCTGTGTCAAAGACGTATGTCAAAATTGCTTTTTAAGACTTGGGGGAACAGAGTAATTGGTCTTGTTTCACCCTTTCAAGGCTGATACCGATAATTATAAATTCATATACTCCTTTGCTTAGCTTACTTTGTGGAAAGGCTTTAGTACCAGTGATAATATGTAAGGATTGTAATGTTATGTGGAATTTCATATTCTGAGCTGGGATGTGCTAATTGTAAATTAATATCAGGTGCTCTACCTTTTCCTTAGCGATTTCTTTCTTTGAATGATTGCTGAGGAGGACTTGCTTTACTAGTGTGAACATTTCTGTGTGTCTTTAGAGGAGTTTGATACTATGCACTAAAATATTTAATATTGAAATAATTTTCTGATGTAAGTTAAATCTAGCATGGTTCCATTTTTTTTTTTCCAGACGTGCTTTATTGCATCAAAGTCATCAGGGACAGCAGAAATAAGGTACTTACCCTCTTTTTTCCAAACTGAACATGCAGCTTGGTAGTGAAAACTTACTTCCTTTTTGGACTGCATAAATTCAAATTTCTCATTTATCCGACTTAGCAAGGAGCTGGATTAGTACCTCTGATTCCTCAAGCAGAGGACTACTAGGATTTAGATGTATACGGATGGAAACCATATAATGCTATGGCTGTGTGCTGGGGCAGGGGAGGAGGCAAGCAGCCTTGTGACACCCCTCCTACCCCCCACGGCCTTCCTGACAGGCTTTTCCAGACCAAAGTACTGAGGATAAAAATTCCCAAAAGAAAAGGTTAAGTACTTTAGTCTTTTGAATTTAGGGTGGGTGTAGGTTTTGCTGTTTGTTGGGGTTTTTTAAGTGAGTGACATCACGAGTCTACCTGCATGGAGGTACCAGGAGAAAATTCCATACTACGCAACTGAATTCTCTGCTACTAACAATCAACTCTGCACACAGAGCATGCAAGGAAGTGACCAGCTGAGCTGCATCTGGGCTTTTGAGATCTTGAGGTGGTCTGCAGGAGTTTTATCATTATCAAGGCAGCTGCTATGCTGGCAGGATTGCATTTCCTTTTTTGCTTGCTGGAAAAAGAGTTGTAAATAAAGTGGTTTCTGCCCTTTCAGTGGCAGGTAAAGTTATGTAAAAGGGAAAGGACATGCTTTCAGTCCATGCTGACAGTGATTTTCTCCTGTGCTGTCCTCACAGCAGCTTCTGGGTAGTTGTCACACACTGCACACAGCAATACATACCCACGTACTACAATTTAGGATTTTCTGTTTTAATAAGATTTAAAAGGAGGCTTAATTTTACTGTAGCTAAGTAAGAATGTTTTTAATGAATTTAGGACTGATTATCTCCTGACTAGTAGGTCTGTATTACCATAAAACAAGTGACAATTAAAATGCTTATTTTAGATAGAAATTCTATTTATTTCAGTGGTTTTGTTCTTTGGCTCTGTCTTCATATGGTTCTCATATTTTTCTAATTGCTTTTAGATATGGTAAGATATACATATTCTACTGCCAGTAGAATAGATCAGGATATGTATGAGGAAGTAAAAAATAGTTATATTAGTGTTTGCTTAGAATATTTCAAATATGTATCGCTTAGACAGATAATTTTTTTGCTAAGTGCTTAAAAGATACTCCTTTACTGGTTTTGTGTGGCTGTACAGCTTTTTCCACTTCAGACTGGCTTAGTTATTTCTCCTTTCTTGTTAAAAATGGAGAACATGTACTGTTGTGCAGCAGAACAAAGCATCGCAGTTAGTACGTACCATTGCCTTGGACCTACTCAGAGGAAAGCAATGCAGGCATTGGGAAAGGAGGAAAAAGGAAGGAAGCAAGGGACAGAAACTAGACTTACTTTAAGCAGAACTAACACAATTGCAACAAATTTAGATTTACAGAACATTTTAAAATTGACCAAAAAAAATAAAATAAAATCAGTAATGAATTAACAGCAACATGCTTTTAGGGGGCAGCGGGAGCCTCCTGTGCAAGAACACTGAACTGGGGATGTGCAGTTTTACTTATCTGCCACAGGATGGTATTATCTGCATTGGCCAGGTGACAGTATTGGAATGAAGTGATGCTAAAGGGGATTCCATTAAATATGCAGGTGGACTGATATAGCAATGCACTGCAATACACGAGAATTACGATATGTGCTGGTCTGAAGCTGAATGTTTTTAAGCAATGGGTGCTAGAACAAGTGAAGAACTTTTGAACACAAAGGTAACTAAATTTCAATGTTCAAGATAAACCAGGGCAAGAATAACAAACTGGGGGCTTAACCCTCATTAGATCACAGTGGTTTTGATCAAGATATTACTTCTCCTTTCACCAATAACTGGGCGCTGCGTTCAGAAATAAGTAATTATGCATTTACATCCTTCCATAACCGTTAAAAGGAAATAAGGCAGGAAAAGGGAAAATGAGGTGTACTTTCCTGGCTGAAGGCATGTCAGTAGCTAACAGAATCAGAAAAAACCCACACCAATAAGAAGCCAGAAGCTACGCTGTGTCAGAGATCTGAGACAGGCTTTAAGTGGCATGCAAGTTGGAGAGGGGCTGAGAGTTAGAATTAAAATTGCTCTTATTACAGGTAGTGCATTTTATACCAGTTTTCAGCTTCAGGCTTATCCATAGTCTCAACAGTATAAAGAATGAAGCTCTGAAGTCCCTCTCAAACTGTCAAGTCAAACTGTCAAATGAAATGTAGACAACAGCATGAACCTGAAATCCATTTCCTGACTTATTTTTATGTTATCACTTGTCCTACATTTAAATTGTTGGCCCATTTAATTCACATAAATATATTTGCAAAAACCTGTATGTAAATGCAGAAACATTATTTAAATTTACTGACTTTCAGATGATTGAAACAATTCTTTGTTAATGTAAGTGGGCTGGACTTTGAGAGTGATTAATACTAATGGGAAGGGGTAGAAATCACTCTTATGTTACTACCATAGATGGTTTTATTTTTCTTTTAGTAACTGAAGATACTCTCTGTGTGCAGTGTCCATCCTCGCATCAGACAAGGACGGGCCACAGTAAGGACAGAAGGGCAGTTCAGTCACTATTGCAGTTGCATATTCTCTGCAAAAGTGACTGGGCAATTACAAATGCAGTTCTCAGTACTGATAGCAATAAATTCCATTTCTTCTGCCATGATTCACACATCTGCCTTCTGGAATTACTGTTTATGTAAGTTCAGCTGTAGGGTTGTCAGGATCCCATTGTATGCCTCAAAGAAAGTTCCCCATTAGGGAACAGAAAAAAATGTAGCAGGGGTTGGATGAGGACAAAATTAATGTGGCAGACATTCAATACTACAAGGAAAGTTTCTGGAATGGAGTCTGGTTTCCTGGCAAGCACAGTGCTGAACAACAGTATGCTCAAGATCAGGCAATACGTGGTCGGTCAGAGGGGAAGAGCCTACTTAACTAACTAGGTAGTCAGTATGATTAAAAAAAAAAAAAAAATCACAGTTTTTGTAATGAAGGAATTCAAATTCAACATACACCTATTTAGTGTTTATATGTTTCTGTCTGGAAGCTTGTTTTTACAGCTTAGGTTTTGCACTGTGATAGACCTGGTTGTTCTCAAGCAATGATGAGACAATCCACATTATACATAAATAAAGACTAGAATTAGAGACTATTCTAGCTTTGGTTTTGCTATTCTTGCACCACACACGCTCATAGAGCACTGTTAGGAAAATATGCAAAGTATAGTATCAATGTATAAAAACGTTCATTTCTCTTACCATGATGACAGAAACCCCAGCAGAAGTGTTATTTTGCTTGGGTAGGGTGTTATTAAAGTGCTGCTTCAGTTTACCTGTAACTTCAGCTTGCATATTATTCTCCTGGGAAGCATCATCCTGTATAAAATAAACACAATATTCAAGTTAGGAGAAAAAAACCCCAAAAGTATGCTTGAATGCAACTAAGTAAAAGAGAAGCTGCAAGTTTGATTAAAGCATGTTACATGCTTGAAATAATGTTAAAAATTTAAAAAGTGTACTTGTCATTTGGATTTCTTTTAAATCACTATTTTAAATGGCCCATCATGTCCTAAGTGTGGAAATGTTACACAGTACCATAAATAAGTTTCAGAGGAGCTGTTATGCACAGACACACTCATTATAGTTGTCTTCTCTTGTGTCCCAGAACTCAGAGATCATACTCAGTCCCCTCTTTTAAACTATATGTGAAAATAAACATTGACTGTGTGCGTGTAAACCCAGTATTTATTAACAGTGAACCAGGAATTCCATAAAAAGAAACGGACCTCATAGAAGTGTACTGCTGCTTCTGAAAATTACACTGTAATGCTTAGATTTACAGGCTTAATATAAAATTAGAGACAGGTAAAATGTAATTTACTCACTGACACCCAGGGATGGCTTAGGATCTGTGCTGCTGTATATCGGGCCTCAGCATTCACGTGTAACATCAGGCTAATTAACTCCTTCATTAAAAAAGAAAAAAATGAAGAGTTTGAGAAAAGGATATGACAACTGAAAATACTGTTGCGCCAAGTTCTTCTCAGTGCAATTTTCTCGATACCTAGGTGAAAATAAAAGCCAGCTGATACCAGTGCGACTTCAGTGGAACAAAAGATTTGCCCTTTCAGGATTAGGAGCATATTTCATAGCAACTTCCTCATTGTACTCACGTTTCACCAAGTCTTTTGAAACCAAATGAAAAGGAAATGTTAAAAAAATCAGCTATAATGTTCCACTCTATATATTCAAGCAAGTGACCAGAACAAAAACAAAGCTGGGAGAGATGAGATCCTCTATGGGCAGTGCACACACATAGTAACAGCACATAAAAAGTACCAATCAGAGGCAAGAAACTGCATCTGAAAGTCAGGAAACTGAAGGCATTATTTGAGGAGTGTTCATTGCTTCAGTTTTGGGAAATGGCTTCTCCAAGCAGATAATAACATACCTAACTGAGAGGTTTCCCAACCAGCCAAGTTATTTAGTCTGTGTAAGTGAGTTTGAAGTGAGAGATCACCTTTACTACCAAGACTGAGGGCCACATCTGTTCAGAATGCATGCCTGGAAGTGTGTGAAATGACCACAGCTTGGGAAACGTTGATAAATGGATAACAAACAGCCATTGGGAAATGCAGGAAAAAAAGTAACTTCTTACTGGCTGGATAGAAATAATAATCATCTCTACTTCCTAATGAGCCTTCAGATATCATTCAGAGCACACGAGTGAATTAGATTGAGTAGCGGGCCTTACAAGTTGGAACCTTTATCCTGCAGACACAACTGTTTTAAACAGAATTGCAACGATAACACAGGGCAATTGGCAATGGCTGCACCTCCTGAAAAGTTCTAATAACTCGCTCAAGTAAAATAGGATGAAAGGTCAACTGCATTCAGTCAATGTAGCAATAATTTTTTAAAGAGCAATAGGAGGGAAAAATTCAGAGACATTTACTTTGCAGCTGAAGCACTGAACCTGCTATAATAGTCCATCATGAGGTAAACTGAATATCATGTGATGTTCACTGAATGCAGTTGGCATTCTGCTACCCTTACTCAGACAGCAACACAACAGCCTGAAACAGCTGAGCTTTCATTTAACATGTTAGGCTAAACCAAGTAAAAAGGCACAGCAGCTGGAGCAGTGGGGAAGAATCTCTTCTGAATCTTCTGGTCTGCCTTTCCAAGAGAGCAACATCTTTTCAGGGACTCGTCAGCAGTGCTATTTCAGGTTGGAAAATGTAGCAGTACCTTTGCTGAATCAGTGATGTTATCCCAGTAGGGAGAAGGAAATTCCAGCTTCCCAACAAGTATCTGATCAAAGAGGTCTTCCTGAAGGTTGTTTTCACTGCAGAAGAGCAGTAATGAAAAAGATTATGAGAAAGAACTAAATTTGTTATGCGAATTCTTACCTTGATTTGGGGATGGAACAGAAATTACATTAATAACTAACTACCAGAAATGCATAATTCTCAAGCTTATATAGAGGCAGCACTTCTGAGCTGTTTGCCATAGTTATGCTGTCAGAGGTGATGAGAAAACCTAATATATTGAGGTGAAAGCTCTTCCACTGGAATAGAGACTGCATAGCTAGCACAGAGGAACAGGAAAGGAGATTAAAAAGAAAGACACTTGCCAGCCTAGTTCTAAAGAACCTGCTACAGGAAGCATATGATTGGGGGAAGAAGTGTAGTGAAATGAGCTTCATCTGTTAAACTATCAAAACAGGAGAATTTTCAAAATCCAAAGAGGAGATACATAAAACACAGTAAACTAAATGTATCATGAGTACTGGCAGGCTACTGATATTAAAAGGATTTTGTATCAAAAACATGGTTTCATGAATATTCAGAGATCAGTGGCACCAGGATTTCTGGTTTTCAACTTCTTTGTTGGCCATAGCCACTGTGAACATCCACCCAACCTATTTCTGCAAATAACAATTCAGTTCTTGTGTTGGTTTTGCAGTAAATATTTATTAACCTTAGTTACAGCCAGGTTCTAATAGAATATGGACATTCTCTATGCCTAACCCCCAAACTGTATTCAAAGAAATTGCCATTTGTTTCTATACTGTATCATTCAAAACAAGTTTTCAGTTTTAAACATGAACTGACTACATAAAACCCCCAAATACCTAAACTAAATAATATTTTTCCATCAACACTTGTTGTTTATATTGTGTTCTTTGCAAAATATTCTCAGTCTGGTGTTTTAGTTAACAATTAAGTATTTTGCTGTAAAAATGAACAAACACCATGCGTTAGCAATTTATATGTTAAGAGGAGAATTCACTATTTAAATATGCCAATTCCTTCTCGTTCCCTGGAAAATAAAAATGGCCGAGGCACAAAGCACATCCATTTGGTTTTCAGTAGAGCTCCTACATATGGTGACACTGAGTAGCAAGAATGATGTTTGCGAACTCCACCGCTCATATGACACTTATCAGAAAGACTGAACAAAGGTTAAAAGCGCGGGATAACCAAACTGTTCCCCCTCTCCTCGGTTTGCCACCCCCCACTGCAGACCCGGGAGCTGCCGGGTCCCGAGAAAAACGCCAGAGGGCAGCGTGTGCCCGTGGATCGTGGAGCGGGGATACACAGGGAGACAAAAGGAAGAGCGGCTCTGCCCTTACACCCCCACAGTCCCTGCACACAGCAATAAACCAGCTGCGACCTTAGAAAAACAGATAACAAAAATTAATCCCAGAACCTAAAAAGAAGGACAAGTGAAAACAATTTAAAGAAAAGACCGAAGACATAAAGAAAATGTGTCAACCCTTTTTTTCCCCCCAGGATGCCTTTTTCAGGGAGAAAAAGAACTTGATTGGTTTTACTGTTTTGTCCTTTGACACTCACCTGCGAAAAGGTGGAAATCCACATAACAGTATGTATGTGATCACCCCTGCAGCCCAAATATCCACCTTTAAGCCATATCTGAGAAAACAAGGCTGTGTTATTTGTGCTGAGTTAAAAAAAAAAAAAGTCATTCCAATGAAAAAAAAATTGCATTGACATGAGTACATGAGAATCTGTTCTAAATTACTTGCTGATTATGTGGTATTTTGTACCTAAGCACCTTTTTCTTCACAACTTTACAGACAGTCTTTAGGAAACCAAGATTCTGCGGTTTTTCTTTTTTTTTTTTTTCCCCCCCACCATAAGCCCCAATGCTCTCCAGAGACTTCTGAATATACTCAAATTCAAGTCAGTACCAAGGTTTTCCCAATCCAGAATCACTGACGATAAAAGACAAGGATGTGCCTTCTCAGTCCCTACAGTGAAGTAACTACCTCTAAGGTTATCACGTGTTGCTAAGCAACAAGACACACACCAATCCTCCAGTCTCTTGAGTAACACAGGGAAAAAGAACTGCACTTTTCTTTCAAAGCACAGAAATTAAAACACTAGAGGTCAAAAAGAGGTCTTTCGCTCTGTTCTTTTCTATCCAGTAGATTCACTTTGTCAGAATCTAAAACATGCAGACGAAGTGCCCTCTGACATTTGAGCTCACTGCAGCTGTGAAATATTTCTCCATACAACAAATGCACTGAACAATGACTGAAACAATACAACAAACCTCCCTCCATTAGGAAGACCAAATTCACAGGGGGTCACAGCTATGGCAAGACTCGGCTATAGCATGGAATGGAGCTCTAATAGGTCTAACAGGAAGGATGACTTGTGAAAATCTACCATTTAAAAAAATTATTTTGTATTTATGCAATGACCTGGTAAATACAAAAAATGAGGTTGTTTAATTAAGTAAACAGTTATCAAACAGCCTGTGTCACCCAAACAAGGTCACTTGAATCAACATGATCTAATTAGAGCTGCTCTAAGAACAAGTTTAGACTAGGTGACCTCTGGAGCCTCTTCCAATATAAATTATTCCATTTCTAACACAAACACTGTGTTCTGCTGGTCTATTTTTTTCCCCAAGCAGCTGCCACAACTGGTACAATGAGCTCTGAACACTGAGGTGAGGCAGGGAACACAAACCAATGAACACCACTGCACCAGCAGGTCCAAGGGAGGGGAATAAGAAGGCAAAGGTGAATTCTGGGATCAGAGCGAGCAAAAAACCTGTCTCTTCGAGCAACTGTGAATGATGCCCACGAACGCTTCAGTTACAAAAAGATGGAGAGCCAGCCTATTAAAGCATTCTAGTTCTTAAAACAGTTAGGAGCTACCTGACAAAAATAACTGGTTACAAGGCCTATGTCTTATCCTTACCCCGTCTCTGCAATGATTTCCGGAGCCACGTAGGTGGGCGTACCGCAGACAGTATATAAAGGTCCTTCAACCACAGTCGCCAGTCCAAAGTCTCCAAGCTTCAAAGACTTGGTTCCATCTGAATATTCACACACCTGGAAACAGAAAAATAAAAACCCAGTGAGGAGGAGAACATCTGGTTTTTTGGGTTTTTTTTGTTTGGTTGGTTTTTTTGTGGTTTTTTTTTTAAAATTTGTTTGGAAAATAACCATCATCACACCAAGAAGATGGGGGAAAAGAGGTAATTTCCACAGCCCTGTAGGGAAAGAAGAGAAAAATGCTATTACCATTGATTGCAGCTGGAGCTAGTGTTCAATGGAGCTGTCTGCCAGCTATGTAGGTCAGACCATGACATAGCCTCAAGCAACTAGAGGGGGGGAAAGAAAACCCAATCCTAGAATGCTGAGAAGTTTTAAATATATTAAGTAGAGTATAATACTATAATTTCATTTGATTAGGACCTAGAGTTTAAAATGGGACTGGCAGCTACAATCAGATTTGTTTAACATCTTGTTAATGTGGCATAAATCTGGTCAGTTGTTATACTGGATATTTCATTGGCAAATGTTCTCCCTGTGCTTAGTCAGTCTACGCAAGTTTAGTACAGGAGTACAGAAAGCTGACTGAGAAGTGTTTAGGTTTCTGTGCAGATCCAACTGTATCTTACCAAAAGCCCCATAAAGAATCTAGCACTGAGTCTACCTCTGAGTCATTTTATTGATGAAAGAAGTTGAATTTCAATAGAAAAAAAAAAAAGTGCTACACAATAGTGACTGCAAGAGTAAATCAAACCAGACCAACATAAAGGAAACATCCCCCTAATCTCAATTTCATTCTTAAAGTAAAATATTTACATTAACATAATTTCAAAGGAATCTAATTTTTAGAATGTAGGACTCCATAATCTCCAGAATGGATGAATTTCTTTTGTTTTCTCAAACAACTGAACACTGCTAAGACAGCAATACTTTCCTTCATTCCTCTCTGTAATTCATACCATTAATGGAAACTCTTGTTCTCTTTTATATAACACCTTCAAAACTCTCAAGAGTTTGCATTTTTAAGTGCATGACTAGTAAAGAGAATTCAGACAGCTGGATGACCCAGTGCAAAAAAAGCTAACTACTTGCAATTCTAGGTAGCAATTGACAGAAATTATTTGCATTTACATTCAATACCAGTATGTTGTCTTTACATTCTGTCACTGTCAATCACAGATCACAGTGAGTAAGATTTGCATCTGTTGAGTAATCTCTTTAGGCTTTCTAGGCAGAAAGGACATTTGTGCCTATTTATAACTGATTCAATCGCTAATGAGAGCTTAAAATTTCTTTGGACTGTCTGTTTGAAGATGCACTGATAATGTGAGACTTCCACCTTCATTTTCTCACTCTTAAGTGCCACGATGCTCTAACTACACTTTCCAGGAGAAGCCTCCTCTCCCTTTCTTTTGCTAAGCAGTCTAATTTATTTGAAGGCATATTTAAATTGCCAAACACTGTCAGTGGAATTAGTTGGGAAAGACTTGAAAGTGAAATGAAAAATATTTTCAGCTTTTTAGCCTTATCCTTCTAATAACTCAAAATCTGTTCTGGGATAAGCCATGACTCCTACTCCAGATGCAACCTCATTAAACAGGACTGACAAACACCACAGAAGGTTTTAAGAAATGCCTACCAAGTGCTGATGAAAGCTACCAGCATTCCCAATGACAGTGGCTCAAGCCAAGGCGAGATTATGGCCCTGTTTGTTCAGCGTGTGACACTTGATATCTAATATCCAATATGTAATGCACAAGTACAACCTCTGTGTATAAGCAAATGGCATATGCTGATCCCATTCTGTGAACAGAATGGGAAAGATGCCCTCTGTGGACTGTGGTGTAAGTGGTTCCCAAAGCAGACTTCATGGTAATTCTTGTCAACACAGCTATTTTCTGTCTCTGCTAAAAACAAAAGTAGTCAGTCGCCCAGGACAAAAGAAACGTATGTAGAGAGTTAATTCCCAGCTGGAATATTGGTAAATCATCAGAAAAACGATCCTACAATGACAGTGAGAGAAAAAGGGGGGAAAAAAAAAAAAAAAAAGGCTTCAGATGGTAACCATATGATCGTTCAAAGAAATGGAAGAAATGGCACTCAGCCCACCTTTCTCCCACTTGCAAACTAATAAATAATTCATTGACATAGCTTTAAAATTCATTGTTTTGTGAGACAATACTCCTGCTTATCCAAATGGCAGCCAATCAAAATGTAAATAAAGATAAGTCTAAGGACAGGTTTGAGCACAGCTCTCTTGCATTACGGTGATTGCTATCTCATGGCAGAAGATTTATTTCATACATGCTTATTCTAAATTATTATGCCTGCTCTTCTCTGCTCAGCTCCTTGACATTTATAAATACAAGCATTTGCATTAATGAGAACAAAGTAAGAGAAAGTATTAGATAATAAATGGGACATACCAGAAGATTTTCTGGCTTGATGTCTCTGTGCACAATGTTGAGACCGTGAAGGTATTTGAGAGCACTGGCTAAATTGTAGACCATTGCACTCCCATCTCGCTCTGTGTATTTTGTAGATGAAGTGATAGCATCAAATAGATCTCCTCCCTACATAACAGAAAGGAAAAAGATCAAGGTGGGAAAAATAATTAAGATGATATTTTTTAAAAAAAAACCACACCCCAATGAAAATCCATGTAAAATCTTCCTTTACAAAAGGCATGATCAAAACTCTTGTTAAACAGTAAAAAAATTATTTTGCAGAAAGATGATCTTGTCACCAAGATACTAGACTGGGGCTTGGATCATCTACATTAAATTCTCAACTGCAATCCTGGCTTCTGGTGTCTGAGTTTGGACAAATCACTGATCTTCTCTGTCTTGATTTCTTTTTATTGATCTTCCTACCTTTGATCACTCATTTCTATTACCTGCAGGTACAGGAACACAGTTTCCCTTTCCTCCATCTTATCAGTGTAATACCTTCAACATAGCGAAAACCAGCCCTGGTTTTGAGTAAAGCCTAAAGTAAATTATCCCAGTAATAAAACCCCTAAAAAACAAATATTCAGCAACTGTTATGAACCGGAAATTTGAATTTCAAATAAATAAAGCTGAAGAGGACAAACAAGACAAGCATGATCTTTTCCAACATAAATGAATCCACTGATTCTATGATACACCGAAGTGCAGAACCTACAGGTGATTCCTGAATGTATCAGTTGTGCAGCCTCTGTTTTATGGATGCCCTATTCCTCTTCGAATACATAACAACATGTGAGCAAGTTACTGATGCAGCATTTTCAGTCATTGCAACAAATTTTATGTGGGTGTCTCTATGATGGTTACCCTGGCTACATCTGTAGGAGTGATCTGTCTGAGCTGTGGGTGGCATTCCAAGCATTTCAATATACATGGAAGAGAAGGAGCAATTCAGGAAATACAGGCCAAGATGGTGGTGAATTAAAATTAAAAAAAATACTGTCTTGAAACCCCCAAAAAGCCTATAATATATAAAAATAACTTCTGGAAAGGAAGAGGAATGAGTAGGCTACAGAAATTATGAATTCAACAACCACACTTTTTTTTAAGAGGTTTCCCAGGCTGGTAACTATTCAAGGGGGGATTCCTGAATCTAACAATGTTTCAGACAGAAATAAGAAGTGCTGCTGCTTCTATATAATATTTGTATCTGACATGCCAATCAAGCTGATGTGCAGTGTTGCTGTGTACGTACACAACTCAGACAAGAGAATGCATGACTAAAACTTGATGCAATTTCTGTATTTGGCTCACAAGGTGACAGCAAAATGAATATTTTTGTTTTCTCTGTGCATGTATGAAAGCAGCACATCTGTTCACTGGTGAACTGGAATGTTTGATATAAGCAAACCAGGTGAGGCTTTTTGAATTTTAATTTTCTTGGACGATGATCACTTGAGTTTAAACTATTTGTCTGATCTATTGTCAGTTAAGATAAATTTATCATAGAGAGACAAATTCATTACTTTCTTTAAGGCAAATTATTAAATAAATATATTAGTGAAATAAATGCAGGTGTTTTGTTAGTAAAAGCACATCACCATCAGCCCTGCGTATTGTAAGCGTGATATAAAAACCACTATCCACTTCTGTCTAGACTGTGCACATTGCAAAATTACCTCACATCTGTGTTAATAATCTAATTACAACTGAAGAGAGACAAATTCCACTGATACAGTTGATCAAAAAGAGTATTTTTATTATTAAAAATGCAGGTTGCCACTGAAACCGTACATGATTACGCCTCCCAAGATCTTAGTGTTCCCAGATACTGCTCAGATTTCACACCAACACAGAGAATTCAGATAGGATAAATAAAGCCCCCTTAGCCTTACCTTGACCAGCTCCATCACCAGATAGAGTTCTGTTGGGGTGTCCATTTCCTCTATAAGCATAATGATATTTGGATGCTTCACTCGACGCAGAATAGACACTTCATTTTCAATCAGGTGTTCCTGTTCACAACAGGATGGAGAAGTTTATCTGAATAGACATGAAATTGTCAATTCACTTTTCCTTTGATCAGCTGATCACCTGATCAGAGAGCACCCTTTTTGCTGTTTAATTTAGAGTAGAGAGTTATTGTCAGATGCTGGATTTTAAGTTGTATTTCTTCATTGACCACATTTAATTTAAAATACTGTATTTCACACATATAACCAATGGGATATCTCTGAAAAAAGACTCCAGAACATGACAGCAATTCAGGAAGTGCAGATTATATTCTTATGTGGGTATTATGAGGTGAAATTAAGTTCAGAACCTTTCTGCCCCCAAGCTGGATCATTGTAACCTGTCACCCCTCATCAATAGTTAACATGCTCTTGATCCTCTCCAGCCTTCACCTCTCATTTAGTGCAGGTTACTCAAGGACAGATTACCTAGGATTTATATTCAAGGACTTTATTTTTTTTTTAAAAAAGTTGTAGAATATATACAAGAAAAAAACATTATAACTGCTTTGGTTACGGATTTTAGTTCATTTTATATGTATGTTCAGATTTACAATCTGCAAAATGTGTAATAGCTCAGTTAAATCGTTTTGACTCCAACTGCTTAACAGCACACAGATTGAGTTTAATTTCCCCTTCCCTATCCTTCTGAGGAAGTAATGGCTTTCAAGAACAAATTAGTTTAAACGTCTTGTTTTCTGGAACATTTCAGCACATGGTTAACACTGGAGAGCAAAAAAAATTACGTGCCGCTTTCATGTGAAAGAATAATTTTCCTTTATAAATATTGGAATACAGCCGTATTTAGGTTCACTGCAAAATAAATACCAATGCTTGCATAAAACACGAGCACCCTTACACTTGGGCAGATAACAAATCATGTCACTGGACTCAGAACTTATTCATGTTTAATGCACCAATTAGTAGCATGCACTTCATGCATTTGTGAGCAGAGCATTAAAAGGAGATGTGATCCGCTGTGCATAGGCAGTGATTGAAGATCTTGTGCTACTTCAACTTCTTCTTGCAGGGTTATTTACGGATGCACTGTGTTTTTGCCAAGGCTCTACGTGGCTACGTAACTCAGAAACCACATGCCGTGTGTGCATCTCATTTCGTGGGAGTGCGGTGTGGCATATACGGGTTAAACAGTCACACCTTTGAAATTCAGTTTGAAAGAGCATCAATTGTCATTCTGAACAAACATATGTCTGCTCCAAGCAAAGTGCTCTGAAGAAAAAAAAAAACACAAACAAACATGAAGCAGTTTTGTTAAACACAATGCTGAATCTCATCACCAGACAGAAGTGAACAGCCACAGCATACTATGCCTTTAGGGATGGAAGCCTGTAAATTCAAAACTAATATTAAGAGTCCAAGCAAAAACTAGAATATTATTATAGCTTTCCTACCTAAAGAACAGATAGCATATAAAATTTATTACATTCATTAATTACAACTAAGGCACAATAGCTTTATCTGTGCTTTCTTTGTTTCACTTGACTAAATTGTTAATTGCTTTAAATGAAGCTCAGGAATAACGAATGTTTATTTAAAATAATAATAATTTTTTTAGAAAGTCCCTGAAATGTTGTTGAGCTGATGTTTAAAATGCTGACTAATATGTGATTCTTTATTTTCAACCACCCCACTGTTTTGCTCCAATTTGCCATATAAAAAATTAGTAATTTTCTAAGTCATGTTTTTCCTGGATAGTGCAATATATGCTTCAGATTACTTTAATATGATTTATTTACAGTGAAATTACTCTGTAATTAGCATTAAAGCCACTTGTGGAAAATACATTAGTCAACTGGATTCAAGTTTTAGGACATCCAAGATTAACTGCTAAGGAGCAGTGAGCAACATTGAAGTCATCCACATTTAGGCCAGATGGGTGTTTTCAAAGCAGGGCTTATGCTGGTCTGTGAAACTAAGAGAGGAAAGAATAAGCTGTAATAAAATTTAATTATTTTCTCTGTTGGAATTCTTCCTGGACAGTTCTGCCACTGCCCTAACAGGTATAAGCATCTTCCTAAGACCAGTCTGTAGCTATACAGATACAGATCCTTTCAAAACAGGCTAATATGCATCCATGGGGATGATTTTTTAATTTGTTTTAAAGCAGGGAGAAAGAAATACAGAAAATATGTCTAAACTCTACTGTATAAAACAGACTGTCTATCTCTAGATGGTTCTAATTTGTGATACCTAAGCAGCTGACTCAGACAAGTAATAAATACCACCTAAAGTTGTGAGCTGTACATCATCCAAAAATTTTGTTTGCAGTGGAAAGTGCTGGGTCACGCTTCCCACAGCTGAAGAAATTGCAACATTTCAATCTCAGAAAGGCAATTTTAGCACTTTTTGTCATGGTTATGCATTTTTAGGATTCCTTTCTAGATTTTCTAAATAGACCTGGAGAATATGAGATAAAACAATGTGGAGGCTGCAATACTGATCTACTAGCACCTGACACATGATTTAAAATCTGTATACATAGAACATTTCTGTTTTAGCACCTTTGCTTAAAGGAAGTCATCACAGCATCATACAGCTCCTTACCAAACAAAGAATGTCACACAGACCTGCTACATCTTCCTACAAGGACACACTCAGCATTTGAAACTCTGAATGACACTTCAGGGCAGTTACACCACTTAATCGACAAAAAGGGTACCTTTGATTTAAACCCCTGACTTGTTACAAAGACACCTCCAGAATCATTTCAGTCAGTCATTTACATAAAAAAAATACAGTGCCTGGATCAAAAAGTCCACCTTTTCAGTCCTTCTTGAAAAAGTGGTGTATTGTCTACTGTGAAAGAGACTTCAATGCAGAATTTGATTGTTAATAAATACTGTGCCTCAGTGACTTTTTAGCTAACACTAAACTATGATCCATTTGATTCCTATGTTCCTTAAGAGCACATTGGTTTTAATATATATCAAATGAGTGAAAATAGAAGTATTTTATTTGCTTTTATCTATTCTAACACGTATCTACATTCTTGGCTGTAGGTTGGCTGGTTTTCCTTTTTGAAAATATACTGATGAGGAAAGGAAAAGGAAAAGGAAAAGGAAAAGGAAAAGGAAAAGGAAAAGGAAAAGGAAAAGGAAAAGGAAAAGGAAGAGGAAAAGGAAAAGGAAGAGGAAAAGGAGGAGGAAAAGGAAATAAGGGGTGGGACACTCTCAGATATCTATTTCACAGAATCACAGAATTGTTTGGGTTGGAAGGGACTAAAGATCTAGGCAGGATCATGTAGAGCAGGTTACACAGGAATGCCATTTAGGTGGATTTGGAATGTCTCCAGAGAGGGAGACTCCACAATCTCACTGGGCAGCCTGTTCCAGAGCTCTGTCACCTTCAATGGAAAGAAGTTCTTGCTCATGTTGAGGTGAAACTCCTTGTGCTTTAGTTTATGGCCATTGCTCCTCTCCATACCAAAAAGACTGTGGCACCATTCTCTTGACACCCATCTTTGAGATATTTATATGCATTAATGAGATCCCCTCTCAGTCTTCTCCACACTAAACAGGTCCAGCTGCCTCAGTCTCTCCTCAAAAGAGATGCTCCAGACTCCTCATCATCTTTGTGGCCTCCACTGGACACTCTCCAGTAGCTCCTCGTCTTGTACTGAGGAGCCCAGAACTGGACTCATTATACTGAGAAGCTGTTCTGCTGAAGAGACAATTTTGGATTTTTTTTTATTTTTTTTAAAGCTGGAATTAAAAGAAAATGTTCAGGAACTCAAGAGATACAGAATGGTAAGAGTAGTAAAGAGAAAGAAATGGCTGCAAAAATTTCTTTCCAAATCCACGTTCTGCTTATGGAAGGAGAATGTATAGCCATAAAAAGAGAAAAATAAGAGACAGAGTGGGATGGGAATTACATAAATACAAATATAGCTACAAATTTCCTTTCTCATATTTTACAGATCAAAATAATTTCAATATATTTTGGATGCATATTAGCATTTTTTTGTCTGTCCAATAAAATAGACAACAATTAGTTTGCTTTTTACTCTGTTATTTAGTAGACTAACACCCACTGCTTTTATTATTTGCTTCTTGGATACATTATCATCTTGTTAAACAGATATTCTGAAAATAGTCAGAAAACCCAAATACACCCACCATTTATGAGTAATGAGCAGCTGCTAGTGCTGCTTCTGTATACATGCAAATTGTTATACACTACCTTCCCACAGCATTTAGCCTTGTCTATGATCTTCAGGGCAAACTCCTTTCCTGTGGATCTAGCAAGAAGAACACAAGAGCCATTAATTAGAAACCAATCAACAAATTGTGGCATTCTCTGTAAATACGTCGTCATAACAGAATGTCGTGACCCACTGAGATTGCTGACAGAACATTCACAGAATGGGCTTGATTTTGGTGTTTGTTTTCTCAGCAGCATTTGTGCCTGCTGTTTCCCTGACTACCACAACCTGGCTCACTTGGTGTATTAATCCCAGGATCCAGCTGCAATTTATGCTTTGTGACCAGGCACGATTCTGTTACTTCCTTAATGCAACATGCAAAATTTGCCTTCAGCCTTCCACTTAGCTTTGTTCAACTGGTAAGCTTTAAAGATAAAAATCATACACATAATATGTTGAAGTGAGCAGAAGAAAGATTTATACACTAGTAAAAAAATTCAATAGGATTCAGCAGAGCCAAAGCCCCCCAGTTCATTACAGAGTAGACTAAAGTCCTGTAGAATCTATTAGGCACTAAGTTTGAGCTTTTGTATTTCCTTCTTCTTTTTTTTTTTTTTTTAAGTGTTTTGTTGAATTCTACAGCAGTCATCTAAAGTCCCATGAATTTAAGAGGGTGGTTATATACAAAGTAAAAAGGATTACTGTTTTTGGTAAATACTCTCACAGAAAGGAGCTCTTGTTTGTGAATCATCCTTTTAAGCAATAAAAAACTACATTTCTCCAGAAGGGCAGAAAATTAGAGAAAAGAGAAACACAATGTAATTTTTTTAAATCTAAGAGTCTACTTATATTAATGATGAACATCACAAAGAAAATGCCATAAGACCCTGTTGCTACTGTTTTGTATTTTGCCAGTGCCTACAGACTCCAGTGTGCATCAGAATACCAGTGGCATGTACAGCAAAAACAGGAGGTAGTTACAAAAGCAAAAGTCAGGTGTGTTTTTACACTTCCAGGGTAATTTTCACTATGCTTTTGACATTAGATACAACTAGTACCTTACAAAAAAAGGAACTGAATTAACATTTAACATTCGATACATGCATTATTGAAAAAATGCAGTAGAGAATCTCTTCCCTGAAAGTGCAGCTGTAAGGTTGTCATAGTTACAACCTGATTTGGTCTTTAGATAGAAGCCTTATCTAAATGGTATCTGTGAAATGCCATCCTCTCATATTACAGGCCCAATGTAAAATCTACTATGAATACAGCATGTAATTCAGAATCACAATTTGTGCATTATACCATAAATTATATCTGAAAGCCTGCAAACAACTGATCAGCAAAATCCACTTAGTAAACCTTTGGCACTTATGCTGTGAGAAAAGAGGAGTTAACATTCACAAAGCCAATTCATCAACCAACTTCCTCTTGCAAATGTCCTTTGCTACAGCACCTAAAGTAAAACAAAACCTGGATATAATCCACATAATTTCTGTGCTAATACCACAGCGCATCATACACCAGCATTGTCTGACAGGTTTCTGGTATTCTTCTGTCGAGCTGTCAGTGCCCATCTGTTGACTCATGTCTTTATATACAGACATATAGGCACCCTTTACAAAAGAGACCTCCTTATTCTTTTTGTAGAACAGCTGGTATAAGAGGATCCTAGCTCCCCAGCTAAGGCCTCTTAGCACAACACTATTAGAAATTAGGTAGAATTAACAGGAATTAAAAGAGAAGCATTTATGGTTGGTCTTTCCTCTTTCACTGTTATTATTAGCAATTTATTGTTGTGTATTTTATATAAAATTCATTTAATGATGCACTAAGGATTCGATCAAATATAAAACTAGATGTTTAAGTTTAATTTTGCCTTTTTTTTCCTTTTTCTTTTTACAACTGGAAG
Source organism: Pseudotriccus pelzelni (assembly GCA_035584735.1). NCBI lineage: Eukaryota > Metazoa > Chordata > Aves > Passeriformes > Tyrannidae > Pseudotriccus > Pseudotriccus pelzelni. Next base: position 13,543,363 of record JAWMRA010000130.1, read on the forward strand.
ATTGTTTTTCTAGTCCAGTTTCCTCATTCCAAAAAAGCACAGATGACATTTTGAAACCCCAGTGACCTAGCACCCCTTGTCCCATTTCCAGTGGAACTTAAGTGATTTCCAAAACGCACAGCTGATATTTCTGAAAATAATATATTACGTAATCTGATGCTTTTAATCTGCTATCTTTCATGAATGTTGTTTGTTCTATAAATAACAAAGGATGGGTGGCCAGTTTCAAGGTGCATGAGCAAACACTGAAGCATCATTCATCTTGTGCTTGAGCTGAAACGTTGGGATTTTAAACCATGGAAGAACCTTTGAGACACAAGGTATGCTGGGTCCTGAGGGGATCGACCTGTCCCAGTGGGGAAAATGCATCTTTGGGCATTTCTCAGGGAGCTGACTGAGAGAGCTTTAAACTAGACTTGATGGGGGAAGGGGATACCAACAGGATTGTAGCAGGTAAGCCTTGGGATGGCATCCCCTAAGGATGGCAATGCCAATGGGAACGTTTGCACTGCTCCCAGGAGCATGAAAAGCTCGGAAGTGCATCTGAAATACTTGCACACCAGTGCACGCACTATGAGAAACAAATGGGATGAAGCGGAAGTGTTGGTCAGATCTCAGATCTATGATATCACTGCTGTTAGTGAGACCTGGTGGAATGAGTCCCAAAACTGGAGTGCTGGGATGGAAGGCAGGAGCCTGTTCAAGAGGGACAGGTGGGGCAGTGAGGTGGAGGTGTTGCACTATATATAAGGGAGGGGTTTCACTGCACAGCCCTTACAGTCAGTGATGATGTGGTTGAGAGCTTCTGGTCATGGATAAGGGCAATGGAAAACAAAGGACATGGTGTAGTGGTGGTCTGCTACTGGATCACCCAGTTGGGATGTAAGCACCATTGAGTTATTCTGTAGGCAAAGATGAGAAATTACTGTGTCAGGAGCCCTTGTCCTTAAGGGAGATATCAACTTTCCAAACATTAAGTGGGAATACCATACTAAGTGAGCCATCTAAGCAAGATGCCCTCCTAGACTTGCTATTTGTGAACAGAGAAGGGCTCACAGGGGATGTAATGGTCGATGTCTGTCTTGGCCATAGCGATCATGAAATGGTTGAGTTTAAAATTTTTTGTGTAATGAGAGGAAAGGACAGCAGTGTTGCTCAAGAAAGCAAACTAAGTTATTCAGAGAGTTCTTTATCAGAATACCCTGTATCTTCTTTTGAGGATCAATTGTGGGTCAGTTTTTAAGAACCCCCTTTCAGAAGCACAGGAGTAGGAAATTCCACTGTGTTCTAAGTCAAGCAAGCAGGGCAGAAGACCAGCTTGGCTGAACAAGGAATTCCTCGTGGTGATCAAGAGGAAAACGAAGTTGTATGATCTTTGGAAGCAAGGTCAGGCTTCAGAGCAAGATAACAGAGCTGCAGGTCATATATGCAGGGAGAAAACAAGAAAGGCCAATTAGAGCTGAAACTGGTCAGTGCTGTGTCAGACAAGGCTTTTTTAAGTATGTCAATAGCAAAGGGAGATCTAAAGAAAACATACTTGTTGAAGACTGTCACCTGACTAATAGAGATTAAGATAAAGCAAAGGCATGCAATGTTTTTTTTTGTCTTTAGTAGTACTGATAGACATGGGGCTGCCCGGTCTCCTGAGTCAGAGGACCACAAGACTGGAAGCAGTGACTTTCCATCTGCTGACACTGAAATTGTCAGGGACCAGCTGCATCAGCTGAATGCTCACAAGTCCCTGGGGCCTGACAGGATTCATCCCAGAGAAGTGAAGGACCTAGAAAATATCACGTCAGGACCCGGCTCAAAGATATACCAAAGGTCTTAAGAGTCTGGCGAGGTCCCTGCTGACTGGAAGCTTGCCAGTGTTATTCCAATTTACAAGAAGGGCGTGAGCAAGACCCAGAGAACTATGGGCCTGTTACTATAACCTCACTTCTGGAATGAGATGTTTCCATACAGAAGTACCTTTCTTTCCTTTTACTAAAACCAGCAGATGAGGATCAAATAGTAGAAACTGTTTCTGTAACTTTTATGGTTTTTACAGTAATTTGCTGAATTTTCCCAGTATTTGCAAACAAGTTGGGGATTCCTCATAATATTTAAGAAACTGACATAGCTCTCAGATTGATGAAGATAGCAGAAGGTGGTTCTAAAAAAAAATACACTGAGAAAGTGACAGTCAAATCATCTGTTATGTTTGCACTAGCAGCAAAGTGTGACACAAAGCTTTCAGAGGAAGGCAGTGATACTGCACAGGTCTGTAAAGGTATCCTGTCTACCCCACGGGAAATCAGGCACAAGAATATTTCAGAGGCTGGTATATTGAAGGATCCACTTGCAAAGTCTCTGGCTACTCACCCCAGTACCTCACAGAAGAAGCAAGCATAAGGGAGTCAGTAGCACCGGCTAATAGTCAACAACTGCACGCCTTTAAGAATGCTTTACCCATAGTGTACTGAAAGCTGTGAAAAATCCTGCAAGCCAGCAGGCAGCAGGGACATTAGAGCAGCAGAAGTGCTGAGGCAGAAGGGGGGCTCTCAAAGGCTGTTTAGATGCCACATACGATTTCCTGTCACCCACAGCCATCTGTAGTGTGAGGGATTTCTTGAAGATCTGTGGGGTTTCCTTAACAGTCACCATTAGAAGGTGATACCTCCTTTAATTTTTGGGATAAAATTGTTTCTCTGCTGTTCTCATATTCCTTTGCTAGAAGAATACATAGGAAGCTCTGCATATTCCACTATGCCTATTTCTCCTCAAGTGCATGCATATCTTTGCATATGGGCACGCTGCTCTTTGCTTTCATCTCCTTACATTTTTCTAAGAAATTATGTTAATGCACATTGCTTTATCCAGTAAAATAAACAGCAGTACCGAACAGTTTCCTTGCTCACCGTTCTACACACTCCTTTACAACAGCAAAATTGCCATCACCGATCACCTTCCCCACTTTGTACTTCTCAAGAATCGTAGATGACCCTGAGAACTTGTTTCCATTCATGCCTGAAAAAAATAAAAAATAAAAAAGTCAATAATGCAAGCTGAAGTGTCAGCAGGATGCAATATATCCCCTATGGGTTCCACAGATACAGAACAGTCACAAATGCAAAGCAAAACTTAAAAGTAAGCTGTTTTCTTGACTGCTTATTCCCTTGGTTTTATCTCAAATGTAAGAAAGAACAAGATAAACCCAGAGCTGTTTGACCTTTTAACACACAAATCAATTCTTACTATAGTTTTGTACAGGCATATTCTAAAAGTAATGAATGCAGTTAGAAGTTCTTAGTCTAAAATTTTCTGAGCTCAAATTACTTTTTTGAAGTACCTTTTTGCAAACTCAAGGTAAAAATGCAAATAAAATTCATCTGCAATGCATGTAAAGACCCAAAAAGTTTTACCTGCTGATTTCCTTCAAGTTTCTATGGCTGCTGCTGAAACATCCAAAGTGCAAGTAATGCTGATAGGCACTTATTTCCGTATTTTTAAAATAAAAAAAATTACTATAAAATGAAATTTTAAAATAATTAAAAATAATTAACATTGCTTTAAAGAGATAAGGAATGAAAGGTTAAGTTTAGCTACAGGCAGTTGACAGGCCAGTGGTTCTACCTGAAGTACAATCAGCTCTTTTGAGGAGGGCTCCTTTTCCAATCCAGCCCCAAACACATTCTGGTGATACTGCAGGTCAAAATCAAATTCCTAGCAGTGATTTTTGAAGAGCAGGGTCCACTAATATTCTACCACCTGACAAAAAAAATTCACAAAATTTGTTCCCTATCTTTACTGCCTTGATGTATAAAATGTGATAACAATTTCTCCAAGATAAATTTGTTGACAAGGCATCAAACATCTCAGAACAGAAAAGGATTTGGAGTAATCAGGAACCACCTAAAAGTGCTAAACCAGCTGTCACCTACAACAAAATTGTTGCAAGGAGGGTTAGCAATTACTGGTGTCCTACCTTCAGGACTCTGGCAACGGAGTGATTCAGGTACACCATTCACGTTGGAAGAAGATCCACCATGGGGAGAGATCTATGGATGTACACAAGAACTTTTTATTTCTGATGGTAATCACAAGAAAACCCATATAAAAAAGCAGCAAAGTTGAAAACCCCCCACCCTAAACCCACCTACAACCAAGTCAGTTTACTTTTTACTCCCATTGTATTTTTATTCCTGCTTCCTCACAGTTCATTGTCATAAGAATACATCATCACTTACAGCAATTTCAGATTCAGTCCCAATATTCCTATTATAGGTAAGTAGTTGAAAACATTTTAGTAAAAAAGCAAAGAACATTCCTTCCAGCTGCACCTCCTTCCATCCATACACAACAGAACCAGTTGAGTGGAGGCAACACAACTCATTCCCTCCTCATTCTACACAAGATCATGACAATAAACTCTGTGCACGTTTTCATGTCAGCCAGAGGCAGCCACCTCCAGCAACCATCAAGAGGCCAGTGCAGCAATCACATGCGGTCATGCTGCAGTCTCACACGTCTCTTCAGAGATGGCACTGTCTGAGGTTTCCCTACCCAAACTCTATCAATATATGCTCTTTTTAGAGCAGCACTGCAACATGCTACGAAGGCAATAAAGAAATGTTTTCATGGCCCTTCCAGTTTTCATTTAAAGAAGAGAATTTTGGCATAGGTGGCCAGGTACACCTACAATAATCAGATTTATTTAGTAATGTATCAGGTTCTATTTTAGGTTATTACAGATGTGAAGATTTATCACATCTACAACCACTTCAAGTTAGATGTGTGATATGCAACCAGATATAGATTCAGTTTTAGTAACTATGACACAGTAAAAAAACAAATATCTAAGAGATTTTGAAGCATGATGGCTGAAGAAAACTAATTTTCCTGCACTAAAAACTTAACTGGGACTTCATCTGAATCTTCAGGATTCTACTTACAGTCATCCTGTCATACTGCCCAGGGACAGACACAGCAATAAATTTTTATTTTACAGAGGGGTGGAGGCATAGGAATGAATGCCATAAATAGTAAAATGTACTGGCTGTGTTCTATGCACCACTTTTATAGGCTCTCCCATTACAGCTATGTATGGTCCATAAAATTAAAATATATTTTAGATCATTCTCCCTCTTCTACGTAAAATTTCTTGCTGTCCTGTGAAGTTCCATATCTTGTTTTCTTCATGGGCTATTATGGTAGCTCACCACTCCCCACATAAAGGATTAAAATGCTTCTCTGCCTTAAGCTCAGTGTCTGTTGAAATGGCTTTGCACAACACCGGGAATGCAAATGCAGCATTTTCCATTTTAGCTGACATTGTCTGGTTACACTGCTGAATATTTTAAATCATTAACACTATTGTCAGGGAAAGAACTGAACTGACAGATAGGGATATTGTCTAAAGGCTCATGAAATGCTAATGAATGCTTAAGTTTCTAATGGCAGCTGAGCTGCCAAATCAGCTAAAGGTACAGTAACTATAAGCTGTACAACTTAATTTTGCAGAGCCTCTAAAACAATGAAGCTTACTAGCATTTGGCACAGGAGTAACATCAAACAGCAAGCAGTCAGCTACTACTCTGTTCCTTGATAATAACTTAAAACTAGGCTATGTTAATGCTGCTGTCTTTCTGAGTTATTTAACAAAGATAAGGAGCAAGGACATTTGGGTTAAATGACATTTGTGCAAAATCATGAGTTGATTTTATAACCAGCCACATTTTCTCCAAGCATGAAGCAGAGCTAACAGAACAGATCACTCACTGAAATGTATTAGTCATCAGCCTAAAATATTAGTAATCTATTTTGGGTATTCAGTGAGTGACAATACATGGGAATATCTAGCCTATATTTCCAACTTCCTTCAGTCTTGTAATCAGGGCAGAGCATGACTGGGCACATTCCTTCTTAACACAGGATTTACAAGAAAGCAAACACTAACAGGAAAAAGCAAAAAGAATTTAAAAAAAAATGAAATTATGGCTGCTGTTGTGGCTGAGGTATTAGATCAGAATCTGAGATGGAAGGTTTAACTCCAGCTCTGCCGTAACTACAAGTGTGGTGGAATTTTATTTTTTGTCTCATGAGAGTGGGAGAAAGGATCCACAGATAGAAACCCATATTCCTTTGAAGTGGAATGGTACCTTAGTTGGCAAATCTTTGCACTCTGGATTAAATTAATTATCTGTGACACAAATGCTTGTGGAAACATTTGGGGATTTTTTCCATATCAAAGGAAATACCTAAGTCCTTGGCAGCTAAATGGGATGGTGGCATCTAGAGCATCCACCTAAACGTTTCCTGTGTCTGTCCTTTCATGTCTAGAGAGAAATGAAGAACTTTAGCCACCAGGTTGCCAGGCATACAGAGCTCCTGTATACATTGTCCTGTACACATTCATGAAGTGCTGAAGAGACTAAAGTATAAGGTACACACATACACATATATATGTATGCAGACCCACATCCCTGTGTCTGGAAAAATGCAGACAGAAACACGGGACACCTACACAAACATTATTATTGTAATACCCTCAAAGTTCATCTAGCCAAACTTAGAAAAAGTAAGTCTATTATTGCTAACCTTTCCTTGAGTTCTGATCAAACACCGCTGTGTTTGATCTTTCATCTGAAGGCTAAGAAAGGAAAGAGTACTCTCAGACTTTCAGAAAAACTCCCTGGTATTCTCATAAAGCAGTTGTGTCTTTATGAAAACATTCAAACTGGTGCTGAATCTAAATGGTAGACTTTGAATATTTTAGTGAAATTGAATTAACTGCAGAAGTATTCTCTGAAATCTGGAGACACTTTGATAGTGTCATTGTAATTCATCCTGACAGGCTGCAGGAAGAAAGGGCTAAAACATATTCCAAACGGAAACAAAACATTATTTATATAATCAGTATTTCATGGAGATGTTGACAGTATTTATTATTATAACGAATAATAGTAACATAATCTGTAAGACAGAAACTTTGTATTTTTTAAGTGATACTTAACCCAGCTGTACTGAGAAGCTACTTTAAAGAATACAATAGCCAATTAGAATGCAGTGATTACGCCTCCATTAATGTGAGCGTATATGGTAGGGCATATAGATATGTCATGCACTTTGTTACACTATTCTGAAGAACCAGAGAAAGATTTACCCTTTTTCTAGAGATATTTTTGAGTGGCATCACATTATATATAAAGCATGTAGCCAACTGCCGAGAACGGTGAAGGGACTTGACAATAAGAGCAATACCTCAGTTTTCCTACCAGCACAAATTGGCCAACTCTTTTACTCCACTGCACAGGCAAAAAAAGATGCTGAACTGTAAATTCAACAAAGGCATCAGTTAAAGATTCCCTCTATGAGGTGCTATGGCACCTATGTCACTAGGCTGGATAATCGCATGTAAATATTCTTAACATGCAACTACCCACAAAGCACATGTGTACAAAATTGAGGAGATTAAAAACCTTGATGAAGATAGGCACTAATCCTTCAAATCACTTAAGCACATGTTTAACTTTAAGTATATTAACATCCTCATTGAAGTAAAAGGGACTACACAATAGCTGAAAGTTAAGCATACTTAAGTTATTTGTTGGATCAGGTTGTAATGCCCTTTCACTTCGGTCATTTGGTCAATCAACTGCAAAAATAATACTAAGATAAATTCAAACACAGTGGTACTTGACACAACTGGGATTCTAAGAAAGGCCTCAACTGTAAAGCTTCTTTATTTGTAAAATTTTATTTTCTTTTAAAAAAAGATTACAAGACAATGTGGTACTTAATTTCAAGAGGGGACAATAAAGTACACCCAAGTAAGCATAAGGAAGTTATGACACTACTTTCCAAAATATTAAATTTAATCTAGTCTCTGGATGACTTTTATGGCATGAATTGTGCATAGTAACAGATGCACTAGAAGAGCTAAGAGTCAAACTACCCCTAACAGCATTACATAAAAATGCACACTTAGAACTAGAGAAAAATTTTAAATCTTTCAGTTGTCACTTGCTCACAGAACAGCAAAAGGATTTCTCTCAGTCAGTTGTCCCATGCCACCTAATGCTCTATTACCATTATTTTTTAACCCATGAACTAGATTTTATCTCTATGGAAATTTAATAGAAGAACCAGAAACTCGGCACATTTGATCAAAGAAGAATATTTACAGAGTAGTCATTTAATTCATGCCCACATTTGTCAACTTCTATACCTAAATCTTCACCTTGAAGAAACCCTCTGCAAAGGCTGGATATCAAACTGGCTTACTGTATGTACTAAGCAATTAATAGCACAAGGGCACTCTGGCTGGAAGAGCTAAAAAGGACAGAAAGAAAGCCCTTTTCTTTAAAGACAAGCTGTTCATGAGGAGTGTTTCCTGAGAGGAACTTTCTGTGCCCTGAACATACCACTTCTTCTTATAAAGTGTTGTGAAGCAGAAGGAATCCTTGGGGACTGAAGAGACTTCACACTGAAGGAAAAGTGCCATTCAGAGAATATGATGTAGGACTCCATGTCTGAGACTGAGAAAAAATTGCTGCTGCAATCTTTTGCAAGCTGACTGCCTTGATGTTTAGCACTACCGCTTAAGCTCTGCGTTGACTGTCAAACTATAAAAAGCTTAGCTAGGTTCTAATCTACAGTAAAATATTTTATTTTGCTCTGGCTTTTCTAATAAAACAGTTTTTAAAGTACAGTTCATGTGCAGCTGCTCTGATGCTCTGCTCCTTACAGGTAATAGAAACATCAACCCTGATTCATTCCCTTTTTTCTGCTGCCTCAAGCTCCTATAAAACCATTAAGTGCCGCTGTTTCATCTTCTACAAAAACAAACATATATGATTTCTACACAACAAATCACTCAAAATATCACATTCCCAAAGCCAGAAAACTCTTAAATACACCTCACTCTGTCACTCTCTGCCATGGTATGTACATCTACATTTTCATTCAGCTGTAGTCGTGGCGCCTTCTTTATACAACTGCAGGAAGCCAAACTGCTTGTCTTTGCAGCAATGCAGTCTTGGCAACAAGGAATTATTTAACAATAGGGAAAAAATAATAAAATTGTTCCTTGCTTTCTCTGTTTTCCTCATCAGTCCAACCAAAACCAATTCTACAAAGAAAAAAAAAAAGGATTTCTTTAAAGAATCTGGTTTTTTTATGTTGATACTTCCCCAAAAGAGTCATTCCTACTAGAACATAATGAAGAAACAAGTGTGACTTGATCCTTTTGGAATTTACCCTGTGATTTACCAGATAACGTTCCCTATCTTTTAGTCTCAGGAGCACAGTTGGGATACTCCTACTGAACAGATGCATCCTAACGGAATAAACCAAGAGGTGCTCACTACTTCAGTAATACGTCAGGTCTGAGATGCCTGATTTGGTTTTGCTGTTTTCTTTGGTCATATGGGGATGAATTATTTGACACGAAAAACCATTAGTATCTAGCATCAAATAAATTCCAAATTGAAAAAGCACAACAGCCTACTTGAGTGAAATAGACAGTGAAAGGGAAAGAGGACATGTCCACTTCACTGAGAATTGCTTGTTGCTATCAGAATTATCTTTGTCTTAATGCAGCTTTAATCGGCTAAAAGCAGACAGGACAGCAGTGGAAAAAACGAAGCAAATTATCTAGTTTCTAAACATGTAATTTCATTAAAGACAGACAAAAGAGCATTTGTTAAATATAGTGCAGACCAGCTGAGAGCCTAAGCCCAATGATTTTGGTGTCCTCTACTGTAAGCTCCATAGTGGAGCTGTCCAGACAAACTTTAAGACACACAGCTCTAATTTTCAGTGTCAGAATTATTACTGCTCTTGGAAAGCTTTATAGGAGAAAGGCTAAACTATATTGCTTTGGATAAAGAGTAGCTATGGGATGGGACAGGACAACAACATAAAGACAGAGATCAACAGTAAATTACCTCAACGAACCAAATAACCTCAAACATAATTAAACAAAGCAATAAAAATTAAAAAATTAACAAATAAATTAAATCAAACATTAAATAGATTAATTAAATAAAATCTTTTGTCAGAATTATCACAGAAGCCTGGCAGAAACCAGTGCCATTACTTCTTGCAAAACAAAGACTTGATAACAATTAGCATGTCAAAACCTAAATCTAAGTACTATTCAAATCACGTCCTTTAGCCAGTCTCTTAACTGTGAAAACAGTTTTCCACAGAATTACACAGCCTCTTCACAAATAGGAGTTCACCAACAGGAGCTATTACTTGATGAGAATAATCAGTGCAAACCATCCAGGCTGCTTCAAGAAAGGCTGCAATTGATGATTCCATAAGAAAATTCTCCTTGAAAGGACAGCTGCACAAATGCAGCAATAAGATGCTAAACTGTGCTCCAGACTGTTCTTTTTATTTTGCTGAGCGAAAGGCACAGAGCAGCCTCCAAGAACTGTAAATGTCACCAGTTTTTAAGTGGGAGAGGAAGGGAATTCTCTTAGTGCAACACAGAAAAATCTGCCAGACATCAGGCTGCTCCCAAAGGAACTCCTCAAATGCTTTCAGGCAGGAGACTGCATTAAGGGGTGAAATTGCGTGCCACAGATGAAGAAGGGTGCTTCAGATGAAACTCAGGCAATGCTACGAGACTACAAGGCATTGAAAAGAGGATACTACATTTATACAGCCTGAATGAATATAAATTTCTTGGAAGACTTCTGCAGTCCACGGAACAATGGAAAATTTGGAGGGCAAATTGGCATATTCAAGCCACCACCACCCTGTGCCTTTCCTAAGCTGAGTGTTCAAATCCTGCTAACCAGACAGAATACAAATATCTTATTTCAAATCTATTCTCCATTTCATACTAGCAAAAATTATACTAGCAAGGCTACCCTACAAAATTATAAATTTTTCCTTTTTTCTTTCTTTTTTTTTCCTTCAGCACCACTGAATACATGCAATGAATAACGAAATGTAGGGGTTTCTACTTACCTTGAGTCCACGAAAGCTGCCTGGGCTTGTTGGTGAAGAACTAGAGGACTTTGTAGATTTTGGGGTAGATAATTGACTGCTGGGGGTTCCATTAACTGGTGAAGGCAATAAAAGGAAAAAAATAGAATAGATTAATAAAATTCGGAAACCTTAACTTGATTTTAGACATAACATACCTCTCTTGACAACTTATTCCTCAAGTCTGCATACAAAGACCAAGAAATACTCCTCAGCATATGGGAATAAATTACACACTTGGATGCCACAAACTGCACCTCAAAAAATTCACTTGGCTGGATGTGGGTTCAAAAAGACACACAAATATTGCATTTTCATTCCAGAGATTAAAAAGGCCTATTCTGTCCTTCGCCAGTGCAAGAGTTTTGGGTAAATAACAGTCACAGCCTTTAAAAATTATGTGATTTATTGTGAAATCACACAACAAAATTTATATAGAAAAAGTTCTGAAGACATTTGACCCTCTTCCTATTCATTTTGGATAAACACCCTACTTTCTAGGTAGAATGTTTCATTTCTAGGTAGAATGTTTCACAGAACACAAGTTGTTTGTTTTTCTCCCAAGGAAAAAACCAAACAAGTTTAAACTGTTTGGATTATAAAGAACCTCAGCAGCAGTTCAGAAAAAAATATTGATTTAGGGGGAAAACCTCAACATGGGAAAAGCTGCAGGTTTTTTCTGAACTTCCAATAAGTACAAGTGTCTGTGAAAACATACATTCCCTCCCCCTTTGACTTAAAGAGCTCATTTGTTTTAAGTCCAGTTTTTCAGACAGGCCTCATACAACATCTGTTATCTCTCTGGTGACTTGAAAATGACTTAGGTCAGTCCTTGTATTTTTCTAAAAAGAACAAACTGGAGAATTTCATTATGCAGACAGAACTGTCCACCATATACAAATATGATGCAATGTTACATGATGAGACATTATTTTCTTTCTAACTGAATCTCATTTTTTGTGGGAGAGAAAAATACTAGGCAGAAATTTAAGAGCTAAAAATGTTTCATATCTGATTCACGGTGATGAATTATTTCTTCATATAGAAAAAACAACTCCGGTAAATAAAACTCAGCTTCAAATTAATTAACAGATACACCTGCAAATATCTACACACATTCAGGTCTGTCCTGCATCACTTCTTAAACAGTGCTATTGGCCTTTGTAACAAATTGACCTAGTACACTAACATTCTCCAAGTGCTGAAGATGCCCTTCAAGGACTGATTTTACAACCATCTACCAGTAGGCCAGGCTGACTGCATTGCAACTTCCATAAATCCCTCTTTTTCACAAACATCTTTCTCTGGTGCATGATGTTAAGATGTAACTAATTAGCATTTAGCTAGAGTAAGTCTGTCTTGAAGTCTGATAACTTGGATTTACATTCTCAGTCCTGTTGCAGGACTAGTATTTTCTCCTAAAATACTCGATGTGTTAAGGGTATTTTTATCTTGACTTTAAAAAGGCTTGCCTGTAAGAACAACAGACGAATTATTTAAGTGGGTTTTTCGAAGAAGCTAAGAGTATTTAAGAATATACATCCCTCCTGCAGACTTCATCAGTTTGTTTTAGATAACCTTTTTGAAACCTGGCACATCAATACATTCTTGTTTTATAAAGAATTTGCAAGTACGACAATGAAAAGAGCTACTGAATCCTGGTTCCTGCATTACCAAAAATGAGATAATTCAGTAGAAGAGTTTATTTCCAAATGGCAAACTATTACTACAGGAGGAAAAGATTGTTGTTTGTTCACAAATTCTTTTATATGGCTCACAGAAATGTCACTATTTCCTGCACATGACCATTAAGGTCTACACCACAAGGCATCTTTAAGTCACTTCCATCCTCTTAAGGCATTGACAGAACCACTAAACTGTACCAGTGAAACTGGATGGTTAACTTAATGTTCTTTCCTCTGAAAACTGTCTAAGGAAGAACATCCCAGCCTACACTGGCAGTACTGTAGCTCTTTGCTAGTATCTTAGCTATGCCTGGTGGACAAGGGTGGTGTTCTGAGCCAGGGGTATGACTAGATGACATCCAGAGGTCCCTTCCAACTTCTTTCCTTTTACGACTCTACAACACATGGTTCACTCTGCTGAGGATGTTGTTGAAAAGAGGCATCTGTAGATTCCTCTTTGCCAAGGTCTTCTGAGATCCACCGCGTGTGAGTTGGTATAAAACTGCAACTACAGGAAAGGCTGGAATTGGCCCTGTGTCAATTGAAAAAATTTGCATCTGTAGGGAGTCAGCACTGCTTGTGTTAGTTTAGGTTGGGGTAGAGTTAATTTTCTTCACGGAGCTGGCACTGGTCTATGTTTTCGCTGGAAAGTGTTGATAATACAGGAATGTTTTTGTTATTGCTGAGCAGGGCTTGCCCAGCATCAAGGCCTTTTCTGTTCCTCACATGGCCTGCCAGTGAGTAGGCTGGGGATGCACAAGGTGTTTGGAGGGGACACAGGCAAGACAGCTGCCCCTGACTGACTCAAGCGTGGCAGACCATACGGCATCACACTCAGGAATAAAAATAGGGGGAATTTTGGCAGAGGGGTTGCTACTCAGGAACTGACTGGGCATCTGTCATTGGTCATTTGTATCACTTGCCTTTCTTGGGTTTAGTTTTGTTGTTTTCTTTGTTGTTTTCCTTTGTGTTACAATACCGTTGTTATTATTATTATTTCACTTATTAAACTGTTCTTATATTAACCCATGAATTTTCTCACTTTCAACCTTCCAATTCTCTTCCTTCACTCTGCTGCAGAAGGGGAGTGAGCATGTGCCTACATGGTGCTCAGTTGCTGGCTGAGGTTAAAACAGCTAAAACCGCTACTTCATAGAACATCACTTTTTTTTTTTTCTCCCACTCAAAAAAAACACACAGGCAATCCATACAGGCACAAGAACTATACAGGTAAAAACTTGTCCTACTGATTTGCTGATTATTTAATGTATATTCCAAAACTAATTTTTTAATCTATTCTCTAAGCATAAATTCTTCTGAGGTTTCTTTCTATATGCATACCAGTTTGAATATACAGGAAAAAAAGTCTTTTCTGTCATTCTTAAGCAGTTAGGCTACAGTTCTTTAGCATATTAGAATGTTTAAAACTGAAAAATCTATTAATACAATTTCAATTGTTAAATTCTAATAGGGACCAAAGCCTCAAGTTATTTGCTAATCAAATTGCATGTTACTTGTTTCACGGATACTGTCACTTTGAACTGAAGGTTCAGAAAGGTTTCTCAGTGTTTGAGAACTTAGGCTGAAACAATATAAGAAAACAAAGAGAGAGAAGAAAGTGCAGATAAAATGAAAACCTATGACATGGTTTTGCAGTGCTGTTTTCAGTAACACTCACCCCTGTCTTTTTTTGCTGGCTGAAATTTTCTGTTATAATAAGCTAAGCTTTAGAATAAACATATAAATGTGTTGCTCCTCAGAATGCTCCTCTACCTGTAGTCAGATTATACCTTTAAAAATTTAACTTTGACACCATTAGCAGATGACCAACAAGTAAAAAGCATTATTTTGCTCAAATGATCTACTTCAACAAAAAAACAACACTTGTTATATGTCTCTGCTTCATCAAATGCAAAATGTGTGTTTCAAGCTCGAAAATATTCACAAACACAGCAAAAAAAATACAGGTAAATGGAGAGGGAGGAGACACACTACTGATACACAGCCATAATGGTAATGGCTCACCTGGGGATTTTGCTGAAGAATGAGCACTGGAGTAGTGGCCACCCCTCTTTACTGTACTCATATATTTGACACAAAGGAAAAAGACATTAAGGAAAGAAGTTATTAAACAGCTCTGAACATGCATGAAGGGAAGAAGGGTAAATAAAGATAAGTAAAGACTACGTGAAAAAAAAAGGCAAGTAAACAGAAGGATAAATATCAGACATTTGGATAAATTTTTCAAATTAACCAAATGAAGGCGGGACCAAGTAGAAGTAAGTAAGGAAATGGCAGCACTGATTTATAAACACTTTGCATAAAATTAATTGCTGATAGATATTCTACGTGATCTCACTGCAGGTAACAGAATTGCACGAAATGTAGATCAGTTGCAAAACTTGTTGTTTATGCTACATTTTTCTGCGATCCTTCTTTAAAGCTTTTCAGTTAAATATTCAACCTTTATAAACAGATTATAACTATTCTACCTTGAAAGAACCCAGAGACACAAAATTGCTTTAACCAGTGTCAATTAAGCAAAACAAATACTGATGTGGAAATGAGAATATGGAACATGTCACAGTTTTGAATACACACACAGGAGCTTACATGTATAGTTACATTCAAAAAAGAGCATCGTATATTTACATATTCAATGGTTTAATTTCAGGGCTACTTCTCCAGGTCTGAGAGAAAAAAAAAATTAAAGTTTTACTATATTTAGAAATTAAAAGCAGAGGTTAAAAAAAAATTTAAATCCCCAAGTTTCTCCCTTTATTTATTGCATAAAAGACTCAATGGTTGGAACATATGATGTTCAGAACCTTTCTTGAAATTACAAGAAGGACAAGAAGAAGAAGAAAAAATCTCTGTTAATAGGCAATAGCATTACAGTACATTTTCTAAATTTACTTTAAACATCAAAGTCCTATATTTCCCACAATATTTGGCTTACAGAATAAAAAATATCTCAGTTTCAAAACCTGAGGGTATACTCTACTTCAATGAACACAAATTTAACCACATAACCACCCTGTAGTTAACGGTCTTCAAGAAAATCAAATGCCATGCTGAAAACACATCCCAAGTGTACAATTAGCACAAATCATTCCAGTGTTCATAAACTGAAATTGTTTGTGCCTGTAATTAAAAAGTAGAAACCATATTTCTTCCCAGAATTAAGAAAAAAAAATGCAAATTTTATTTTAGATTAGTATTAAATCTATGAGACAACCTGAAAGAACATTCTTTTCCCCTCAGGAAACAAAGCGTGGCATTTATCTTTCAGACACAGCCAACAGCTTTCTTCACACTATTAAATTTTAACTTTCACGTATTTCACGTGTTCAGCTTTTTCCTAGAAGTAGTACCTGAGGCAGGTGATTTGCTTCGACGTGAGGGTCCTGGACTTTTGGAAGCAGCGTACCTCATGCCAGATGAGCGGGAATAAGAGGACTTCATAACACGACATTCTACAAGGCAAGGGGGTAACAGTTTTGACAACAGTTCAGTGTTACAGCCTTCCTCCACACACCCCTGATGCTGCTGTGATGCCCTCCTGAATTAAATAAATTTGTAAGAGCATCTCAGAACTCTAACCTACTTAGTATAAAAACATATTTGAGCTACTCAAATAGTGTATGTAACATTCTCCATATAACATTTCTTCACATCTTGAAGCTGGATTATTACTATAATTCAAGTTTGTAAGCATGCTGATGCCAAGGTTCTTCTGATAATTCAGTAAATTCTGCATGCTGTAATAGCAGTTTCATATAGGGTAACTGCACAGCCAGCACCATTTCCCTTCTCTTGCAAGAAAGTGATGTTGCGATCAATTTTTGAACGGTGAAAAATGTCTATAGTTTCCAAAAGGCTGCAACAATAGATTACTGTCATTTACCATCAGCTATATATCATCAAATAAAAGACAACCTAAGTGGAAAAGGAATCAATAGGCATGCATGCACTGACACTCTGGAAACATTTCATTCCTACAGCTGGCATTGTTAGCAAATCATTTGGAATGGAATCACATAAATTTCCCTCCTAATTTTGTCCCTGTTATTCATCACTACAGTGTCAATGTCATCAAAATGATGATGCCATGTCATCATCAAAAATAGTAAAGTTGAGCTGCATGCCCTGCTAGTCATGTTCCACTCTGTACCTAACCTGCTTTTCCAAAGTTATTAGAGGAAGCAAGGACCACCAAAGGTGAAGAGACAAAGGCAGGAAAAACTCCTCCACCACTTGGTTCTCAGTGAGGAAATGAGCCCAATTAGTCTGTGTACTGTGTAATGTGAAAAGTAATCTTATAGCCTTAAATTGTACAAGGAAAATTAGGATCATGGCCAGACTGGAATTTACATTGTGAGTTAATACAACCACGCTCTTCTATTCCTGCAAAAGAATAAAACCATAGCTATATTAACTATGTCAAAAAATACCCTTCTTATCACCTCCACACTCGCTGAATCAACAAAATGAAGCAGTTCTGGAAAAGTAGCACACTGGCAAAAATCAACAGAATCAGAGCCAGCTGAATCCTCCATCCATCCAAATGTATGGACCAGTGGTTAGATATACAGCTATACTTGCTGCAGCTAAACATTCTGTAATGACATTACGGCATTCGTAAAAATTACAAAAACAGCAAGTGCTTTTGCTGTCAGTTAAAAAAAAATTCTTAGAATCACAGAATCAACTGGGTTGGAAAAGACCTCCGAGATCTTCAAGTCCAACCCTTGATCCAACACTGCTGTGGTTACCAGACCACGGCACTCAGTGCCACACCCAGTCTCATCTTAAAAACCTCCAGGGACGGAGAATCCACCATGTCCCTGGGCAGCCCCAGCAGAGCTTAAGACCATGCCCTCTTGTCTTACTGATAGTTGCCTCGGAGAAGAGATCAACCCCCACCTGGCTACAACCTCCTTTCAGGTAGTTGTAGAGAGTGATGAGGTCACCCCTGAGCCTCCTCTTCTCCAGACTAAACAACCCCATCTCCCTCAGCCTCTCCTCACAGGACTTGTGCTCCAGTCCCTTCACCAGCCTCGTTGCTCTTCTCTGGACCTGCTCCAGCACCTCAATCTCCTTCCTGAACTGAGGGGCCCAGAACTGAATACAGTATATTCCAGGACAATTCTAAAACTGCCTGGTAGAGGAGTGCTTTTCCTTTGAACTTACATTATAAAGTTTCTCTTCATAGAAAAACAACTTTCACAAACAAGTTAAATTCATCATCTGTCCAAGGCAGACAGCACGGGCACAAAGTCCCAGTTTGTCTTACCTTCTTCCCTACCACAAAACCCCCCTGTATATAAAGGGTCAGCACTTGGTCTACAGCAGACAAAACTGGAATGTATGAATTGTCTGGCAGGACAATTCAAGACCTGAAATGAGCATGGTTACATATGTGATTTTTTAAAAATCTTACAAATACATAAATATGGAAATCATCTTAACAGTCACAGATGCCAAAAATGAACATTTTTAACAGATTTTAGGTTTATTAGATCCATGAACCTCTCAAAATTCAGTGCCACTCTCCATGTAACTTTAGAGACAGCGTCCATTTTGCAGGAAAATAGATCAGGTTTGTTAGTGCATTTTAACAGGCTTACAGAATCCAGATGACGGTTTGAAAAAATTATTTATCTGTAGGAAGACGTATTTCCACATATAGTTTCCTAAATGACATAACTCTTGAGGACTGAACAGGGGAGCTGGGGAGAGAGTTTACTCTTTCAGTGGGTTTAGGATGTGCAGTCTTACCGCTGTGATCCAGCACGAAGTCATCCTGAGCGTACCGGTACTTCTCAGGCCCACACGCAATGAAGACGTCGTCATCTCCAAAGAAGTCCTGCAAGCACGTTACCTTGACAGCAAAACATACAAAGCCAAATGAACAAATGCAGTACTTTCATACACTAAATCTTCAGTCAGTCAGCAACAATAAGTTTGGCTTTACCTTTTCGCAGTGATAGCACAGTGTCCTTTTGTAATCATACAAACACTTGAGTTCCCCAGTACTTCAGCTCTCTAGCAATGCTGGAAACCTCAGAGCCAAGAATGTAAAATATGACTGCTCCTTACCTCCAAAAACAACCTTCTCTTACATTTAAGACTGTATTTTTGCCAATAAACTACATAAGCGCACTGATGACTTTTGCCTTTAAGTACATATGCCAGCTGATGACTTTGATAGGAACATATGAAAACAAATATCAAAGCTTCTTATATTCTTACATTAATTGCTTGTAGGAAAATCTGTTGAGTTAAAGAGATTGCATCTGGAATTTATTTATTTTTATGCTTTGTTTTAATGTCCTGTTAAAAAAAAAATAAGTAATTACTCCTTTTATGAAAAGGTATTTCATATTCAGGAGAAAAAAGAAATAGAGTCCCTTCCATGGCCTTGGCAGCTGTCTGTTCTTAATTATCCCAGTAATGATGTTGCAATGTAGTTCAAAAACAATGGGGGTATCAGAAAGAAACATGTTTTTGACACTCTTTAAAAACACAAAAACAAAGGCCTTTAAAACTTCAGTCCTCAAAAGTTAATAAAAATCAGTGTGTGAAGGAGCAAGTGTCTGCTTTAAAAACAACGAAAATCAAAAAGCCACAACAAGAAATTCCACTGAACTCAGTCTAACGCCCCTTGTAAGGAAAAATAAGGGGTTGGAGATAGCAAGCTATTTTTTAAAATGTAAACAGATTAAAATTTTACTGTGTGAATGTTTTCTTATTCTTTTTAACACTGCATGCCCAAATGAGATCTGGAAGTCAAGGTTGTGTAGAAGCTAAGTAAATTAAAATTAGTTGGTAAACCCACAAAATTAGAGAGGTAAAACAAAAAACTGCTTTTAGAGAAACTAGCTCTTTTTCCTTCCCTGGGTACCTGTCAACGCCATATCCATATTTTTTTACCCATTGTGATAATCCTAAACATCGGCAGAACTACGGGAAGGGGTCTCTACTGCCTGCAATATTCCAAGAAACACTCAGAATATCAATGACCCTCAGCTCTCTGCAAGACCAGCACAGGGCATTCCCCAGCAGTGCAGTTGTCATGGCAGCTAACCCAGGAGAAGAGCCGAATGCTCACCGCAGTGCCACACGCAGTATCCAGCATTTGTGTCACTGTGTTACGCAGCCAAAGGGCTCCAGCCATCACCCAAATCCCTTTATTGTTATTTTACCACTGCAACGACAATTTGGTCTCATTGAGGAGAGACATTTTCAGCTCTGCTTGAAACAGCTCTTTCTAGATAACGGACGAGGCAGTAAAAACTGGATTCAAAAGGCCATTTTGCTAACTTGGGATTTGTTCCTCTCTGCTTAATAACTCCCTCTACCAATAAGAGGACTCATAATTATTTCCACAGATTTCAGGAATCCAGCAACCAGCCCAAGCCCACCACTGCCAGAAAAGCTGTGAGAAAGGTTCCAGAACACTTATCCCACACAGGCAGAGATGTTCTGTGAGGTGCCAGTTCACACCCAAGTCCCTAAAACTGGGTGCCACTTCCGCAAGTTCTGCCTACTCAGCACTGCTCTACTCATGCCCCCAGTGCCTTTGCAGTGTGTTTCAAGCAGGCCGGAGTTAAATGTTGTGGTTTAGCAGTGCCTAAAATTAATCCTTCTGCTCTGATTGAAAGCCTTGCCCTCACCCCTTTACCCATCCAGTCTAACATCCAAGATGAAGAGTGAGGGAGGAGGAAATGACAGGTTTTATGGCAGAGTCTGGGAAATACATAGGGATATAACTGCATGCAGCAGCATCCTTTTGTTGTCTGCAGAACAATTCTACAAAAGAAGGGTCAGATTTGTGCACAAAAGCTGTCAGGAGCACCCTTAGAAATGCACCGGAAAATCTGCTAAAAATGGAGATTGGGAATGAATAAAGAACTTCACGAAACGTATTAATTCCCATGGGGGCTTTCCCACACGTTCACGTACATAGTTTCCTCAGGCACGAATACACAGGAGTAATCATGAGTGCCAATGATCAGACAAACTGCTGAAGGTGGAGCAACGACACCTCCATCTCAGAGCTCAAGCTAATTCCAGCCTCTCATTCTGCTCACACACTGCTGTATCTGACCTGTGTGACTTCCACCTGTCAGTCACGCACCACAAGAGACTTCAGCTTACTGCAAAAGATACTAAATGTACTTATAACTGAAAGCCAGAGAAGTGCAACTATGAGAAAGCTTTACACAGATGCTCGCTATATTCCAGCAGTGAATACTGGAAGTCCTTCTCTCTACAAATAGTCCAGAATGGCTACATATAAAATATACAAGAAGAAAAAAATATTGAACAATTGTATGGAACATGGAATAAAGATCTGCTAGAATTTACAAGTCCCAGATAATCCCATATGATGAGGTGAGGGAAGCATTTTTAAAACCAAGCTCATGGAAATGTGTTTTCCTAAAAGGACTTTTTCTAGGCTTTTATCATAATAAAGTCAAGGGCACATCTCTCGAGGTGCAAACTGATGTTAAAATGAAGTCTTCATTTCCTACAGGATTAAAATTAATGTATATAGTGTAATTAATGATAACAGCTCACTTAGTATTCAAGAAAATATAAAGAGAAAGCCGAAATTAATTACTTGTTTGCATGTGTTTTTAAATGCTGCACATTCACCATGGTTTAACTTTCAAAACACAGTTCTGCTCCAAAGAATATCTGTACTTAGATCACATAAGAGTTTTTTTATAAATTTGATCAGGATTCAATCAGTTTAGAAATTTAAAACAAAAAAATTTTGAACTTTGTTTTTAAGAATGTCAGTTATTTCAGTAAGTTAGGGATCAAAACTTAGTTTGCCAAACTAGTGTACGACAATGCTGCTTCTTTTTCCACTAATCCTCTATATCGTCTCACCCGGTCTCCGTTTTGTTGTGCTCAGCTCATTCTGTTCTTCAAAATCTTCCCTAAAATGCCTTTCAAAGGAAGATGGTATTAGCAAAGCTGCATAGGAGTGTATCACAGCAAAATCAGTCAAATATGTAGTTGTTCATTCAAATAACAACTCTCTTGCTACTCCTCATGCTGTGAGCTTTTATGTGTGAACTTGAAAATGTGAAAAGCTTTAGACACCTTGAAGAAGTTCAGCACCAAAATGAGATCTGATATTCAACAGTGTTGAAAGCTTTTTTAAAAATTAGTCATCAAGTAATTTTGGAGATTCAGATCTGGCCACTTCCCAAAGCCACAAAAGCTCTAGACAAGTACCTTGTCAATGCATGCTTTCCATCACTGCCTTTGCAGTAAAGCTTAATCAGAACGTCTCTCTCCTGTCTGTGGTTTTAATTACCACAGAAAATGCTCTTTTAAAAGAACAAAATGAATGTGACTAGTTTGTCCACAGGAAAAAAAATAAATCTACCTTAAATCTGACTTTTTTTTACCGAAGACATATGCGGAGCTGAACAATCAAGTTTTCTGGAAGGGTTATCATTATAGCCAACACTACAGAGGCTTCCACCAAAGATGGTGAAAAAAGTGAAAATAGAGTGTTGAAAAGGAAGGGAGAGAAACGTATCTATTTGAAAAATCAAATTCCTGATTCACTGCTGTCCACTAATGCAGTGCTTCCATGTCTCATATACCCATCATATTTACCTTTTAAAATAGGCTTATATTGCTGACAAATATTTATAGCCAAATATTTATTTGCTGTTTCCAAAGAAATACTCCTTCAGTCAGATCAAGCCTCTGGACTAGAATATTCAAATTGGGATCCATACAGAAATCTCTTTCCCATTACCACCACACATGCCTTGAAATGTAATTTACATTAACCCCTACTCCCACCTCTGGATCTAACAAACAGAAGATACTTTCCCTTGGGAAGAAACATGAATAATGATCAATCTTTTATAGACAGAATTCAACACATATTCAACGAGTGTCCTATATGATGAAGTTACAAGGGAAAAAAAATTGAAAGAAGTGAACCTTTATCATGAATGTATTTGTCCACCAATCTCCAGAAGAAAAATACTAAAAAAAAATAATTAAGAGACTGATGCCAGGGAGGTTTTATAAAAATTTGACAAATTAATGGAAATTCAAATTATCTGAAATCTTTGACGCTAAACAGTTTTGTAATCACACATCAACAGCCTTCAGTCAGGACCTCGCTGGATAAACTGTATTTATTCCAGCTCTACAAATATACTTCATTCTAAACGTAGCAGGAAGAGCTGTAAAGCCAAATACTTTGGTTTAATTTAGTATGTCTGATTCCATTTAAGTAAGCAGCTACAGGACTGTACAGTTTAAGTCTGGAGAGCCACACCCTCTGTCTGGGGAAAGCTTCTCTGGATGACAAATTCTCTACAGCAGCTGCAAATGGACCTAAAACATTAAATCTGGAAAAGATATGTGAGATTATTTGTATTTGTTTTAACAATAGAAGAAATATTTGTATCTACTGACTTCAAGAAACAGGATATGGTGTAAATATTTTTAAAAGGAAGCACATAACATAGGAGGCAAAAGGGAAACTGGCATGCACAGTAACAACTGGATTTGTGAATGTATTTTCAGCTCAGCAGTTTGAGGGTGAAATTCTTGAAGAAATGCTGTGTGTTTTTTTGTAAATTGCTGGGAAAAAAAAAAGTGAATAATGTGTTAAATGTCAGCGTGACAAATCTAGATACAACCTCCCTGTACTGCCTTCAGTGTGAGGAGTCTCCACATTTGTACTGGGAAGTGCTGTTCCTCTTTGACTGGGACAGATTACAACTATGCTGTCCTGATGGTTCTGCCCTTTGCCCCGGTATCAACTTTTTTCTTTTCTGAGTAAGCAAAAGTCAAATACTTGTCTATTTTGCCAGTCAGGTCATATTTGCAATCATCATTTTTGTCTCTCCTTTTGAAATACACTTAGCGCTGCTACTTCCCATTCACTGCCATTCAGCCTCATTAAAATTCTTGAAGTGTTTCTGAAGCTGTCAGCCTCACATTTCAAGGGTTTCTACGTGTCCTATAGTGCAAAATGCAAGGAAAGCACTCCTGCAGAAACAGGTCAGTTGTCTGTTTCCTATTTCAGTTCCATCACCAAGAGGAGCAGGCTTAACTTTGAAAAGGAAGTTTCCTCTGGGCAGCCTCAGGAACTCAAAAAGGAAGGTGAAAAGGGCATTCCCACCCTTTCCAACTGAGTACCATGATTTTAACACTTTTTTTTTTTTTTTTACCTTGGAACTTCCCTTTGGTCTCTGCACTTTCCCAGAATAGCGTGACCATGGGAAACAGGGTGTGTTTAACCAATATTCCTAAATACTTACTAAGCCATCAATGCCCTTCATGATTGAAACAAGAGGCATAAGAAGTTCACTACCAGATTATGGCAGCTATTTGCCTGGTTATACTGAGTCACGTTTCCTGACATGTCTCCAGTAAACAGCTAGAGAACAGCCAGATGGGTAGCTAGAATACATTCAGGAAGTAGAAATACAGAGAAAACTCAAACCAATGAACTCCTAATACACCCTTTAAAAATACTGTAATTGCCAACTTTTTTTTTTTTTCAATTAACAACCTAGTCACTTGGACGAAATGACAAAAAGTGTCAAAGGCAACAGCACCAAGCAATTTGGAAGCAGGCAAAAAAGAAACTGTTCAAGGGTCAGAAACCCACACTGTTCACAAGAACGGCAACAAAACCCACTGCTATATCACACATAGTAAACCTGGAAAATCAGGTCAAATGATACTATTCCTGCTGGTATAACAAAGAAGCATTTGACACTTGCAAAAACTTCAGTTCCTCCCCAGCTTATGTCCTCTGTGACAGCTCTACTACAGAATCTCTCCAGGAATTCCCAAAGTAAATAAAATTATACAACACCAAAAGAAGGGTAAGCAAGCTGCTCACATTTGATGCAAGGCTTGAAAGAGCTCAAATGCTACTAAAACTGGGCACATCTGCCCAAAACAGCTACAGGGCAGACTGGGGGCTCCTAAAGTTTGAGGACATAAAACCATGAGCTTGATAAACTCTAGAGAACTTTCTACTGGCTGTAGCTGTGAGGACTATGTGATGCATCATAATAACTTCCCCAACAGTCAATGTCCATGAGGTAATTAGCAGACAAGGAGAAAAAAACCCACTCCTTTGTTCTTTGAAAATAAATGGAATTAGGTCAAATACCTCTTAATTTCTGAGGCTCAAATGAACAATTATTTTGTCTGCAACTGAAACATGAAAAACAGAAACAGAGATAACATCATGCAGAAAGAATGCGAAAGTATCAACTATGTTACAAAATTCAAAAATTCATTACCTGATCTTCTGGTTTGTGACTGTGCATCTTGACCACCAAAACTACCTTAGATTTTTAAGACTGTGATTTTTCTATTAACTTACCATATTTCTTGACAAAATAAAGAAACTTTTTAAACGTGGGGCTTTTAGGTTGTTTGTTTGCAATTTACTCAGGGGTTCTAAGACCTTTTTTAACAGTACCAGTTAACCTGTTTACAGAAACATGTTGGCAGTCCTTTTTCTCTGTAGTTAATTCAAATAGTTCACTTGGTTTTGGTCTCTACAAAGTCTCTTTTAAACTCATGCAGTTGGTTAGCTTTAGACTTCAGAGCAGTTCCACCACAGTCAAGGAAATTACTCATATTTATGAAGCTATACACAACCAGAGCTTGTCAAAGGTCGGAGGACCTTCTGAACTCTGCTGGACACTGCAATAAACCATTAAATAAACCTGATTTCTAGGTCAGAACTTCCGTAAGACATCAACTAATTTACCATTTGAGGTTTGGCATCTCAAATCTTTTGTCCTTCAAGTTTATTAAATTCAGAGAACAGTGAGAGGAAAAAAGTAAGTTTTCTGTTTCTAGTAATTTGTAAATGTTGAATTTGCCTGCTTTGGACAAAGGGAGCTCGTTAACCTATTTAGGAAAATAGAAAAAAAACTGAATCAAAGACCATAATGAGAGCAATTCTTCTATGCCAGCTTCCTAAATGACTATTTAATCAGTGACTGTGTCACATTATTACACTGACCATTAGAAAATGAACCTCATTTCACTGATATTCCATGATGAGGAACAGCAGCGAAAAAAAAAGGAGAAGACAAATCCTTCTGTCTCACAGGGAATCTGAAGAGTAAGAAAGAAAACAGAAATGTTAAATCTTTGCCTGCTGCCTTGTAAACACAGAAAGTCTGGCAGTAAGCCCAGGAAACGCCTAATACAGGATGACAATGCAGAAAGACTGAACAGACAGCCTGGTCAGGTCACCAAAACTCATAAAGCCATACAGCTGTTGGGAACAGATGATGGAACAGAGCCTATATCCAACCTTAGTTTCACCTCGATTTTAAAAAGGGATTTTTGTGTATTTTTTTTAACGTCTCAAAATTTAATTCGGAGAATGAACACACAGAGAAATGGAAGATCACATTTGGGTGTGATCCAAATAGATCATCCTCACTGCAATGGAAATGACAGGAAGGATAAGCTGTAGGAATATGCATAAGTTAAAGTGAGCTGCTACATATATCTACTTCTCAAAGCCTTCCATTAGTGTAGGACATTCTGGCAAAGTCCATCCACTGGTTTTTCCAAAAGGGCAAAACTGATCTCTCTGCAAAACGGCATTTCAATTATTGCACTTATTATGTGCAGCTATTTAGATACTGGAAAATTACAGTTGAAAAGGACTAAAATGCTGGAAATCTTGAATTATTTTGAATCACACTTTACAACTCACCCATCTCTGTAATGCAAAACACCCCTGAACAACCCTTCCCTCAGTATTATCCACTACTTCAACAAGAGTCCGTAATTTCAGTATATCAAACAGTGAAATTTAATGTCATGTTTCTCAATTTCATGAGTTACACAAAGAAACAACAATTGGAAACAGAAAATTTGCAAATGCAGCTCATGATACCAACATAATCCAGTTTGTTTGAAGAGAAAAACAAACAAAAGTGTTTTCAGTTACCAGACAAGGATATCTTTGCCCATAGGTGCATTAACCACACCAGCTCATAAGTCAGCATAACAGATTCTTTCCTTATGTGGCATAACTGGCAAGCCTAATACAGAACCAAAAATAGCACCTGACTTCACACAGCTAACCTTCCATTTTACCACTGAGTAGCTGGTCTAAAAATAAAAGCTACTGGTATTATGAAACAATATTAAAAGAAAAACTGTACATATAAGGACAGATACCTGGCCTTGTCTCATTCAATAAAATCTTACTGATTTCATGTCACTCTGTTCCACAACACAAATGCAGTTAAATTTTAAGTCATACCATTTTTTTCCATAAAATCACCTCTTTTGCACTATTCTAGACATCAGTGCCTTTAGCCAATCACCCTACTTGAAAAACATGGCTGTCACATACTAAATTTAGAAAAACCAAAATTATATGGGCAAATATTCAATGTACTTTCATTTTTTTGATTCTTTAGATTACAAGAGTTGCAGTGCCATGTAGCAGTAATTTAATGCAATGTAAAGTTTCCAGTGTTCATGGGCAGACACTGGTTGCTGGAGAGGTTACAAAAGCTGCAGTTCTTTAAATGAGAAATATTTTTCCACAGGCAAATAAGAAATTCACACTCAATGTTTGTAGCCGGTGCAGAAAGAATAAAAGAAAACATAAATCTGGAAAGGTCCTTTGATGACAGGTATAAATAATTTTTAATGAATCTTTAAGCTTTAAATGAAATTTTTACAGTTTTACACTGGCACAGGTTGCCCAGAGAGGTTGCAGATGCCCTATCCCTGGAAGCAATTCAAGGTCAAGCTGGATGGGGTTCTGAGCAACCCGATCTAGTTGAAGGTGTCCCAGCCCATTGCAGAGGGGTTGGACTTGATGACCTTTAAAGGCCCACTCAATTAATAAAATCATTCTACGGTTCTGTGGTTTTCCTATGGCTTGAATCGTTCATGCAGTAGCTGCTAAAGTCAGGTTTATGCTCAAATTGTATTTAAAAAATCAAATTAAGTAATTCTAAGACACAAAGTATTAGTTGAAATGCATGACTCACTGCAGTGTAATATTGTTATGTAGAGCTATAAAAATCTATTTTTTTCTGAGTTCCTGTGTCAAGGTTTCAATCTGGTAGTCATTCAAAGCTGTTTCTCACAGCACTGCAATAGGAGGAGAAAAAATTTAGTTACCATATAAATTCAGGTCTTTCTCTCAATTCTGCTCCCTTCATATATACCACTGCACATACCAAGAAGTCTTTATAAAATCCGTTGAGCTCATAACAGAATAGAAGGATTCTTTTCACATCTATTTTAATTTCTGGCCATCTAACATTTTTTTTAACCTTTAAGATACTCCATTTAATCAGCCTTCTATTTGTTTCAGTACAACAACTACACTTCCAACTAACCTGCAGTTCTATTTTTATAAAATTAGCTTATAGGTTTTGCAATGCTAATTGCTTGACATACAGTTAAACAGCATGCACAGCTTGTAAAGGCATTTGAATCTTGAAGTATCCTCCTCACTTAATTGCAAATTTGAAATGAGGAAACAAAATTAAACTTATGGATGCCCTCTGTGCACGACTTCCAACAATGACATTTCACAGATGAAGTAACAAATTTTGTGTAAAACTACTACCACCATATATATATATATAAATATACATATTTATATATAAATATATATAAAAATATATATGTATATATCAACTGTCATGCTTACTCTGCTTTGCCTGTCATTAACTATTTAGATCTGTTATATTTGCATGCAGAAACTGGAACAGCTATGCTGGGGCAGGGACACCAAGTAAAAACAATGAGGATATAACTGATAAACAGAAAGATCAGAAGCTCAAAAATGCGAGAAAAATTACAGTAATAGAGGACACAAACTACTTTGGATCTGGCTTTCGGAGATCCAATTCAATCCTATTAGCTCTCAACTTCAACCAATATTATTTCCAATCTGTTGCTGCTGCTGCTTCTTCTGAATTGCTTCCCGAAGCAGATGTAAAACACATTTGAAGAGGTAGAAACATCTTTGCTTTCAAGTTCAGACAACAAATGTATTAGGAAGGCAGGGAAAAAGTAACGTTTAGGCACTGACAAAAGAACAGATGCATCAATCCTGTTATACCAGAAGCCCTGCCAGAAAAAAAAGGTGTCTCCATCCGTTTCTCCTTAAAAACAAACCCCAACAAAATCCCACACATTTCTTTCTTCATATCTGAAAATGTCAGTTCTTCCTTTGAAAAAACATCCACAAGTCTCAGAAGAAAAGCAAAACATGCCCCTTGCCCCAGCAACACAGAACTGAACTCTCTAGAACACGTAATAGTACAGAAAAGGGATCCTAAACACCACTTATCAGTCAGTTGAGTTTTGTGGCATTTTAAGGCTTGTTTTATAATCACGGTGTGATATGATTTAATTGCAATACTGCTATTAGCAGATTGGAACTTGACTTTGGTGAGTTAGGCAGAGTTTTCAGGTGACTCAATTTTTTTTTTTCTGAGTTAAAAGCTGACTCAGTCTGTTGGATTATTTTAGATACAGTGTGAATAAATTGGAAGGTGAAAAAAATGCTTATAGGGTCATAATTCAGCAATAGACTACTAAATATTAAAAACCTCTGAAGCAGTCTGGATGATTGTTTCTGCTGAGCCAGAACATCAGAGACACTGCTGAGTATCGGAAGCATCTGGTAGCATTATCTTGTTTTATGGACCTCTGTATCAATCATCTGATAGTTGCTTTTGAAATGCATGAGAAAGATCATCCTATTTTGAATTTATTCGTTCAGAATTCATTCATGCTATCTGAAAATAAAGTTGCAGAGAGTAGGAACGAGACATCACAGACTGTTTCTGAAGATCCATTTCCCCACCACATTTTTTTAAGAAACTTTAAAAAATACATTCCAGGCTTCCTCCGTAAGTAAGACGCTGAACTGTGAAATGTAAAATGGAACAAACACAAACAATCACAGAATTGTAGCATCAGTAACAGTGAAACTCAACACTGAAGGCTCTGCTGCCCTCAGAAAACAATGCTGGCACCCTGAAAGAATTTTTCACTTTCTTCCACTTGTGTCTGGAAATACTTTCTCCCAAACTTGTACCACTTATTGGAGAGCAAATAAACTCCACATTTATTCCTCTAATACAAACATCTTTTGACTTTAGAATTACATAAAGCCAATTTACATAATGAAAGGTCCAATGCAAAATTTAGATCTCCACAGTACTGAGATTCTGGCTGACCAAATCTTTTCAGTGGTTTGGCTTAAGCTATTTTCTCCAAAATTCTAATCAACGTAACTGCTGCTAAACTGACAGTCTCCAAAGGTTGTGCTTTTACAATATTAAAGTCAAAGTTCACTAAATACATTCTTTTATTTGAGGGCTGCTTTTTTGAGTAACCCTTTTTCCTCTCTATAAGAAGCACTTTGAAGCATTAATACGTTACTGAAAGCCATTTAAATACAATAAGAAATATTAATTGGGATACATTTGTTAACTTCAACTTGTTGTTCAGTTTGGGGGTTTTTTTTTGTTTCTTTTTAATTACCAGTTCATGAAGCATTTCATCATACCTTGTCTTCATGATGCTTAACACTTCATACATCAGATCTCATTTTCACTGCATTGAGTATTTTTTTTCACATACAGAAAACAAGTAAATGCAGCAGTGGGATCCCTTCACATTCCTAGTCATGTTGTTCACAAGACACATTGTGTGAAAACCAAGACCAGGCTATGGAATTGGAAGCAAAAATTATACATGTGATTAATGAGAAAAAAAAGGATGATACCTCCATACCACCAAGCACAGTTATGAAATAGCTTTCTGCCCGCTAGTGCCACTGCTCACCATTCTGGGGGGGCTTTTTTCTGTTTAGTTTTCTTTAGCATATTTATATAACATCTGTTTTCAATTTTGATGAAAAGAGTATTTTTCAAAAACATTACTGAAACTGCAAATATAGATAAAAATGTAAACTATGTTACAGTTTACAACAAAACTGGGAACAGATGAGGGTTGTAATACTACACAACTAGGGACATGGAGATCACCTCCAATGGTACAGAGTACTCTCCCCTGTGTTCCCAACCCTGAACTAGTCTGGGGCAGTTAAGAATAGCAAATACAGCCCCAACAGCTGAACTGCCATGTTATTTCACACAGAATTAGAAGCTACTGTAGCTGCAACATCTCTCTGGCATCTCTTATGCTGCTCCCATCACAGCTCCCAGCAAGTGGAATTAATCAAGGTCCAGCTCAGTCTGGCTGAATCCAAGCTGCAGCACTGATACCTCTGCTCTATTCTCCATATTGCAGTTTGAAGAGAACGGTATCAGGATGTTCAGTCTGGTTCAAAATGTTCCTATTGTTGCAGCTGATGGAAATACCTATGCAAGTAATTTGTGAATCCCTCATTACAGCTTTTTTTCATTACCATTACGAGAATTAGTTTACAAACCAGAAAAAAATTGCAAATTCCCTTCTTGTTTGCCTAAAAAACAAAGCAATATCCTCACCAAGACTAAGCACATGTAAGATCATAGAATCACAGAATGACTGCGAATGAACATTCCAAAGAGCCAAAAAGGGTATTTAATTTTTTAATTTATTTTGTAATAAGATAAAAATAATGTTGGGATTGGAGATGATAGTATCTGCATACAAATTCTATATTTGGCTCTACTAATACGGACCCCATCTCATACACACAAATCCAAGGTAACTTTAATCTTGCCACATCCAATACTAACGGTAGCAGCACGCCAGCATGAAGCTTTGCAAAAGGCAGTCTGGCATCCTGGGTACCAAAAACCAGCCACTGAGACCTGGACTGCTGCCAGTGCACTGCTGGTTGTATCAGAGCCAACTGAGAACCCGCAATTGCACCTCTTCACTGTCAAGTGATCCTTCTAGAACTGAAATGTGTTATAAACCCACCCCTGCTCCGTGCAGAAGGGAGGTCTGTAGCACAGACTACTCCTCAGCCTGCACCCGGGTTTGTAACTGCAGAAATGCAGCGTAACAGAATAAAAGGAGTATGGCTGGTCTTTTAATATCATAAGCATAAAACTACGTGCAATCAGCAGCACCACCAGCTACTGTTGAGTAGCACACCAGCAGCAGGTGCTGAATCTGCTAAGAATTACGCAGGCTTTGAAGGAAACACTGCAGCAAGGTTGTACTTGACACACACTTCTGACTACACGCACAACAACGTGCCACCCACCCCACTCCCCCAGCTTTCTGCAGTCAGGTCAAAATTTTATTTGGTTTCATCTCCATAAATATACATTTCCTGGAGAAGCATCATAATTTAAGAAGCATATATTGTGATTTGTCTCTCTCTTTTTTTTTTTTTTTCCTCCCCTGCTTACTTCTATTACATTTAGGGCTTAGTATACAGTTTGTTGTGTGATCCTGAACAAGCTGATTAAAAACAAATAAAAAATTTTCATTTTACTAATATTTTGTAGGTACCTTGTTTCAAAACACCTGCATTCTTGTAATTCTCTTTCTCCTTAGATCACAAGAATCATACTCTCCAAGGGCAGAAAATGCTTCCTCAGGTATGATTTCCAACATCTCTTCAAAGGCCGGAATATCACGAGTCTTGAGATAATATAGACCATAGAAGGGTAAAGCAAGCAGTTAAACAACGTGCCAGAATACCATCATTGAATCTCATGTATTAGTTATACTAACAGATGCCCTTTACACTGCCTGCTTTTACAGTTTGCCCCATTGAGACAATTTCTGTCCATACTGCAATCCGGGTTAGAATTTCAACCACTCCTACACTTGTTTACAGCACTATTAGCCTTAATCCATTTAGTGACTATTGCTAAAGCAGGAGTGTAGTTGTGGTGACTACTCCTTCATTATGAGGTTATTGGTGTCCTTATTTCTGCTCTCAAGGTCTAAGGCTTTTGCAGATATTCCCTAGTGCTTAAAGAGCTTCCTAAGCAGCTTCTGGGAACATATGTTGTTTTTACTAACTCTGGGTAGAGTTTCACTATGTGTGCCAAGCACACCTCTGTGGGGCCCTGTCAGTAATCAACTGATTTACTGTTGAAAAGTAGAACCCAAGCCCAGCTACTTTTGCCAGATTCACTGCAAGAGTCTTAATTCTGGTCTGCATTCAGCATATCCAACCACAATCACTTGATTTTACTTACCCTGACATGTTCTCTACTGGTACATTAAAGGGAGCTCTGTACAGTGCATTACAGTGTGTTGGCAGGTACCTGTCTGGATTGCAAAGATTCCCCAAAACAAGAAGCTCTCTTAGTAACTGCCTTAAAGAAAATGCCTAGAGAAATTATTTTTATTGCTACAAATCATCCATTCGATATTAACAATAGTCTTTTTCCAACTCAGTTGCAAGCGGAAAGTCTGAAGCACAATAGGCAACATGGCTCATTTATTCCCAAAATCAGGGCATAATGTCAAAAGGTTTTCTAGAAAGCATATACTGGATCAGCTGAATATTTTTTCCTCCTTTTTCTGAGTCTCCATAGAAATATTTCTAGTGGAGATGCAGACCCCCAAGAAGGGAATTTTAAATTATCAGCTATTACTTTTCTAGTCCTAATTAGTTTTTAGAAACCATCTGTTTTCTATGAACATCATGTTGAAACTGCTGCTTAGAACACCATATGGAAAAGTTAACTGCAACTCCAGGAATCCACGGCTGCATCTAAGTATTCCATAGATGTTTCCCTGACAGGCTTTTCTCTTCTGTGGAAAGAAGGTTGTAGGAGTACTTTCTGGTAAAAATCCTCTTGTTTCCTAGCTAGAAAGACATATTTTGAAATTTTTACACAAGTATTTACATTCACTAAATGGCAGTCACACAGTGGTGTCTTTAAAGGAGGGAGAACTATTAATAAACACAAAAGAACTCGACCATCCTCCAAGAACTGAATATAACTTTCTGCAGAGCTGCATTAAAAGTCTAGAACTCATTTTTATGGTTCCTTAATTGCAGTTAAAACCCAGATCAAACAAAACATGACATCTCAGAGCTGTAAGTGAGCAACAGATTCTCCGGACGTATGCTGAGTTTCCTCAACTCAGTATCTACCAGTACGGATATTCCCAAAAGCCTACCTGGAGAATGCTCTAAAAGATACAGTATGAAATGCCTGCAGGGTGAAAATCAAGTTCATTCAAAGTTCTTAGTCCTCCAGGGAAGATCCTTTTCTCTGATCCAGTCAACTTATTTGTAGTGCTTAGGATAACACTAAAAGCAGTAGGCTTAAGAAATGAAAACCACTTACAAAATAACTCACAACAGAAGTGCAACCTCACCCTACACACAGTTACTCTTAATATGCTTCATGTTTCATTAAGCACTGTCAACACAAATTTAAGTTTACACCCAGACCCCAAGAACGTTCAAGTATTGCCCGGTGAATCAGCAAGTTACTACTGCCAGAAGTATGTTCAGAGAAGAAAAAAGCATTAAGAGTCAACAAGACTAGAAAACCAAGAAAATGTAAGACTATAACAGCTATGAAAATAACACTATTTAAAACATGCATATGTCAATAAAGATAGGAGGAGCAAAAGTTTAAAAACATTTTTATAATGAGAAGATATTTTATGTTTTTTAGCAAGAACAGAAGTTAAAGAAGTAAACCATAATAATTCTAATATGCCTCATAGGATATATGCAAATATATCTACCCTCAGTCTCTAAATTGTGCCACCCTCTTGGCCATGCACTTTAGAAGTTATTCCAGTCACATACCAACTCAGAGGTTTCATGGTAAATATTGACTTGTTCTGTCAAAATTCACAATTTCATAGATACTTTTAAAATTAAGACTTTTACTTCAGTCTACTCCAGTTAAGTAGACTAAAGGCCATACTTATTGTGTGTCACTGTAAACTCCTTATATCCAAGGCAAATGAATTCAGAAATCCTCTGTGGGGATTTATTGTCTGACAGCATGAAGTGGCAGATGCTGCATCAGCTTTTTCTTAAACAGTCTGGTGACATTCTTTTAGAAGAACACTACAAAAGTGCATTTCAGTTACTTCATGATGGTCCCTCCAATGTCCACCATTCCTGGGAAGCACAACTGCTCATCCTTTACTACCAACAAGCTTGTGTCAAATTCAGCCAAAAGAAAGTAAAACTTTAACCCACTGAATTACATTCAGTCAAAAAGCAGACTTCATTTGACAAAATTACCTGCGTAGGGAGATTATATTTACCTAACTTGAGTGGTTTGAAGCTTCAATATTTCATCAACTAAAACCCAAGAAATATTTTTCAAGTTGCAAGATTAATTATTCTTCCAATACAGTGTTCTAAATAGCTTTTACTACATCCACAGCCAAAAATTCATAGTGGTTTACCACCAAAAGACAATTACTCTATACTTCATTGTAGTCAACATCATCTTAGTACCACCAGCTTACAAACTCAATTTTTTTTACTTTTTTTTTTTTTTTTTTTTTTTTACTTTACTACAATTCATTCCACACTGGACAAAAGACTGCAAGAGAGGGAGGAGAAAAGGCAAGTGAAACTTCTCAGTCAACTCATTTTCATGTTATTTATAAAAAGCCCATACCATCACTCTGAATGAAGTCAGGACACACTATTATAATTTAGAGAGTACGCAGTTATGGTTACATTGATGCGCTTTTAGAACTTGTTAAATGTTACACCTGTTTCTCTGTGTATTATGACCAGGAATGAAACAAAAAAGCATTTACAACAAATACACACACACAATAAAACCAAACTGGGGACACTCCATCCTTTTAAGTTGAAAAGAGGGCAAAGAGAGTGAGTGTGGAAGCAACTAAATTAATCCCTCAAACTTGTAGGCACAACTAACACCTTGCCCAAAGATGCATTGATTTACATACCTTCCCTAGTACACACCAGCATCACTGATAGGAAGGGAAAAAAGGGGGAAGTGGGATATAAAAACCCATGTCATATTTAGAACGAAATCACTTCAGGGATTTCCAAGGCTGTCTTAATATTATAATAATAATAATAACAATAACACTACAATAGTTGAAGCAAAACAAGCAAAACTGACGTATATTGAATCCCAACAGAGAGTGGTGGAGATGGGTCACCATGAATTAGAAGAAGGCAGATAGGAAGTTTCTGTTCAAGAAGTGATGGACAATAAATAATTTGCAACCAGTAATTTCATTATCACTGTTTTACAAATTAATTGCTCGTCAAGTGTTACACACTACAAACATATCTATCCACTAGTGAAAACATGCAGGTATTTTTGAAAATCCATTTCTCAGAACTTTAACTTTGACCTGAGTATTTAATTTTTAAAGGAGCTGAAATGTGCTCATAAGTTCGCAAATTAGCATAACCTAATATATCAAATTCTAAGAACTGTCAGTCAGATTAACCAAAGAATCTAGTCTAGCAGAATACTTGAAGTGAACTATCTCTTTCAACTAAACTTTCTATTAAAAAAAAGATTTTCTGTTGTTTTGAGGATACAAATTCTGATATCAATTTGATTTATGTATTTAACAAAATACACAAACTCAAGTGCATATATATATATAGCGAAGAATTCTACTAAGTAACTTTTCTCACTGAAACCTGGTAATACACTATTAGAATAAGAATTTCCTTGTTAATATTTCATTTCACAGAAAACCTGACCTTTCTATTATAGCAAATGACAATTTAAAAGAGTACTTCTATAAGATAAGACAGAATTATAACTTATTCCCTGCCAACTGAGGACAGTTTACAGATAAGGTCCTCACACAAACATTCAGGGCGTGGAGGTAGGGCCAGCTGTGGAGGCAGGACTGACAAATTGGTTAAGGAGTCTGACGTGATCCACACGCCCAACCAGTAAAGTGCTTCTACTCCTGACGTAGTTGACCCAGAGGCTTTCCCAGCTCTGTCCTAAACTGGATGTCATAAGCCAACCCTGCCCTGGTTGGGCCCTCTTCTCCAAGGCTTGCATGCTTTAGGATCCTACAACAACTAAGAAACTTCAAAAAAACAAACAAAAAACAAACAAACAAAAAAACTCACCAAAAAAATATACACAGTATATGCAGCCCTTAGCTAAAAATAAAAATTTTTGAGTATGCTAGTCAGACTAAAAATGACTCATGGTATGAAGGAACATGAATCATCTAAAACATTTTGAGACTAATTATATATGGATATATAAAACACTGAGGAAAAAATGACTTCAGAAAGAACCTCTAACTTCAAGACTCATCCCCAACAAAGTCAATTTACAAAAGAGGTATTAATATTTATTCCTCACGTCACACCTGACAAGGCTCTTTTAATTCAGTCCCAAGTCAGTTTTGAACCTCACGTAACTCTTTTTTTCCATCATAAAAACAAGAAAGCATTGTAATTCTTTTCAGTCTATTAACCAGGACTCACAGTTGGGTCTGCATGTGAAAATACTAGAATCTAGTTTTTCCCTCTATCCTTCCCCAACATTTACAGCAACTAAGAATTGTTGCTCAGAGCAATGATAATCTTCACAATACATCCTGTCCTGTTGTCAGGATCTGTATCAATTCCCATTGTCTTTGAAGAGAAGCAAGAAACACTGAGATTACAATTTTGAAAAAAATTTGGGAAAAGGAAAAGATTCCATTTAAAAGATAGCTCTGCTTCTATCAGCCAAACAAACCAGATGATGGGCATATTTTGCCTCTAATGCAGACGTGATTCCAACAGAATTTCAACAATAAACTCTGCCACAGATGAGGGGGTTAAAAAAACCAACAAACCCAAAAAAAACCCAAACCAAAAATACCCAAACCACATGAAAAGATTTGGAAGTCATTTCAGATACACACTGCAAGCTTGGGAAGGGTGAAACATCAGGGCCTCATATTTTGAAGAAATACCCAAAGACCCATTCTCACAGCTTGTGCGTTGACGAGAAAAACAGAACTCAATGTGCATGAGCATTTGTGTCCAAACACTTGAGAACAGCCAGAGCAAGTATGCATGTCATTTTCCTTAGTCTACCAGTTGACTTTTTAAATTATAATTTATCTTTTGTAACCAGAAGAGTTAACTGCAAACTATTTTCTACACGACAGCAATGTTTTCCATAGGATAATACCACGGATTATTCCATTTCCTCTCTTCAGGGAGGTTTTTGATAAAGACACAATGCCCTCCACTCCCAGCCCTGCTGATGGGGCTAATGCAATGAAAGCTGCTTTTATTACTTAATTAAGAATCCTTATTTAAGCAATACGGATACACTTTTTGAATTGAATTGGTAAACAATTGATAAACAATTGAATTGAAAGTTTTCAATTTCAGACAAGCATTTAGACACTATCAGACTTGCACCTGCCTCGCGACAGACGAAGAAAGAAGGTCTAGGATGTGACACTGGGATGTTCCCCACAGTGTGAGCGTGAAGTAAGAATCTTAGAGGCCTAGCTATTAATAGGTTTGGAGTCCCTCATCAATTCTGGAGGTCTGCTGGGTTCCGAGTTGATAAAAATCCCTGTGGTGCTTTTCACCACTAATATGCATCAGCAGAGTAGCTTTGCATACCTTGACTTAGCAATACTTATACAAGGATTAAGGAGAAGTAAAGAAGGGAAAGAAATGCAGCTGGATGGCACCGTGCTCTGGCTGTTCTCTCTCCAATCAGAGGGACCTCAGTGAAGTACAAATAGCTGGGAATCCACCCTTTATTTCTGTAATGTGTATGGGGAGTAAAAAGAATGAAAAACCCGTCGCTAACAGTTCAGACAGCCAACATAATTTCAGAAGGGTTTTTTGCCTCCCCTGTCACAGAGATACTACTGAACATGGAGTTTATAAAGTATGTCACTGTTCCACTTGTTCTCACTAGAAAACTACATCCAAATCTATATAATTATTAGTTCTAAGAATACTCAAAGCCCTCTCAGACCCGGAAAACTTCTCAAAAAACAGCTTTGCATCTTGGACTGCACCTTCTCTCGTGGGCTTCTCGATAACGTGTGACAGAACAGCTACGAGGTTCTCACACATCCGATTACGTACGTCAACCCGAGAGCAAGAGCAAATCCCTGTCAGGAACAGGAAGATTAGTGCTTAAGCTAGAAGTGTGCTCTTAAGCAGGTGACAGACTTCAAGGACTGAGGTAACTCCTTGTCTACATCAACAGCCACTCTGATACTAAAACTGCAGGAAACAGGATTGTTTGTGTATGAAAACCAAGGAGGACAAAATACAGAGCTTCATCCTCTTAGATTTCATGAGTTTACAATATCAATTTTACTGTGTTTATGCTTTACGTAAAAATGTAAAGTAATACATTCTAGAATTTACAAGTATATATTAAAGTAAGTAATAGAAATATGCTCTAATATGCAATTTTTTTCCACACTAATCTGTTGTGACAGACTTTGCATAGGTATCTGCAGAAGACAGATTTCCCTGCTTAACCCACCAGGCTCCAGGGAAATGGAGAGAATACTTTTCCCTTTGAGGCATAAATATCAGCCACAATGAAAACTGTCCAGAATTCTTGGCTATCAGGAAACTTCACCGTGCCATGAATCCTCTCATGCTCACATAAAGCCAATTGTGGTGTGTGAATTTTGTTTTTGAATCTCTCTTGTTCAGTTTTATTCATGTTAAATCAACCAGATCCTTGACTTCTCTAAAAGAGAAACTGCAAGTTTCCACATACAAGAAAACAGCACCTTCAGAAAGCACTTACAAAGAGGATTCTTGGTACTTTTTATGGTATAATCATCTTTATTTTTCTTAGCTAACTGGCCTATTTTCCGATAATTTTATCCATAACTCCCTAAGTAAGTACTAACTGAGTTGAAACCTGGAGATAAAATGGGCAAAGCCAAGAAATGCCAAACCTACTAGCCCAAAAGTCCAACTTCCCACTTAGTTTATAAGTTATGTTCTATTCTTTTTGCATTCTTCTGAAATATTTTTATTTCTCTAAAAAGCCTTTCATGATTACAGTGATATGGTGTGCCATGTATCAATAAACAAAACACCAAATAAATATGAACAAAACAAATATTTAAGAACAGGGCTCAGATCGTGTACTTCCACAACAGAAAAAATGACTGTTGGCTCTGTGAATGAGAGAAGTACTGTAAGAACACCGACTTTCAGTGCCTACACTGAAAACACCAAGTTATCACTCCTTTCTATGCAAAGCTTACAAACCTCAAGCCATAAAAACAGGGTTTCTGTCCCATTTAAGTGCTGGGTAGTTCTTCCCTTTTAAAAGTTGGCTTGTGTTGCTTTTGCTTCACTATTATTTTAAGAGTCTTCAGGGCTACTGTGTTTAAAAGTTCACTGCCCATTAATCAGCAACATTTTAAACATTGAAGATGAATAGTCTCTTTTCTCTCTCTGACAATCTCTTTCATGTTTTTTGCCACTAATAAATGAGGTTCTCTTCCATAATAAATTAATGGCACAAATATAAAAGTTCATATTTTAAGATTTCAGCATTTTTGCTTCAGTGGACTTAAGAGACGCTGACAATCTGATTACAGCCAAGCAAGAAGCAGCTACTGGTCCATCAACCTGACAACCTGAAATACAAATCTTAAAACTAGAAAGTCTGCTTAAAGACTCCATTATGAACAGGAATGGAGAAAATTCAACCTTGATAACTTTTCATATGTGATTGGTAAATCGCTTTAAGATGTAACAGGCTTCCTAAAGAAAATTTGCATGTTGTAATATTATAACATAACAACTGTTTACTGAAGTAACATAGGGTAATTTAATTACAGGAAAAAAATTTCCAAGATCTCAAACTAATGAGGAACCTGTGACACAAATCCTAATCTGGCATATGACAGCTGCAGAATGAATTCAAAAGATTTTTACCAGACTAATTATCTGTTAATGGCCAGGCTCAGCGGGACACAACAAATTCCCAAGGTTTAGTTTCCAAGTCATGTGATTCAATCTTTAGCATGGCAGATGGCAGACAATGATGGCATACCGCTCCTTTATTCCAAGAGCTACACACACCACTTCTGTAACCCATCACTAAAATTATTGTAATCATACATCAACAAAGATACGACGCTACCACTGGTGACACCACTGGTTTTGCAATGATTGTTTCCCACACTGTGCAGTGTGTCATTTTTATTAAGTGCTGTCAGCTCTTGGTGTGCGCAGACAAAAATTGAAATCCCAGCAGGATTTATCCTCTCTATAGATCCACAAAGACTCCAGCAAGTTGGATGTCACTTTTAACAGGACACACATGCTTGCTGTTAGCTAAAATATCAGCAAATTTTTTCAGTTGCCATGGTCTAATTTAAAAGCATTGACTTCACACCAGGGCCTGATTCTACATTCATTTTTAGAAATACTCTATTATTTTAACGTCACACTTCACCTGCCTGTTAGTCTGATGACAATGGGTATTACTAATTACATATCTAAACCATACCTCACTGAAAAAGATTAAACTCACACCTAGTGGACACCAGCCATCACATTCCCAGTAACATTACACCACATCCCTGAAGCTAGAATTATGCATCCCCGTGGGAAGAAAAGAGATACGTTCTCTATTCTATCCGTACTGTACTCTGGGTTATTGATCTCCAGAAAGTAAGAATAAGACCCAGGGGTTCCCCCGCTGTGACAAATTCTAAAGACCTTTGTTCCAGAGAGCCAATTTTTCCAGGGCTAGACTGTGGCTGTTTCACATGGCATGACCTTTATTTTTTGCATATGCAACAAAGCTGAAGAGCTTTCTCAGCATTATTGCTCACTTCCAGTTTAACACACTCTCCTGAGATGACTCACTGGAGACGTTCAAGATTCTGTCGCTTTTTTAATCCTTTTTCTGTAGCACCTTAAACATCATAATTTTGCTGTTTTGAAATGAAACTTATAATTTTTGCATTTTCTTTTTTCCTTTAAATTGTAATTGGACTGGTAATGTGATCCTCTGATAACTACAATAAAAACTGTAAATACTTTCTAGGCTAAATCGTAAATCTCACATTATCTGCCTGGGGCCTTTGCACCGCTGTGTGTAATGAAAATGCTTTAGAAAGCATTCCATGACAAGAGATGTACCCAGAACAAGATTTCTGAATTTTTGTACTTAGAGTATTTTTCAAATTGCTGCAACTAGGACAGGGCAGGGTTAATTTCAGGTTAGTTTCAGATAAACACTTCCTTCCATAAATAACTACAAATGGGAATATCTCTACATCCACAAACAGAGGCCAAAATTATCTCCGTTACTTGAGTATGCTGTTTCCTCCTTTCTTCTAGCAATAAATAACCATGGCTTCCAGTTCCGAGCACACCGACAGAAAGTCTGAACAAAAATACCATGTAGCAGTGCCCATGCATGAATTCATTTCCTGCCATGCAGACTTCCTCAAGATTGGAGCCACTTTAATTCCTTTGATTTTGGTAAGACTTGCAAGATTTGTATCCCACACTGACTAAACAGAGCTGTTCTCTGAAACAATTCTATCCTCTAGCACAAGCCCAACTTCCCTTAAATCACGTTTCATATCAAACACGAGAAGAGGCTGGCTAGCACTAGGACAAAACTTACTCTAACTGTAACTCCTGCTGCTTGAATTCCGTGGGATTTGCATACTTATTAACAGGCATTCAGATTTTTGTTACTTTAGCTTAACAGCTCTTTGAAAGTGGTAGATGACCTTCTATTCTAAATATAATACTCTAAACCAATCAGATTTGAGAAACCTTAAAGACTTAGATTCCAGTTATCTGCTCAAAAAATAAACCCCAAAACCCCCCTTTTCATTACTCCTAATTTTACTGTGACTATTTACCACAGAGTGCCATAGGATCTGATCTCAACAATAAGACTATTATTTCTTTTCCTGTACACAGGGAACACACAGAAGTAGTTTTCTTCTTGCTGCTAGGCTTTTTTCTTGTTCATTCAAAAAAAAAAGCTTGTTGATTATCTTCCTGTAATCCAAGCAATCCCATTTCCTTCAATCTTTATTCATAGAACATGTTTTCTTAAATCTTTTCATTCTTTTCTGAATTTTCCACGATAAAGCTGTCTCTGGCTCATATCATTGCATTGAGAGGACAAAGCAAAGTGGGCACTATGACTGTAAGTTCCATAGGGATGTTGGCTTTCCTCTCCTATGCATGACCAGTGACATTAATTCATTATTTCATCTTCACCTGTGATCCTTTACCACATTTCCTATCTGCATTTTTAATAACCAGTGAGTGTAAGATTAGTCAACCTTCTTTATCCTATGCTATTTCTGCATCTTGTCAAGATTCTAATCTTGTGCTGTCCAGGTTTCTTGTAGCTCATCTGTTTTGTATGTTCTTTGTATTTATTTGGAATATCCTCCATTCCATCTTTCAAGTCATTTACAGACTGGAATAGAAGCAAATTCATTGACCCCTACTCAATATGAAATTCCGGTTTGGCAGTGAATCATCAATAATCACTCAGAACAACAGTATCCTAACTGTGCATTCAGTAAGTAG
Source organism: Pseudotriccus pelzelni (assembly GCA_035584735.1). Classification (NCBI taxonomy): domain Eukaryota; kingdom Metazoa; phylum Chordata; class Aves; order Passeriformes; family Tyrannidae; genus Pseudotriccus; species Pseudotriccus pelzelni. The sequence goes on from JAWMRA010000130.1 coordinate 13,586,557, forward strand.
TGCATTTTCTGGACCATGCTTTCCTGTCTGACTAATGAGAAAAGACAGCATCCAAAAGCTTACTTGGAAGTAGCCACCATTGTTTCCTTCCCTTTGCCTCTCTAAAAACAATCCAAATACAACTTCTGGTTTCATTTCCACAGTATGTTTTACTATTTGTCCCACAGTAATAAGGAAAGACTCCTTGCCCACAAATGCCAATTTTCTGTGGGATCTGCAATGCAGAGAATCGCACTCTTTGCAGCTGCCACTGACATTCCTCTTTAACAATATATAAGCCTTTCTAAGAGTTGAGAGATATGCAAGGGCTTAATCATTTCTTCCCTTCAGACTTGCAGATTAATGCAACATTTCAGCTTAAAATGGTATGTTACATTTCAAGAGAACTAGAACTGCAAAAAAAGCTGGAGATTTCTATGTTCTTTGAAAATTGCCTACAGCAGAAATTCAAATCTGTGTGATTTCCAATACATTTCTGCAGTGCCTGCACTAGGTTAGAGCCTGAGATGCAAGATAAAAACTGTTTTGGCTTTAGCAGCTTTCAACTACAAATAATACCTGCTAACACTGAGGCAAATTTCTATTACAGTTGCTCCTCAGCCTGCAATGAGAGATCAGTGATGTAACAGGACAATTAAATGACCTAAGATTACAAAAATAATTTTTAAAAGTACATTTAAATCCTAGAGCCTGTTTTTTTAAGGAACCTTCTCCTTAGGTAGGAGAGATTTGAACTGAAAGGAAATATTTGCTAAAAACAGTTAACTGCAATAAAATCATTTTTTAAAAAATCATCTCATATTATATGACTTCACAAACGAAAATGCAAAACTGAGAAAACCAAAATTCACACATTCTAAAACTTGTCTCAGTACTAAACAGTCCGATCTCACTGAGATTAAGACTACAGCGAAAATACTGGAATTTAATGGAAATTTGCAGATCTGAATGACTAAAGGCTATGTGCCAAAACAATGGAATCAAAAATATGGGGAATATCTGTTATACTAAAAAATGAAATCTCTCCTGCTCATCCCTTGTTTTGGTTTCTGTTCTCTATGATGGGCATGTTAACTGCAAAGCAAATACAAAATTCAGTGTACAGAAGCTATCCTCTCTACTAAGAATTTTCAAATCTCCCAGTGGAAAATAAAAAAATTACTGGGAAGAAGGCATGATGAGTCTGATAAATACATCCACATGTAGTATCTATTTTCTTCAGTTACTTATTTACCTTGATCCATTTGGCTGAAATGTTGCCAAGGGTTGGACTTGATGATCTCGGAGGTCTCTTCCAACCCAGTTAATTCTATGATTCTATGAATTAGCACTTTATAAAAAAACTTCATTAACAGAAATTTGGGGAGCTTTTTATTTCAGAGACAACCACCACACCATACCTATGCCCCCCCCCCAAAAGTCCTTCAAACTAAGACTAATCCACAGTGCATTCTCACTGTTTTGGGAATGAAGCACAGAAAAGCTGGCTTATCAACCTTTTGAATTCTGTTATGGGTATTAATCCTTCAAACTGCAACACACTGCAAGCCTGAAAAGTATGAAAATTTAACTTTCTATTGTGTGTCAAATAACACATGCTTCAGAGGTCTGCATGTTTTTTTGTGAGCTTCTCAGAGGAAATTCCCCCTATCCCTCCCCCAGTACAATAAATGCTTTTAAACAACTAGTGCAGGTAGTTTACCACTAAGTTGCTACCCCACACTTTGCAATGACTGAAGCTTGAAGCTTGTTTAGCAAGAAAGAAGCCCTCCATTCTCTTCAGGGTTAAAAGAAGGGTTAACTTCCCAACTGGAGAAGGTTCAGTCCGACTGTCCTTGCTTCACAGTAGGATAGTGACAGATTCCAGGAAAAACGCAGCCAAGTAAGGAAAACACTTCGGTCAAGCAAATATATTAGGCAAACCTCAATGTCAAAAGCACAAAGACTGGAATAGCAGAAGCCTGCACTGCAAAGTTAAAGCCTAGTTACTTTGATAGAAATATTTTTCCTTACATAGAAACCATTAAAAGTCTTGAGAAGTAAAAAAGGTTGGCTACCCAATAGCTTGAAAGTTAAACGTCAGCCTTGCATCAACACAGTTAAAAAATAAATCTGTACTTGAGGCTACAAAGTACTATGTAACTAATAAGTTACAGCATGTTGAAACTGAAGACAAAAGGAAACCCTGTAAATATTATAAAATCTTACAATTAAAAGCTAGATAATTGTCTGTCTTCACGTACAACAAGCAAGGAAAACATCCAACTCGGATGTTATTCTCTGTATCACTATTACCATCAAGATGTTGCTACAGTCAAGATTAATGAATTCAGAAGGGTAAATACAAACTATTTTGAGGACATCCTTTCTGTTGTACTGCTCAGAAAGACCTCTTCATAGATCACTGCTTTCATCATCATTTCTTACTACACATGTTAAATACTTCTACTGGAATACAAAATCACCCCATAAGTTAACAGAACAACACATTCTCTAATGAAAGGATGTGAATTTTGTACATGCATGTTTTAAACACCTGAATTTCAGCACTAATTTCATATTAAACAGAAAATACAACCTAAACTTATTTACTACAAAAAAAAAAGTATTACCACAGATATAAAATCATGAAGGAGCAGGGAAAAGAAAAAAGTCAAACCCATGGGAACACAAGAGCTACCTTTATAGGAACATAGCCATTTACAAAATGCCTTTTTTTTAATGGTTGCCTTTCAAGCTGTGCCAACACTACAACAAACATAAAAGAACTGCCTCCCTAGCACATTTAGAAGAATAAGCAATTACTACATTAGAGAAAATAGGCTCAGAAATTTCCACCAATTGGTAATTGGCAGCAAAGCAACTCTTTATGTGCCAAACCCCAAAAAGCCCTTGGGCACCAAGCTCTACATATACCAGCAATGAACAAACAAACTAAAGAAAAGACTCTATTGCCTCAAACTGGGGTCAGTCCTTCACTTTGGGGAAAAAGAAACAAACAAACAAAAAACCCCAGAACTCTCCACCTTCCAAGATATGCACTAAAAGGCTTTTTTGTAAGGGTTTAAAGCCATAGGTCTTCTCCCTGGGGCAGTACATCTCATGACCACTTAAAACACGATTTCACTATGGCTGTGCAAGCAAAGGCTCCTTCACAAAGTCTACAGGAAACCAAAAGGCCCTTCTTCCAAATGGAAGGGAGGTCTCCACATTTAATCACTACTACTACTACTGCTGAAAATGTTTACATAGAGAGTCAGCTGTAAGGAGCAGCTATTGGCAGGCTGTTCCCAGTGAGAACTAGGGATTTCTCAATCCTGCTTGAGAACACTTCTACATCCTCAGTCCAAGCTGCATTATTGCCTTTACCACAGAAAGGCGGGAGGAGGTACTGAAGCAATTAGGAATTTTATTTTGGAGCATTACCAGTGATTGGTCACCCTCACCATGGACTGAAGACAGCCATTATCCACCACGAGTGATGGTAACATGCAAGCAATGTATGTGAGATTTAATGTTAATTACTTTCATTGTTCTCTGATGCACTACTGCATCTTTGACATCAATGCAGATCAGTTAATTTCTACTGCATTAACAATGCAAAAGAAGAAGTGAATGTAAACTGAGTCTCCTTTCCTGATTCGTTTGAAAAGATTAAAGGCATCTCATCCAAGACAGTAACAGAGGACTTCATCGCCAGAAGAGATTAACCACTGCATAATAAATACCCTCAAAACCATTTTATTATGAATTAAATTAAACATGACTGAAAAACATTTCAGATGTTCCTAGGAAGGATTCTGTCTTATGAAATAGTGTTAACAAACCTCATTTAAAATCAAACCTATTAGAGAACTAAAGAGCATATTATAGTGCTGCCACCAAATACTGAAATCAACAGCCCCAGTGATGCATTTGCCTTGCTACATTTAATACCAAAATCCAGGAGTTATTCTTTTCATGTATTTAATTACAAGAAGTGTATCCAAGCACACAGAACATAACTAGAGACAGACCTCATATTGAGGCCACCTAAGTGCACTTGTTCTGCAATACATTTCCTAGCAACCTGCACCATAAAAAGGTGCTTTTTAAGCAGTCCATAGGATTACAACCACTATAAAAGCCTTGAATAAAAATTCCTACATTTCTGAACACAACTGAAACTTTTACAAATAGTTCATGCAAATATATAGGCATGCAGGTGTACAGAAATACCTGCTGAATGAGCAGGGATTCTAATATTTAGTCACCAGTACAATAATCCAGGTACCCAGTACCAAATGTGATCTACTTTGCCGCCCGTGTTGCTCTATTACTAAAATCACAATGCTGTCAGAGTTCCACATCAGTGTCGAATAAAAGTGTCAAGTATCAAAGTCCTGTTCCACAAAGGGCTGAGTCATTAACCTGACTGACCAACAGCAAATGCATCCCTGACACTTTAAACTGGTGCAGCACAACGTTCTGTGGGACACTCTGTATTTCTGCTTAAGAATACTGACCTACTGCATCATTAATCCTGGCAGCATGTTTTTGCAGCGGTAAAACCAAATGCAAAAAAGAAAGTTGCAGAGATGTGACCACTCTCCCAGAATTACTCATTTCAGATGGAATTCTTGACCTTAGATCATGTCAGTTACTGCTACGTGAATAGCAATCTATGGAAGTGAAATGGAAGGAAGCATCAATATTTTTCTTCTACTAGTCAGCACTATGTAGTAGCCTGAAAAGAAGACTCTGCTTCTGAGAACACATAGGTATTTTAACAAAGTTAACAAAGTTTCCTTTCAAATGTTTCAAATAAATTGTGTTCCTAAAGCAAAAGGCACTCTTTTTAGCAATGCAACAGGGTTAGCATAAAAACATATTTTTTTCACTTAGAATGTAAAGGTCAACTTATTTTGCATTATAAACAATTCTAATTTTGTTGTATATATTAATATTTCAATCCAATTTTTGAAAGTTGATGTTTTATAACTGTCCTTATTCATAAGCACGTTAAAGCATACACAGTAAGAAGAATTCAAGTTACGAAAACAAAGCAGCTTAGATTAACTCACAGCTATTAGATGGTCACAGCAGTTTATTCTCCTACCTGCTTTCCATCCAGTGTACAAAGTCTCTTGACTACACCCGAGTCTAACTTAATGGCTTCGGTGATGTCATTCAAGACCTGTTCAAAGGAGTGAGCAGTCTTCTTATTCAGCAGAATTCTCACAGCTTTACGTGGTTTTACCCCACTCCTGATAACAGTCACTAATTTGGGTTTAATGAAATCTTTACTCTCCTTCACTTCACTCTTTGTGGATGTCAAAGACGGCAAGGATCGACTGGACCCAGTCCTTATGTTCACACACCAGTTCGGATTGACGTTCTTGGTGTAATCAACTTTGCGATATGGTTCATTGGATGCACATACATAACTTTCACCTGAAAAGAAGATGACATTTTTACAATTTAAGGAGGTTTGCAACTGCTTTTTGTCAATCTGAAAACAAACAAACCCCAAATTTTTCGGGAGCAATTTTCCTGTATTTCAACTAGAGGCCATTTTAAATGAAGGACTGTAAATTATGAGGGCTTTCCACCCAAACAATACTCTCACAGAGTGGTTTCAACAGGTTGCAAAAGACCTCTGGTTAAGAATTAAAATAACAAACAGTAAGGGGTAATGAGGAGGTTGAAGATATTTCACGTTTCTTTTGGATTCTGAGTAATTTTTCAAGTGCTTAAATTACTTGAGTTCACAATACATGACATCAAGAGCATTTTCCTATAGCTAATATCCAGATCCTTCCCTTTATATTCCTCAGTCATATACTTCCAAATACGTACACAAATATATATGTTTATCTTAAAACCAGCAACTTTTAACAGAATAAAATTCAAGCATCTCAAGATCCATACCCTGAAAGACACATAAATTTACCAGGACTTACTGCCTTTCTACCAAAGGTACACTGTTGAAATGTATTCACTTCAGGACTTTTTAGACCTACAAACACCTGTTGAGGCTACAAATGAGTCTCTGAGACCACAGGAGTATAAGAGGACATCTACACTTTCCCATTTTTAATTTCTTATCTAGTTCAAAGTCTCCATTGGTCAAGTCACAAAAGGGAGGTCAGAGGACAAAAAGACATTATCAGAGGCTAGTAATGTACACCTTCATATCAAATTACTAGTGGCACCAGACTTTTTAAATCCAAAAAAAAAAAAGGGCAGTTTTCTCTTCAAACTGCTGCTTGTTGTTCACCATAGCTCGTAACGTCTGACAGCAGTATTCAAGATATAAACCATGACAAAGAACATCTTTAAGTTTGGGTTATAGTTATATGTAAACCATATCCTCAGGGTCTCACCAAATGACATCCCAAGACTTTATCAGAGGGAGAGCTTTGCCAGAAGGATGAAAGGTTAAGCATTCCAAGCTCACTGAATACACCACTCCTCCAGGCAAAAGGCCTACCTATATCTAAAAAAGCTTAGCCTGTCCTGAGATTAAAATTACACGCTCAAGGTCACTGGTGGAACAAACCAAACTCACCTCTTACATACAGAGCAAGACAAGTCAAGACTAAACATACATCTACTGGACAGTATTATATGAGTCACAAAACGTATACCCATGTTTAGGTACATACTAGAAAACCTTTAAACAGCACTTTTAGTATCTGAACTCTAGTTTGGAGAGCTGATTTATCTCAGAAGTTGCATAGCTTATTCTAAAAGCAAGATGCTAAACTACTTTCAAAGTCCTGAAGAATTACTGTGAGCTGAAAGACCTTTCTATTCCTTTTCCAACTAGTTACACTGCTTTCTAATTTATCTTGTATTTAAACCTTCTTGAAAGTCTACTTGCTGTATTTGAAAGAACACAGATTATATTGAAGTCAAGTTAACAATGATTTTGTTTGGGAAAGTCTGGCAGCCAGTTCTGCCTCCACAAATGTCAGTGGAACTGCACTCCACTGAGGTACTAAGAAAAAATTTGGTGTGAGGTTCTGTGGATGCCACTGCCTTGCCTGTATTCTTCCTCTTCACTCATCCCCATCCTTCCTCCTCATATTCATAGATCAAGTGGTGCACAAAATAGAAACCAATACAGGTAAAACCAGACTCCTTTTTCCCCAAAAAATTAGCCGAAAGAGACGAGCTGTTTTCAGCCCATAAGCTCCTTGAATAGGAGCTGCATGCTGTGTACACACTAGCACTAATTTACAAGTAGGGGGAAAAAAACCTCCAAGCTTCACACAGTTTTGTAAAGACTGTGGTGATCTAGAAGCCTATGCTGCCCCAGAGATGCATGCTAAGTGATAACAAACCTCCAAGCAATCTGATTTTATCAAACCTGCTCTGAGCAAGACATTGGACCAGATGACTTCAGAAGGTCCCTTCCAAACTAAGTTATCCTATCATCCTAAAGATGTTCACAGTTCTCTTTTGACAGCTGTTTCGCTCATCTATCCTGCTACTGCAAAACAGCATGAGATATTCAAGTTCTGTTACAGCAGCTCAGCTGCAATAGGTTCAAAGCAAAGGCTTCCCCCACTACATCCTCTAGATTCAAAAGGCTACACTTGTTTTCACAACAGTTTCTAATAAGCCATGAAGCAGTCTTTCTCTAAACAGGGTGCTGCCAAATAAGAAGCGCCTCAAAGAAGCCAGTAGTTCTAAATCATGCCAATAGACTTTCCAATTATACCTGCTGGTCACTGTGTTATTCTCCCCTCTACAAGTACTTTACTGTATGGCACAGAACCCCGGCAGGGCTTAATCCCAGATGGCAACTGAGCATCACAGCTGCTCACTCACTCCTCTTGGTGGGACAAAAAAAGAGAAAATAAGAAGGGTAAAATAAAACTCAGAGATTGAAATAGAGACAGTTTACTATGTAAAGCAAAAGCCATGCAGGCAAGCAAAGTAAAACGAGGAGTTCATTTACCACCTCCCATGGGCAGGCAAGTGTGCAGCCATCTCCAGGAAAGCCGGGCTCCATCATGAGTAACAGTGACTTGGGAAGCAAACACTGTAACTCCGAACGTTACCCCTCTTCCTCCTTCTTTCCCCAGATTTACCCGCTGAGCATGAAGCTGTATGGTCTGCAATATGCCTTGGGTCAGCTGTCCCAGTTGTATCCTCTCCCAAATTCACTTCCCCTGAGCTGACCCACTAGTGGGATGGTGTGAGAAGCAGAAAAGGCCTTGACTTTGTGTAAGCACTGCTCAGCAATAACAAAAACATCCCTGTGTTATCAACACCATTTCCAGCACAAATCCAAAACATTGCCCATACTAGCTACTAGGAAAAAAATTAACTCTATCCAAGTCAAAACCAGCACAAAATCTTAGGACACTTTTTTTCCATGATTACACCCTAAACTTTTTATGGATGCACATAGCGAGTGATTTGGTTTTGTGTTTGTTAAGAATGCCAATTATTATTTAAATGAACAGATGGTAATTTAATCATTACTCTGGGTGCTTAACATCAGACATTCAACCATGTAAAGTCCCTGAGCATTTGCTTTGAAGTTTATTGATCTGCAGAAGACTTTGGTAATATTCAATCATGCTCTGGTAATAATTTATACATAAATAAACCTGACAGCATCCTATACCTGCGAATACATATCTAAATATGCTGAGTGCCCATAGCATCTTAAAGACTTTACATTAGTTTCAGCACGTGAAGTCACCTTTCACTTCAGAGTAACCTCTTCAGTACAGCCTGCCCAGCTGCGCTGCATGCAAAAGAGTTTTAAATAAATTCTACAAAGTACCTCAAAACTGACTACCATTGAGCATGTTCAGAATTTTTCCTTCCAACTCAAAACCAATCCAATTTCAAGGCCATTAAAAAAACAAGCAAACAAACAAAACAAACAAACAAAAAACAACAACAACAACACACACACAAAAAAAAACAACAAATGCACACAAGGTAATTTAAAGTTAAACCTCAGGGCTGAAGTTTAAATTAACAAAGGAAAAAAAAACAACAAACAATCAGAATTAAAGCTATTCAGAAACAGGCTCTCAAACTTGAAATAAATTAATTGCTTTAAATAAAGAAGTATGGGCAGAAAACCAAAGGTCCTTTGCTAGTGGATTTACCATAGAAGAGTTTCAGTACGCTATGCTGGCTTTGTTTTTTATGGACTCATAATCATAAAAGGAGCATCTTTTTACTATCATAGAATGTGATCTGTCACAGCTGTACTAGAACACCTTCTGGGACAGCAGAGTTACAAAAGTTACAAAAGTTTTGGTCAATCTTAATCCAAAAGGATTTCTTTAAAATAGTATAAAACTCTTTGACTTCTACTAGTTCCCTTGCTTGATACATGAATAAAATAATTTCTTGATTACCTCAATTGGTCAAAATGCAGAAAAAAATCTGCATTTTTTTTCTTGCTATTTCTTTTTCTTTAAGCAAAGGCCATGATTTCCTCTTTTCTGGGAAACAAAACCCAGGAAGTCCTTTCAACTTAAAACAACGTAATACCTTCAAATAATGAATATCAAATTATTTGTTTCAATTTCATTTAGACAAGCTAAATTAAGTTGAAGCACAAACTATTTCAGCATAAAAGAGGAGAAAAATTTGGCAAAATGGATTGCTAGATTTCCTACAATTGGCAGACACGGGAACGCCTAATTACATGAGATCTGCAGTATATTACAGATTGTTTAGTAAGTGTTTTAAATTCCACTCCTGCCAGTCATATAAATAAACTTAGTAACACAGGTTTTACATGGAAAACAGATTTTACTACTACACGTGCAAGGCAGGCACATATGGCAGAACTAGAGCAAGGACTGTAAGTGAGAAAACTCATTCACTGCTTGGTTCATGGCTTAAGAAAAAGACAAAGGATGAAGTTTTTACCCAACTGAAATTATTGCTTAAACTTCTAATGGTTTCACCACTGCCAGGACTTCACCTGCAGTTTTTAAGTTCTACTGAAAACCTTGCAAAACACCAAAAGGAGAAAGAAATGGAATGTGATTAGGAAGCCAATTGCTTCTCTCTGGATAAAAACTGGTTTTCTAGGAACAAGTTAAACACTGATTTGTTTGGTTTAACAGGCGGCTACAATTGATTATTCAACATAAGAAAAAAAATGGCAGGGGTAGCTTAAATCACACATATAAAGTTAATGACAGGAAACTTTCCTATAGAATGGTGTATTCAAAATGCCTGAGAAAACACCACCCCTTGGTAAGCAAGGACTAATTTTTGAGCCTTGTCCTATTGTTTAAATTGTTTCAGTCATCCTCTAAAGTAGAAAATGTATTTTTATATATGTTTGTTTGGAAGAAACGCTAAGTCATTTGTAAGAGTATTATCTTCTTTTATATTATATTTTGTAGGTAAAAACCTGAAAGTGCAATATTATAAAAAATATTTGCTCACAGCTTTAATGTATGACCTGATTTTAAATCTGGCTGGCATTAACTCATGTATAAATACACACACACTTCTGGTAATCTGCACAATCTTCCAGAAAATCAGTATTTGTAAAATATAACACATGATACTTCTTTTAGGGGGTGGTGTTTGAACCAAGCAAATTGATACCAAATATTGTTAACAAAGTAACAGACACGTTTACAGTTAAAAATCACTGACCACCCTGAAAAAGATTTTCCAGGTGTCTAATCTAAATACATATCATCTCAAATATGAAGAAAATCTTTTCTGAGACTTCAGTGGCATTTTGATCAGGGTGTAGGTTTTGGGGGTTTTTTTCAGTTGCACATCTACCAGCCCTAGAAAGTTGACACAACTCCAAAGAAAGGCACAAACAAATACTTCAAACATTTACATTGGTGACTTCAATATGGTCAATTTCATGGTTTGAAGGCCCACTTTCCACTTATAATTTTGAAAGATTTTAAAGCTAATGCATAATAGCTTTAACTAGCATACTAGCTTTAACTAGCACCTAGTCACAGCAGTTACATTATTGAAAATAAAGATTATGTCTTTAGCTTACAACATTAGCATTAACATGAATCAGCTCCCTAAGTTTTAGGTCAGATCACAAACTTAGTTACTAATATTACATTGAGATGTACAGGTAAAGAAGTAAACTACTGGCTAATGAAACAGAAAGATCTATTAGGCTATGCTCTCTTCCTTTTTTTGAAATGCAGGGGGAAAAAACGCAAGAATTACAGACGTAGGTTATATCTGGGGCTCTTGAGCCCAGCCAAACTGTTCTACCGCTGAAAGCTTAGCCAGGCTGCAGAGCAGTTTTGGCAGAATTAGGAAACCTGCTTATAAGTTCACATTATAATTTCAGAGTGTGTGTGCCATCCATCAGATGCTTCGTGACAGTACCCAAGCAATCTAAAAGTGCCAATTCTTCCACGAAGAAATCTTGCTACCACCAAAAATTCCATAAATAGAGCATATGCTCACTTTAAATGAGTAACATCTGCTGATATTTTGGGCCACAAAATAATCAACAAATGGAATAAGCCTACTTCTGATTCTCTAAGTCTTATTAACATAAGAAAATCAACCAGAAGAGATGAAACATTGCCTATTAACAAGGAAACACTACCTGCCTCTAAATAATTTAGCTATACTACATTAATAACCAGATACACTATCCACAAAGCAAGACCTGTATGTGCTGCGTAGACAGTTTGAGCACACTGTCCAGTTTCAGAGAGCTAACAGTCTAAACATAACATTCCCTCACAACAGGGAAGCACAGATGATGAACATAGAGAATGGACAAAAGAGAAAACAAGACTACATTGGTCAGTCTGACTATCCATTAGCCACAGATCATCAGTCGTCTAAAAACCGTTTTGCTCACTTAAAAACTCATCCACTTTCTAACTTTAGGAGACACAACAGAGTACCCTTTTTGTGTTCTGTAACACAAAGCCAAACAGAATTCCAGAACAGTATATTTATGGCATGTATAAAATGACTGATCTAAAAATAAAACAACCCCTTTTATGAAGGATTAGGTTATTTAGATTTCTCTTTCCTTCCTTTCTTTCAGCAACTTCCCTCCTCATCAAAAACTCCTCATCAGTTTCTAACAATACACTTTCACATCACCTCCAATAACCCTGTGTAAATCACGACCTTTCCTCATCTACAGCATCTGAAGTTCCCCGTGCACTTTTTAAAACCTGGGATGACAAGCCAGGATTTTAGCAGATGACTAACTGCTACTACTTCTCTTTCGACTTTATTTAGACAAGAAGTTCAGATGACAGCTTCCTACAGGCTTTCACAGAATCACAGAATAGCTGAGGTTGAAAAGAACCTCTGGAGGTTCAACCCCCTGCTCAGGCAGGTTAAAAGCTTTCAAAAGACAGTCAATGCCACCTGGTATCAAACCCACCTAATAGCATGTGCCTCCTCCACGGTAAGTAAATAACTCTTTTCAGGGAAGTTACACTTCCCCCAGCCCTGAAACGAGGATATGCACAGTGGTGGAACTATTTTATTTTGCTTGGATGGGAAGTTAACCAACAATATTGCACATCCCCACCCCGTTGCTCCAGAACTGGGTAACTACAGTGATTTGAACACAGATTTGGAAGCATATGTTTTTAATCTTTTTTTTAATCCTTTTTTATATCCTCCCTTTTTACCCTTCTTTGTTCAAACTGCTACATTTGCCTCTTTTTTAAAACATTACAGCTTCTGCCTTTAGCACAGGAAGCTACTAATACCTTCTGGATGAAACAAAAGTAAAAACTGCCTTCTTGGTGTTAAAATCTGCTTGCCCTGACAAGAGAAAATATATTCTTGACCTAATATAACAGTGCACATCGACTAGAATCACAACTGCTTATGTAGGATTAAAATGTAATATGCAGTAACAACAACAATAATCTAAGGCAGTAAAAACTTGGATTGTTCAATATCTCATTCCAAAAACATTCTCTTACTCTGTATTAGTGAGGCAGAGCTCACTTCTATAAATCAGATATTGCCCTGTACTCCATGTCCTACCCATGCATAAGGACTGCCCTGCTCAGATCGATCCCACCTCCTGCCCAAAGATTTCCCTACAGATGCCTGTTAATTGTGCGCACACCTGTACAGGCAAAACTACTGGCATTTTATAAAAGACTGTCTTAATTAACCATTGCCATAGAAAGAACAAAGACTCTCAATAACGCTTCCTACCTAGGGAATATTAAAGATTCCCTATCACATGCAAAATCAACACAACTTTTCTTGCCAGGAATAGAGTCTACACTTGGTTTCCTCTACCAAAATCCAACAATAACTCCCAACTTTGTAGCAGACCTTTACAATCAAGATTCCCAGTGTCTTCCACTAACAAGACAATGAAAACAAAGGATAGTGAGACAGAGCAATGACTGACATCCACATAAAACACACTGCCAAGGACTAAAAACCTACATTGTTCTATTACCACTGTATCGTGCTTTAAGAAGCTTGCATTTTAAAGGAAAACAGAAGGATACAGACAAATAATTGATAAAAAATAGTATCTACTATTCCACTTTTGCTACTGAAGGGCAAATCTAAAATTACACATGGAATCTCCTATTCTAAAATAAACAGTAATGTAATGTCTGAGAGTAAAGCTGAAAAAAAGAAAACCCTAAGGAAGTTCTAATAGTCCCAACCCCCATTCTCTCTTTGGATCTGCCTGCTCAAACAGACCAGGAGCAGACAATGAAATTCTTCCCTCCTCCCCTTCCAAGACAGTGAAAACTGTCAAACTCATGAGCCATAATGTTTCCTAATCTACAGGGGCTGGGAATATAAATTATATTTGCCTAAGGCTGGTCCAGCAGAGCATGCTTTTTTGATTGTCACATCCAGTTCAGAAAAGCAATATGCTTAAAATGGAGCTTCTATTTCTGACTAATAAACATGATCTGGTCAAATTTTTAACTGACTAATTCCATAACAGTAATATTTCATATCCTCAGTATGTTTATACATTAGCTATTTTTCTCTTAAACTGATAACGAGTAAAACAGATTGCCAAATCTACCCAATCTCCAAAAAACATTCAACAGTGACTCAGTTCAGCTAGTCTGGATTATTATGATACAGAATTTGATCTTGCCAGCTTTTATATCCCTGACAGATACTATCCTGATAAATGGCAAATGAGCCTTACAGAGCTTGCCTGCACTGGGGCACACCAACCTCCAAGAGCTACACCCACATGCTTACGCTGAGGGAGGTTTAATGCAGATCTTGTTGATTTGGCAAGGATTGCTGAATGCTCACCCTCTGCTCACTTCATAGATCTGCCACTACTGAACCTGAACTGCTGAGACTCCACGTCCCAGTTCAACAACACTGATAATGTGCCAAATGACCAGCCAGTGAGGTATTGTGTCACACAGTCATGTTCCCTCTGGTGTTCAGCCTGTAGCTGGCACGCACTACAGCACTTTAATGTTTGGTTTTTTTCCTTTCTGGAAAAACTGAAAAGCAATACAACAAAACACCATTCAAAACTACTTCTCGTGCTACCGCAGTTCAAGTTTTAGGATAACACCTCTGTTCAAGTATTTATTCTAGGGCAGAAATTCAAGCCTGCTGTGCTGTAACTACAAGAAATAAAGAAAATAAAAACAAACCAAATCCTTTCCAGCCTCTCAAGAACAAAACAGTTGGCAAAGAGCTCAAGGAATGATGGAATCACTACTTGTTTGGTTTCCTTTCTGTATATACTTTCCTTTCTCTGTGTGGTCATTAGACTTACACTGGTGACATTTTTAGCAGGCTAATGGGAGGACACAGTAATCCAATTATGATGCTATAGGATTTTCTTAAGGTTCCTGAAAGTTATATCGGTCATGGATAGATGGCTAAGTAATTGGGACTCTTTTTTCCCATTTTTATTTCATTGAGAAACCACGGAAAAGGCATTTCGATTGTGACATTTATTTTTATTTATTCTTCCAGTGAAGAGACGTGACAAAGGTTATGCTTTCAATTAATACTTGAAGAGAAAACAAGTAAGTTTTGCTTTCAATTATTAACTTAGTGTTGTGAGAGTATACACTGTATTTATACTGTTGACCAGCAAATAATATTGTCATAAAAAGCTTGGTATCATTTCTGCTGCAACATTTCAAAAGTTACCCCGAGTTGTCACTAGTTTACCCAATTTTCCATTTCATTTCCTTTCATTACCATCACCACTTCAGCACCTCATATTTTTTGTTATGTATGTCTAAATTAACCACCAAATCATGAAAAAAAATTATTTATTTCATTTCTGTTATCACCACAGGGTCAGCATTTCACTATGCAATCATTTCACATTTCCTCAGTTTTCACTGTGGAACAGCCTTATGACAGCTCAAATAATGGGGAAAGTCCCCAGGCACTGTTACTATTATGAAATGGTATCATGAAAATAAATATTATGCTATTATTTCTTATATTTATTATGAAATATTTATTATTTGTAATTATTATGAAAATAAATAAATGCTATTATAAAAATAAATATTATTATGAAAGGACACACTTCCACACGTGTCCTTTTTGAGGGAAACCCACTTGATGCAGCAATGCTATAAGCTCTCCCTTTCTTTTCCATGTGGTGGAGTGGCTGGTCCCTATCTCCCAGTGCCTTTGCTGGATCATAAAAAGGTCTTCAGGTTCGCTTTCCCATCAAGTTCTCCAGGTGTGATTCAGCATTGCTTTGACAAGGGAAGTTTCCAAGTCAAAGCTTAAAGGATACACAGCTGAAAGCCCAATAAGCAAGATGCATTAGAAGGCCCACAAATCTTACTTCTTCATTAATGCAAATCAGCTACACCTAGCATACAGAGTCACTGGGTCAAAGACTGCAGTGGCTGATGTATTAAATACCTGAGGACAACCACCAAGTTCAAACTGATTATGAACCTCACACAGTGCACAACATAACCAATGCATTTGAAAAACATGTAATGCTGAGCTTAAACTGTATTTTAAGAATTCACATGAAAACATTGGGGAATTCTGTTCCTCATTCCAAGAATTATCATTACTCACAAACAAGAGGCATATGTTTCATTCTGAAAACAGTACTTCTGGCCCAATTTTGAGACAGTCAGGTGCTGCTCTGATCAGATTCGCAAGGTCTACATAACCTTAGCAGCTAAGTCCCATTATCAAAAGCTACTTAGGAGCAATTCTGAAACACATTGGATTCTATAACATGCTTCTGAAAGTCAGACAAGGTAGACAATTCCCTCTATTAACGCAGACTCTGACCACATTTGAAAACAGGACTTTACACCTGTTAGTTTTATAATGTGGTAGGGTGTAAATACCTTTTTCACAGCACTGGGGCTTTCTCTCTGAAAGCTTAAGCCACTGTGAGTCAACAACGACACTTAGAGAATTAAATTACAGGATGCCCCTCTCCTACAAATGGAACGTAGCCAAGAACTTCACTACAGTTCTTGCAGATGAAAAGGGCCCCGGCTGCTTAACTACCACTGGAGTCAACTCCTGCACATGCAGACAGCACTCCTCGGGGTCACTGGAGAAGTGCATGGTGCACACCGGGAAAACGAGGCCTGCTGCCCCTCAGAGCAGTGGGCAACCCATGCCATTTGCCCACAAGGGCTCTGTGGCTGCCAATTTTCAGCAAGCCACCATCTCAGCTTTAATCCAGGCAGCGACAGGAAAGCTCGCCCCAGGGAGCGCCTGCATCCCACGACCACGTCCCACGGCCGCCTCTTGCCGGACTTTGCCATGCCCCCTCACCTTCCACCAGCTCGTCCAAGCTGGTGAGCTTCTTGCTGCCATCGATGGTGTAGATGGTGCGGACCCCTTGGGGCAGATTCACGTTGTCCGACAGGGAGCGGGTGAGCTCCACCAGGAGGGCGTCGAAGGAGCGGAAGCGGTCGGGGGAGATGGCGTACACCAAGCCCTTGAAGTACCTGTCCCCGTTGCGGTAGAAGCGGGCTTTGCGCGCCTTCTTCTCCGAGCTGAGCGCCTGCAGGGTGCGGGTCCGGTAGAGGCTGCAGTGTGCGCTGTGCGCCGGGCTGGGCACCAGCCCATTGCCCCTCGGCCCCGCGCCGCCGCCGGACCCGGAGCCGCCGCGCCGCGGCCCGGAGCGCTGCTGCCGCTTGTCCCGCTCCTCGAAGTGCTCCAGCTCGATGCTCCGGTTGCTCGCCATGGGGAGGGAGCTGCCTGCCTCCCCGCCACTCCCGGCTCTCCACTACGGGCTGCTACGCCTGCCCCCCGAGCTCGCAAGGGCTCCGGCCGCCTAATTCAGCATCGCCCCCGGCCCCGCTCGCCGGGAGAGCTGCGGGTGAGCGCACCGCCCGACCTGCCCCGCAACCGCAGCCGCCGCTACCCGCTGCTGCGCCCGCCGCCGCGCACAAAAGCATCCCTCATGCCCCGGCGCGGCGCCTCCCGGCTACAGGCGATGCCGGCAGGGGAGCGAGAAGCTCGGGGGAGCCCCGCAGCCGCGCCCCCGCGCCGTGCCCATGCAGGCTCGCACAATCCCCTCCGCAGCCTCTCCCACGGCTGGCTCCGCCGGGCAGCGGTGGCCGGGGCCGGAGCGTCCGTGCCGCCAGCTCCGGCGGGGGCACCGGGACCGCCCGTCGGCGCGGAGGAGCGGCGCAGCCCCGCCGGCTCCTCGGCGGGCAAGGGCGCTGCTGTCGCCCGCCTCGGAAGGGAAAAGAGCCGCAGCGGATCCTGCGGGAGCAGCGCGCTGGCGGCCGGGCCGCTGGCGGTCGGAACGGGAGCTGGCGCTGGAACGGGCGGGGCTCCCGCCAGGCCCCCGAGCCGGGCGGGCGTGGGGGCGGCGCCATCTCGGCTCAGCGTCCGGCGCGGGGGCGGTGCTGACCGCGGCGGGAGGATGGGAGCGGAGAGGGATGGGAGCCACTCGCGGGGGTGAAGCAGGAAGGAAGAGGGGGTTCTTCTAGGACAGGAGAACGAATCTGGAGGAGCGGCTTTCCCGCGGGGGCAGCGCTGCCCTTCCCGCGGCGGCTCTGGCGGGAGCGGTCCGTGGACCCCCGGCTCCGCCAGGCGCATCGGCGGAGCTGTCTGCCAGCTGTCTCCCGGCTTCGCTGGAGCTCAGTCACTAGGTTAAAACGCTAAAAATGCCCCTAGGGCTCTTTCTGTATGGCCTTCTGCCTAAAATACATCGCCCGGGACGAAAATTACGCATCACTGTCAGTTGTCGAACACAGAAACTGTTTCACAAGGGCAGGTAATGATAGGTCATGGGAAAATGGCTTTAAACTCAAAGATGCTAGGTGTAGATTAAGTGTTAGGATGAAATTCTTTACTCTGAGGGTGGTGAGGCCCTGGAACAGGTTGCCCAGAGAAGTTGTGGTTACTCCATCCCTGGAAATGTTCAAGGCCAGGCTGGATGGGGCTTTGAGCCACCTGGTCCAGTGAAAGGTGCCTCTGGCCGTGACAGAGGAGTTGGAACTAGATCACGTCTAAAGTTCCTTCCAATCCAAATCATTCTGTGATTCTATCATTCTATGATTTTCCTTTCGCTTTTGTGAATGCCACTGATGCTTTCTGAGGAACCTCATTCATAGTCTAAACCTCCCAAATGTACTGCAGCCTACGGTTCATGACTTCCCCAGAGATCTTCTCAGTGCTCCCTAGGTTGCTCAAGTCAAATTCACTTTTGGTAGAAATGGCCAACAAATGCACTGAAATGCATGCAATCTCTTTTTGTTTTTTACTTATATTCAACTATTACAGAATATATTTTCTTGGCATAATGATTACCTAAAAAGACGTAGAAGGCGTTTACAACTACATACAGATTTTCATTTTTTTTAGGTCACTTGTGTTGGGAGTTTCCGGTTATGTTATGCCATTAGAGGTGGTCACAGTTTCTGCTCTTTTGTCCAGTATTCTTTACCACACTTCTGAGGGATTTATTATTTTTCAATTTTTCACATTTTGAAATGCCAATAAAATCAAGCACTGTCTCACTGTTATTACTGGGCTTTGTACGAAGTAGATTAAACAATGAGCTACAATATTCCTAAACACAATACTGGGAAAACATTAGTGAATTTCACTTTTTGTTGAAGTGCCAACTTCTCTGATGCCTGGAAACATACGCAAGCAAAAAGAAGTGGTAAACCATGCTGCTGGATTATCTCCTCCAGAGGTAAAATCAACAAAAGGAACTGAATGAGGGGGGGATTTTGTTACAGTCAGGGAATGCGTACACCTACTAAGATTAGATATGCAGGTCTTGCCTAGGAACCAGGACCCAGAAGCCACAAAACTGTAGGAATCAACTTTCTAGACTGGTTTTCATATGCAGTTTTTTGTCCTGTTTATAGACAAAGTTCAGTCTCACTCGTGTAACTTGGCTCCAGAGTGGATTCGTCTTAGCTGCAAGGCTGTATTTTTTTCCAAGCGGTACCACACTGCATGGGCCTTTGCAGAACAAGTCACATTACTTAGTTCAAACCCCCGGTTGAAGGTTATTTGGACTAACCTTTTTCAATTTGCTTAGAAGCAGACCACAAAAGCTCATGGAATTTTAATTCCCCCCCTCGTACACACCTTCTCTCTCCTCCCAGCTGTAAACTATTGCCTACTCTGAAGAATCCTTAGGGTTCTCCCTCAAGAAAAACAAGGACTGGTTCGATGAAAACAATCGGGTGATCCAGGAAT